>JAITYX010000004.1:6080000-6728750 GCA_021018815.1 Talinum fruticosum | reverse complement strand
TTCTTATTTTTCCTTGCTTTGAGCATGAAGTCCTTCAATCGATCACTTCCTTTTTCTTAAAATTTCTTCTTATTTGGACTTCATCGGTTGGAGACCAAGTGTAAAATTTCTATATAAATGAAAAAGTAGTTTATAAGTTATGAAATTATAATATGAAGACTCGAGATACTACTTCGCACCTTTCGAGTTCTATCGAAGGAATCAGGTATAAGAACTTCACACTTATAAGGTTTTGATTCCAAGGCATTCTCTGCACTTTAGAAACTTTTTTGAGTAATATAATATTTATTCTAAGTGATATGGCATTTATTTCATGTATTTCTTGCTTGTCTCTAAGTGACTCGGAAAACAGATATGCGTGTTTCACTCAATTCCGAGTCCCTCATCACTTAGATATATCGCATGCTGAATTGACTAGTATTTCGCTTTACCGCACTCAGGTCCGACTTCATGTTATAAGTCTTATTCTGTTGGAGTCAGCGGTTCTAGTCTAAATCATGCTTAGTCTAGATCAAGTTTGTTTCACTCGATATTCGTTGTATAACTTGATTCTTGCTTAGACTAACTCGGATGGAATTTTGAGTTTCATGGATATTTGACTCGTAAAATTCCATTCACTTTCTCGACTCGGATAATTAGTTGCTTAATTATCTTAATTATAATATTATCTCGTGTCTAATCTTGGACCAAAGTATTTTATACTTTGAGAACCAAAATTGATTTACTTTTGTAGGTTATTCAAACGAGGATACACTTTTGAAATACAAAAGTAACCGGCTTCAAAATGTCAAATCACCAGCAGACATGGCTTTTCCTCTTCTTTGTCCTAGTCCCAAAAGATTGTGTCGTGGCCGTCTGTTTCCAAATCTGGAAAACCGAAACGCCAAGCTTAACGGTGGTTTACACCTTATCCTTCAAGACACCGCCGAGTGGTTTTGGGGCTTCCAAGAGAGTTAAGAACCGTTGCCCAACGTTCATATCACAACGGATACTTTTTGAGTGACTCGAAAGCTCTTAACAACGGTCACAAAGGAGCTCCCGTCAGCGAGTTGGAGATAACGGCTATGCTGCTTGGTCATCTTTAAATAGAAGCCAACTCTCAAGACTTGAAGATTGCCGAACCTATTGTTAATACACGTACTTGAGCAAAGTCATTGTATTCACTCTCAATCTTCTACTTACAACTCCCACTCGTAATTCATTACTTTTTGAGTTGTAAGGTCTTGTACTTAGTTACAAACACTTTCCTACTTTCTGGGTAAGGTCCCTTGACTAAGCTGTAAAGGTTAACTTAGCTTAGTTGTCCCTAGCTGTAAGGGTTATCTCAGCTAGGAAGTACTAGATCAAATAAGGGAATTTCTGAATTTAGGAAAACTTGTAAAGAGTTGTTTAAGGGAGCAACTCGGGTTCAATCGGCCTACGGTATTTTGTGGACTCAAAATAGTGGATTTGACTTCGTGCTTGGATTAGCACGGTCCGTGGTTTTCTCGCCCAGGAGGGTTTCCATGTAATCTCTGTGTCCTTACTTTATGAGTCCATTCTAGACTCGGACAGTCTCAAAGCTTCAGCTTGATCCGCTTTCTTACTCTTTATCGCAATTCGAGTTCATACGCTTCGACCTCGCTTTAGACTCGGAATCCGCTTCGTCTCTACTTTGGCAAAAGAGTTTGATTTTCATCGAAAAACCTCCATCACCCTATTCACCCCCTCTAGGGTGACTCGGACTCTCCCCGAGCAAACCTTCAATTGGTATCGAGCCTAGCCTTTCGTAAAGGATCTAACCATCCAAAGGTCTAAAGATCAAATGGCTCGGAACAACGGAGAGTTTGATGAAGGAAGATCTTCCAACAGACCACCAAAATTCAAAGGATCAAATTTCATGCACTAGAAGAAGCTCATGGAATGTTTCCTTCTAGATCATGATGAAGATGTTTGGGAGATCATACAACAAGGAAACTATATTCCCATGAAGACAGAGGAGTTTAGAATCATTCCCAAGACAAAGGCCGAGTTTACTCTGTGTGAAGCAGAGAAGTTCGAAAGAACTTCAAGGCAATGAACATTCCGATGTGCGCCATCAGCTCGGAGGAATATAATCGAGTATCCGCTCGTGATTCAGCCAAAGAAGTGTGGGACACACTCGGTCAACACGTATGAAGGCACAAGCCAGGTCGACAAGCGAAGATTAGTCAATATCTTCATAAATATGAGCTATTCAAGATGGAGCCGAAGAGAACATCACTCGGATGTTCATTCGATTTACCGAGATTACCAACAATCTCAAATCTCCGGGTAAGAAGATTACACACGAAGAAATGTGCTGAAAGATACTCGAAGCCTACCAAAGAGAAGATGGGGTCCCAAGGTGACTGCCATAGAGGAGGCTCGTAACCTATCACTTCTGAAGCCGACGAGCTCATCGGGAAGCTTCTCACTCATGAAATCCACTTGGAAGAGGAGAATGCCGAGGGCAGCACCAAAAGAACATAGCATTGAAAGCCTCGTAAACCGGAGAAGCAGATCCGAGCTCTTTTGACTCGAAGAGGATCCCATGGCACTTATTGCTAGAGGCTTCAAGAGAATGATGAAGCACAAAAGATGGGATAAAAGGCCAAAAGAAGATTTCTACAAGAAAGATAAGAGGGACAGAAAAGGTAAGTATTCTTCTCCTACAAAGTTATCTTTATCTAAGAATTCCGGATGTTTTGAGTGTAGCAAGCAAAGACCACATAGTCAAAGACTCGTCCAAAAAGAAAAAGGGACAGAAAGAAGAAAAAGGCTATGATGGCTACATGGAGCGACGAAGACTCATCGAAGATGATGAGGAGTCGATGACTCAAAATGTCCGATGGCAATCTCGACTCGGAAGCCGAAAGGGAGTCGGACTCGGACTCAAACAATGAGGAAACAAATCCTCAAGAGGTAATTGAATACTTCCTCAAATTCTCCAAAGTTGATTTAGCTAAGTATATTTTTACTTTGGAAGAAAAGTCCAATTCCGATTCTTCTCGTTTCAAAGAACAACTTGAGTCAATTTCTTCTAAGAGCAATTCTTTGAAAAATGAATTGGAAAACCGAGACTTACACTCGGAGAACTCAAGACTAGTGCTCAATCCAATGAGACCGAGTCCGAGTTACTCGTAAAAGAAAATGAGCGAGTGAAGACTCGGACAATGCTCAATACTTTTCTGAGTTATGTAAAAGGAATCAGGTATAACAATCCCATGCATATAGAGTTTTGATTCCAAGGCATTCTCGGTATCGCGTAAACTTCTTTGAGTAAAATAGTATCTTCTCCGAGTAATACGGTTTTCACTTATTGCATTTATTGCGTTTCCGTAGTCGACTCGTAAAACTCGTTTCTTATTTTCCGAGTTCATCTTCACTCGCATTTATAGCGTTTTAAATATACCAAGTACCCTGTCTCGTAATCGACTTGTGGTTATACATTCTATTTTGTTATAGTCAGTATTCTTAGTTTATTTCATGCTTAGTCTATATCAAGTTATCTCACTCGATATTCATTATGGAACCTGCTCTATTGTTTAGACTAAGTCGGTTGGAATTCCGAGTATCATGGATATTGGACTCGTAAAATTCCATTTCGTTTCGACTCGGATAATCGGTTGCTTAATTATTATAATTATTTTATTATCTCGTGTCTAATCTTGGGCCAAAGTATTCTATACTTTGAGAATCAAAATTAATTTACTTTTGTAGGTTATTCATTCGAGGATACACCTTTTTCAAACCACAAAAGTAACCGGCTCGTAACGTCAAATCACCAGCAGACATGGCTCTTCACCTTCCCTCGCTCCGAGTCCCGTAAGATTGTGTCGAAGTCGTCTGTTTCCATATCCGTAAAACTGAACGCTAAGCTTAACGGTGGTTTCCACCTCATTTTTCAAGACACTACCGATGGTTTTGGACTTCCAAGAGAGTTAAACCGTTGTCCAACATTCATATTTCAACGGATACTTTCCGAGTGACTCAAAAGCCTCTATCAACGGTCACGTAAGACTCTTGGTCGACAGATGAAGATAACGGCTACTCTTTCCGGTTATCTATAAATAGAAGCCACTTCACAAGACTTGAAGATTGCCGAATCTATTGTTAATACACATACTTGAGAAAAGTCATTGTATTTACTTTCAATCTTCAACTTACAACTCCCACTCGTAATTCATTACTTTCGAGTTGTAAGGTCTTGTACTCGCTTACAAACTTCTTCTTACATTCTTTGTAAGGTCCCTTGACTAAGCCGAAAGGGTTAACTCAGCTTAGTTGTCCCTAGCTGTAAGGGTTATCTCAGCTAGGAAGTACTAGATCGGATAAGGGAATTTCTAAGTCTAGGAAAACTTGTATAGAGTTGTCTAAGGGAGCAACTCGGGTTTAGTCAGTTCACGGTATTTTGTGGACTCAAAATAGTGGATTTGACTTCGTGTCCGGATTGACACGGGCCGTGCTTTTCTGCCTCGGGAGGGTTTCCACGTAAAATCTAAGTGTTATCTCTCCGAGTTCATTCTAGACTCGACATGACCTTACTCGTTCTGTTCTTTCGATTCTTAGCTTTCCGAGTCCAATCGTTCGACCCGGTTAATAGACTCGGAATCTTTTCTTCCCTTCTACCTCTGCGCAAAAGAGTGTGTTTTAGAAAAGAATTTCCTATCACCCTATTCACCCCCTTTAGGGTGACTCGACTCTCCCCGAGCAAACCTTCAATTGGTATCGAGCCTAGCCTTTCGTAAAGGATCTAATAATCCAAAGGTCTAAAGATCAAATGGCTCGTAACACCGGAGAGTTCGACGAAGGAAGATCTTCCAACAGGCCACCAAAATTCAAAGGTTCAAACTTTGGGCACTCGGAAGAAGCTTATGGAATGTTTCCTCATGGATCATGATGAAGAGGTATGGGAAATCATACAACAAGGAAACTACATTCCAACGAAGACAGATGAATTCGTAATCCTTCCTAAGACAAAGGCTGAGTTCACACCAAGCAAAAGCGAAAAGTTCGGAAAGAATTTCAAAGCCATGAATATCCTTATGTGTGCCATAAGCTCGGAAGAATACAATCGAGTCTCTCGCTCGTGACTCTGCTAAAGAGGTGTGGGATACTTTCGTCAACACCTATGAAGGTACAAGTCGGCTAAGACAAGCGAAGATCGGTCAGTATCTTCATAAATATGAGCTTTTCAAAATGGAGCCGAAGAGAACATTACTCGGATGTTCATTCGCTTCACCGAGATCACCAACAACCTCAAATCTCCGGGAAAGAAAATCTCCCATGAGGAAATGTGCCTGGAAAATTCTCGAAGCCTACCCAAGAGGCGATGGGGTCCGAAGGTGACTGCCATAGAAGAGGCTCGGAACCCTTCACTCTTGAAGCCGGACGAGCTCATCGGAAAGCTTCTAACGCATGAGATACATCTCGGAAGAAGAAGATGCCGAGGGTACTATCAAAAGGAACATTGCGCTTAAAGCCTCGTAATCCAAAGAAGCAAGTCCGAGCTCTTCCGACTCGGAAGACAATCCCATGGCACTCATTGCAAGAGGCTTCAAGAGAATGATGAAGCATAAAAGATGGGACAAAAGACCAAAAGAAGAATTCTACAAGAAAGACAAGAGAGATAGAAAAGGTAAGTTTTCCTCTCCTTCAAAGTTATCTTTGCCTAAGAATTCTGGATGTTTTGAATGTGGCAAGCAAAGACCACATAGTCAAGGACTATCCAAAAAGAAAAAGGGACAGGAAGAAGAAAAAGGCCATGATGGCAACATAGAGCGATGAGGACTCATCGAAGATGACGAGGACTCGGATGACTCCAAGTGCTCGATAGCAATCTCGACTCGAAGTCGAAAGAGAGTCGGACTCGGACTCGCACAATGAGGAAACCGATCCTCAAGAGGTAATAAACTACTTCCTCAAATTCTCCAAAGTTGATTTAGCTAAATACATTTTTACTTTGGAAGAAAAGTCCAATCTCGATTCTTCTCAATTCAAAGAGCAACTTGAGTCAATCACTTCGAGAGCATTTCCTTGAAAAACGAATTAGAAAAACCGAGACTCTCATTCGAGAGAACTCAAGACTAGTGCTCAATCTAATGAGACCGAGTCCGAGTTACTCAGAAAGAAAATGAGCGACTAAAACGAAGCTCACCGAGTCTCAAGATCTGGTTTTAAAGTTTACTCAAGGTCGAAGAACCTTGACATGCTCTTAGGATTACAAGTGTGTCTCTTTTCGAAAAGAAGGTCTTGGTTTCAACAAAGAGGAAGAATCTAATTCCTACTCGGAATTGTTCAAAAGGATTCCGTAACCGTAAAGTTCAGGAAAGCCGAGCACGGTCCCATTCATAGAAATGAAAGGAGGACTAAGCCCGGAGCTATTTACAAAAAGAAATCATTTTCTCCTGTTTCAAAAGGAAAGATTTTCAAAAAGCAAGAGACACGGACTCAGTTCTCCGAGAGGAAGACTCAAAATCGACAAAACCCAAAGTCATTCAAATCTGGGTTCCGAAACACCTTCTTCCTCGTAAAAGGACCACGAGAAGGAATGTTACTCGGGTTCGTTAGAGGAAGTGAGAAGGGTTAGATTCTCTTTGTTTTGCAGGTTACTCGTAAGAGATCAAAAGGACACTGGTACCTTGACGGTGGATGCTCACGCCATATGTCGGGAGATGCAGGACTATTTTCTCGAGTTGAACAGTACATAAAGGAGGAAAAGTCACTTTTGGAGATGACAAGCAAGGGCAAGATCGTGGGGATTGGCAAGATTGGAAAAGGAAGCAATCTGGTCAGTCCAAGTATATCTTGTCAAGGGATTAAAATATAATCCGCTCAAGCATCTCTCAACTGTGTGACAAAGGTCAAGAGGTAAGATTCACTCGGACCAATTGCACTATTTCGATGTCTCTACCAAAGAGATCGGACTTTCGGATAAGGGATCGGGTAATACATACATCATCCCTCTTCTCGACCCAAGTCAGAACTTATCTTGTTTAAAGGCATCTCTCCATGATGACTCTTGGACTTGGAATCGTAGATTAGGCCATATCGAGCATGCATACTATCAAGAAATTGGCATCTAATGGTTTAGTTAGGGGTTTACCTAACCGTGTTTTTGAGAAAGACAAAGTATGTGAAGCATGCACCGAGGGAAACAGTCAGATCTTCATTCAAATCTCTCGAAGACAATTTCCACATCCAAAGTACTTGAATTATCGCATATGGACTTATGTGGTGAAATCCTCGTGAAGAGTCTCGGAGGTAAATCTTACATACTTGTCATTATTGATGATTACTCACGATTTACCTGGGTGTGTTTCCTTAAGCACAAAAATGAAGCCTTCAAGGAGTTCAGCAAGCTCTGCAGAAAGATTCAAGTTGAGTCTCGGACTCGGATCCGGAGGATTCGAACCGACCATGGAAGGGAGTTCGACTACTCGGAATTCTCGGAGTTTTGTGACAAAAATGGAATCTCTCATAACTTCTCAGCACCCGTAACTCCTCAACGGAATGGAGTAGTAGAGAGAAAGAACAGAACCCTTGAAGAAATAGCAAGGACGATGATGATTGAACACAACTTGCCTTACTATTTTCAGGCGAGGCAAGTGAACACAGCCTAACTACACTTTAAATAGATGCCTCATCGGACCCATTCTCAAGAAAACACCCTATGAGCTCTACAAAGGGAAGAAATCAAATATTTCCTATTTCGGACCATTCGGATGTAAGTGCTTCGTTCACAACAATGGTAAGGATCATCCGACCAAGTTTGATGCTCGATCAGACGAAGGTATTTTTCTCGGGTTACTCCTCTCATAGCAAAGCTTATTGCATTTTCAATAATCGTACTAACAAAGTGGAAGAAAACATGCACGTAGTATTTGATGAGCTTGAACAGGAGAAACCAAGTGAATCTTCATACTCAAAACTGAAGCTCAGGAAAGATGATGACGAAGTCGAACCTACAAAGACTCGGAACCAACATGCTCGGAATGAAGTCACTCGTAACGAGGAAACTCGGAACGAGACAGTTCAAGAGCCGACTCGAACGAACAAGTTAATGAAGAGGATCACTCGTAACAAGCTTCGAAGATCAAGCGGTTCAGCCCACAAACCTGGTGAACCAAAGAACTGGTAAAGCATTCAAATTTACTTCCAGTCATCCCCAAGAAAACATCATTTCGATATCAACAATGGGGTAAGGACTCGTTCCTCTTTACACAACCTATGTGCATTCACCGCATTCATTTCATTAACCGAACCCAAAAATGCACTAGAGGCCCTTAATGAACCTGAATGGGTAGAAGCCATGCAAGAAGAACTTAATCAATTCGAGAGAAACCAAGTCCGGACTCCGACCAACCGACCTTCCGACCACCCAGCTTATAGGAACCAAATGGGTTTTCAAAAACAAACTGGATGAGGGTGGAGTGGTAGTCAAAAACAAGGCTAGACTTGTGGCTCAAGGTTACAATCAAGAAGAAGGAATTGATTATGGGGAAACCTTCGCACCAAGTAGCTGAATTGAGGCCATTAGAATATCGTTGGCATTTGCATCCAAGCATGCATATTAAATTATATCAAATGGATGTTAAGTGTGCGTTTCTCAATGGTTTTATTGAAGAAGAAGTTTATGTCGAGCAGCCTCCTGGTTTTGAAAACTCGGAATTTCCAAATCATGTTTTCAAACTTCAAAAGGCTCTCTATGGTCTTAAGCAAGCACCTCGAGCTTGGTATGAAAGACTCGAGTAGCTTCTTGGTTCAAAATGATTTCAAAAGAGGTCGGATCGACAAGACTCT
Source organism: Talinum fruticosum (assembly GCA_021018815.1). Taxonomy (NCBI): domain Eukaryota; kingdom Viridiplantae; phylum Streptophyta; class Magnoliopsida; order Caryophyllales; family Talinaceae; genus Talinum; species Talinum fruticosum. The sequence continues at coordinate 6,719,948 of JAITYX010000004.1, read as the reverse complement.
ATTCATAAAGACCAAAGAGAAAGATTTTCTTATTGTTCAAATCTATGTTGATGATATTATTTTCGGTGCTACTAATGAATTTCGTGTCGAGAATTTTCTCGAGTCGATGAGTCAAGAATTTTAAATGAGTATGATGGGAGAACTCAATTTCTTCCTTGGGTTGCAAATCAAACAAGACAAAGAAGAAATCTTTGTTCATCAATCAAAATACACCAAGGAACTCGCTAAAGAAATATAAACTTCAAGATGCAAAGCACGCATCTACACCCATGAGCAACGAGCAGTAAAACTTGACTCGGACGAGAAAGGTAAAGCAATAGATCGAAACTCTATCGAGGTATGATTGGATCTTTGCTATATCTTACTTCCAGTCGGCCAGATATAATGTTCAGTGTTTGTTTATGCGCAAGATTTCAAGCTAATCCAAAAGAATCACATCTCACTCGCGGTGAAGAGAATATTTAGATATCTTGCAGGTACTCGGAATTTGGGTATATGGAATTCCGGAGACTCGTAACCGACTCTAACCGGGTATTCGGACGCGGACTACGCAGGATACAAAGTTGATCGAAAGAGCACTTCCGGAGCTTGCCAATTTCGGGTCAATCCCTAATATCTTGGCACTCAAAGAAGCGTAACTCGGTAGCTCTATCGATCGCGAAGCTGAATATATTGCCGCGGGAGCTTGTTGCGCTCGGATTCTTTGGATAAAACAGACACTTGAAGGATCTTGGACTATTTCTCAACTCGGTTCCAATCAAGTGTGACAACCAAAGCGCAATCAGTATCACCAAGAACCCCGTCCAAGCACTAAAAACAAAGCATATTGAGGTCGGTATCACTTCTTACGCGATCACTCGTAAAAGGGTGATATTGTACTTGAGTTCATTCCTACTAATCTTCAATTAGCTGATATCTTTACTAAGCCTCTTGGTGAAGATCAGTTTAGTTTTATTCGGAATGAGCTTGGTATGTTAAATGCTTAATTTTATACTACCTCTGTTGCATAATTCGTGCTATGTGCCTTCTCTCGTTAATAACAATTAGTTCGATTGATTCAGTGATACTAGGCTAATAGTTATTTCGTGTTTCGAGTCACTCGAAACCTTTCGAGTCAAACTCGGACGTAGAAAAACTTGGACATCAAATTTTCTGAAACTATCTCTAGAATAGTGGAGAGTTTCGGATTATATTTTCAAAATCTTTTTCTCTCTCTTTCTCGAGCGCTGCGATCGGATCTTAGCCGTGGATTTCAAACCGCTGGTATCTCATCCGTTGAAGAAGAACCGTCACACCGGTCTTTGGTGACCGATGGATAAGCCGAGTCGAACGGAGTTACTTAACGGATAGTGGACGGGCGCGCTTATTTTCTATAAATAACGTCTATCCATCTTCATCTCGGTATTCTAAAACTCCATCTCTTTCAAAAGAAACTTCTCACGGAAGATTACTACGTGAATAGTCGCTCTTGATTGTCCGCAAACATCGAAGAAGCTCTCTCTCACTCTCTCTCTCGTAAGTTTCGATCTGCTTTCATCTCTTTCTTCTACTTTTTCATTTTCTTCTCTTCTACACTTCCTTCTCTCTTTCATTCGAAAAAGCTTCATCTTTTCTTTCCTTCTCTCACAATGCCTAAACGAGGAAACCATCCCGACTTCTAGGTTTCTCCCTCTTCCAAAAAGCCTCGCACCAATAAGCCGGAAAGCTCAACCCCTTCCAAACTCAGTTGTCACCCAAGCATCTTGCTGCTGGATGAAAAATTCTTTCCAACAACCAAATTTTCTTGGTTGTCCAACATCCAAACCACGGGAGTATACTACTTCCTGTGTTTCAGCAAGTTCATCTATCCCGAACTCGTTTCGAGTTCTATGCTCACCTCACCCACTCCGAAAATGTTCTAACCTCTAGGGTTCGGAACATTACTGTTCGCATCAACACCTCTCTCCTCCACCGCCTGTTCAAAGTCTCTTCTCTTTTCTTGAACAACAATCCTATCCCTTTCACTGAAGTCGCCGACGACTTCTTTGAAAAATACGCCAAAGAATTCCCCGGGTCCAGGAAAACTTTTCGTGACTCGCTTGAAGTCGAAGCTCGCCTTCAGTGCTTTCTGCCGATGAGAACCTTCTTCTCATAGCATTCCAGCAAGGAGAACCCCAACTCCAAGCACCTAAAAGCTCTCTTCGACATCCTCGAGGGATACAAAGTAGACCTCTTCCCTCCATCATTGAGCGGATGGCAGTTGTGCCAGCTCAACTCCAATCCAAGAAGAACACCTCCCTTCCTTTCGGTGCTCTTTTGACCCTTGTCATCAAACAATTTCAAGTTCCTCTTCCCTCGACCCAAACGCGAGTGTCCGAGGCGGCCATTGTGGTTGGCAAGAAGGAACTCCAGGGTACGGATACCAGAAACCGACCCCGGTGTCCGGGTTCACAACTCGTAGCCGAGGCCTCCTTCTCCACCTCGGACTCGAAATCAACCCCTTTCCCTCTTCCCTCTACACCTGGTGGTGCATCCACTTCAGGTGCCTCCAAATCTCTCTCTGCTCTCTTGTCCCCTGTTTTCATGGACAAGATCAGCTCTGTCTCTTCCGATTTCGGAGACATGCTCCGAGGATTTAAATCTGTCCTCCAAAATCGACCATCAACCAAAAGACCGGTCAATCCCAAATCCGAGAGCAGCGAGTCTCTCATTCTTGAGATGAGGGAGCTGGTTCAGGAGCGAAGGAGCCGACCGAGCTCCTTAGAGAGAGACGGTCCAAGGCGGCTCAGGACCGGGATGACTCGGACGCGTCGAAGCGTCTTCGAGCCCAGGTCCGACCTCCTCGGACAGCGGGGATGAGGAAGAAGAGGAAGAAGCTGCAGATGCGGCAGAAGATGCTCGAGGAACTCGCGGCTGAGGCAGGCCCTTCCGGGCAAAGGGAAGAAGAGGCCGTGGCAACCGCCGAGGGTCGACTCGCTCCCCAAGCTCAAATAGCTGTACTCGGCTCGGACGATGCAGCCTGGGTGGGTCGAAGACCTAGCTTCTCCAGGCGGGTCGACAGAGCAGCCCCTACCAGCCACCGAGGTCCCAAGGGAAGAACCCTCAATCCACTCTCTCCGGGTCAGCCGCTCGGAGCCGAGCCCCGAGGACAATCCCAGTTCTCCCTTCGCCGCGCTCAAGCACATCGTCAAGATCATATCAGCGCCGGCGCACCTCCGCCTCCACTCAAAAATCCCTCCTCCCTCGTAGGAGCCATGCACCGAGTCACAATTCCTCGGTGTCTCCGAATTTTTTTGTTTTGTCCAGACAACTACCTTGTATTACTTGTTCTCTTCTCCCTTCTTTTTTGTGTTAATTTTTTTCTCTAAAAGGCAAGGGAGAGAAATGTAATCAGAAATTTTGTTGTCTTGTTTAGGGGAGTTTTTCCGCCCTTTTGACTTTTAATGGATTAATGCACTTCATTATTTTTCTGAGTTAATGTTAAAAGCATACTTTATTTTATCCTCGCTTCGATATATTATATATTGCTCCGAACTATTGAGTATGTTTTACTCATGTACAAATCACTCGAGAATCGATTTTTTTTCTAACAAAGTTTCGTTTAAGTATGGAATGCCTTTCATCATAAAGGGGAGATTGAAGACTCGGACAATGCTCAATACTTTTCTCGAGTTATGTAAAAGGAATCGGGTATAACAATACCATGCATATAGAGTTTTGATTCCAAGGCATTCGCGGTATCGCGAAACTTCTTTGAGTAAAATAGTATCTTCTCCGAGTAATACGGTTTTCACTTATTGCATTTATTGCTTTTCCGTAGCGACTCGTAAAACTGGTTCTTATTTTCTCGAGTTCATCTTCACTCGGATTTATAGCGTTTTGAATATACCAAGTACTCTGTCTCGGAATCGACTTGTGGTTATACATTTTATTTTGTTATAGTCGGTATTCTTAGTTTATTTCATGCTTAGTCTATATCAAGTTATCTCACTCGATATTCGTTATGGAACCTGCTCTATTGCTTAGACTAAGTCGGTTGGAATTCCGAGTATCATGGATATTGGACTCGTAAAATTCCATTTCGTTTCGACTCGGATAATCGGTTGCTTAATTATTATAATTATTTTATTATCTCGTGTCTAATCTTGGGCCAAAGTATTCTATACTTTGAGAACCAAAATTAATTTACTTTTGTAGGTTATTCATTCGAGGATACACCTTTTTTAAACCACAAAAGTAACCTGGCTTCGAACGTCAAATCACCAACGAGACATGGCTCTTCACCTTCCCTCGCTCTAGTCCCGGAAGATTGTATCGAAGCCGTCTGTTTCCATATCCGGAAAACTGGAACGCTAAGCTTAACGGTGGTTTCCACCTCATTTTTCAAGACACTACCGATGGTTTTTGGACTTCCAAGAGAGTTAAACCGTTGTCCAACGTTCATATTTCAACGGATACTTTCCGAGTGACTCAAAAGCCTCTATCAATGGTCACAGAAGACTCTTGGTCAGCGAGATGAAGATAACGGCTGCTCTGTCCGGCTATTTATAAATTGAAGCTACTTCACAAGACTTGAAGATTGCCGAATCTATTGTTAATACACATACTTGAGAAAAGTCATTGTATTTACTTTCAATCTTCAACTTACAACTCCCACTCGTAATTCATTACTTTCGAGTTGTAAGGTCTTGTACTCGATTACAAACTTCTTCTTACATTCTTTGTAAGGTCCCTTGACTAAGCCGAAAGGGTTAACTCAGCTTAGTTGTCCCTAGCTGTAAGGGTTATCTCAGCTAGGAAGTACTAGATCGGATAAGGGAATTTCGAGTCTAGGAAAACTTGTATCGAGTTGTCTAAGGGAGCAACTCGGGTTTAGTCGAGTTCACGGTATTTTGCGGACTCAAAATAGTGGATTTGACTTCGTGTCCGGATTGACACGGGCCGTGGTTTTCTGCCCGAGGAGGGTTTCCACGTAAAATCTAAGTGTTATCTCTCCGAGTTCATTCTAGACTCGGACATGCCTTACTTGTTCTGTTCTTTCGATTCTTAGCTTTCGAGTCCAATCGTTCGACCTCGTTAATAGACTCGGAATCTTTTCTTCCCTTCTACCTCTACGCAAAAGAGTGTGTTTTAGAAAAGAATTTCCTATCACCCTATTCACCCCCTCTAGGGTGACTCGACTCTCCCCGAGCAAACCTTCAAGCGGCTAAAGCAAAAGCTCATTGAGTCTCAAGATCTGGTCTTAAAATTTACTCAAGGTCAGAAAAACCTTGACATGCTCTTAGGATCTCAATGTGGCTCCTTTATAAAAGAAGGTCTTGGTTTCAACAAAGAGGAGGAATCCCATTCCTACTCGTAACTATTCAAAAGGATTCCGTAACCGTAAAGTTCGAGAAAGTTGAGCATGGTCCCATTCATAGAAATGAAGGGAGGACTAAGCCCAGAGTTATTTACAAGAAGAAACCATCTTCTTCAGTTTCCAAAGGAAATGTTTTCAAAAAGAAAGAGACACAAACTCGGTTCTCTGCAAGGAAGACTCAAAATCGGACTAAAACCAAAGTCATTCAAATCTAGGTTCCGAAAAACCTTCTTCCTCGGAAAAGGACCACAGTAAAGAATGTTACTGGGTTCGTTAGAGGAAGTGAGAAGGGTTAGATTTTCTCTATTTTGCAGGTCACTCGGAAGAGATCAAAAGGACATTGGTACCTTGACAGTGGATGTTCACGCCACATGTCGGAGAAGCAGGACTCGTTTCTAAGTTAGAAAAACATAAAGGAGGAAATGTCACTTTTGGAGATGATAGCAAAGGCAAGATAGTTGGGATAGGCAAGATTGGGAAAGGATGCAATCTGGTCAGCCTAGTTTATCTTGTCAAAGGATTAAAGTACAATCTGCTCAAGCATCTCTCAACTATGCGATAAAGGTCAAGAGGTAAGATTCACTCGGACCAACTGCTACATTTCTGATGTTACCACCAAAGAGATCAAGCTTTCAGGTAAAAGATTAGGTAACACTTACATTATTCCTCTTTCGACCCGAGTCGGAATTTATCTTGCTTAAAAGCATCTCTTCATGATGACTCATGGACTTGGCATCGTAGATTAGGCCATATTAGCATGCATACTATCAAAAATTTGGCATCTCATGGTCTGGTTAGGGGTTTACCTAACTGTGCTTTTGAGAAAAATAAAGTTTGTGAAGCATGCACTGGAGGGAAACAAGTCGGATCATCATTCAAATCTCTCGAAGACAATTTTCACATCCAAAGTGCTTGAGCTACTGCATATGGACTTATGTGGTGAAATCCCTATTAAGAGCCTTGGAGGTAAATCGTATATATTTGTTATTATTGATGATTACTCACGATTTACCTGGGTGTGTTTTCTTAAGCACAAAAATGAAGCATTCAAGGAGTTCAGCAAGCTCGTAGAAAAATCCAAGTTGAGTCTCGGACTCGGATCCGGAGAATTTGAACCGACCATGGAAGGGAGTTCAACTACTCGTAATTCTCGAGTTTTATGACAAAAATGGCATCTCTCACAATTTCTTAGCACCAAGAACTCCTCAACAAAATGGAGTAGTGGAGAGAAAGAATAGAACTCTTGAAGAAATAGCAAGGATGATAATGATTGAGCACAACTTACCTTACTATTTCTTAGGCCGAGGCGATCAACACGACCAACTATACTCGAATAGATGCCTCATCGGACCCATATTGAAGAAAACACCCTATGAGCTCTACAAAGGGAAGAAACCAAATATCTCCTATTTCGGACCATTTGGATGTAAGTGTTTCGTTCACAACAATGGTAAGGATCACTCGACCAAGTTTGATGCTCGGTCGGATGAAGGTATTTTTCCGGGTTATTCTTCTCACAATAAAGCTTATCGCATTTTTAATAAGAGAACTAACAAAGTGGAAGAAAGCATCCACGTTATATTTGATGAGCTTGAACAGGAAAAACTAAGTGAGTCTTCATACTCAAATCGAAACTCAGCAGAGAAGATGATGAAACCGAGTCTACAAAGATTCAAGCTCAACCGGCGCAGAATGAAGTCACTTAGAACGAAGTGACTCGTAATGAGACAACTCAAGAACCCGCTCGTAACGAACAAGCTAATGAAGAAGATCACTCGGAACAAGCTTCGAAGATCAAGTAGCTCAACCCACAAATCTTGTGAATCGGAGAACAGTAGAGTATTCAAGTTCACTTCTAGTCATCCACTAGAAAACATACTATATGATATCAATAGTGGGGTAAGAACTCGTTCCTCTCTTCAAAATCTATGTGCATTCACTACATTCATCTCATTAACCGAACCTAGAAATGCACTAGAGGCCCTAAATGAACCTGAATGGGTAGAGGCCATGCAAGAGGAACTCAATCAATTCGAAAGAAACCAAGTCCGGACTCGACCAAACGACCTTCCGACCACCCAGTCATAGGAACCAAATGGGTTTTCAAGAACAAACTGGATGAAGGTGGGGTGGTAGTCGAAACAAGGCTAGACTTGTGGCTCAAGGTTACAATCAAGAAGAAGGAATTGATTGTGGGGAAACCTTTGCACCTGTTGCCGAATCAAAGCTATTAGAATATTGTTGGCATTTGCATCCAAAGCATGCATATTAAATTATATCAAATGGATGTTAAGTGTGCATTTCTCAATGGTTTTATTGAAGAGGAAGTCTTTGTCGAGTAGCCTCCTGGTTTTGAAAACTCGGAATTTCCAGATCATGTTTTCAAACTTCAAAAAGCTCTTTATGGTCTTAAACAAGTCTCCCGAGCTTGGTATGAAAGACTCGAGCAATTTCTTGGTTCAAAATGATTTTAAAAGAGGTCAGATCGACAAGACTCTCTTTATAAAAACCAAAGGGAAAGATTTCCTTATTGTTCAAATCTATGTTGATGATATTATTTTTGGAGCTACTAACGAATTTCTATGCCGAGAATTTTCTGAGTTAATGAGTCAAGAATTTCAAATGAGTATGATGGGAGAACTCAATTTCTTCCTTAGTCTACAAATCAAACAAGACAAAGATGGAATCTATGTCCATCAATCAAAGTACACCAAGGAGCTGCTGAAGAAATACAAACTTCAAGATGCAAAGCACGCATCTACACCCATGAGCAAGCAGTATAAAGTTTGACTCGGATGAGAAAGGTAAAGCAATAGATCGAAACTCTATCGAGGTATGATTGGATCTTTGCTATATCTTACTTCCGATCGGCCGGATATAATGTTCGGTGTTTGTTTATGCGCAAGATTCCAAGCTAATCCAAAAGAATCACATCTCACTCGCGGTGAAGAGAATATTCAGATATCTTGCAGGAACTCGGAACTTAGGTCTATGGTACTCAAGAGACTCGGAACCGACCCTCACCTGGATACTCGGATGCGGACTACGCTAGATACAAAGTTGATAGAAAGAGCACTTCGGAGCTTGCCAATTTCTGGGTCAATCCCTAATATCTTGGCACTCAAAGAAGCAAAATTCAGTAGCTCTATCAACTGCTGAAGCTGAGTATATTGTAGCTGGAGCATGTTGTGCTCGGATTTTATGGATAAAGCAACACTTGAGAGATCCGGGACTTTCTTTCAAATCGGTTCCAATCAAGTGTGACAATCGAGTGTAATCGGCATCACGAAGAATCCAATTTAGCACTCAAAGACAAAACACATTGAGGCCGGATATCATTTCTTAAGAGACCACTCCGAGAAAGGTGATATTGAACTTGAGTTCATTCCTACTAATCTTCAATTAGCCGACATCTTTACTAAGCCTCTTGGTGAAGATCGGTTACGTTTTATTCGGAATGAGCTTGGGATGTTAAATGCATAACTATGTGTTTTTCTTTATGATTATGTGCTATGTGCTTATGCTTTATTACTGGCTATTAGTTTAGTTGATTTCGTGATACTCGAGCCGATAGTCGTTAGTTTCGAATCACTCGAAAACCAATCGAGTCGAACTCGGACGTCGAAAAAATTGGACTTCAAATTTCCGGAATTATCTCTAGATTAGTGGAGAATTCCGAATATGTTTTCAAATTTTTTTCCTCTCTCCCGCTCTCTCGCGATCTGTATGAAACGCTAGCCGATGGATTTCAAACTGCGATGAATCCTAACCGTCAAAGAAAAGAACCGTCACACCGGTCTAAGGTGACCGATGGACAAGCCGAGTCGAACGGATAGTTAACGGACGTTTATTTTTCTATATATAGCGCCTATTTATCTTCGTCTCGTTACTTCACATTCCATTCTCTATCTCTCTCACGTAAAACTTCTCGCGGAAGCTTTCTACATCTACGAGTGGTCTCTGGACATTTTTCAAGCGACACAAAGTTCATCTCACGTAAGGTCGATTGCTCTCAATCTCTTTCTTCTAAAGGTTTACTCGGGAGAGTCCGAGTAACCCTAGAGGGGGTGAATAGGGTGAGGAAGTAATCTTGTGGAAATTCAATCTCTTTTGCCAAGTCAAAGACAGAATGCGGTTACGAGTCAAAACAGTCGGAAAAGTAGAGACTCGGAAAGACTAAATAGATATAAATGACAAGAGAAGCAAATGCTTTAAGACAGATCTGAGTCTAGAATGAACTCGGAAAGTAAACACTTAGAAATTACGTGGAAACCATCCTGGGGCAAAAACCACGGACCGTGTCAATCCAGCACACGAAGTCAAATCCACTATTTTGAGTCCACAAAATACCGTGAGCTGATCGAACCCGAGTTGCTCCCTTAGACAACTCTATACAAGTTTTCCTAGACTTAGAAATTCCCTTATCTAATCTAGTACTTCCTAGCTGAGATAACCCTTACAACTAGAGACAACTAAGCTGAGTTAACCCTTACAGCTTAGTCAAGGGACCTTACAGAGAAAGTAAGAAAGTGTTTGTAACTTAGTACAAGACCTTACAACTCGAAAGTAATGAATTACAGAGTGGGAGTTGTAAGTAGAAATTGAGAATAAATACAATGACTTTGCTCAAGTATGTGTATTAACAATGAGTTCGACAATCTTCAAGTCTTGTGAAGTGGCTTCTATTTATAGATGACCAGGCAGAGTAGCCGTTATCTTCATCTCGCGACCGAGAGTCCTCTCGTGACCGTTGATAGAAGCTTTCGAGTCACTCGGAAAGTATCCGTTGTAATGTGAACGTTGGACAACGGTTTAACTCTCTTGGAAGTCCCAAAACCATTGGCAGTGTCTTGAAAGATAAGGTGGAAACCACCTTTAAGCTTGGCGTTCCAGTTTTCCAGATTTGGAAACAGACGGCTCCGACACTATCTACTGGGACTGGAGCGAGAGAAGGTGAAAAGCCATGTCTGCTGGTGATTTGACGTTACGAAGCTCGGTTACTTTTGTGGTTTGAAAAAGGTGTATTCTCGATTGAATAACCTACAAAAGTAAATCAATTTTGGTTCTCAAAGTATAAAATACTTTGGTCCAAGGTTAGACACGAGATAATAAAATAATTATGATGATTAAATAACTAATTATCCGAGTCGAAAAGAAGTGGAATTTTACGAGTTTAATAACAATGATACTCGGAATTCCATCCGACTTAGTCTAAGCGATAGATCAAGTTCCGTAAAGAATATCGAGTAAGATAACTTGATATAGACTAAGTATGAAACAGACTAGAGGTACTGACTCTAACGAAATAGAGCTTATAATCGAAGTAAGATTCTAAGTGAGAAAAGACGAAATACTAGTCTATTCAATCTGCGATAAATCGAGTGATGCTTGGACTCGGAACAAAGAACCAGTTTTCCGAGTCACTTACGGATAAGCAAGAAATATAAGAAGTAAAAGGCTGTATCACTTAGAGAAGATACCATTTTACTCAAAGAAGTTTCGAGATACGAGAGAATGCCTTGGAATCAAAACTCTATAAGTATGAGATGGTTATACCGATTCATTTAATGCAACTCGGAAATACGTTGAGAAGTGTCCGAGTCTTCATCTTCTACTCTTTTTTTCTTTCGTTCTCGTGAACCTACCCTTTTCTTTTCTTCCTTAAAAGTTTCATCTTTCTTTCCTCATTCTCACAAAATGCCTAAGAGAGGTAATCATCCAGACTTTCGGGTCTCCTCCTCTAAAAAGCCTCGCACCAAAAACTCGGAAGGCTCAACCCCTTTTAAGCCTGTTGTCACCCAGACATCTCACGTCTGGACGACAAATTCTTTCCAACCACAAAATTTTCGTGGTTGCCCCACATTCAAACCACCGGTGTCTATAACTTTCTGTGTTTCAGTGAGTTCATTTACCCTGAACTCATTTCGAGTTCTACACTCACCTCACTCACTCGAAGGTGTTCTAACCTCCGGGGTTCGGAATGTGACTTGTTCGTATCAACACCTCTCTCCTCCACCGCCTGTTCAAGGTTTCCTCTCTTTTATTGAACAACAACCCTATTCCTTTCACTGAAGTCACCGACGACTTCTTTGAAAAATACGCTAAAGAGTTCCCCGAGTCACGGAAAAATTTTTCGATGACTCGGTTGAAGTCTGAAGCATGCCTTCAGTGCTTCTTGCTGATGAGAACCTTTTTCTCTCAGCATTCCAGCAAGGAGAACCCCAACTCCAAGCATTTAAAATCTCTTTTTGACATTCTTGAGGGCTACGAAGTAGACCTCTTCCCCTCCATAATTGAGCGGATGGCAAGCTGTGCCAACTCAACTCCAAAATAAGAAGAACACCCCTCTTCCCTTCGGTGCTCTTCCCACCCTTATCTTTAAACAATTCAAAGTTCCTCTCCCCTCGGACCCCAATGCTACTTCGAGGCTGCCGTTGTGGTTGGCAAAAAGGAACTCCGGGGTTATGGGTACCAGGAAACTCGGCCTTGTATCCGGGTCCACAACTCAAAGCCGAGGCCCTCTTTTCCGCCTCGGACTCGGAAAGAAACCCCTCTCTCTCTCTCCCTTCCCCACTTGTTGGTGCTTCCACCTCAGGTGCCCAAAAGTCTATCTCCGCTATTTTGTCCTCTCGCTTTCATGGACAAAATCAACTCCGTGTCCTCTGAATTCAAGGACTCGCTCTGCTCATTCAAGACCGAATTTAGGGAATTGGTGAAGGAGCAAAAGGAGCTGATCCAGCTCCTTCAGGAGAGAAGGTCCAAGGCGGCTCGGGACCATGGCAACTCGGACACTTCGAAGCGTCTTCGAGCCCAGGCCCGACCTCCTCGGAAAGTGGGGAGGAAGAAAAAGTACACAAAGAAGAAGCAGACGCCGAGGAGCCTGCAGGTGAGGCAACTCCGTTTGGGCAAGGGGTGGAAAACCAAGAAGAGGCAGCGGGAACAGTCGAGGGTCGACTGCTCCTCAAGCTCAAGTGGCGAGTACTCGGCTCGGACGGCAGTCCGAGTGGGTCGGCAGACCTAGGCGTGCTACGACAACATGCAGCGAGTCGACCGAGCAGCCCCCTCCAACTATCGAGGTCCACAGGGAGGAACCCCTAGATCCTCTCGTTCGGGTCGGCCACTTAGAGCCGAGCCCTTGATGAATATCCCGGTTCTCCCTACGCCACGCTCAAGCACATCGTTAAGATCCTACCAGCGCCGACGTACCTCTCATCCCTCCGTTTCCACTCGGGCATCCCCTCTCCCTCATAAGCGCCATGCACTATGTCACAATTCCACGATCTGCCGATTCTTCTTCTTTACGAGAGATATCTACTTATTTCTTTCATCCGGACATCAAATTTGTACTAACTATTCTATTCTTCCCATTTCTTTTGTTGTTTTTGCTAAAAGGCAAGGGGGAGAAAATAGATAGAAAACTTGTTATCTTGTTTAGGGGAGTTTCTTCATCTGTGTACTTTCTTTAATTTCAATGAATTAATGCTTTCTCTTCAATTTGTTTTCTCTGTGATTATTGACTATTGCAACTATTTACGAGTTAACATTATTTCATTGCCAAGCATATATCCTTTATGATCCGATACATTAAGCTTGCCTTACTTATCCGATTTCATACGCAAGTATTCAAAAGCGGATCTTTATCGCTAACAAAGTTTACTGTCTAAGTATGGAATGCTTTTCATCAACAAGGGGAGATTGAAGACTCGGACATCGCTTCGCACCTTTACGAGTTCTATCGAAGGAATCGAGCATAAGAACTTCACACTTATAAGGTTTTGATTCCAAGGCATTCTCTACACTTTAGAAACTTTTCCGAGTAATACAATATTTATTCTAAGTGATATGGCATTTACTTCATGTATTTCTTGCTTGTCTCTAAGTGGCTCGGAAAACAGATATGCGTGTTTCACTCAATTCGAGTCCCTCATCACTTAGATATATCGCATGCTGAATTGACTAGTATTTCGCTTTACAGTACTCGGGTCCGACTTCATGTTATAAGTCTTATTCTGTTGGAGTCAACGCTTCTAGTCCGAATCATGTTTAGTCTAGATCAAGTTTGTTTCACTCGATATTCGTTGTATAACTTGATTCTTGATTAGACTAACTCGAGATGGAATTTTGAGTTTCATGGATATTAGACTCGGAAAATTCCATTCACTTTCTCGACTCGGATAATTAGTTGCTTAATTATCTTAATTATAATATTATCCGTGTCTAATCTTGGACCAAAGTATTTTATACTTTGAGAACCAAAATTGATTTACTTTTGTAGGTTATTCAAACGAGGATACACTTTTGAAATACAAAAGTAACCGAGCTTCAAAACGTCAAATCACCGAGTAGACATGGCTTTTCCTCTTCTCTGTCCTAGTCCCGGAAGATTGTGTCGGGTCGTCTGTTTCCAAATCTGGAAAAGCTGAAACGCCAAGCTTAACGGTGGTTTACACCTTATCCTTCAAGACACCGCCGAGTGGTTTTGGGACTTCCAAGAGAGTTAAGAACCGTTGCCCAACGTTCATATCACAACGGATACTTTCCGAGTGACTCACAAAGCTCTTAACAACGGTCACAAAAGAGCTCCCGTCAGCGAGTTGGAGATAACGGCTATGCTTGCTTGGTCATCTTTAAATAGAAGCCAACTCTCAAGACTTGAAGATTGCCGAACCTATTGTTAATACACGTACTTGAGCAAAGTCATTGTATTCACTCTCAATCTTCTACTTACAACTCCCACTCTGTAATTCATTACTTTCCGAGTTGTAAGGTCTTGTACTTAGTTACAAACACTTTCTTACTTTCTAGGTAAGGTCCCTTGACTAAGCTATAAAGGTTAACTTAGCTTAGTTGTCCCTAGCTGTAAGGGTTATCTCAGCTAGGAAGTACTAGATCGAGATAAGGGAATTTCGAGTCTAGGAAAACTTGTAAAGAGTTGTTTAAGGGGGCAACTCGGGTTCGATCGAGTCTACGGTATTTTGTGGACTCAAAATAGTGGATTTGACTTCGTGCTTGGATTAGCACGGTCCGTGGTTTTCAGCCCAGGGAGGGTTTCCACGTAATCTCTGTGTCCTTACTTTCGAGTCCATTCTAGACTCATACGGTCTCAAAGCTTTAGCTTGATCCGCTTTCTTACTCTTTATCGTAATTCGAGTTCATACGTTTCGACCTCGCTTTAGACTCGGAATCGCTTCTGTCTCTACTTTGGCAAAAGAGTTTGATTTTCATCGAAAAACCTCCATCACCTTATTCACCCCCTCTAGGGTGACTCGAGACTCCCCGAGCAAACCTTTATAATATAATGCTCAAACATACACAATAAGTCATTATATTACCTCTTCATTACCTTGAACTCATAAAACCACATATCACCTTGTGATCGAGGAACTTTACCACATGTAGGCCATGCTCCAGTCAAACTTACTTTGGAAGATGTGGGAAATCGTGCCCAAAACTTGGGAAGAACCTAATCAAGAAACATATAAAACAGTTAGTTATACTATTCTACTATTAAGCTTAATTTATTTTATTACTTATTATCACACTTACCCTTCACCATCTAGCTCAATCCAAATCTTTTCCTAGCTGCTAGCATTGCTTGATTCAAGACTAGCATGCTCGTTACCTGCATTAGTTGCCCCATCATTTGTAGGCCTTTGTGGTGGCCTTTGTCCGGCACCAACGTGGATGCATGGTATAAGGGTCGTACCATATTGGTTATATGCGTATGTATGGGGCGGGTTTGAGTACATATGAGCATGTTGAGAATATGGAGGATTTGGGATGAAAGACCCACCCATTGGACTTTGCATGTGCGAGATGTTTGGAGGTTAGAAATAAAACAACATAAAAAGAACATCATCAACTAGCCATCATCCTCATCATCAATATCATCATCGTCTTCGTCACTATCCTCTTCGTCATCATTGAATATGAGATGTTCTTCTTCCTCATCGGTGATGTTATCATCATCCCATTCACCTTCCTCATCTTTTTCATCATCCTCTTCTTTACTAAGATCCTCAATCCCATCTTCTTGGTTTAAAATAACATCATCAACTAATTCTTCTCGCTGATATTGAATTATCAACCAAAGTTTTTGACAAAATTTCCATTATAGGATCAATCTGTACCCATACTATCCTCTTGGAATGCAAAAGGAATAGTATATTGGCCATCAACTCGGCCCTTGGTTTTGCTGCCACTACGACAAACCAACTTAGTTTTTCTCTAGGGACCCCTTGTGGATATGACATATAATACACCTGAGTTGTAGTACCAGCAAATATGAAAGGATCGTACTTACGATAATGCCTTGTATGATGCACTTCAACATACAACCTAAATTTATGGCACCGAGGACGACTAGGGTCAAACCAATCACATTTAAACAACACACACCTTTTTATTGGTTCACCAACATATTCAACTTCAACTACTTCTTACAAGATGCCATAGTAATTATTTTCAACATGTCCTCCATCGGTTCCTTTCATACAAACACCACAATTGAAGGTCATCCTCCCTTCATTTCGAGCCTCAGTATGAAATAACATTCCATTCACCGTGTATGCTGTCCATGTTTTCACTCTCCTTAAAGGACCTTGAGCTAATTGCGTCAAGTAAACATGCTTTTCATCATGATATATTCGATAACAATGAATGCGTGTCAATAACATAGTATTGGTTTAGTTTATTAAAATTGAAAAACCCATTCTAATAAATTTGAGGCATGAGCATTAAGTTTTAATATATGATACTCACAGCTCCTTTGAACCAATCTTCGAGCTCACTTTCCACCATTGCATCAATTGCCGCATCACTAACATCATCATACATAGCTCGTTTTGGTCTTTGAAGAGACTGAGTTTAAAATGTTTATTAACATTACATCATCATTGTGAAAAAATGGATTGAAACGAGTGTTGTATACGACAAGATAAACTCACTCAAGGTAAGGTTTAACTTCGAGCAGTTTAGTAAAACATGGACATGTGCAGCCGTCTTTTCCTTATCATCAAGGAAATGCGGAGTGAACTTCCCAATTAGAGCACCTTCTGGTATGAATACCAAAAGAGTAGTATTGTGGTATGGAACTTCACTCCCCTCATTTCATCGACTTCTATTGCGCATACAAGGCACGTTAGAGCCGAAATAGTAAGATGCAAAATGTGTTTCTTCAAATCATGCATATTTTTCAGCGATACTCCCTTTAGGCTTCGATTTGTTTCCTATGGATCTCTTCAATTGGCCAAAGAACCTCTCAAATGGATACATCCACCGGTATTGTACCGGACCACCCAATTTTGCTTCCTCCGCCAAGTGAACAGGCAAGTGTTCCATCACATTGAAGAACCCAGGAGGAAATATTGTTTCCAATTAGCAAAGTGTTATTGAAATATTTTGATGCATTTGCTCTAACTCCGCATCCCATAAAACAAATGAGCGAAGGTTCTTGAAGAACTCACTAATTTCAATGAGAGGCGCTAAAACCTCATCCGGGAGTGCACTAAATGCTATTGGAAGAAGACTCTCTATGAAAATATGACAATCATAACTTTTCATGCTATGGAACTTAGTGGAGTTTGGGTCTACAAGGTATGAAATGTTAGAACAAGTAATCATCCGGAATTTTCAACTCTCTTGCCCATTCACATATTGCCCTCTTATGCTCCAATGTCAACACATAGTTTGCCTTCGGTTTGAGAATTTTGCCATTTAGTCCATGCTTGAAATTCAACTCCACACGATCACACAACTTTTCCAAATCCATTCTTGCCTTGATATCATCCTTTGTTTTCCCGGGAATATCCATAACGAGTGTTAATTATATTCTCAAAAAGTTATTTTCAATGTGCATCACATCTAAGTTGTGGCAAAGCAATTGATCTTTCCAATATGGAAGCTCCCAAAATATGCTTTGTTTTGTCCAATTATGATCCTTTTTAAACCCCGAAATGTTGATTTCCTGCTTCTTCAACCCATTGTTTTATTTCTTCCCCGTATATCGATGAGGAGGACCCAAATATACGGTTTTCCCTTTTGTAAATGTTGTGCTATTCCTTCGAACGCGTGACTTCGTGCCAAAAACCGCCGATGGAAATCAAACCATGAAAATTTTCGCCCATTTCTAAGTTTTAATGCCTTTTGTTGATTCATGCATACCGGGAATGACATGACGCCATGAGTACTCGATCCGGACAACATACCATATGCCGGAAAATCATTAATGGTCCACATCAACGCAGCCTTCATGAGAAAGTTCTCACCTTTTGAAATATCATATGTTTCTACACCATCTTCCCATAGTGTTTTTAACTCGTCAATAAGAGGCTGGAAATATACATCAATTTTATTTTTCGGAATTGTAGGCCCTGGTATGATGCATGTCAAGAACATATAATGCGTCGTCATGCATAATTTTGGTGTTAGATTATAAGGCGTAATAACGACTGGCCAGATTGAATAAGACCTTGAAGGTTGGCTAAATGGATTAAACCCATCCGCGTACAAACCAAGTTTAATATTTCTAGGCTCAGTAGCAAATTCGGGGTGAACTCTATCAAAATGTTTCCATGCTTCACCATTTGAAGGATGACAAAGGACACCATTCTCTCTTACATTCTCATAATGCCGTCTCATGTGCTCTGTTGTGGTTTTTGAAGCAAATAAGCGCTGAAGTCTTGGTATTAATGGCAAGTAATGCATCCTTACAAACGGAGTTCTTTGACTTTTTCCTTTTCCTTCCCTTTGATGCTTCCATCTCGGATGACCACAATACTTGAATCAAGATTAATGTCCTCTTTGTAGAACAACATGCAACCTTTTTGACAACAATCAATTTTTTGAACATCCATCCCAAGATTTTTAATGACCTTCTTTGCATGGTGAATGTCACGAGGAACTCGGTTATCGGGGGACAAATCTCCTTCATAAGTTGAGCAATCTCATTAAAGAAATTTTGAGGCATGTTGTAGTCGGACTTGATGCTCAACAGTCTAACGGTGGTAGACAACTCGGCGTGAGTTTCATTTCCTACCCACAAAGGTCGTTGTACAACCTCAACCATATTAAAGAAAGTTTGGGCATTGGTATTTGGAGGCTTACTTGTAGAGCCTTGATTTGAGATCATGGCATCCGTGACCATATCATTCATACGGTCGATATTTGATTCTACATCGCCGTAGTTCATATGATTGGAGCCACTTTCGTCGTTGAATATGTTAGAAGTCATACCACCATCCTCATGTAAATGAGGATCTATTTCTCCATGACTAGTCCAATACCAATAGTTTGGAAGAAAACCATATTGATAAAGGTGTAACATAACTTCATCGGGATCCTTATACTTCCAATTTTTGCATTTGCGACATGCACACCTATATTGTTGATTATGTACAAATTCTAATTGACTTCTAGCATGTGCATCAAACTCCTCAACCCCGTCTAAAAACTCTTGTCTATACCCAACTCTATCGGGTAATAACCTACGATACATCCATCTACGATCCGTAGGCCCGTCCATATATATTCTGATTGACATTTAACAATTTATTAAATTATTAGCTAGTAATCAATACATGGAGATGTTATGATTACATCTCTTCCATAATGAACATAATATATAAAACCATTATGTATTGAACATATACTTTTCTTATACATAAATTTCTTTAATTTCTATATTTTACTCTTAATTATTTATTTCATCGTTAAACTAAACATACTTAATTAGCATAAATAAACTCACACAAATATAATTGATTACATTATTTCTACCTAATTAGTATAAAATAACTCTCACACAATTATAATTTATAAAATTATTTCAAAATTTACAACAATAATTTCATTTCTAATTTCACACAAATAACCACTATTTATTAATATTTGTGAAATGTTCAATAAATTTATAAATAAACCATAAACAATTGCACATACATAAATCACAAATAACATTTACTTCAACTTCAACAATAATTTCCAACATATCTAACCTCACATACTTTAAACAACACAACATCTATATATGAATAACACAATTGCACATTTTTCTTTTCAAATTCATTCACAAACAACATTAATTTGCAGCAAATTATATAAAATCATCAATTTGTACTAAATTATTGAAAACCCTAAATCTAATAATAATCAACAAAACAATACCTTCAAACTAGGCGGCGGCTATAGCGACCTCCTCCAGGCGGCAGCAGCGGTGGCACAAGGGGCGGGAGCAACCAATGAAAACTCACCCGTCTTTGGCTTATGGACGCGGGGCGGCGGACCAAGAGGCGGCGTACGGAAGTGGGGGCGGACGCAGACGGGGCGGCGGTCGACCGGCGGTCGGTGGGGGTTACGGACGCGTGGTGGTGGGCCGGGCACTTTTGCTCACAAAATCGCTCGCACTCCTCTCACTCTCCGCTTCGGGTTCCTCGATCCGGCCGAAAGGCCAGATCTGAATTTTATTAGTCGATAGCGACGGAACAGTCCGTCGTTGTTTCGTCGCTAATAAAAAACTTTTTATTAGCGACGGAATGTTTTTTATTAGCGACGGAACAACAACGGATCGCTCCGTCGTTATCGACAAAATTAATTTAATTATACTTTTATTTTTTGTTTTTCCTAGATCCGAAAATTCTAAATACCCCGATTACGGCTTAGCGACGAAATATTCCGTCACTAATTCATGCAATGATGGAATAGCGACAGATATTTCCGTCGCAAATTCCAAAATAGCGACGGATACCTTTTTCCGTTGCTAATTCCGTCGCTGTCTTACACGATTCTTGTCGTTTTTGTTAGTTTCCGTCGTTAATTCCGTCGCTATTTGGCAACATAACTATATCCGTCGCTAATTAACGGTTTTGTAGTAGTGGTCATAGGATTAAAGTCATTATATATGTTTCTAACCCGTTGGGTTGACCGAAACCCGAAACTTTAGGGTTAGGGTTCAACACTTTTAAACTCGAACGCGAAGTTCAACCGAGCCACATTTTATTCGCCCGCCCGAGTTGACGGGTTTATAATAATAATAATAATAATAATAATAATAATAATAATAATAATAATAATAATAATAATAATAATAATAATAATAATAATAATAATAATAATATGATGTCATCATTAACAATTATAATTGTTATAACATTTATGACCTGTTATAACGTTTATGAGTCATTATAATTATTATACCCGAAATGAATTGAAATAAGTTGGAAACTATAATAAATATTGATATATATATATATATTAAAAGCTCTTATAACTATTATAATTAGTGTTATACCCTTGCGATCCAAGTTCTTTAATTATTTTTAATTTTAATTTTATTAATGTAAATAAATAATAAAATATATCATTTTAAAATAGATGATAATTTTATAACAATATAATTATTATTATTTATATATTTTTATTTTTTTATTTTTATATTTTTATATTATTTAATACTTTTTAAAATTCTCTAATATGTGAGACTTATTTTTTTAATTTTTATATGCACATGAAATATCTTTTAAATATTAATTAATTTAACAATAATTATATTACATTCTTACTAATTACTTTATACATATGCAAAAATAAAAAGCCATATATTATATTTAACTATAGTATTATATTAATTTAACCTAAGACGGACATTTATGTAATCAAGTAATTCTATATATTTACCACATATGTATTATACATATAATCATATGGTTTTCGTTTTGAACCAATACTTATACATTGATTCTCTCTAATTTTTATAAATTATAAAAAAGTATACTAATGTATATATAGAACAGTAATGTTTAGATGTGAAGAAATTAATTTTTGGATCAATACAATTGTAATTTATGGTACATAATTTTATACAAATTAATTATCTAAAATATAATTAAATGCATACCTTATTTAAACACTATATTTATAAAACATTTCTATATAAAGATATTATGTGTCATTCATATATAACTCCAATATATATATATATATATATATATATATATATATATATATTTGATCCCCTCTCATTAAATTCAATAAGAATAAAAATTTAGAAATTCCGGATAGCCCATTAATTAAAAAAATAGATGAAAAACTAAAACAAGCAGCTTGTTCAAGTAATACTCTTAATGATTTAGATATCTTTCAAGAAGCTCAAGAAGTAACTAATATTAATAAAATCTTCAATAAAACAGAAATTCCTTATTATTCTAGAAGCACTCCTCCGGATCTTCAACTTGAATCAATAAAATCGATGAGTTACGAAGCTTTTGACGAGTGGTTCCATCTATGAATGGAATTTAGATGGAAAATCCGAACATGAAGCATTAATTATTCTTCATAGGATGATGATGGCATATGCCGCCTACACATCCAAAGATGCTCCGAAACTCAAGCTTTTGATTTACTAATTTCGAGCTTCACCGGATCATTAAAATCTTGGTGGGAAAATTACATGACAGACGAAGAACGTCTCGAATATCAAAAATCATAAAGAAGTCTGTTTACACTTTAGTCCATACAATAGTTGTCAATCTTCTAGGCACTCCAATAGATATATTAAGCGGTCAAGAAATTTTATTGACAAATTTAAGATGTCCTACTCTAGAAGATTATAATAAAGATACTTATTTTACATATCTATTAAAAAGACAAGATTGTCATCAACCTTATTGGAAAGAAAAATTCATTTCGGGATTACCAAATTTATTTTCTCAAAGGATATTCAATAAATTAAAAGAAGTTACAAGTAAATACCCAATTCCTTATGATCAAATCACGTTTGATTAATTACTAGGATTTATTAAAAAAAAGGAAATTTCTTTATGCAATGAATTAAAACTACAAGCAAGATATTCAACGAGACAAAGTTGCTACACGAAAAGAGTTAGGATCTTTTTGTGAAGCTTTTTGCATTCCAAAATTGAAGCTCATTCTGTTCAAAAAGAAGAACAAATCAAATTAATAAAAAGAAACAGTTTAATCGCACCAATAATAATAATAATTAAACAAATACAACTCCTAAGAAAAATATTTCAAAAAAGAAAATTACTAATAAGACTACTTGTTTCAAATGTGGCAAACCAGGTCATTACGTAAAGAATTACAAAATTAAAGAAAAATTAAATGAAATTTGTGGTGATAACCATGAAATTCAAGAAAAGATCATTTCTTTATTTGAGCTCAAAGATACTCCAATTAATTCCGAAAACTCATCACCGAGAAAACACTTGCCTACACAATCACAATCACTTGTAAACACTCCTCTTATCCTCTCAATCTCTATCCAACCCCTCTCCCGAGAGCTTATATTTCAAATTATTGTACAAGTTTCTTTTCATTCAATCAAAGAAAGTAAGTTTTGATTCATCTTCCTCATTTCAATTACGCTTTATTTAAATATTTTAATTTATTGTTTTCATCTTTTGTTTTGAAAATCAATTTGTTAAATTAATTTGTCACTCTGCCTCCCTCGCTACTCAACCATACCCGGTCCTCGAGCTGCATCCCTAACTCGGGATCGATGCTGTCTCCTCTCGGTATATGGACATTACTATCCATTTCCTCTCCCGGGGATTTTTGAGAAGTGAAATATGAAATTTCACGGAAACAAAAACCCGCATAAAATTCGTTAAATGTTTTTTTTAAATACCCTTTAAGGGTTAGATACTATATGAATCCTGGGCACAAGGCCTATCAAAAGGATCATAATTTGATTGAATAGATCCCGAAGAATCGGATGAATTTGTACTTGTCTTTAGGAGTAATCGCTGGTGCGGTTTTTGAGTAGCTTCAGTTCTCGCTTGAGTAATTGAATTTCTTCATCATGAACTTTCTCTTTCCCTTTTGAATTCTTTTCTTGCTTTTGTGGGGTAGGAGGCGCTTGTTGAGTTGATGGAGCCGACTTAATCCCTAAGGCAGCTTGAACTTGTCCTACCATTTAATCTTGAATTTTCGGACTAATGAGTATGATCTTTGGGTAAATTAATTTTGAGAGCTAGAAGATCTTTGGAGGAATTCTCTTGTTAAAAAATCAGGTAGGGAATTATTTTCCCCTTTAATAAATTCTATATCAAAATCAAAACAAGATAAAATTGCTTGCCAACGAGCAAATATTTGTTTAGAAACAACATTTTGAACATCTTTAGTAATGATTTCTTTTGCTGATTTGCAATCAATACGAAGAAGGAATTTTTTTATTGAATAGATCATCTTGAAATTTTGAAACACACAAAACGATTGATAAACCTTCTTTTTTAACGGTTGAATAATTTTGTTGGGTTTTATTCCAAATTCCAGAATGATATCTAATTAGTTGAGTCTGTTTTGAAGTTATAGACATTTTTTGTTTTAATATACCACCATATCCTAATTCGGATGCGTCTGTTTCAACTATCATGAATGCATTTGGATGTAGAATACCTAGACATGATAAAGATTTAACCTTTTGTTTAAGAAAGCGGACAATTTGGGTATGTTCATCTGACCATGGTGGTGGGTTATTACGTAATCTCTTATAAAGAGGCTGACAGGTTTGTCTCAATTTTGGAAAGAAATCAAACACGTAATTAAGACATCCTAAAAACCTCTGCAATTGAGTTTTATTTTTTATTTCATCTCGGAAATTTATCTCGCAAATTCAATGGCTCTAGTAATTGGTTTAATAGTTCCTTGATAAATGTCATGTCATAAAAATCTTATTTTTATTTGGAATAATTTCATTTTAGATGCAGAAACAACTAGACCATTTTTCTTGATTATGTGCAAAAAGATTTGTAAATGTTTGAAATGTTGCTCAATACTATTTAAATAAACCAAAACATCATCAATATAAACTATTATAAATTGAGTATAAGGATTAAAAATATCATTCATAATATGTTGAAATTCGAAGGAGCATTCTTTAATCCGAAAGGCATTACATTCCATTCATAATGCCCAAAGGGAACAGATAAAAGTTGTTTTATAACAATCTTGATCAGCAATTTGGACTTGCCAAAAACCACTTTTCATATCAAATTTTGAAAATACTTTTGCGTCATAAAGTCTATTAAGTAAATCTCGTTTATTAGGAATGGGATATCTAATCCATTGTAAAACTTTATTTAATAGTTTATAATTAATAACTAGGCGAGGAACTCCTCGTTCTTTCTCTGCTTGATTATTGACATAGAAGGCTGCACAACTCCAAGGAGATTTAGAGGATCTTATTAATTTTTTATCCAAGAGTGATTGAATCTCCTTTTTGCATAATTCTAAAAGTTCTTTGTTCATTTGAATAGGTCGAGCTTTAGTAGGGATATTTCTTTCTGAAAATTCTTTTTCATAAAGGAGTGTGACAACATGCTTTTTCTTTCCCGGAAGGCATTGGGAAGATTAGAACAAACTTCGTTATAGAGTAAATTTTGTAATTCTTTAATTTTGTTTTGAATAGAAGGTTGTAATTTTTCTTCAATTGTTTTATAAGTAATTTCTTTTTGTAAAAAACTAATTTGTTGTTTTTGCCTTCAATAAAATTTATTTGTTTAATTATGGTGGATTCTTGAAGTAAAGATAGATCTTTTGTACGGATAGGGAAATAAATTTGAAAGAAATATTTTTCCTAAAATTTCTATATGAATACCAAATTGATCGACTTTGAAATTATAAATTTGAGTAATAAAAGGGGTACCTAGAATAACTTCTTGACCTATATCTCTAACAAGGATAAAGGTGTTCTTGAAGCAATAACCTTGATTACAAATATAAGCATTTGATAATTTATATTTAATTTGTAGTGCTATTCCATTAGCACTATGAAGACGCTCTTTAGTTTTTTAATAAAACTTGGATGGAATTAATCCTTCTTTAATACAATTTTGATCTGCGCCACTATCAAGTAGAGCAATAGTATTGAGTTCAAAGTTATCATTAATCTTTAGAGTAATGTAAATATACCATTTTTGATAATTAATATGATTAATTGTAGAAATAAATTGTTGATTATTAGAAGAACTTGGAATGTCTTCATCAACATTTTAAGAACTTGATTTATTTTCAATTAATGATATTCTTGTTTCTAATTCTAAATCTTTAGTTTGAAGGGAACATAAATTTTTATTAATATCTTTAATTTATTCTTTAAGATTATTGACTTCCATTTTTAAGTCTTGAATATTAACTACCTTTAAAATATTTGGAGTATCATATTTCTCAAATATTTTATTAATATTGAAATTAGGAGGAGTAACTTTTAATAAATCTTCTTTTATTAAAATATCTTTAAGTTTTTCTAAATATTCTTTTCTTAGTTCTGGATCTTGAATTTGTTCAATTAAATCTAATAAAAATTCTTTTTCATTTTTTGTAGTATTAATCATATTGATACATTTGTAACAAATTCTGGATGATTCATTTCTCGATGAATAATCACTTGAATTACCTTCTAATTCATAAAGACCATTGTCTTCAGAATCGAGAGGATGAGTTTTCGGAATTAACTGGAGTATCTTTGAGCTCAAATAAAGAAATGATCTTTTCTTGAATTTCATGGTTATCACCACAAATTTCATTTAATTTTTCTTTGATTTTGCAATTCTTTGCGTAATGACCTGGTTTGCCACATTTGAAACAAGTAGTCTTATTAGTAGTTTTCTTTTTTGAAATATTTTTCTTAGGAGTTGTATTTGTTTTATTATTATTATTATTAGTGCGATTAAACTGTTTCTTTTTATTAATTTGATTTGTTCTTCTTTTTTGAACAGAAGGAGCTTCAATTTTGGAAGGCAAAAAGCTTCACAAAAAAATCCTAACTTTTTCGTGTAGCAACTTTGTCCGTTGAATATCTTGCTTATAGTTTTAATTCATTGCATAAAGAAATTCCCTCTTTTTAATAAATCCTAGTAATTGACCAAATGTAATTTGATCATAAGGAATTAGATATTTACTTGTAACTTCTTTTAATTTATTGAATATCCTTTGAGAAAATAAATTTGGTAATCCTGAAATAAATTTTTCTTTCCAATAAGGTTGACGACAATCTTGTCTTTTTAATAGATATGTAAAATAAGTATCTTTATACCAATTGTAATCTTCTAGAGTAGGACATCTTAAATTTGTCAATAAAATTTCTTGACCGCTTAACATATCTTTTGGAGTGCCTATAAGATTGACAACTATTGTATGGACTAAAGTGTAAACAGACTTCTTTATGATTTTTGATACTCGAGACGTTCTTCGTCCGTCATGTAATTTTTCCACCAAGATTTTAATGATCCGGTGAAGCCTGAAATTAGTAAATCAAAAGCTTGAGTTTCGGAGCGCCTTTGGATGTGTAGGCGGCATATGCCATCATCATCCTATGAAGAATAATTAATGCTTCATGTTCGGATTTTCCATCTAAATTCCATTCATAGAAGGAACCACTCGTCAAAAGCTTCGTAACTCATCGATTTTATTGATTCAAGTTGAAGATCCGGAGGAGTGCTTCTAGAATAATAAAGAATTTCTTTTTATTGAAGATTTTATTAATATTAGTTACTTCTTGATCTTCTTGAAAGATATCTAAAACATTAAGAGTATTACTTGAACTAGCTCGCTTGTTTTAGTTTTTCATCTATTTTTTTAATTAATGGGCTATCTCGGAATTTCTAAATTTTTATTCTTATTGAATTTAATGAGAGGGCATGAAATATCATTTAGGAATCTTGGTTTTGTTGAATCTCTATTTAAATCTAAGCTTTCTAATTTTTTTGATCATAAGTCAATATCTTCCTTTTTAGATATTGCTTCTATTTGAGTAGAGACCATATTAACTTGTTGAGAAACCGTATGTAAAACTTGATTAGTATAATTATTTTGATGATAAACCTTTTTAATATCTTCTAAGGCTATTTGATAATCATCTCGGATCGTTTCTTCCTATTTTGAATGGAGCGACAGGAATATGACCTTGATCCGAAGGGATTAAAATCTCTTGTAAAGGAGGAGTTATTGATGTAAATATATTTCCATTTGATAAAGTCCACTTTTTGTTAAGATTTTGATTAGTATTAATTTCTTTAATCCCATGAGGATCTCGGTAGATTATTTTCTGAAGCAAACATGGTGAACCATGTAAAGAATAGAATATTGCATTCGATTCTTTCCATTAATGAATACCATTCTTGCCTTATGAATGCTTGAGCTTTTAGATCAAAATGACATAAAAACCATTCTTTTTTATCTCTATTCTCAATTGAATCAAAATCTTCTCTTAAATATTCTTTATTAATTTTAAAGGGTTTTGAAATAACATTAATAGAGGAGTATGAAGGAGGTTGCATAGTTGAATGAGTAGGAGAACCTATTGAAGAATTATCTTTGTCAATTGGTTCTGCTATAGGTGATTTGTAATAAATTTTTGAGGAAGAGGAATCCTCTTCTTGATTATCTTTTAAATAATCATATTTATTAGACCTTGAAGGCATTGAAAAAGAGGATCGAGGAAGATCTCTTTTTCCTGAAAATCTTGAAGAATTTGTTCTTTCATTAATAAAATTAAATCTTATTAATACTCTACCATCAGGCTCTTCAATTACTTGTTGAATATTCTTTTGAGCAATATTTCTAGGAGGCTTAATATTTTGAATAATAAAATTCTTGAAGAATAGTTATCTCATTCCATTTTAATAATTTAGGAGTAAAAGTTGAAATATTTTCAAACTCAATTTTTAATAAAATTGTTTCATCTAGAGAAGGTTTTAATAAACACTTTGGATTAGAAGATAATAGCTTGAAATAATTCTATAAGTAATAGTGAAATTTCTCGAAAGTTCTCTAAATTGTACTTTTGAATCATTTTGTAGGTAGATATCTAGAATTAATGTATCCATGATCCAGGGATCATTTAGATCTACTCGAATAATTTGGATAATAATTGAAATAAATGGGACCATTACATATATTAGTTTGAATCATAGCTAATAATGAATCTTTGTAACGAATTAATCTATTGTCTCTAAGAGCCACATGAATATAGGACAATCTAATGCTAATCTTGTTAAGGGTTTGAGTGCTATTTGAATCATACCAAAATGAATATATATGTATTTTTCTTGATATTTTTTAATAGAGATGTTTGAGAGTAACTTAATAGTCCGGAATTCTTCATCTAACTAAATGTTTCTTCATGATCTTTTATTGAAAAAGCGATATTGAAATCAAACTTGCCTATTTGATAGATAGTTTCTATCTTTTGTTTTAGAATAGACCAATTTGAGAAATCAACTCGACAGCTTAACTTCTCTACTATTAACCACATTAGTACTCTTACTACTAAATGAACTTAGATGATCTCGAAGCCATGAGGCCATTTGAATTACGCTTGAGTACTTAGTTAGGAATTATGCACACACTATCGGGACCACCTTCACCGGGACCACCTCACACTGGCGACCAATGGATAACATGGGGCGACCGACGGTTGACCAACGCTAGCTATGGCGTAATAACCAACTAAATTGACAAATTTGGCTCGATAGCAGAGGGAGACATGATTGATCTAGAGCTAGGGATGCAGCTCGAGGATTGGGTATGGGTGAGTAGCGAGGAAGGTAGAGTAACAAATTAATTTAACAAATTGATTTTCAAAACAAAAGATGAAAACAAGAAATTGAAATATTTAAATAAAGCGTAATTGAAATAAGGAAGATGAATCAAAACTTACTTTCTTTGATTGAATGAAAAGAAACTTGTACAATAATTTGAAATATAAGCTCTCGGGGAAGAAGGGTTGGATAGAGATTGAGAGGATAAGAGGAGTGTTTACAAGTGATTGTGATTGTGTAGGCAAGTGTTTTCTCGGTGATGAGTTCGCCTCTATTGAAGTAATGAATACATATTTATAGAATACAATGATGAATAAATGCCGAACATTTGGACGGTTGAAGATGTTTGATTGGAATGGAATCATAATCTTGAAAATATATTCAGACAATGTTGAATTATTGGAACAAGTATTGATTGGAACGAAAGCATAAATAGTAGCTTTGCCGACAACATTAATGTCCACTTTCTTAAACAGATGTTGAACAGTTCTTGATAGATGGAAAGCCAAAGAATTGTGATATACATGAGTGAATATTACTTGAATAGTAAAATATCCATGAGTGAATAGTAATGTTCATGAATGAATAATACTTGAATAACAAAATACCCAATTCTTCAAGAACAATCTTAAAATTTCATATTTCAATCATATATACCGAGTTCTTTTTGAATAGAGGAATATATATATGATTGAAATAAATTAAAATGACTTAAAAGGAGGTTAGAAATAGTGAATATAAAAATGTCGTTTCGAACATGTGTTTACAATTGCAATTCAGCCAGCCACCCGAGTTGTGCGAGTCGACTTGGTAATGAACAGCCGAGTTGGTGAAACTCGGATTGGGTTGTTTCCTCTTTGTCGGCTACCTCTCCACACCATGAGATTAAAACCTACACGCCCCTCCAATTTTTTCTCCTCTTCGTCTCTCTCTCCTCTCGTTCTCCGAAGAGAGAGAATAACCCATCACAATAGTCCTATCATTCCTTCTCACAATCTCTCTCTCTGTCCGCAAATTACCATGAACTTTTAATCCCCAATTGGATTGCAGAAAACCTTCCAAAGGAAGCAAGGGATAGAACCAAAAACATGGCTCACGCAGTGTTTCAAACTGCACAAATTATGCCCATGAACACCCAAATCATCCCCAAGAAATCCCTCTTGCCAAAACCCATTTTGCCTCCCGTTGCCTTAAAGTTGAGGAAGAGAGAGAGTGGTCATTTGTCAGTTTTAATCAGGGATTCTCTCCCCTCTTCGGCTGTTGTTGATGGAGGAGGGGATTCCATTGCCCACTTGGAGCGCTGCTTCGTTGCTTCGCCTGTGGATTCTTCTTCGTCTTCTTCGATGGTTGCTCCTACTATGAAGGGTCAGTACGGTGCTTTTGGTGCTGTTACTTTAGAGAAGTCCAAGCTCGATTTGACCCAGAAGCAAACCCGTTCTAGCCCCGAGGTATGACTCAATGTAATTTTAGTTTCATTTCAACCGTCTTTTTTTTTTTTTTTTTTGAGGGTGATGATGTTCATACTGAATAGGCTCTTGAATGGATTATCTTTTGTTTGGTACAATATAATTGCACTTTTTTTTGTTGATGAAAACAGATAATATAATTGCACTTGTATTGAGGCCTTTTGGTTATGAAATGGATTTCATTTGGGTACTTATATTACGATGGTTGAAGTCAGATCAGCTGCAGAATGGTTGAAATGATTTGGGCATGATCGTGCGCATTGGAACAATTAAAGTAAACAACTTGGTTGTTTAAGGGAGTGCATGACTTCCGGCCTTTCAGAAAGCATTTCTATACTAAATATTTGCTATTCTATAATGTAACCGCAAATATGTTATCGCCTCACATCATTGTATCACATAAAAGCAAATGCGTTCTTAGTGCATTTCTTGGCAATTACGGTGGAATGTTCTTGTTTTGATGAGGATTCAGCGGTATAGTTTTTAACCTAGTAGGGATCGTGATTGTTTTATGATTATCCTTGTTTAGAAGTGTAAGGGAAGTTTATGCGAGGGCTACTGGACTTCATATATCAAGTAAGGGGAAGAGGGAAGTTAGGAAATGTTATTGTGAAATAGAGACTCTTGATAGAGTGTGCTGATCTAGGACTAGGTGGAGTGGAGAATACATTTTCTTGAACGGGTGAACTTTAAGTTTGACAATTGTTTATCCTGAATAAGTGGGAATTCATTTATAAATGTGCAGCAGTGCTAATCATGCTTTGTTGTCAGCTTTTAGCCATGGTTGTGGTAATGTACTTAAGCTTGTAAGGCTTCAGGAGGTTGGTCGACTTATTGAATATTTTTTTGAAATGAGGCAGTGATATGGGGTGCAATTTGCATATTAAAATTGGAAGGCGTGTTCTTCAAGGAATTGTGATCCCATTATATTTTTTTTTTTAAAATTGAGGACAGTCTCATGTGAGGATATAAGTTTATTGTAGTAGTAATTATATAGGATTCAGAATACATAGCTAATGTCTTGTTTTGAGTTTGGTTTGATCTAACTGCAGGGAATCAAATCGTAGTTATGGTTTCAATTGCATTGAGGACAACGAAGTTGTGGAATTGGCCTCTTGCAGATTTGACATCAAAGATTGTGTCAGCTGTGGCTTGGAAAATTGTAATATGAGAGATTTTGCTTATGATGTCAAAGTCTTCTGGGAAATATACTTTCTCTATTGATACTCTTACCATTATCTAACGAAATAAGGGACGGTAGAAATTTTGAAAAGTGAAATCTAAGGACCATAACATTATGTGAAATAAAAGCTATGTTGTGAAATAATGACTACTACAATGTGATACAAGGCATGTCACAATTCATGTAATGGTCAGCTAAAATTAGTTACGTTGTCGGATAATGGCCTTGATTTGCTTCCATGTAGAGTGAATATATCTTATTCTCTTCTTCTTATCTAGCTAGCTAGTCAAGCTAGGTAACTGCCATTGAAGGCGACGGTATCTCTAATATTTCATTACATTGAATTATTGAATTCAGATATTAAGCATAGAAAGTTGCTATCACAGTTGACAACTTTCCATTTAAGATTTGACCACAGTGGTTGCTGGTGAACTGCCCACTTTTACAGATGTACCAGATGTTCATATCCCTAAGTGATTACTCATTTTGCATAATTCAATGGATTAAGGGAGTACTGAGCTACTACATTCAACTAAGAGGCTTGATCAGTTTGACACCATAGCTGAGCAATCCTTTGAGGAGTTGTGAGAAGTATGGAAACTTGTGATTGAAGAGGGTAAGAAAAAGACGTTTTTCTTATATCAAAACCAAATGATGTGGAACTTAAAACACAACTGAAGGAAGTCGTACTTCCTGAAATTACCAGAGAGGACATTTACCAGCTCCTAAGTTATCATAGAAAAGTTAGTCAAGAATTATGTGATCAGAGAAAAATTAGTCAAGAATTATGTGATCACAGAAAAGTTAGTCAAGAATTATGCTAAAAACCTGCAGATGTACGAGCCATTGTGAAGCTGTAATCTGCAGATAGAATCTTATCTGAATCATATTGATTCTGTTATTCCTGGAATATTACCAAAAGTTGTTATCATACTCATTGTAATTCTTTTAGATGCCTACGCAACGATCTCTAAGCCCTTATATGAACAAGTCTTTCTGCAGTCCACACTCAACACACTAAGGGAATTTCTTTGAAGAGCTCATGATAATGTGTCAACATTTCTTTTATTTTGTCTGCCAAAAGATGTGTCACCTCTTTCGGTGTACCTCATTTCGAAAAGCCCGCCAGGACCCTGTGCGCTTTTGTGCACCTTGAGTTTTTGTAAACAAAGGATGTAACTAGTTAGGCATGAGGAATGGGAGGTTCGGGCATGATGCATGTATAGGTGGAAGAGGTGGCCTGTACAAGTGCCCAATATAGATGTTGCCTGTGTCAGACAACATCTAGTATTCCCAAGGAATTTCACTTTTGTGCTCTTAGCCTAAGTTAATTGCTCATCCCATATCCTAGTCTCATAGGGCTGACACCAGTAGATTCAGATAAGATGAAGTGTCCGATCCAAAGAGAGCTGCCCATCATAGGAATATAACTGATTGTTAGCTCGTACCAGCTGAACGAGATATTACATGTTCGTTGAGTTGGTTGCAGTGGTTGCCAATAAAAGCCAATTACTAATTAGAAGGTTGAAACTTGATGAGCATTTTGAAATTTGATTTGTTACTGAAGATTTTGCTTACATCAAATCCTTTGGTGGTTTCAATCTGATACAACATACACTCAAGTTGAGTGGTGCACGCTATGCTAGATGATTATAGATTCATCTTTCAACATGTTTCTTTAATTGGGACTTTGGCAGGTCGTTTTGGCTTGTTAAAAAAAAAACTAACGATAGGTGTTACGAGCTCATATGAACTCTAACGATTAGGGGCTGATAGGTGTTATTACTACGAGCTGTTGCACGAATTTTTTGAGATACCATTTGTGATATTATTCATGGTATATTTCACAATAATGAATATTTGGTGATATTAATTTTTATTTGGTTATAAATTCATATATTTTCTTCTAATCGTATTTTATTTTTGTATGAATGTTTTTTGGGGAAAAAATCAACTCCCGATAATACCTATCCCAAAAAAATAAAAATGCTGTTACAAGATTAAACAAAAAGGCCCAAAAATTATGCAATTAAAAATTTTAACAAAAAAACCCAAATAAAATTAACAAAAAAACTCAATCGTACCTTTCCTTCTATCAATAAAAAATAAAAATACTTATGAGAAAATTAAAGGCTCCAACCTAATCTGCCCTCCAACTCAATATCTCCTTGCTCCAACCTAGTTTCTATGTGTGCCCCAAAACTCAGAGTGTCCATGGAACAAAAATATTTGTATATCTTTTCATACCAATATACAACAATAATAATAACTATGACGACGACTGACAAATAATAATAATAATAATAATAATAATAATAACATTTTCGAGCTGTTACGAGCGGAACAAGCTCTTATGATTAGCGTTTAGCTCATACGAGTTGTTATAAACACCAAAACGAACATGCCCTTTGTATCAGTCAACTAGGCTTTTTGTTGGTTTCAATTTGTTAAAGTTCAGAACCAAAGATCTTCTGTTGATTAAAATTTGTCCCCGTCCTCTCCCACCCGCCCCCAAAAAAGGGAAAAATGTTGTGCTCTTGGTTATTATGTAGAAACATTTCATTTCTTAATAGATAGAACTATCATGGACTTGGTTGGGAAAGGTTGTGGACAAAATCTGAATTTTGAATGCTGTAATAACATCTTCCTCAACGGATGTTGTACAAAGTTAAATCTATCAGCAATGCTTGCTAGGTTAGTAGGTTGACAAACTGTATATTCTAGATCTCATTGGTTTGTCATAAAAGATTGCAAAGGAGAAAAACTAAGCCATGCTTCACAATTTAACCCCTTTCCTTTTTTTCTTTTAAGGACCTTCGTATTGAAGTCAGCTATTGTTTTCTTATTAGAGCTTTGTGATTCAACTGCCATTCTGGACACTCAATCTAATTATTCAAGTTTCTATACATTGAAGCATTCTGGAAATATATTTATGCGGAATACCTATACATACTACTAGTGTAGTAATTTCAGTAAGCAACTTAATTAATGAGCTTTGAGCTGTATGTTGCCTTGCAGCTAGCGACAGGTGGTGGTGGTGGTAATATAGGAAAGAAAATTAATCATGGTGGTGGTGATGGTGGTGATGATGGCGGAGATGATGATGATTACTATGATGATTTTGATGAGGGGGATGAAGGAGATGAGGGTGGACTCTTCAGGAGGCGAATTGTTTTTCAAGAGGTCGGTAAACTATATACATGAACAATTTGCATCATGTCTTGTAATCTTACAAGCTTTGAGCAAAGAGTTTTTGACATCCAGAATTTTATTTGTGCATGTTTCAGTTATTCGATCGAAAGTTCGTAGATGCAGTATTGAATGAGTGGCAGAAAACGATGATGGATCTTCCGGCAGGGTTGCGGCAAGCTTATGAGATGGTAATTACACTTGAGGTTACTCTTCAATTGGCTGAGGTTGAAAATCGAGGTGCTGACTTCTTATTTCTTATAGGGTTTGGTTAGCTCTGCTCAAATGGTTAGATTTCTGGCAATTCACGCCAGACCAACCACAGTTAGAGCTATATCTCGTGTCCTTCCTCAGGGAATTTCTAGAGCATTTGTTGGGAGGTAATGTTCCTTGGTTTTCTAAATTTTAAAATTTTCATCCCTTGACTGGAAGAACTCTTGTGTAGACATTTTGATTGATTCGCTATGTTGACATATTATATGTCCATTATATTTCTTTGTATCTGTGCTGCAAATTACTCCGTATTGTTCTAAATTGTGTGTCTTGAGTTACCAAAATATTCTATTGATTCACTCATATGCACATTTTTATGTTATGACTTGATTTCAAAATGCATCACTCTATTTAAATAACCTTGTTTCCCCACTAGTCCATTACTGTCAGTGCGAGAGAATTATGGATATTCAAACTCTTGCTTAAGCTGATAAGAAGCCTTTTGCAATGAAGGAGATCAAGATTGAAATTTCTTGATGTTGTAATTTGCAAAATTACTCTGGGAAATACAGTTAAAAGTATCCTACAAGCAACATAAAATCTGTGACTGTGAGCCAGGAGGGTAACTGGGAGGGTAAGTGATAGGAGAGAAAGGGAGTGGAGGAACAGTGGTAAGTTGAAAAGCTTGTGAAAAACCATCAGTTTTGATTCTGCTGCCTATTCTGCTAGTAGTTTGTGACATCAATCATGATATTTACTCTGTTTTACTTGGTTAAATGTATATAGTCTGGAAACAGGACAAGTTTGTGATTCTCATATGCTTGGAATGTACAGGATGATTGCCGACCCCGCTTTCTTATATAAACTTCTTTTGGAGCAGGCTACTACTATTGGTTGTTCTGCTTGGTGGGAGCTAAAGAACCGCAAGGATAGGTAGCATAGGCTTATTTATTCTCTCAGAGTTACTTTGTTCTTTGTCATTTTTGGACTTTTAGTTAGTTCCGATAAAAACACTTATGCTTTGGCAACTTCAGGATAAAGCAGGAGTGGGATTTGGCCCTTATTAATGTGCTCACGGCAGCAGCATGCAATGCAGCTGTTGTATGGTCACTTGCTCCTTGCCGATCATATGGAAATACATTCCGTTTTGATTTGCAGAACACGTTGCAAAAGTTACCTAACAATGTGTTTGAAAAGAGCTATCCTCTTAGGGAATTCGACATGCACAAGAGGATCCACTCATTCTTCTACAAGGCAGCTGAATTGTGTTTTGCAGGACTTACTGCTGGGGCAGTGCAAGGGGCTTTGTCAAATGTATGTGCAAAGAAAAAAGATGGAAGGTTAGGAGATCTTTCCTGTATGCAGCTGTGCTTCGTCTTGAAAATATTCTTCTAAAAACTTCAATGAGGTTTCTTTTTTCTTCAACAGGTTATCAGTGTCAGTCCCATCCACTAGGACCTGTGCACTTGGCACTGGCGCGTTCCTTGGACTTTATTCTAATTTGCGCTATCAGCTATTATGTGGCATTGACCGAGGTTTAACCAGCTACTTTGATGTTATTGGAGTATCGCTCTTTTTCAGCACTGCTCTAAGGTTTGTGGTTTCCTGAAAATTGCAATCTCTTCCCTCTTCCCCCCCAACCAACCCCAGAAGAGAAGGGGGAAAGGTTCCATGCTGCCTTTTGCATATCTTGATTCTTGATTTGCTGTTGTTTTTGGGTATTCAGTCCTACATCATGTTCCCTCAAGGAATATTTTAGGCATGTGCCCTCTCCGGTTTGGGGGAGTCCTAGGTGAAAATTGAGTCCAGTGACTTTCTTT
Source organism: Talinum fruticosum (assembly GCA_021018815.1). Taxonomy (NCBI): domain Eukaryota; kingdom Viridiplantae; phylum Streptophyta; class Magnoliopsida; order Caryophyllales; family Talinaceae; genus Talinum; species Talinum fruticosum. The sequence continues at coordinate 6,683,184 of JAITYX010000004.1, read as the reverse complement.
CCCGTGCTTGAATTCATGAAGATGACAGTAGCGATGTTTGGCAAATGGCTTTTTCAATAACTTTTTGGCAAAAAATGACTTTTTGAGGGAGTTTTGGCCTTTTGACTTGGTTAAAAAGTTATTTAAGGTGTTTGATAAATTGGCTTTTTATAATAGCTTTTTGCCCTCAAAAGTCATTTTTAAAAAGCTAATTTCGGTAGCTTTTTGGGATTGGCTTTTTGTAAATTAGCTTTTTGTCTCACATTTTTTTATAGAAAGAACTAATTTTACCAAACACTTTTTCTGAAACAGCTAATCCAATAAGCCAACATCTAACGGCTAATCCAATCAGTCAATAGCTAACAGCTGATTGCCATTAGACTAAACACATCAGAGTTTCTTAGACTAAACACATCAGTCTCAAGAATTAGAACCCTTGGAATAGTCACGTAACCATTAGAGAGCTCTAGGGCTTCTGCATTTTGATACATATGAAGGGAGCTTCCTGCCATATTTCGCATAGAATTTCCTGAGGTGCCTTTGCTGCTTATAGATTAATTATTTTGAGAAGTTTTTGGTGGCAAATCTGACTGAATGTTGATCTGAGACCAGTGAGAGAGAATTCGGAAGGTTTTGTTGCAATCCTCGACGCCCATGATCTAAAAACTCTTTTCCATTTGATTAATGGCAGAAGGAAACAGATTTTGAACCTTCTCAATTGCAGTACAAAAATTTATGTTTAGCTGAGGTTATGAGCTATAATTTGCTTGAAACTGCTGTGAATCTACCACAAATGGAAATTTTGGGCCATGTTTTTATTATTACTGGGTACAGTAGATGGGCGTTTTTAATGGTGAGAATGCTGTGGCCATCTTACCGAGTGCGGAAAGACAGAAGTGCTGGGATTAATTGAGACAAAAGTGCTGAAATGCTCCTTGGTGCTGGGAGAATTGCCCTCCCACCCAACCCGCCACGCGGGGAGGGGGAGGGGGCTAAAACAGAAAGAAGAAATTATGAACTTTTAATCAGTTTTATTTTTCCATGGTTTTCTATGTAATTTACCCATCTGCGCAGATGTGTACTGTCTTCTTGGCGCAACCTAAAAAGACTTCCAATTTAGAGTGAGAAGATGACAATGAGTTGGTTTTTGGTATTACAAGTAGGGAAGGAGTAAAGGATACTTCAATCCAACACCAGCCCTAAAAGTCTGTTACCTGATTAGCCTCCCTAACAAAATGAACTTCAGCATTGGCCAATTTGCAATTGAACTATTTCTATTTCTTTCAACAGAACATCTATGTATTAAGTCCCTTATGGTGAAAGTTCTGACAAAAACAGTGTAAGTTTGTACTACAGTAGTTGATTTTTCACTGGCTGACTCTAACACTCCAATCTTTCCTGCCTTTTTCACAAAATCTCTCTCTCTCTCTCTCTCTCTCTCTCTCTCTCTCGTGGTATTTGCAAGGGGAGGGGGTGTTTTCGAGCCACTGAAGCAGGATTTGTCAAAAAAAAAGTTCTTGCTCAAAAATACCTCTAAACTCTCCTAAATATTAAAAAATGGCTCTAAAAATTTTTTCAGTCAAAAGTGCCTCTAAAACTTTACAAATATTAAAAAATGTCATTAAGATGGTGGCAACTTTTAATGTTCTTGAAGTGCAAGTTCTGTGGCATTTTTAATATTTGAAAAAAGTTTAATAGCAGCCAAAAAGAGAGGGGTTGTACCCTTCCTCACTCTTATATCACCCTTTGGAACCTAACCTGCTGTAAACTACAGAATAAGAGTCAATTTTATTCTGATACTAAAACTGTTACTCTTGTCATCTGTCCTCTTTCCAGAGTATCTTCGAATTTACTTTCCTTTTGGCTTAATGACTTGACTTTAGTGGAATACAGATGATCCTTCTAGCTGGATTTTGATAATGCATTTTGATGTCCCAGTCTTATATATCTCACTTCACAACCAGTTCACAGCTTTTTTCCTCTTTCTCCACAACTGTGATACCACCATGTTCGTCTTCTTGTCCCCCATTTGATGATTTTACTTTTTCACATTTTGTTATTTTCTTTGTCCCTGATCTAAATTCAGTCCCTATGGCTGTTGTGAAGAGCTTACCGTTTATGGTTATGAAAAGAGATGTCGCTTACCATTGTTGATGCCTGGTGGTTTTCCAACCTTGGCTCAGCTGTTTAAATGTTGAGCTTTGGAAATACCATTCTTGAAGAGATGGAGTGTGCTTCCCGCTTATTCCTTGATTTAGAATAGCAAGTCCAATGAGTTACCATTGTCTGGAGAGTAGAAATGATCTGTATCTCCACACTCAATCCCTTTCACAGCAATGATTCATGCCGTGAGAATCAGCAGTGGATGCACATTACGATTAGTTTCCTGGGCACGCGGTAGCCGTAAAAGTAATTCAAAATTATGTGTAAATCCTCGAAATTTTATAGTGGACATCCATAAAATTTGTTGTTACTTATTGAATCTTAGGAAGTTTAAACGTGGGACACTGTTACACAAATTTCTAGATCGACCATTGTTGAGAATAGAAGTAAAACCACAACTTTAAGTCCCTAATGGATTAACTCTCCACTTGACTTTTTGAAGACATGCACGTGATTTACCATTTTAAAATGTAGAGCCTTTTGAAATGCAGAACCTTCTGAAATCAACTTTGGCAGTTTGAAATGTAGAAGCATTTTTATTGAAATAAAAGTGAAACCACAACTTTCAGTCCCTAATGAATGAACTCTCCATTTGACTTTTTGAAGACATGCTCGTGATTTACCATTCCGAAATGTAGAACCTTTCAGGACCTTCTGAATTCAACTTTGACAGTTTGTAATGTAGAAGCATTTTCGGTGCAAACACCCCCTGCCTCAAAAGAAAGCGCTTAAAATATGAATAGAATAGAGAACTTATATGCTCGTTGCCTTTGGTTTCATTGCCCCTAAAGATTTGAGGCAACTACTCAGTTGACTTCCCGAAAACTCGAGATTGACTATTAGAGTAACGTGATAAGGGGACACCTCATTTTCATTAGTACCTTCTTTTGAGTTTCAGCAGAGTAATGTTTTCTGCTTAATCTTGACTGTTGACGTCTTTGTAGTATTTGCTATGATCTTTATTTGTTGTCACAGGTGATTTTTGCTGTTTTATGCAGGATTTTGAATGTACAAATTGGGGAGACCTCACGGTTGGCATGGCTGGGAATAGAGCCTGATCCACTTTTTCAATCAGACAACCTCTTGAAGGCTTACAACCGGCCCCCTGAGGCTAATGTTTCTAAGGAGGGTTCCAAATGGTTTATATCAAAGAACACCATAGTCTCAGGCCTTGGTCTTCTAGGGCTTCCACAGGGTAACGGTGATTCTACGAAGGAGGCAGATGCCCCCAAGCCTCGAAGGAAACGGGTTGTCAGGAAAAAGGTGACAACGTCAGCATAAGTCTCCTCAACACCATCACTCAGTTTTGCAGCAAAATAAAAGTAGCTAGATTTAATGATCCAAAAAGAAGAAAAAAGAAAACGAGGTAGGTAGATATGCAAAAGCTGACCTTCATGTACCTATGTCATTGCGTGTCGAGATGGGTGAGAGCAAACCGTGTATAAGGTCAAGGGTGAGAATTCAAGGGGTTTTTTAGATGAAATGGTGGAATCCAAGTGCCGCTGGCTGGGTGGTAAGACCAAGAGGTGCTTCTATTATGTGCCCTTGGTAGCTTCTGTTCTGAAGCTGCAGTGGAAAGTGGTGTATCTTAAATAGGTTGAAAGGTTCTTAAAGATTTTTTGTTTTCATTTTGTCTTGCTATACAGCAATGAAAAGTGGACTCTACTTTGGCGTGTAATTTTGTTGTAATCCAAATATGCATTATGAATCCAATGATTTTTCCAGCAGGAATTTAATTCATTAGGTCATATCGCAAGTGTTTTAGCTTCAAATACACAATAACCAACCATTGATGATTCCAAGGAAATAAGCAATTAGGCTTTATAAATTGCATGTTTTATAGAAATCATAAATACATTGGTATTCTTTCATTTTAATTGACATTTTGAGGCTGAGTTAATATAAGGAAACATAAAAATACGTGATAAATTTTAATTTAAATGACATTAGCTATGAGGGAAGTGAATGAAAAAATGAAAAAGAGAGAAGAAAAACAATTAATAAGAATAAAATTAGTAAAGTAATTATCAATATGTGATTGACATTGTAAAGCAATAGATAGTAAAAAAAAAAGTTTATTAAATCGATAATTATTTTGTAAAGGAGGGAGCAGATCACTTGCAAGACCCGATCCCCCCTCCCAAAAAGTCGTGCCTTTAGATGAATTAGATTTAATAATTTTTTGTTGAACATTACAACATGTACAGTCATTAACAAGCCTCATTTATTTCGTAAAAAATATCTTAGAAATGACTTAAATTTAACATTAAAAGTTCAATCGTTTAATACGAATATCTCTTAAGAATTGAAGGAATGAAACACTCAAATGGAGATTCTTTAACTTCATGTGTCAATACATGGGACCAACCTAAAGATGGTGTATTTTAAAAGACAGCAACGTATGTTTAGACTACCTCTCAATGCATACTATACTTTGTAAGTACCAAAAAGAATTCAAAATTGAAAAAATCGAATCAAAAAATCCGTTAACTGAATAATTTTTTTGAAAAATAATATTTGTTTAACCAAATAAAAAAAGCCTTGGTTTCAGTTCAGAAATTTGGTTAATGAAACAAAAATTTGCAAAAAGTATTAAATTTAAAAATAAAAATTATAAGCTGTAAAATGTAAGTTTTATATTATTTATGAATGGTTAATCAACAATCGAGCCAAAGATCTGGTTAATCGACTCTTTCAATTTGATTCGATTATGGTTTTGGTTTCGTCCGAACTAAAATTTTCAATTAACCGAAAACCGGTTAACATAGGTTAAATAAAAATCTATTAACAGGATGTCCAACTAACCATTTTTGCACACCCCAACTAGTGAGACCTAAGATATGATTCTATTTAGAAAAAAAAACCAAGAAACGAATCATATCTATGCTTTAAGAAACCATGTATTAGCTTGGATTCGATTCACCCGCAATGCATGCAACAATACACAAAGAAACATTTGATTCACATAAAACGCATGCAACGATCCAAATAATATTGCAATTATATCGGAACGGGGGTGAAAATACTAATAGTCTTTCTAATAAACTCAAACACCAATGCAAGTATACATAAGTGATATTGTAGTTTGAGTTAAGGGGGAAGAAAAGACAAACAACAACCCTCTTAGTTTATTAAACATGCTATTCTTTTGTATCACAAAAATATTTTAACGACTTCTATGAACCCTTTGATTTAAGAGAGATTTTCCAAAATAATCACTAGAAACTATACATTTTCAGCATACATCGAAACGAGTAACGAGAACTATTTTTCACAAATGAGTAACAACAATTTTCTTTTTAAATGTTTGGTTAATCGAACCGAAATAAGTTTTACCTAATTAATTGATAATTAATAAAATTTCTACAATAAATCACTTTATGTACATATATATAACTCAAAAATTCATTTTGTTACGGTTGTCCGATGAATTTATTTTTGTTTAGACGTTTTTTATAATAAGTATAAGGTCGTATATAAGTAAGGATGGCAGCGGGCGGAAATTCCCGGTCCTCATCGGGGCCCCGCCTTGAGATGGGAAAAATCCCCCCGAACGGGGAATAGGGTGGGGACGAGGACAAATTTTGTCCCCGTTCCCAACCCCGTTCTCCACCCCGTTCTCCCATTTTTAAAAAAATTTGTATGTTTGCATATATATATATATATATATATATATATATATATATATATATATATATATATATATATATATATATATATATCAATATAAATTGTGAATGTTATTTTCGTAATTATACAATTTCTCTAGCCCTAAATATAAAAGGAAAACAATTTTGCCATCCCCACTACCTACGCCTTCCCCTTCCCAGCCGTTTCCCAAAAAGTACAAGGTACAACCGTGTGTACCTTGCACCGTGCATACACTATATAATATAGCTAAAACTATAAATGGGCCACGCTGATACTTTCCAAAGCCTAATCCTCATTGATGCTTTCCGTGATACCATGCTCCAAGCAATCCTCACTAATGCTTTCCAAAGCCCAATCCCCCAACTACACCGAAGATAAATATTTCTCTAATTGTTTCCAAATCACACTTAATTGCTGCAAACCAAACCCTAATCGAGTAGCAATTGATGGATTCCGAAGATAATAGAATTGCTGAAGCGAGCTATTACCGATTGAAGAATTACAATTATTAGAGGTTCAACAAGAACTCGAACTCGCTGAATTAGAAGTTGAACAACGGCTGAACTCGATGCAATGGAAGAAGAAATTGAAGAAGGAGAACTACAACAATTTATCCCGACCACAGGTGAAGGTACGTATGATTTATGCTAAATATATGAGTTATTAGAAACATACTGAAGTTATATTGTTGTGTAACTTGTGTTAGTTTGTTAGTTTTCATATTATTGCACGTTACATGTTTGATAAAATTCTTTAAAGACAATATTCTTAAAAGTTAAATCACGAGGTATAAAAAGATCGTGTAATTTTCACAAAAAGCTACACTAATTTGCTAATAAAGATACACTTCGAACCATTAAAGGTACACTAGATTAACAAACAATATAAATGACTAATAATAGTATTTACCTATTCAAGTTGTTCTATTTTATTTCTCTTATAAGTTATTAACCTAAATTGTAGATCCTCAAAATCAAAATCTTATTGAGAAATTATATGAAGAGAATGTTGAATTTGAATTAATGGGGAAAACGGTCAACTCGAGGAAGAAGCATATGATCCGTATAACAATTATGGTTTATGATAGGATTCAACATTTGTCGCCACAATAACGGACCTAGAACAGATGGCACTGGTATAAATATGAAGAGGTATTGTTGTGCAAAACAAGGAAGTAAGAGACAAAGTGGGAACAATGAAGAAGAAGGTGACAAAAGGGCATACGTCAAGAAAGTCACACGAGTTGGTTGCAAAGCAATGGTTCGGTTCTCGGTAGACGTAAATGGTGTATGGACTGTCGTGAGACATGATAAGCTGCACAATCATCCATTTTGCAATGTGAACAAACATCACTTTATGAAATCTCAACGAAAAGTGACTAGTGCTGAATTAGAGTTACCGAAACTAATGAAATCATGTAGAATAAAAGTTTCGATACCATGAAATTATTGAAGAAGGAGGTAGGCGGTTCACTCGCCCTCGGGTTTACCATCGAGATGCATATAATATGCTTGTTGCAGATAAAAGAAAGCACTTGGACTGTACTCGATGGTAACACTTTAATAGGAATATTGAGGAAAAGGAAAGTTGAGGATGTCAACTTTTACTTTGACTTTGAACTTGGCGAAGGATCAAGTCTCACTAGCATTTTTCGAGGGATAGCATGATGAGAGAAGATTATGATCTCTTTGGAGATGTGATTATATTTGACACCACATACGGGACCAACAAATACGACATGATAAGTGCACTTGTTTGTTGGAATAAACCATCACAATAAGAATATAATGCTTGGATGTGGGTTCATTTTGAATGAAAGGATAGAGTCATTTATCCGGCTTTTTCAAACTTTCTTGGAATCAATGGGTGGAAAGCATCCTAGGACTGTAATGACGGACCAAGCACCTTCCATTGTTGTTGCTATCAAAGTGGTATTTCCACAAGCACATCATAGACTATGTGTGTGGCATATCATTGAAAATTCAAAGAATCATATAAGAATGTTGAGATGTCGGGAGAATTTCACAGACAAATTCAACCATGTACTCATGGGTTGTGATACTGAAGAAGAATTTAATCATTATTGGACTAAGTAAGAGCTTCATTGTAGCTTCTCTTCCAAATTAATTAATTTTGTTATCTTAATGTAAAAAAGATACCCCGCAAAAGACTAAAAGTTTACTACAGTAATAGAATTGATACCCTGTAAATAGAGTAAAGGTTCACTATGCAATACTATATTGAAATGATTCCTTAGAACACATTCATATAGAAAGGATTCCTTGAATTTGAGTAAAGATACCTTGCACGTTAGTAAAGGATCAACAAAAACATTTGCCTTATCACCACTTACCGAATCCTTTTGTTTTCTTTTGATTTTCCCAGGTTGACTACAAAATACAATTGTGCTGAAAATGATTAGTTCAAGAAGTTTCATAGAAGTAGACATCATTGGTGTCCGGCTTTTGGTAAAGATTTTTTTCCGGAGGCATCTTATCTTCCTAGAGGGTCGAATCAACCAATCACTCAATTTCTTGCAGACTTCAAGCAACTACCGATCTTTGTGAATTTTATAATAACTTTCTTGATGTGGTAGCTGAGTGGAGAAGTAAAGAGAACGGAAAAGACTACGATTGTTGGGACGGACGGCCAAAAACCTGTTTTGTCCATGTACATCTATTGATTCACGCAACGAAAGTGTATACGGCTGAAGTGTATCATATTTTTCAGCAAGAGTACAAAAAAGGAGTATCTTGTGCACAGGCCAAAATTCAAGAGACCGCTTCATGTTTAATATATAGAGTATGGAGGGAACAAGTTGATGAATTTTTCCACATTGTTAAGATCAATTGGGTCAATGAAACGACTTGTTGTACATGCAAAAATTTGAAGAAATGGGAATTCCGTGCTTCCATATCTTGAGGATATTCAACATGTATTGTGTCAAGAAGATACCCGAGAAATATATATTGGATAGATGGAGGAAAAACATCAAGGCTTGGGAAGGTGATAATAATGCAAGATGTTTCGGCAAATCTACCGGCACTTCTTCATCGGTTTGGCGAGTTGCAAGCACTCGCGAAAATTTAGTACCCTCATAATTGCATCCGCCACAAATGAGAAAACAAGAGCTTTTTGGGACGAATTGTTTGGAAAGTCTAAGGACGCTCTTGAAAAGGATATTGGCCCAATATACCATTGTGGATCGAAGAGAAAAATGTAAACTTAAGAGGAATAGTCCAAAATCCCAATAAGACAAGGGAGAAAGAGCAAAGAAATAAAAGAAAAGTGAGCATAGCTAAAAAAATGAGCAATCAAGTGAAGGCAAGAAAGAAGAATGCTTCAAAGCAAGCCACAAATAGCATTAGCCCTCTTAACATAAGCCCAAACGTTCCAGAGACTCGGTGAAGACATGTTGTGGATGTTGAAGAACATACATGGAATTCATTGATGATGCAAATTGATCATTGAAGATGTCGATATTGAAGAACTTTTTTGAGCACCTTTATATTATTAAAACATATATGGTACATTTATTGGTTATTATTAAAAACTTACACGATAATAGATTGTGATTATTATTGGTTATTGACTCTTATTAGTTGTGACACATTGATGGTATCAATTTTTATAGAACTTTAGTGTACTTTTTCTTTATTGCGGTGAACCTTTTCTCTATTGCAGTGAACCTTTAACTACGATTTATAAGGTCATGAAATGTAACTTTTTTTAATTTGCAGGGAACCTTTTTTAAATTTCGATGAACTGCACAAACTGCAATTATATCAAAATATATACCTTCTACAACTAAAGTTGAACATCATCTCTTAAAGTAGATGTTTCGATGATATACAATACAACTCAAATAGACGAATAGCAGAATGCTATAAATTGCGAGCTCCAATAGAAAACACAAGATTAATTCCTACTAAATAAACAAAACAACCCCTAAAAAATCTAAACGAAAAGAGCAGATCAACACAAACTCTACACATAAATCCGTAAGTCAATTTGTTCAATTTGATGTCCTTTGCAGGTACAAACGAAGCTTCCTCCCTTCTCACCCTTGGGATGAACAACCTGTTATGAAACTTTCACATCAATCCTTGGGATGGATAACCGAAAACCTGTTATGTCCATGTACTTCTATTGATTCATGCAATGGAAGTGTATACGGCTATGAAACTTTCATTCACCATACATAAGCTACAAATTGTCCTCTATAATCATTCACCTGCTTGCACAAACTTTCATTCACCATATATAAGCTACAAATTGTACCAACTACAACTATACCAAAAAATACACCTTCTATAGTTAAAGTTAAACTAAAACATCATCTCGTTAACAAGAGAAAGTGCCTTGTATACAGTTAACCTAACCCTTGATGTTACCATGCAGCCTCCCGCTTCTCCTTCTTACAGGAGCACCTTCCTCGCTCATTCTCTAATTGAGAACCACTGAAGGACAACTCTTTTATAATTCTATTTTGGTAATTTTGACACTTATTTTCATTCAAAGAAGAAAGTTCATTTTGATCATTGATGATGATATTGTAGCAATATTTGGCCCTTAATTTCTTCAACAATGCATCCTGTAGAAGGAAAAAAGAAATATAAGAAACTCAATCAATAACATCTTATAAACTCAAAAAGTATTTCAACTTACATTGCATTTCTTAAATCCAGCATCCCATTTGTCAGGATCTCCCTTGTACGTCTCCATGTGCCGCATTGCATAAATCCCCGAATCATAATATGATTCGTTCAAGCAATAGTTGTCCATGGCAATTTCAAATGTTCAAGTTGGAAACTAGCCAAAGAAACAACTTTACCCCTTGTTGATCTTGGGATTCTATTTATACAACGATGATAGTATTCCGAAAAGCAATGACACTCGGCAAAAAAAAAAAAAAAACATGGTATAGTTATGGTATATTTTTCACATAATTTTCATAGAACTTTAGTGGACCTGTTTTCTATTACAGTGAATCTTTTTTGTAATGCAGTGAATCTTTTCTCTAATGTAGTGAACCTTTTCTCTAATACAGTGAATATTTAACTATGGTTTAGATAATCTTTAACCGTAATGTCATAAGGTGGTTCTAATTCAAAAAGAAAAAAAAACGATAAAATTAAGGTAGAAGATTACCAAGAGGTAAACAATGGTATAATCACCATGACTTTTCCGAGAAACATTATCTATAATCTCCACCTTCTTTCTCAACAAATTGAAACACACGACAAAGTAACGCCCATTATGGAATATAGGAAAGAATATCTCGCACATATCAACACAAGTTTAAACATCATATGAAAGCAACATCAAGCCAAGCAACCGAAATGCAAATACAAAAAGATCTTACCATATTTGACTTTAGAATGTCAAGCCGAGAAGTCATTTGAATTGCATCATCTATATCTTTTTCAAAAGACTTAAACTTCTCCACGGAATATTCACTATCGTCACCCCCACCTTTAAGGTCCATCTACGTCATAACATTTAAATTAATTGAACATGGACTACAAAGAGCAAGCACAAATTAAAGTATCTTAAAAACAACAAATTACTTACATATGGAGTACACCCAAAAAGAACCTTGACGGTGATTGAGGACCCTTCAATTTCTCCGAATGATTTAGTAAGTATGAGAATAAATCAATCACATTAGGATCCAAATGATCCGCACACCCCAAAGTTCTAATCACCGATCTAGGAACCTTGAAATGTACATCGGCAAATAATATTTCACTAAAAATAAAAATTAACATCTAATAAATTTATGAGAATAAAAACTTCTTACAGGATTGCCTCTCAAGATGAATTTCATCAATTGGAAGAAAACCCCAATCGAAATGCGCTTCTCTTTGGCGGTCAAAGACTTCAAGGCATCAATGTGCCTTTGGAAGTATGGTGACCTCAAATAAAGCCCTCGCAATTTCTTCCTTGGTGGTTGCACTTCCAATATCTTGGCTCAACTGGGGCTGCATTGTATGTGAGTACTCGATCCACTTCGAGGATCTCTTTCATCACCATCACTTCGTTGATTATGACCTTCGATAACCCCGGGATCCCCAGGACTTGGTTGATTATGACCTTCTACATCCCTATGACTTGGTTGATTAGGCGGTGGTTGAGATGAGGTGAAATCAAATCCTAAATCAAAGCTTGGAGGTGTAAAGTTGCCCGGACCGGAAGTCCGATCATAAGTCTTGGCCAATTCAATGCAAGCCTCCCAAAATCCTTGATCATCTCGCAAACAAGTTGTCATCTTGACTTAAAGGAAGTGCCTGTTTTTCTCTATCGGGATTTTCACGTTCACCACCATGAAGATTTTCGCATTGCGCAGATGGACCAGCTACGTCCTTAAAAACTTCCAATTTTGAGTACCGAATTAATACATCCACCAAAGTGCCTTCAACTTTGGACATGGCGGAACTCACTGGAAACATCCTATGCGCCTTACCAACCGACCGAACAACATCAACTAAAGCATTCGAAAAGTTCTTCACTGACGTAGAAACTTTATGAATACATGCCTACAAAAAAATAAAAAATAAGAAAAGACCCCGCAGAAGAGAAAAGGTACCCCGCACGTGACAAAAGGTACACTAAAAAAGACAAAAAGATAATATGAAAGAGGATACATTATCAATACCTTTTTCGACCTAACCTCGTTCATCAACTTCATCTTGAATGTCAATTCTCGAGAATCTTGTACCACAATTCTATCATCTACAACCCCTTTTCCAAAGCACCCAACATATTTCATTTCATAATTCATTCTCGTCCAAAAGATCTTTCCCAGTCCAATTTGATAAAATAAGAAATCTCCTTTCAATCACTCTTGTTTTGAAGAAGACACGATCCACATAGCAAAGCTATAATTTAAGATAAAGAAGAAAACAGATCATTAGAACATAAATTTCTACAATAAAAACACATTGTACTCTAAAACTTTATATGAATTAGAGTATTTACCATCAAGAATAGAATTGAGCCTCTAAATATTCCATTTGGTTTCAGCTTCCATGTGTCCGTACACTTAACCAAACTATCCAATGTATATTTACACCAATTCAGGTTCTTCACCTCTTGCAAATTGAAAACACTTTTCAGCACAAGATGATTAACCTTTAGACTTTGATGTCCCTTAATAATGCAGTAATCACAAAAACAACAAAGTTCTTCTTAAAATCATTACCCCCTTGCCTTTGATGTTTCAATTTTTCAAGAAGTTGATATGTCAATGGAAATTTCCCATCCCATTGAATCTTCCACTCGATTAACATATTCCTTATAAAAAGTTGGTTCATTCTTTTTCGCCTCTTCAACGTCTTTAGGTTCCCTTTGAAAGCCTAATGTCAAATACACATCTTCTTCTCTAATGATCAATTCATCATTTTCCAACTTCAATGATCGTCTACAAGTGTCAAAGTTTTCAACAAGCCATCTAGATAGCCTTGACGGGATTGCATCAATTTTCAAACTAAATAAAGAACCAAAACCCAGCTCAATAATATCTCTCTTCTGTTCCACCGATACATTTGAAAGAAAGCTAACTAAAGAACAAGGAGACATTCTTCTCTTGAGTTTGATAGGATCATGTTCCATACTAGAAACATCTTTATCACCTAAACGACCAATAAAGATTGATTACAATCTTAATAAAAAAGTATTTAAAAGAGTAAATTAAATTAAATGCACCAAGATTATTAGTTTCTTGCAGTGAAACTTCTGAACGAGTTCTTTTATATTTCTTACGTGCAACAAGATTGACTCGCTTTTTCCTCATGCTATTATCATAAGAAAGAAAATAACAACCTTTAATAAGCTAATAGGATAACGTGAAAATATATAACCCCGAAAAATAGAAAAGGTACCCCGCAAATGACAAAAGGTACCTCGCACAACTTAATTTCGATAAAGACTCAATCAAACTTAATAACAGCTCAAGGTGACAAAAGATACCCCGCACAGGACAAAAGATACTCCTGAAAAACGTAAAAGGTACCCTACACAGACAAAAGGTACCCCGCACACTACTACATCTTACCGATTGCAGCAGTACAACAGGACAAAAGGGATAGAGAATTAAAGATGGATGTGGGGTATGAAAGTTGGGTTAAGAAGGAGCACCATCTAAAGACAAGCAGTTTGCAGCAAGATGACTTCTACATGGAATTCAACATACTTCATCACTGTTTCGGTTTCGAGCTTCGGAAGTTGCATTTCTATTTTTCTTTGCTTAGTTTCCTAGCTTAGTACTACCTTAAATCCCAATTTACCTGAGTGCATTGTTTTCAGTGGCTCAAGAAAATGTGAGTCACAAGTTACAAAGCACTCAAATAAATCGAGATATAGGATCTACCTACTCGCTAATTGATTTTAGGATAGAAGTCGACTTAAGCCGCATGTATCCTAGTTTTTCTTATCAATGAGATTAGCGTAGACCATAAAGAAATTTGAAAGTCCCCTACATGACCTTCTTCCCTTTTCAATTAGTATTCATCAGCAAGATGACGTATCAACGAATATCCAAGTTAGAGGGAAACTTCAATATCTTTGAAGAGCATAAATTTTTCATGAAATTATGTTTCGAACAACGATGTAAATCAACAATATCATTCATCCCGTATGCAAAATCAGAACTATGTTTTCAAGCCAAGAAGGAAGTGCAATACAATCATCCCAAGTAAAAAAGAAAAATTCCAGAACATTATTTGAGAAAAAAAAAGAAAAATTCGTACCGGTCGTAATCCACCATGGAATTAGGTTAATAAATCTCCCTGTTCGAGCAACATTAACAACAAATCCCACATAATTTCTCTTTCAATTGTTGTGTGTATCCAGCAGAGAACATTTATTTTAGTTTTCAAGAGAAGGGGTATATGATGAGAGGTTTCTCAGGAAAGCGGACCCAAATTAAATTAGATGACCAAGGTCCGCAGAAACACACTAAAGAGCGACGTATACAACCGTAATCATTCTACCCATACCCCACTCGCATCCACACATAGAAGGGGCAGGATATAAGCTCTAATAATAATATATTATTCCATACTAGATTACCCAAAATATTCATGTCTCGTACTCTACCATTGACTTGATCGTGGTTTAGGACATAGTTACCAAGAAAGCGCCATAATCTACCCCCGGCGCATTCCAGTGGACAAGCAATCTAAAGTGAGAATTAAACCAAATTTGTGAACTAAGCGCCAATCCACATCCCAGATTAAGGGATGCAAGAGACATTCTTGCTAAAAATGCATTAGGACTTAGGATACTGAAGCAAAACTTTGAAAATGTCCTCAGCCACAAAAATTGCGATTGTAAACAAATACTATACTCATTGCTTTGCTAGCCCATCTTAATGACAATAACACTAATACTCGGCACACAGTTCACTTCAAGTTGTTACAAACTCTTCCAGCTTTTGCAATTGGGGTTTCGGTTCGGTAAGTTTTGCAAAGATAAGCAACTTTAGATAAAGAAATGAATTGGTAAAAAGTCCTGGTAAGTTTCGGTTCCGGTTGGGTCATTTTTGGTTTCGAGCCAAATTGGGGTTAGTGGTTTGCCTACTTCGGGTTTCGGATCTCATATCAATTTTGCCAAAGTCTATCTCTAGACAAGTGCATCCACCGGATAACACAAACTCACAAAGTTCAAATACTCGCAGCCATAGCAACCTCTTCTAGGTTTCATACATTTCAAAACTTTAGAGGACC
Source organism: Talinum fruticosum (assembly GCA_021018815.1). NCBI lineage: Eukaryota > Viridiplantae > Streptophyta > Magnoliopsida > Caryophyllales > Talinaceae > Talinum > Talinum fruticosum. The sequence goes on along the minus strand of JAITYX010000004.1, from coordinate 6,667,663 downwards.
ACATGTTCCTCCTCCAAAAGCCATTCGAAATTTCCCAATGCTACTCCGGAAATTATGTACGTAATTATACAATTTGTGATAAAGTAGTCTATTTTTTCAGTCACGGAACAGAACAATTGTCGCACACAACTCACGATGGGATACTAAACATCAAGACCAAAGAAGAAAGCTAGACCAGGTGAGTAAATAATAGAAACCGACAATAACAAGAAAATGCAAGAAGATGATATTTCAATAAATTGGTAAAAAAGGCAAGTATCACACAACAACATCAAGAAAAACACCCAAAAAGGCAGGAAGATCTATTATCTATATCTCGCATACTAATTGTGGTACCTCGTTTTTGAAAGACTTTTTCTGTTGAGAAGCATACTTGACTACGAAGTATACTTCCTAAGTCAAGTGCTCGAGTGTACTATATGTGAATAAAGCTCCAATGTAGCGAGTAGTGTGAATAAAATTCCACAAATCCTAGCAAAAGGTCATTACTGATAGTGATGCCCATTCTCGGCCACACAAGTACAAATAGACCTCAAATGACATCAAATAGCTGAATTGATGAATAGATACATGTGCCGTGTACATGAAGTGTGATCCCCAATGGTAGGCAAATTTAATAATGAAATAGAATAATAAAAATGAAAATCAAACAAATTAGAACCCTAGAATCACAACAAGTAATTTCATAAACTCAATTAGTAATATTTTCACCAGTTGTAAACCCTAGAATATAAAATTGAAAACAGAGAACAATGAAAGTGAAATCGAACAACTATAAAAATTAAAAATCCCTTACCTTGTTTCAGCATTTTGAGAAGAAAGCCCGGTACATCCATCTTATGCAGGAAGCTACAAATTAGAGAAGAAAAACAACCGTAAAATTGAGCCTAAAAATGATGAATGAAACTAAACCTTCGAAAACCGAAAAATCATCTCCAAATACAAGAAATTGGAACTTACGAAAGAGATAAACAAGAAATCGAGCTAGAATGAGCGCACGAAACCTCGAGCAATCCTCAATGACGAAGTGTAGAAGAAATTAGGGCACAATTCTTACCTGGGAGAGCAACGAGAAGCGTTCCACCGATCGAAGAAGAAAGTGAAATGAGAGGAGAGAGAAATGAGAGGAGAGAGAAAGCCGAGAGCGGGAGGAAGCCGAAGGTCTTTTGCTAATTGAAGGTCACGTGCCATCCGCATGTATATTAAAATATACATACGGATATATTATATAATTTTCCACCGTTCCCTCCTCTCTCTTTCTGCTCTTTTCAGTTTTGCAATTTGAAGTTTGCTTTGTTCCGCTTCACTAATGCTTGGCTAAGTGTGAACCTCTCTCTCTCTCTCTCTCTCTCTCTCTCTCTCTCTCTCTCACACACACACACACACACACACACACACACACACACACACACACTCACACACTCACACACACACACACACACAAGGAAAGCTATCTCAGTCGCTACAGCCAACTACTTTCTTTTCACTTCAGTTGCCCATTGATTATGTAATTTAGCGGTGATTGTCAAGATTGTGCAATGAATTGCTTTAGAAATAATCCAAAATTATGGGTTTATTTGATTTTCTTTTAGTTTGAAAATTGTTTAATTTGTATTTGGCTGAACATTTATACACAATTTTCGGGGACCCGCAAGGGTCGAGGTCGGGACCAATTTCTCCCTTCGAAGCGGGGACGAGGACAGGGACAGGGAGGGCACTCCTTGACCTCGAGCCACCTTGTTGTCATCCCTATATATAAGATAATATAATTTAAAAAAGCAAAAGTTATAGTGGTTGTTACTATACTACAACCATGATAACCACGGTAAAATAGATCGGTCTCGATCATGCATGTGTAATGATTTGATCGTAACATTGGTTTTTTTTCGCTTTTAATTAAGTTTTAAAATAGGTTTTAAAATCAAAATATATATTTTTACAATATGATTAAATTTAATAAATGAATAACTATTTGGTTTTGTTGAATTACCCATTTAGCAACTACAAGACTCAAAAATAAATTGAATTCAAAAAGGGGAAACCCTCCCTCCCAATAAAAATTTCATTTGCCGGTATTGTCGACCCATCGCCAGCCACCATGAACTCCGACGATCATGTGTGAAGTTTAGACAAATTTTCTAATTGCATCTAACAGCTCTTCATAGTATTTTCTCCTCCCACCAACCCACCTCCATTATCTCCGTTACCGATGTCCATTGTTTCGACCAAAGGGGCTAAGAATTTATCGCTCCCCAACCTCTAACACACCTTTCTGTCTATATTCAATGGAAACAAGCATGCCACAGAGGGTTATATAAAGGTATATATCTCTCTCTCTCTCCGTGTGCATTTGTTGCTGGAAAAAGATAAAAATTGGTACCGGCTTTATGATTCACAAAAGAGTGATGCCGGAAAAGATAGAGGACAGGACAAGCGAGAGAAGTGCATTTCACCGAAAATTATAGAGTTTGAGCAAGTGGTTGGAAAATATTTAGGAGGAGCCTTTTGCCTGGAACGGTGGCCATGGAATGGAGGGGAGGATTGAAGGGGGTGTACGAAGAAGAGAATTGACTGACGACTCCTATTTTGATTTAATTCTTCTATTGCTTCTTGACCTTTTCTAACTGAACAATAAAAAAAAAAAAGAATTCTAGATCTGCCAGCCCGGGCCAAAGGCTCGCTGGTCGACGCCGCCTACCACCACGTGTAGGTCAGTTGCAAGACCGAGTGACCAATGGGTGAGGCTTGGGTCCAAACCGGTGTTTTCACCGGTTTGGCCCTAAAGCCTCACGATAGAAATAGAAAACCCTAATTTTCTTTATTTTTGGGTTAAGAAATAATATCTCGGGACTTCGAAAATAATTTCTAAAATAAAATAATTGATAAAACCGCCATTCAAATTTTACCTAATTCATTTTAAATTAGATTATAAAATTTAAAAATCTTAATAAAACATTCATCCCCCATTTATAATTAACTTCCAAAACCATCTTCAAAATCATTCTTTAAAAAGAGACCCGACATTCGTGGGAAAACTCGGTCGGTCCCAGCCTTGGTTCCCACAATTAGCCAAGTAATACTTGGGTTTACACACCGATTTTGACCCCCTTTTTCCCAGCCTGCCAAATTAATACCTATAAGACCACCGACAAGGTGTGTGGCAAAATCCCCAATAAATCCCACAACACCAAGGTCCACAAAAGCAAAACCCTAACGCCCAACCCAAAGAAAAGGCAACCATTTCTTCCCCAAACCAGACATAAATTCACCTCCAATCAAGCCTCGCCTTACTCGAAGTTGATCTCCAACCCAAACCATGCACCAGGTCTTCCCAAACCAAAGCCGCCTCACCCAAACCCAAGTCCATTCCTACCAAACCATGCATTGGGTCTTCCCAAACCAATCTTGCCTCACCCAATCCTAAATCTAAACCTACGAAACCAAAGATCCCTCAACCAAACCATGCACTAGGTCATCCCAAACCATGCCCACCTCACCCAAACTTAAAAACCAGAGGTTCCCTAACCAAAGCATACACCATGTCATCTCAAACCAAAACTAAGCCTGCTTCACCCAATGATATTGAGTTAGATGAACTTGGACTGGATGAGTTAGTTTATTTTGATGTAAAGTTACTTGCCAAAGAACCCGAGTGGGAGGAGAATAGGGATGACTGGGATGATGACGAGGAGATTAAAGTTCAAATTCTTAGAGGTAATATGGTTGTCTGTGACATTGGGTGGTGATGAACTAACTACTAATGACAAGTGAGGATGAAAATTTTAGTTTAGGTGATGATGATGATGCTACTGACAGTGATGATGATGAAAAAGTATCTCGCAGAGGAGGAGAATTTATCTAGTGAGTCGAAGAAGTAAATGAGGTTGAAACCCGAGCTAATAGAAGAATGCAATTAGGTGCACAAATTGTTGATAAGGATGGAGATATGAATTTGGTAATAAAAAATGGCTAGGATATTGGCACAAGGAACCTTGTGGAAAAGGAACGGGAATGGAAAAATTAGTGCTATCACTCGGTCACATCTTTACATGCAAGAAGGATTTACTTGTAGTCATGAGGGAGTACTGCATATAAGAAGGCTTTCGGATGAAAAAGATGAAGAATGAGCCGACTAGATACACTCAAAGATGTGAAGTTCCTAGATGCACTTAGGGGATTCATTGTAGTGCTCTTGTAGACAGTAAAAACCTGGATGGTGAAGGTACATACTGGGAAGCATGTTTGTGATAGGCTTAAGAGAAATAGGATGGCATCATCTCCTTAGGTTGCTGAAAAGCTTCTTTCTTACTTCATAGCTTCCCCAAAAATGGATGTCAAAGGAATGCAAACAATCATCATGGGGAAGTATTCAACTGATGTCCCAAATTACATTTGCTGGATGGCTAAGAAAATTATAAAATCTGCAATTGAAGGGAAGCGTAAAGAAGGGTACAAGTATTTGGCACACTTAATAGAGGAGTTTGAAGCCAAAAACCCATGTTCTGTTTGCACGATAACATGAGTTGATCAAATGCCTACCAAGAACCCAATTTTTAAGTATATGGTGATATGTGTTGGTCCCGCTATTGCTGCTTTCAAAGAATACTACAGGCCTCTCATTACTATAGATGCAACTCACCTTAAAGGAGTGTATAGGGAAGTGCTTTCACCGCCATGACTTTAGATGGAAATAATGGACAGTTTCCTTTAGCATATGCAATGGCTGAAATGAAAAATGAAAAGGGTGGAGTTTATTTCTCAATTTTTTGGTGAGGACTCTTGATGCAGGAGAGGATCAATCCGGATACAACTTCATATCGACAGTGCACAAGGTTAGTTTTTCTTCATTTTCGGTTTCTTGCTTAGTTTCGTACTTAGTTTCTAAAATGCAACTTCTCCCTTCTCTTCCGAGTTTCTTACTTAGTTGTTTTCCTTTATTTTTTTAAGGGAATCATATCTGCCTTGAGTAAAGTCATGTCCACTTCCTCAAGGAGGATTTGTATCATACATTATTTTAAGAACTTTGCTGCACATTTTTCGGGTAAGCCACATAAATATGTAGTCATTTCTCTATTTTTTTCTTCTTCTTCTCGCATTTCTAATATGAGGATTTACTTGTGTTCTTTTCACCTAGGTGCTTGTTTCCATGTCTATTTTTATATTGCTGCAAATGCATATGCCCCATATGTTCATGTAAAGGTTATTGAAAAATTAAGCAAGTTGATCCAACAGCAGTATCATTGGCTGGAAGACACCGGGCCATTAGATTTTTGGGCTAAGTTCAAGTGTGATGACAAGTTGAAATGTGAGGATAACACTAACAACTTTGTGGAGAGTTTCAATCATGCTATACTAAGTTTATAAGCCTGCCTTGTTTGACTATGTTGGAGGAGATTAGAAAGTTAATAGGCAATAGGTTTGTGAGAAGGTTTGAGAAGTCACAAAATTGGCAAAGTACACTTGCGTAATGTTGACAAGAAACTGAGATTGATTAAGGGGAATATAAGAAATTGCTCAAGCATTGGTCATGCAGGCAATATGGAGGCCGAGCATCATGTAGTATGCTATCTCGAATTTTTCTGTCGAGCAAGGCGTTCTCTAGCGTGGATTGTAACATGCAACTTATAAGATTTTGTGATTCGGATAAGGGTACTTGTCGTCTCTCATGCAGATTGACTGGGTATTTTGTGATACTTGGAGAGTTATCTAACTCATGGAAGACTAAAAAGCAAATTATTGTATCTTGCTCATCGGTTGAAGCAAAATATCATTCCATGGTTATTGCTACTAGTGAGTTGATCCGGTTGTGGATGTGGTTGAGAATTTTTTATGCTTTTGGAATTTTTTCACGTTATGTCTATGCATTTATTTTACGATAGTCGGACAACTCTCCACATTGCTAATAATTCAGTTTTTCATGAACACACGAAGCATATTAAAATTGATTGTCATTTTATTCGTGAAAAACATGAAGTTAGGGTTCTCACATTATCTAAGATTCATACTTCGTAACAAATAACCGATCTTTTCATCAAATCTCTTGGACGGAATCAATTGAAGTTTCTTAAACATATTATCGATTAAGTATGTACAAATTAATTAACCACATATTTCTAATCCCCCACTCAAATGTTTTCCATTGAGATTTATAAAGAGCCTAAGCTCACCCTCCCTTTTGTACATTTGGGAATAACCAATCACTCTATTTGGATGACAATAAGATTTAGTGTTTGCAAACCATAAAGATGGTGTACTTTAATTCATTGGACTGAAGACTTGATGGTTTCCATTAAATGTTAAGTTGAGGTTCCAAACATGTGTGGCTTAGTGTGGGCTTTTCACCATCCTTATCAAAGTCATAAAATGTCATAACTTAAAAACACAACAACTTAAAAGTCTACTCCAAATTTTTAATCACATGTGTTTACTAATAAAATCATGGACCTCTATAACCCTATATATGAAAAGCTTCATATTTTCATATCTAAGTCTGACGCCATAATTTTAACTAATTACAACAATATGAAATAAATGTATTTTGTTACCATATGAATATATCTTACCCTTACCATTTTCTCCAAACAAATGAAATTTCAAAGTTATAAATCTATGCATGGATTAATATAAATATCTCCTCAATTACATTCCATTCATACTCAATTTACTTATGACCCTACTAAAAGTATCATGATTGCAAATAAATCCAAAAATTAAATTTATACTACTATATCCCAAAGTTGGAACAAAATAACATCCAAATGTCCATAATAAAAACATGCACATTTAGAAATCACACTAAAATAAACGTTAACAAATCTAAAAGATATTCATGTATACTTTTATATTTGTAGAATTACAAAGAAATAAATAACATATCATATTTGTTTCTATCTCACAAATATCGTCTTCACATGATATATATTATCGAATCGAATCCTACCATATTAATCACACATCACATCTATAAATACATAATAGTAATTTTTTCAAAATTGTCAAATGGTGCTCGAGAGTGAATGTAGGAGATTTATCCAATATAAAAATAATAATTTATTCTTGAACAAATAAAACATATTTTCACTCATCTATAGACTCTTCGAGACTTAGTTGCCACAAGTTGTATATTAATATTTATTTATATTTTAGTTTTTAAAATGAAGATAAGATAGTTGTAAAATAAAATTAGATTAAAACTAAAATAAAAATATTAGAAAAATTAGGACTAACCTTCATGCAATCCCCACTTAGAAGAGATACATTAACGATAGTACCGTAGCAAACTGCAAATTAAATTGGTCTTACAAAATACCTTCCTAATCTTAGACGTGTCATTTTTTAATTTTTATATTTTTATTAATTAGTGGAGTTTTACTTTCACTATTCACCAATTAGTGTTGATACCCTACAAAACATCAATTCTCATTAATTAAGGATCAAACACCCAAAAGAAAAAAAAATTCATGACTTCCAATTATCTTCAATTTAAATCTATTTTAAACTTAAATAGTTTAAACATTTTAGTCATCTTAATTGAAACCAGATTCGATGGTTATGACATTCCTTCACTAATTCGTGCAATTATTTTAGCATTTTGTTATGTTGTACACTATCTATACTATATATAATAGTAATCATTTCACATTTATCAAATGGTTATCCGATAGTGAACTTAGGAGTTTTATCCAATATAAAATAACAATTTATACTTGAAAAATAATATATTTTCACTCATCTATTGACTTTCCAAGACTCACTCGGTCATAATAAATCAAATATAAATGATTTAAAATATACTAACATATAAAATGAAAGAATAGAGAAACATCATGAAGAAATGCATAGGACACAAGATCAAACCAAGGCTAATAAACATGTTAAACAGAATCTAAGAGTTAAAATGACATTAAGTTTAACCTCATTTACATAACAAAATACACACTAAAGTTTCCCTGCTATGTAATTAAAAGCAAATATTATCGTATAATTACATAGAATTTCTTTAGCAGTAGAGTTGAAATAACAAAATAAGCATATTAGCATAAGAAATCCTATAATTTAAGTTCATTTTCAGCTTGGTTATCTCCTTATGGTTACAAATCTGTATTGAGATCGACAAATAAAGTTTATAGTATGCTTATATAAATGCGCTAGGGCTCCCCGGCACTACTAAATTGAGTAATAAGATTTGGACATTTTCTCTGAAATTCATCCTTTTTAAAGAGTGATATAATTTCGGGATAACAGTATTTTTGTAGGATACTTTTGTTGATATATACTTGAGTGTGGATAGATTCAGAAGTTGTATTTGTGATTGACGATTCAAATTGTAGTGTAGTGATTGATTTATTTATTATGAGTTTGGATTTCATCTAAGTTCTCATTTATTATGGGTGTGAAATATATGGAGTTTTTTGAATTAAAGTGGTAACATATATGATTTGAACACATAATTATTCAAGTACTTCTAAAATTAATAGTAATTGAAATATGTTAGTGGTGATGTAAGATTATATTATTTGAAAAATTATCACATATATTTTTAAAATTAAAATTAAAATTAGTATAAACATGCTATTAAAATAATTCTTGAAACTTTTACTATATGTTAAAAATATACTTTGGCCATTGTCAATTAATCAGAACCACTTTTATAATAATCTCTATACAAATGCACACATTTATACATTACTAACCCTTTGTAAATGATAAAAAGTTAATATATGTAGAGGACATAGTTCCATTACATTGTTATTTTATTTACCTAAGTATGTGTTTCTTATTTTGTTGATTTTTGACTCTTTATTGTGAATATATAATATTTTATCGTTTGTCATGATACCATCTTAATTATATTTCGTTAAAGTTGTCATGAACCTATAAGTTGAACTTTTGTTGAGGCCCTCTTTTCAAAAGTTTTATCTGTATTAGTAGGGGTGTAGAAGATGGTTAGGTTAGTTGGAGGAAGTCCGTTATGACTAAGGTATGAGTTTAACTACTTATTTTCTATTTTTCTTTTTTAATATGTAAGTTTTTGCCTAATTTGATTTGTTCGATCATGATTTTCTCTATTTCTCCACTTATTTTCTAATTTTGTGTATGTTATGTCTTTTACTATTTGCATTACTTTTGAAGAATCTTGACATACACACTAGATCAAATCCAAGTTTTAACTCAATAGTTACTCAAGATTGATTCAATTGATATCTCGCTTGATTTAATTATAAAAAAATAATATTTATATATTGTATGTTTGACTTATCACTCATCGGACAGATTTTTGTACATGCATAATGACTCTTCATCTTTTTTTTTTTATCTTCTTGGTCACTTTTTTGGTTCTTAATTTTAAATTTAATTCTTTGTTCAGAATAGGTTGTCAATAAATGGTGGGCACATATATAACCAACTATGAGAAATAAATAATATGCAGAAAGTATTCAATGTTATATAGTAGTGCTCTTTCGTTTGGATTGGGAGGGCAGAGGGGAAGTAATGGAACGAAATAGGGAGCGGGTAAGATCAAACGAGGTATGGAGATTAATTTATATTTTAAAATATCACTAGAATATAGAATTACCAATATTTGGTTGGAGTTTATTCTTAATATTTAAACTTTGATATTTGTTTATTTTTAAAATAGGTAATACTTGACTCATATTCTAATGCGCAAGGTCGATGTTTGAGAAAACAATAATATTTAATAGGTTGAGATGTTGAGGTAATCGACTCCTCGTCCTCTATAATTGTAGTATAGAATTGATTAAAATATTTAAATTTTTTAATCTATTTAACTAAATTCATTTTGGTTTGAGTTTTGGATGATTATCATGTTGTTTAATTGTCATTTCAATACTTAATGTGTATTTAATCAACACTTCCCTTTTTGTTTTAGAAAGGTGATGCCATAGTGGTGGAGGGCTTGGCTCAATGTTCGGCTAATTAGATCCTTGACATTATTGAATTGAGTAATAAGAATTCGACGTTTCATTTTTTATTTTTAAGGAAAATGAAATATTGAATCGGATATTTCCCCTCATGTTCGCTTTTCTTTTTTTCATTTTAAGTGAAAGGAAGAATTTATAGTTTTTTAAAGAGTGACTTAATTTTGGGATTATCGGATTTTTCAAGCTACTTTTGATTATGTGTACTATTTAAGTATGGAAAAATTCAGAAGTTTTTATTTGTAATTGATAATTTAAGTTGTAATATAGTTATGTATTTGTTTATTTAGTGTTTAGATCGTATATGATTTCTCATTTATTTATGTGTATATTGATATGTAATATTATTGTGGGTGAAAAATATAATAATTTCCTATAACATTATTAACTTTTCATTGTTGATGGTGCCTTTTTACTTGGTGTCACAAAATGGTATTAGTTAAAAATATAATTATTGTATTTTTATTAAAATCAATAAGAACATATTATAAAAATAATTTTTAAATATTTAACTATATGAGGAAGTGATTTGGTTATTGCTAATATGGTTCATCCTATGCACGAAGCGATGTAATAAAACTTAAGAGATTATGAATTACTATAACAAAAATAGAACAACTACATAAATACTTGATATTAATAATTGAAAATGCCTATAAGATAGAAATATATGATTCAAATATGTTGTACAATAAGACGTAATAAACAAAAACTTAGGGAATACACTCCTTTAAGTTCTTAATTTGTGAACTTTAAGTTCGTAATGTGGGTTATGCTTAAAGGGATGAAAACTGGATATGTTAAGACTGTAGAACTTCAAATAACTTCATTTATCTCAATTTTTATACAACATATAAATCATTATTTTTTGTTATAACTATGATTTATTTTAATCTCTTCTTAACATTTTTGTTAGTGACTTATTATCGACATATATAATTAAATCATATCTTTTACTATTGTGAGTTTTCTAAATTATTAAAAGATGAGTATTTGCCCACCGAGCCTTCCCACCTTATTGAAATAAAAGTTAATGTTACTCTTATTGTGTTAATTAATCGGGAGGAAGAGTGTTATGTATTGAAGGAAATAATTGGTTCTTAATCAAGTAAACATATATTTATAAAATCTCAACTCGTATCAATATTTTCGCGCCATCGACTTACTATTAATCTCCATCAATTTTCAATACAAGTACAAAACACATATGATTTCATTACCTTGTGCTGCAAATTGATCTATCATGTCCTTTACCATGATACAAATTTAATGTTTTTAGTCATTACCTATTATTATCATATATATTTGAATAACTTCTATCATTATATTATTTTCTATTGTAATTGTTATATGTTTAATTTCTTTATTCATAACTTCTTAAAAATTATTATATTGTTCCCTCATACCAACTTTCTACATACAGGTTCAGACTAGTTATAATAGTGATATATAAATTTGTTATAAATAATTTTCTATTATACTATTTCGTGTATAATACAGATCCGGACTAGTGATAATAGGGTAAAACATGACCTAATTAGAGGCAATCTATTCTCTGAAAACATACAAATGCCAATTTCCCTCTTTGCAGCAACTTTCCACGCACAAGGGTGGAAGTCCATTGCCGAAACAATAGGTCATGATCTATGTCTAGCAAATCAATAACCAAAGGCCTCTGTTTCTGTTAGAAATCAATATTTACTGATAATCTGACCTCACATCACTACATCGGATACATATCAACCATGAATGTTCAGCGCTATATAATTTAACTAATCATTATTTATACATGTTTTATTCTATATTTCCATTTTTGAGGAAACAACTCCACCCTATGAGGGTAACACACCCAAGGAAGATCTCAAACGTCATACATATGAAGGTAACACACCCACAAACTGGATCAAACCACCTTTTTTTAGGTTTGACGAAGGGCATAATCAAGTTCGGGTCACCAGTTTTTAAGGTAAAAGTTATCCCAACAAGTGTGCTTTTAGGAATCCAAACTTGGATCAAACATTGAATATAAATTAGATGGCTTAATGGCCATCACAAAGAAAGAACGAAATCAACGGACTCATTTCGCAAAAATCAATGGACTCGTGTTGTGGCCAAATGACCACTGCCAATAACTAAAGAAAGAGAATTTCCCTACTCATTACTGTATATCAAAGAAGAAAAAATAGGGACAAAAATCTTAAAGGCTTCCAGTGTATTGGACATATACCATCTTCGATTGCAGCTTTCATGATAAAATCTGCCAGAGGCACACAAGAAAAGAACTCCTTACCACCCTGGGTCACTTCAACAGGGACAGATTCAGCCATTTTAACAACGAAAACCCCTCAAGTGCTCACACTCGATCATCCACATGCAGTTGCTCTTAACAATTTTGAGTCAGGGGTTAATGAAGGTCAGCATTTGCGTGTCTTTTCAAAGCTGTCTACTTATTAGGCTTCAAAATTGAGTAATGGTGTCGAATGGACTACGCTGTAGTCGCCTTTTTCCTTACAACCCGCTTCCTACGGGGCTTAGGAGCATCTGTCTCTCTTGTAGAATCACCATTACCTTGTTGGAGCCCTAGAAGCCCAAGACCCGAGACAATAGTGTTCTTTGATATGAACCACTTTGAACCCTGCTTAGAAGCATCAGCCTCAGGTCGGTTGTAAGCTTTCAAGAGGTTATCTGATTGAACAAGTGGATCAGCCTCTATTCCCAACCATGCCAACCGTGATGTCTCCCCAATTTGAACATTCAAAATCCTGCATGAATCAAACCTCAAACTATGACAACCAATACAGTCAACAGAAATACTACAAAAATTAATGGTGCCAGAATCACACAAATAGCACAAAACTCCAATCATGATTCATGAATATTGCAAAATCAACCAGTCATTGCTTCAATCTCCATAAGCAATCAGTGAGTAAATCAAGGAAAGAAAAGCTTGACAGCACCCTCCCCCCACCCCCGGCGCTTGTAATGGAAATGGTTCTAGATCACAAAGTTTTAAAGGTTCTAAATTTCAAAACAGTAAGAACATGTTTTCAAAAATTCAAATGGAGAGTTAGTATTAGGGACGTAGAATTGTCGTTTCATTTCTATCCTCAAGGCATAAGTCATCAGTGATAGAAATTGAGAAGGCTTAAGAAATAAGATCAAAATGCACAAACCACATTAAAGAGAGCTCCCAAAGCTTAGCAGACAAAGCCATGTTCATATGTATTCGAATGCCCAGCACTGCTCTATGTTCTTGGGGTGGATATGTTTAATTTAATGATTTTTTTATTAGGTGCTTAATTAACAAATTTCATGTTCTAGATTGCAAAATTATTCTTTGTTATTTTCTTCAATCCAAACATGGGAAAGAAAGTTAATTGTAGCCCTTTCCAATTTCTTTTCTATGAACGAACTTATAATATACATCCCAATAGGAACTAAAGCAACATGATAATAAGAACAAATACCTAAAAAATGACGAATACATCAAGAAACAGAAAAGGGGCAAAGAATCTATCTTTTTGGGGGCCTTTGTTTTTTTTTTTTTTTTTGGGGGGGTGGGGGGTTGGGGGATTGCGTAAGAAACTACAGACCTTAAAGCAGTGCTGAAAAACAGAGATACTCCAATGACATCAAAGTAGTTGGTCAATCCTCTATCAATGCCACATAATAGCTGATAACGCAAATTAGCATACAGACCAAGGAATGCGCCTGTGCCAAGAGCATAAGTCCTAGTTGACGGAACTGTTATCGATAACCTGTCTCAGCAACAGAAAGAAATTAAACTTTATCAGAACTTTGAGCAAGAAAAAAATTTTGGACATGAACAGCTGTATACATGAGAGCAATCTTAACCTTCCATCCTTTTTCTTAGCACAAAGGTTTGACAAGCCCCCTTGCACTGCCCCAGCAGTAAGTCCCACCAAACACAATTCTGCAGCCTTGTAGAAGAATGAATGGATCCGCTTTTGCATGTCAAATTCCCTAAAAGGATAGCTTTTTTCAAATACATTGTTAGGGAGCTTTTGCAACGTGTTCTGCAAATCAAAACGGAACGTATTTCCATATGAACGACAAGGAGCAAGTGACCACACAATGGCTGCATTACATGCTGCTGCTGTGAGCACATTAACAAGGGCCAAATCCCACTCCTGCTTTATCCTGAAGTGGTAAACGCATAGGCATTTATCAGAACCAGTAACCATATTTTTTTGGGGGGGTTGTCTAGAACACTGGGAAGAAAGAAATTTTGCAGGAATAAGCACCTATCCCCACGGTTCTTTAGCTCCCACCAAGTAGAACAACCAATTGTAGCAGCCTGCTCCAAAAGAAGTTTATATAAGAAAGCTGGGTCGGCAATCATCCTGCAAAATGTGATTTGAGTGCATAAGAATCACAAGGTAACTTCCATTTCAAGAAAATGAACTGTTCTGATTGAATAAACAACGGCACAATTAATGACGGCACAAAAACTAGCACAAAGGCCAGAATGAACAGAATTAAGTTACTTCTCAAGCTCATCAATTGAGCAAGAAGTCCCTTCTTTCCTTTTAGTTTATTACTGATTTAAATGTTTCTTATTGACTCCAAGGGTGGGGCGGGGCAGTGGCACTCTTGAATGAAGTCTATCAGAAAACTCTCTTCTCCCTCCATTTCTTGGCTGGCAGATTTACCTGCAGGATATTTTTAAGTGTATTGATAGGCCTAATTTCATGAATTACAAGATCAATAAGACAAAATCTTGACTTCCTCCACTACAAAGGTAAATTATCAGCTTGAGCGAGAGTTTGGATCTCCCTAACTTTCCAGCATACATAGTACTGGATTACACAGGCAACTTCAGATATGCTGATGCATTTCAGACTTGTCTAGTTAAGCAATAACATAAAGATGAATATAAGGGCAGATCACCAACAAAATCTGAAAACTTTGAGATGACAAACGAAGCAAAACAATAACTTGCAGCTCACATGCAAAGATTTATCATGGGCATAAAATACATGACAATAATGAGTTAATCAAAATGGTTACACAGGAGCTCTCCAGTTCAAATTCCTGACATACTACAACTTCTGAATTCAAGGAACTTTACCTCCCAATGAATGCTCTAGAAATTCCTTGAGGAAGGGCTCGAGATATAGCTCTAACTGTAGTTGGTCTAGCATGAATTGCTAATAATCTAACCATTTGAGCAGAGCTCACCAAACCCTACAATAAATCAGAAGTGAACATCTCAATTTCGGAACCTCAGTCAGTGGAAGAGTAAGAAACGAGCATAGCTACCATCTCATAAGCTTGCCGGAACCCAGCCGGAAGATCCATCATTGTTTTCTGCCACTCATTCAATACTGCATCTACAAACTTTCGATCAAATAACTGAAACATGCACAAGAAAAATCTGAATGTCAAAGAACTATTCATTACAGCGTTTTCAATAACAAGGCATAATGCGAACTCATTGTACATAAATCGCCTACCTCTTGAAAAACAATCCGCCTCTTGAAGAGTCCACCCTCATCTCCTTCATCCCCTTCATCAAAGTCATCAAAGTAATCATCATCATCCCCACCATCATCGCCACCATCACCGCCACCATGATTGATTTTCTTTCCTATATCACCACCACCTCCTCCTGTTGCTAGCTGCACGGTAATATATAGCACAATACTCATTACTAAAAGTTTCTAAGAGAAAGTAATATGCTAAAAGTCCAGACATTCAGCCCAAAAAAGAAAAAAATCCAATATCCCTTGATATACCAGGAAATAAAACTAGACTCACTATTTAAAATACAAGTTAGGCAGCAAAATTTTTCCTTGCAAAAAACACTAGCACTTCCGCATAGATCAGTATGCTGCAAACTGTTCACAAATCTAATGTAGGAAGGCATTGGTGAATTTACGGTAAAAGTTGATTTACAGCAGTGGCATTAAATTACAAAGAAAGGTTTAGATTCTTTCTCTCTTACAATTTATAATGTGGAATTCAGAATGTACAGTTTCTTGACCTACTTTCCAAGCAGCAATGTACCTAGCTTTCGTTTTGGCACTAACAGCCCATGCGAACAACAGTAGGGCATTTACAATTTACAAATATAAATTTCATACAGACACCCTGCCAACCAAACCCAGAGTACTTGTGTCTCCTTAGAAACAAAATGTTCCTCATGAATGACTACCTAAATGAAGGATGCACATATACATGCACAAGAAACTAAAAATCAGCAAGCCAAATGGAGCATGCTGCTTCAAGATTAAGGTACAGCCTCCAGCATAGCATTTCAAGAGTTTGAGCCATAGCGCCCATAGGTATGAGAACAACCAAAATCTTATCACATTGTCACTAACATTTCCTAACATCCCTCTTCCCCTTACTTGATATGTGAAGTCCAGTAGCCCTTGCATAAACTTCTTATACTTCTAAACATGGATAAAACAATCACGTTCCCTACTAGGTTAAAAACTATACCATTGAATCCTCATCAAAACAAGATCATTCCACTGTAACTTTCAAGAAATGCACTAAGAAGGCATTTTCTTTTAAGTGATACAATGATGTGAGGCGATAACATATTTCTGGTTTCATTACAGAATGGCAAATATTGAGTATAGAAATGCTTTCTGAAAGGCCGAAAGTCATGCATTCTCATAAACAACCAAGTTGTTTTCTTTAAGCAAGTTGTTTTCTTTAATTGTTCAAATCCGCACTTCTATACCCAACGCATTACAACCATTCAGAAGCTTACTTAACTCACTTCAACCAGGGTAATATAAATACCATCCATTTCATAACCACAAGAGGCTTCAATTTAAGTGCAATTATATTGTACCAAACAAAAGATAATCCATTAAAGACCCTATTCAGCATGAACATCATCACTCAAAAAAAAAAAAAAAAAAAGGTGGTGGAAATGAAACTAAAAATTACATGAAGGAGCCATACCTCGGGGCTAGAACGGGTTTGTTTCTGGGTTAAATCGAGCTTGGACTTCTCCAAGGTAACAGCACCAAAAGCACCGTACTGACCACCCTTCATAGTGGGAGCCACCATTGAAGAAGACGAAGAAGAATCCACAGGCGAAGCAACAAAGCAGCGCTCCAAGTGGGCAACGGAGTCTCCTCCTTCCTCAATAACAACCGAAGAAGAGGAGAGAGAATCCCTTATCAACAAGGAGCAACTGCCATTTTCTATCTTCTTCAGCTTCAAGGCGATGCCAGGAAAAATGGGTTTGGGCAAGAGAGGCTTCCTGGGGGCGATTTGGGTGTTTATGGGCATAATTTGCCCCGTTTGAAACACTGCGTGAGACATTTTCTCTCCCTCTTATGCCTTCTTTGGTGGGTTTTCCGCAATGAAATTGGCGTCAAGAAGAAAAGGGTTTAAAAGCTGATAATGAATGATATTAGGATAGAGAGAGATTGTGAAGGAAGGAAATCAGGAAGAGGGATTATTGTGAAAGGGTTTTTTCTCTCTCGATGAGGAGAGAGGGGAAGAGGAGAGAGAAATGGGAGAGGTTAGGTTTTTGATGGTGTGGAGAGAGAGACGACAAAGGAAGCTAATCCGGATTTCGCCGACTCGCCTGCTCAGAGCCGAGTCAACTCGGATAATTTTGGCACGACTCGGATGGCTGATCGCTTTATAATGGGGTCAGTAGCCAGTACCAGTTGTTGCTCGGGTTTTTCTTTTTCCTTTTTTTTTTGTTTGAAAGGCAGCTACCAAATAAATTTGTGGCTATATTCTGACACAAAAATAAAAAATAAATACAAAAAAATTTGTGGCTCAATTTATCTAGGGCACATTTGTATATAACAGTGGCCTCTCGGGTTTGATCAACAATGTAGAATCTCTTGCCTTGTGTAAAGAATTGTTAGAAGACTAATATATAAGGGCTTTAGTCTAGAGTTTAGTATTTTCGCTCTTGACATGCTAACTTTCAATAAATTATTTATACTATATATAATGACAATCTTTTTAAAATTATTAGATGAAGGTTTAAGAGTAAATTTAAAAGTTTTATCCAATAAAAAATAATAATTTATTCTTAAAAAAACTTCACTCATCAATGGACTCTCTAAGTTTCACTTGGCAAAATAAATTAAATAATAATAATAATAATAATAATAATAATAATAATCAAATCTTAATATCAAAATTAAACAGTAAATAATCAACCTAATTAATTCAAAAAATATAAAACAGATATAAAAACAAAATTAAGCAGAAATTTAATAAATAAAAAATATATATAATTATATAATAAATTAAATTAAAAACATGAACATAATATAAGTAATCTAAAGCCCATAAATACTTTTTTATAATTTTTCAGAAACATTAACAGAATTTAAAACAGTAAATAAAAACAGAATCTAAAACAAAAGATTAAGGGTGTGTTTGGTTGAAGCGAAAATATTTTCCCAAGAAAATATTTTTCATGGGAAAATGAATTTTTAAGGAAAACTATTTTCCACCCACATTTTCCTTTATTTGGTAAAAGAAAAATAATTTTCTAAAATAATTACTTAAATACAAAAATCAACCATAAAAACCCAATAAATATGAAAAAAAAAGTAAATAACTAATTCAATTTCAAAACCCAAATATATATATATATGTTGAGCACCTAAATTTGATAAGTTTGTACATCTCCCTATAATCAAACTTTTTCATGTATAAAATAATAGAAATTAAAAAAATAAATATTGTAACAAAAAATTTCATCTATGAACTTTATAACAAAAAAGGGAAAAAAATAAGGACAAAACTTGAAAAAATAATAATAAAAGTGGCAAAGTAAGAGAAGTTTAGAACTTGAACTCACATTGATAAGACTTTATTTTCCCTTAATTGAGGTGGAGGAAAATTAACTTCCTTCCTCATAAATGGAAATTTATTTTCCATTGATTGAAGGAAATTATTTTCCCCGGAAAATATTTATCCACCACTTATGCTACCAAACATCGGAAAATAGAATGATAATTTTCCGAGAAAATATTTTCCGCTCAAACAAACACACCCTAAATAAATAATAAACTGCATTAAAATAAATATAAAAATAAATAATTAAATTATCATAATAATTAAAACTATTTTCTAGACCTAAATATACCCTAAAAATCTAAAATTAAAATGAAAAAACTAAATTTGTAAAATTATTAAATTGAAAACCTATTTTAACCAACATAAGAAAATAAATTTGAAAAATTATCAAATCAGTTATAAAAATTAAAAAAATTAATACTAGCATAATAAGACTCTAAATAAACCCTTTAATAATATAGAAAAATAAAATCAACTAAAAAAATAATTTTAATCTAACTTCTAAAAATTAACTAAAAATAAGAAAAACAAAAATTAAAATAATATGAAATTAAAATACAATATAGAGTTTAGTTAGAGTCTTAATGTGTTAGTATTAATTTTCTTAGTTTTTATAACTGATTTGATAATTTTTTAGATTTTTTCTAATTTAGGTTAAAGCAGGTCTTTAATTTAACAAAATTTATAAATTTAGTTTTTTCATTTTGATTTTAGGTGTTTAGGATATATTTAGGTCCAAAAATAATTTTAATATTCTGGTAATTTAATTATTTATTTTCTCATTTATTTAGTGCATTATATTATTTATTTTACTTTTTGTTTAAGATTATATTTTTATTTTATTATTTTTAATTATGTTTAATTTTTTGGAAAACTATAAAAAATATTTTTGGGCTTTAGGTTACTTTTATATTTTTTCATATTTTTGATTTAATTTATTATATAATTTTGTATATTTGTTATCTATTAATGTTCTACTTAGTTTTTTTTTATTTTTTGTTTTATATTTTTATGAATTAATGGATGATTAATTATTCTTTAATTTTTATATTAGGATTAGATAATTTTATAATATATAACTGATTTGATAATTTTTCAGACTTATTTAATAATTTAGGTTAAAGCATGTTTTTAATTTAATAAATTTATAAATTTAGTTTTTCATTTTTATTTTAGGTTTTTAGCCTATTAGGTCCATAAAATAGTTTTAATATTTTGGTAATTTTATTATTTATTTTCATATTTATTTAGTGTATTTTATTATTTATTTAAATTTTTATTTAAGATTATTTTTTTTAATTTTTAATTTTGTTTAAGTTTTCTGAAAAATTATATATAGTATTATTATTATTATTATTATTATTATTATTATTATTATTATTATTATTATTATTATTATTATTATTATTATTATTATTATTATTATTTTGGCATGGGGTAAAAAAGAGTCCATATATGAGGGGAAACCTATTTTTTCAATGATAAATTATTAATTTTTTTATTGAACGAAACTCCTAAATTCACTCTTAGACTGCCATGTCATCTTTTTGAAAAGATTTCTATTATATATAGTATAGATATAGATACAGATTATTATGTATTTATTATTTATTATTATTACTATTATTATTATTATTATTATTATTATTATTATTATTATTATTATTATTATTATCATTATTATTTTATTTTGGCAAGGAGTAAAAGAGAGTCTATGTATGAGTAAAAATCTTTTTTTTTCAAGAATAAATTATCATTTTTTTATTAGACAAAACTCCTAAATTCACTCTTAGGCCGCCATATCATACCTTTGAAAAGATTGCTATTATATAGTATATAGATTAATATATTTATACCACAAAGATAGATGTGAATAATTCAAAAAGTATATTGATGTCAAAAACTATACTGAATGATTTTAAAGAAGGGATGTAATTAAGTGTAATTTTATTAAGGAGAAATTTAGAATATAATTAAATAAGGATATTCCGTTATTTTTAATGGTGTAAAACTTAATTCACCAATATTTTTTAAATTTGCATAATGGATACAAATTCAAGTTTTAGTTTGATTTTATTGTAAAATTTGAGAATCACAAGTGATGTTGTTTGTTTTTCTTTGTAATTTCAAATTGTATTTCGATCGACATCTAATAAGATAACTACCGAAGTGGATAATTATTGTAGAATCAAATTGTGGTTTTTTTGGTTAATTGTACTTTGAGTGTGAGAACTCAAAATCACATATATTTAATTATATATTTTTGGGTGGATGAATAAAATATTTCATTAGTTGGGAAAATTTGATTCTTCCTTTCCACTAAATTATATATTGAAAAAATGTAGCGATAACTTATGTCATTATTTGGTTTATTGGTTTATTAGGAAGATATGGTTGAGTTAGCTAAAGAGGAGGGTATCAATTTCAAACTAATTTTAATTAGTGATTTTAAGTTTTGGAAGTGATTAAACCTTTTGTGACATTAGTATTATGATCTCATGCGCATGATTATTTATTAAAAATAATGGTAATATGGGAGTTTTAACTCCTTTTTTTCATATTTTTTAATTCAATTAATATATTTTGTGTTAGCCAAGGTTTACTACTTTGATCTATATTTATATTATTTTTGGGTTCTATTTTTTTCTTATATATTAACTAAAAGAGAAAAGGAACAATTGTAGTTTTTGTTTGAATTTTATATATGCACGTATGATGTATCTATATACATGTTTATTTTTTAAAAATATATTTGAATATTGAGATATACCCTACTTTTGATATTATGAAAGTTTGAGTGTATGCATCATGTTAGCTAGCTTTATCTAATTTTCAAATATTAAATGTATTGTTCTTTAACTTGCCCAAGGGTTTCTTTATTGTGTTAAATTTTGACTCTTTATTGTAAAGATATGACAATTTATAACCGTGATGACGCATTTTCAATTATGCTTGGTTTAAGAGTATTTAGACATGTATTTTGGATTTTAGTTAGCTCATTTTTTAAAAGTTTCATTTGGTTCATACTCATTGCATCATATTTATAAAGATACTCGCATAATGAGTTTAACTCGCCAATAAAATAATCACTTAAATTGACTCTTAAATTTGTGTTACATCAAGTAGGTTCACTCAAAGTTCAAGCCCACAACACATTCAAATTTTTCACACCCAAAAGAAAAATTATCTTCACCAAAATTCAAACTCTAGTAAAGAGAAGAAAAATGTGAAGTGCTTACCATTAAAATAACACTCACTTGGTGTCATTATCTCCACATAATATAGAATACCCAAAATAATTCAGAATTCTTTTTAAGTTTCTTTAATGACTTGTAAGGACTTATATATGATGTGCATGCATATAAGTTATCATAATTGTTTTCACAGGTAATCGGGCTTAGTTTAGTGGCCCCATTTTAAGAATGTTCAGTCTCAAAGGCCCATAAAAATGGAGCCCAATGTACGGCCTACCAACTACCCAAAATTCAACCTTATCCCGTCCCTCTTTGGGGGGGTGTTCAGAAAGAAATAATAAGGCTCCGACTACCGTCCCGCCCTAGTCCCGGGACCCCTTGCAATAAGAAGCCTTCTGGCTCAAGAAACTTGTATTGCAAAGAAAAACCAATCTAGGTCAAGCCAATTTAATTTGGAAATCACATTGGGCTAGCCTATTTGAAGTGTCGGGTCAATTGAAAAAAGTTCGTTATGAGTAAGGTATGAGTTTAGCTACTTATTTTCTTTTTATGTTTAATATCTAAATTTATCTAAATTGATTTTACTTGGATCATGATTTTCTCTATCTCTCCACTTATTTTTTAATTTTTGTGTTTATTTTGTCCTTTATTGTTTGCCTTAATTTTAAATAATCTTGATGTATAAGTTAGATCAAACTTAAGTTTAAACTCAATATTTACTCAATATTAGTTCAATTGATATCTTACAGCTTATAAAAATCAATGTGCATATAGTGTTTGTTTACTTATCAATCTGACATATTCTCTATACATGCATGGTGTTTATTACGTATTGCCCTCTTTTTTTTTTTCATCTTCTAGGCCCTCTTCTCTTTTTCTTAATATTTTATTTAATTCGTTTATACAGCTACATTACCATTAATTAGTGAACGTATATAACTTGGAGAAATATGTAACACAAATAAGTATCTAATATTATAGAGTATGTATAGGCTCTTTTTATTTGGGTTGGTTTGGGGGGGACAATGAGAAGAAATATTAAGCATTTAAGATCAAACAAGTGATGGAGATTAATTCGTATTCCAAAATGTTGTTAAAACATGAAATTATCCATATTTGGGTGAAGTTTATTTTCAATAATAACACTTTGATATTTGTTTATTTTCAAAATGGGCAATATTTGACTTGAATTCTCATGCTCAAGGTCTGTGTTAAGGAACACAATGACACTTAATAGGTCGATCTGTTGGGGTAACCGATATTGGCTCCATCCCCCTATCAATGTATTATAGAATTGGTTTAAATATATAAATTATTTTTATATGTTTCACTAATGCATTTTGATTAAAGTTTTAGGTGATCATCACATTGTTTCATTATTATAATGCTTGATATATACTCAACGCTTTCAATTTTTCTTTTAGACAAGTGTGACCGTGGTAGAGGACTTGGCTTAATATTTTCCATGGACAAATATAAATATACTAATTGGGTCCTTAACACTATTAAATTGAATAACAAGAATTGAATATTCCCCCTCATGTTCATAATTCTTTTTAAAGGGAAAGGAAGAATTGAATTGGATATTGACGATTTATTTGTAATATAATCATGTATTTATTTATTTAAGGTTTAGATTATGAGTTTTCGTTTATTTTTATGTATAGTATGTAATATTATTCTGGGTGTGAATATAATAATTTTCTGTAATATTTTTACTTTTCATTGTTTGATGATTTTTTGACTTGGTGCCATAAGATAATTGTTACAAGTATTTTTAAAGTTAAAATCAACACAAACATGTTATAAAAATAATTTTTAAATATTTAAATATTTGAGGAAACAATTTGGGTATTGCTAATCTAGACTTATGTTGGACCTTAAGAAATTATAAATTAAGAAAGTAAATATACAATAATTACATACATACTTGAGATTAATCGTTAAAATATCTACAATGATTAAAATATATAATTCAAATATGTTGGAGGAAAAGACGTAATTAATTAAATGGTGAAAATTGTATTACTTTAAATTTGTAATTTGTGTCATGTTTGAAGGAATAAAAACTCAATAGGCTAACTTCCTTAACTCCTAGGATTTTGAATAGATTCATCTATCTCAAAATTTTTGTACAACATACATATTATTATTATTATTATTTGTTACAAATACTATTTATTTTAATATCTTCCTAATATTATTGTTTATGTTATAACAATGAATATAAAGGACTAATCATGTCCTTTACCGTGATATAATTTTCAATTACTCACTCATTGCCTTTTACTGTTAAATATATTAAATTACTTCTATCATTGTAGTATTTTTGATTATTAACGTTATTTACGAGATGTAGTTGTTAAATGTTTACTTTCTTAATTCAAACCTTTTTAAGGTATGCTATATTTATCCGTGCATAGCACAGATTTAGACTTGTATCTTAAAATAAGAATATAGTAGATTAGGTTCATTTATCCATTAAAATAAATAAATAAAATAGTATAAGGAGGGAGGGACATGGGCCAAAATGGGCTTGAATTGCTATCCTCAACTATAGACTCGTATTTAGTCTAACGCTTACAATAAGATCAGCTAATCTTAACCAAAACAACCAAATCCAAGCTATAATTGCATCAAAGTTGAGTCACGGTTCGACCTAAATAACTTGTACCTGAAATTATATCTTGCTCAATTCAAACCCGACCTATAAGTGACTCCTATGATAAATAACTTTTGTTGACCCGATTCATAGCCGATCCCTATGTACCTAGGTCGACTCATAGTTATATTAACCATACCTAGCACTAATGCCACATCAACTTTCCTAAAGGCATAATACCTGCTATTTTTTTTGCCGATCGAATTTTTTTTTATTGTCTATTTCGTTACGTAGCACCTAAAAAGTTTGCATGCATGCAAATGATCCTTGTGATAACACATTACTGTACTTTATAATTTCCTTTGTCCGTAGTTCCATTACCTGATGAGATAATATTTTGACAAATGTAGGGATAATAAAAATCAGTATAAGCTTGTACGTTACTCTTAAACAGTCAAAAACTAAGTTAAACAGTTTATATCAGTCATATAAAATAAATACATTTTGTAAACAAAAATTTGTAACCACGATTTCATGTATTGAAAAATCTATAAATAACATATACTAGCCAAGTGACAATAATATGATCCCATATAGCCAACCTTTCCTCTCATTCCTTTCAGAAGAAAAAATTGTACAAATTACAATTGCATGCATTTTATCCCCTCCTTTTTAACGTTTATCTCATGTACTTATGATTCTTTAATAATTTATTTTCGATCAAATAGTTAATTAAATTATTTTATTTTAAGAAAATACTCAAAAAGTTATTCCTCTTTTTTCCCCTTACGCATGTCATGTAAATTTTTAGACTTCAAAATCTTGTAACTCTATCTCCATTTTTATAATATATTCTTATGATTACATATTAATCTAATCCCCTTATAAAATATTATAAATTAGGGTTAGGTTCTTACCTTTGAGAAAATAGGAGTAATGAAGTCCAAATACGTGTGGGCGTTGACTTGCACTTTTCCTTTACTAGTGACCTCTTTGCTAGCTCAAGCCCACTCTAAGGTCCCATATCTCATAGGTAATACCTTAAGTGAGGGAAGACATGAGAAGAAAGGGAAAATATGGGATAGGAAAATATCCCCAATGTCTTTAGTGGGATTTGAACCCACACCTCGTTGAAAGGTGGGGTTTCTTTCACTAGACACCCTTTTGGTGAGTTTATGGCTGTGATTATTATAAGCATAAACTCTCCTTCTTTCCCCCTCACTTTGTGAGAGCTTTGAGGTTTGCCATAAGGAAAGGTGCGTGTGCTTTGTTTGGTTCTTCCAAGGCCAATGTATGCCTTCTTCCCTCTTATTTTATACTCATGATTCCTCCTTCCCGAAAACAAACTCATGCACAGTAAAAATCCCCTCCCAATTTCGGCTTTATGTATCCTTATTTCCACAATACCTTATGTGTCAAAAATCCCTTTAATCACTTCCTTGGTGTAAATCTTTTACCCATGCAAAGCCTGTTGGGTTATTCCCTCCTACATGAAGTAAGAGAACCAAGTTCATACTTGGGACTAACTTTATTTACCCACATTTTTTATGTGGATGATTTATTTCTAAGTGGGTTGACCTGTAAAAAAAAGGTTCATTTTGTCTCATTCACTTAACTTTTCAAGGAAGCTAACTTTTAGGGGTGTAGAACCCTCTTATTTTGACTGGGAGAGTAGTTGAGAGAGAGAGAGCAGAGCGCAAAGCGCAGAGGAAGAATCTGGACAGACTCCAAAAACAGAGGGAGAGAGAGAGAGAGAGAGCAGAGTGCAGAGGAAGAAGAAAAAGGTGCAACCAGTTTGCTATTTGGCTCCGATCGACGATCAAACGAATTTCGATCGTCAACAAATTTTATTATGTTGTTCCTGACACTCTCCTCTTCAAATTCAACGGTCAGATTTTCATTTTGAGCTCTCAAACTCCGGTAACACCTCCCAGACCAAAAACTTACGAAATTGTGTTTTTGCCATTTAAGTGATAAATTGTGGAGACTTGTTGTTCCAAGGTTATCCTAGATGATTGTAGTGCCTCTAGTTTAATCTAGAGAAGAACATTGCTTGTACCCACTTTAATTCTTGGTCATTAGTGGAAGTTTGGTACTCGTTGTTAACGGTCCCGTGGTTTTTCCCCTCATTGGGGTTTTCCACGTAAATTTGGTGTCTCCTTTATTCGTTGTTATCTTGGTGTTCAATAATTTGGTTGTGGTTGCTACTGTCTCAGTTTTTTTTTAATTTAAATTGGTTGGTTGTCTATTTGACAACACAAAAAGGGAAAATGTCTAGTTAGCTTTCGTTTGCATAAGAGAATTAGATACTATTGTTGTGTACTTTCTCAACAAAGCTGTAGTGTATTTTAATGTTTAGCCACACCAAATCCGTTGTCACTTCTTCTCTTTGTGATTATCATCGCCGATTTCCCGCTCTAAAAGTTTACTTGACAAATACATGTGATCAGATGAATTTAGGTGTCAATAATGTATCTCATTTTCATTTACCATGCTAAGTGTCAATATAGTTTGCATTCACAATTACTAAACTATTCCATTGTGATTTTTCTCCCCTTTGATTTCTGTATCCAAATACATTAATATATGGTAACTAGTTTTTAACTCGGGTGTTGCCCGGGTTGTAATTAAATCAAATCAAAAGAAAATACTTTTAATCTTTTCTTTTTAAAAATATAAATTATGAATCGAATATAAAAGATTAATTAACTTTATAAATTTAAAATAATAAAATATAATATTTATGCATATACAATCATGAACATGTTAGTCCAAATGTAAAATTTTTCCCCAAAAGTACGTATATAAGTTAAGTGCTTGTATAAATTCAAATTTAAAAATGTAAGTTAATTAAAAAATTTCTTCTTTAGATTATATTTATTTCCCTATTAAATGTAATAGCTGAGATGTGTGAAAGATAATTGATTGCCTTAGTGTTAGGTAATATTTTCTTTTACAGAAAAAAAATATTTTCAATTCTTTTTGCTCAGTTGCTTCAATTTATTTAATTAAAACGAATTTCAGTATTTTTTTACGGAAAAATGCCCATATAAATTCATGATAATAGAACACATATCTGTTGATTTATATTTCCATTTAGTTTTCTTTGCATTAAGATGATGAAACAACAAACATTATGAATAGATATTATTTTATTTTTATTATTATTAAAATGAACAAATGTTGATGGATTCTAATTAATAATTGTGACTTTTTCTGTTTTTAATTATTAATAAGTTTTTTAAAAAAGCCATAAAATGATACATATTCTGTTGTTAATTATAACCAAAATCAAAAATCAAAATTGTTCCTAAATTCAACTCTGCGGTTAGTTGATGAGTTTTTTAGAAAAGGATCCAAATTCAAGAAACCCACCAATTCAATTTGCAAGATCACAACAATTCCAGCAAATAACAACCCAAGTTTCTTCTCCATGTTTATATTTGAAAAACTAAGAATTTGGGAGTAATCTTGTGTGTCCTTCTCCCTTGGACGTTTGTGATATATATAGTGAGTATAGAAGAATATAATGTGTCAAAGACTGTACAATGAGAATTGTACATGAACACAAATAGCTAGAGAGTTGTAATGCTTTACAAGTACTATCACTATCTCCTAAACGGATACAACTATCCTAATAATATTCACATTCTCGCTTCCTAATTTCTGTCCTATATGCCCCTTAGGGAGATTGTTGAGATGCTTATTGCGGTTGACTCGAGATCTAGGATGTGGGCAATGGGGTAGCGATAAAGGAGGTGAGGGGGAGACACCGGCGAAGGCGGAGGTGGAGGTGGAGGAGGAAAGAGAGGGGAAGGAGGTGGTGGTGGAGGAGAGAAAGGAGGAGGAGGAGATAGTTGAGGAGGAGGGAGGGGATGGGAAGGTGAGATGGTGGGGAAGGTGATGAAGATGAGGAAGGACGCAGCTTCTTTGGTACAAGACCAGTCGAGGAACTAGAGAAGGAGAAAGAAGAATCGGTACGGGAGATGAGAGAGTTTAAGAGAAAGATGGAAGCGCGATTTCTGTTTTCTCATGATTTCGTAGGCTATTCAAGTTGAGTTTTTAAAAGAATTTTTTTACTAAAAGCCTATATATATTTTTCGAAATTTTGTCCATTTTTCATGAAAAAAATATATCATAAAAAATAATTTTTATTAATAAAAATCATATATAATTATTAACCATTATGCTAAAGGGCTCATTAACAAATTTTAATATTTATTAATATAATTATTTAGATGTAATATTTATAAATTATAAACCATATTGAAGGTGTGTTATAGTTTTTTTAAAAACTTTTGTTATAATTACAAAAAATAACATAATACATTACAATGGTTTTCTAAATTTTTTTCTCATAAAGGGGTACTCAATAAAGCACAATATTAAATAACTTATTAATTTGGTTGTAAACAATAGAAATATTATAACATATTTTCTAACAAATAACACAATTTTTTTTTATATGAAAAAGCAAGCTATAGAGACCTATATGAGTGTTCTGCAACATTTTTAACCATTTAAAGTATGTCAATAAAATAAATATTAAATTTTTATCAATATAATAGGATATAATTAAATGAATAATATTATAATTGAAAAAAAAAGGAGAGTTTTGATTTCATATATCATCTATGTTATATATAAAGGGAAAAGACGCTTTGTGCTGTATAAATTTTACTTTACCATTTTTACCCTTTTATTAGTTTCACTTTTAGGGTTATAATTGTCCTTCTCCTGGCCCCCTCTCCCGTCGGTTCCCCGTCGGTTTCCGTCCTCCCTCTAAACTTCCTTCACGTCGGTTTGCTACTCTTTCTCAACTCCTCATATTCGCTTCATTTCACTCCATTTCTCCCACCTTCATTAACTAGATTGAATATTCTACAAACTACTCGTGAAAAGCTGCCGTGAAGCTTCAAATTTGGCCATCAATCTTCCGCAAATAATCAAGCCACTCGGTACATTTATTTCGATTTGATTAACCAATTTCTTTTTCTTTTCTTTGTTTCAATTTCGTTTTTGGGGGCTTACCACCCGATTCATACATCAAGCGGAATTTTACATGTTCTTCTGTCCTCCATTTACATATGAACTTCACAAATTCGGGATTGTAAAACATAAATTTTGGGACAGAACACAGGGGAGGCGAGAGGCAGCAACAATTCCGAATTGTATTATATCTACAATTCCAGTAGAAGGACACAAGACAGGGGAGGGAGAATGAAAACCAATTTGGGATTGTAAAACATCAAATTCGGGACAGAAGACGAGGGTAGGCAGAGGCAGCAACAATTCTGAATTGTAGGTGTTATAATATTGATAGATTCGGGATTGTAAAAGATACAATATATGTTATATATAAAGGGAAGAGGCACTTTGTGTCTGTATAAATTTTACTTTACCATTTTTACCCTTTTATTAGTTTCACTTTTAGGGTTATTGTTAAGCTTGTCGTACAAGCAACAAATTAAACCACTACTTAGGCTTATAATAAACAATATAGTAAGGGCAAGTAGGGATCGAATCCACGAGGAAAGATACTGTAAAAAAAAATCAAACTTCCAATCTAATTAAACTAACTATTCTAGTTATTTACCTTATAAAATTCAAACAAATCAACTTAACTACTAAATTTCTAATTTTAATTCTAAGAAAAACTTCTGAGATTATGCACTATTA
This sequence comes from Talinum fruticosum, assembly GCA_021018815.1. Taxonomy (NCBI): domain Eukaryota; kingdom Viridiplantae; phylum Streptophyta; class Magnoliopsida; order Caryophyllales; family Talinaceae; genus Talinum; species Talinum fruticosum. The sequence continues at coordinate 6,637,430 of JAITYX010000004.1, read as the reverse complement.
TTCTAATAATCTAAATTTAACAAAACTATCCTAATTAATTCTGGAAAAATCAAAACAGAAAATCAAATAAAAACTTAAACAGAAAATTAAAACGTAGAATAATTCAGAATTAAATAACTAAAAATAACAGAAAATTATCTAATAATAAAAATAAATATTCCAGACAGAATATAAAGCTTGGAATAACCCAGGAATGTTTTTTTTTTTATAAATTTTCAGAAAAGAAAACTAAAGCAGAAATTAAATAAATTCTAAAACAGAAAATTAAATAAATAATATTCTGCACTAAAATAATTACGAAAATAAATACTAAAATTACCCAGAATAATAATACTAATTTTCTAAACCTAACCAGACCCTAAAAATATAAAAACAAAATTTAAAATCTAATTTACGAATTTATTTTATTAAAAACCTGCAGTAATTAAATTCAAGAATTAAATCTGAAAAAATATCAAATTAATTCCAAAAATTCTAAAATTTAATCACAACAAACTAGGACTCTATCTAAACCCTAAAAGAAAATAAAACAAGAAAAATAACAAAAGAAACTATTTTTAAACTAATTTCTAACAAACTGACTCAAAAATAATAAAAACTGACAGAAAATTAATTCTGAAAATTAAAATATGTAAAGACTCAAAATTAAATTAAAATAAAATTACTAAAACTAACCTAAAATACTGATCTTTAGGGGGTAACGAAATTAATAATAAAAGACTATATATTTATAAATAAAAATTGACAAACTAAAGAAAATAATTAAAAAGCAAACAAATAATTATCAAAGATAACAAATTTATAAAAAACACTTAGTATAATCTATAGCCACCATGCAAATTATTATTTATCATTAACACACAAATTGATCTACCCATGAGCTAAACTGTAGAAGACAACCACTAGCGGATCTTCCCCGTTTTTCCTTAGTTATTAGTTTACTTAGGCCTAGCCCTAATATAAACCCTACTAATATTGATAACCCTAGCACTAGCACTAGAATTTAATCAAATTAGAGCATTAAGTATTAGAAAAACATCATCTAGCACCTAATAACCAATCTACTAGCAAATTGATTTAAGAAGGATCTATGATAATTTCCTAATTAAAAGAGATGGTATAAGCCATCCATGATTAACTAGGGTGATACTTATGTCTAAAAGATCAAGCAATTACGTACTTAAACCCTCTAAACTATCACATGAATTTATATAAAACTAAATAGCGTGCACTCTAATTAATTAGACATAAATTCATAAACATTAAACACAAATTATCATAGAATCATGGATCAAATCAATAAGACAATAAAAATCATAACTTTGTTTCAAAATAAATAATTTAACATGGCTTCAATGAGATTATACTAAGTATAAGAAAAACTACTCACACATCATGTAATTTAAAACATGTAAACTAAATAAAACTAGCATCTTTAATATTAATCTAACAATAAAAACTCGATCTTTTCTAATAAAAATTACAAAACTAAATTATACTACCGATATTAGTTTCTTTAGCCCCGAGATGATGACGTTGATGATTAACGATGAAGTTGATTGCACGAATATGTCTGATGATTAATGCTAGCGTGAAGTGGTTGAATGGATTATGATGATGGTGGAGTAAGCAAGAGTTGGCAAGGGATCAAAGTGGAAGTGATTGATAATTAAATTGATGAAGATTGTGGTGGGCAGTGAGATAATTTGTGATAGCGTGAAGTAGGAAAGTGGGCAGCGACGGTAATGGGCAGCAACGTGAGAGGTAGCGAGAGCAACGAGAGGAGGTGATGATGTGAGGATTTGGCAGCGAAGGTGGGCAACGGCTGGGGTGTTATGAGCAGCGTGGGAGATGGTGATGGGCGGCCAAGGGTAGCGTGAGGGCTGCCGTGGACAGCAAAGGCAAGAGGTGGTGATTGTGTGTGGGTGCTAGGTCCCTCCTCCATGATGATAATAAGTAGTATATATAGGGTGAAAGAGTTAGGGTTTATTTCTCTTTCTTCTCTTCTAAGTTTCCCTTTTCTATTCCACTTAGGATTTCCTAAAATATAATATCCTAAAATAAATATTTTATTACATATTATATTTATGGACCGACTTCATATCTTTTCTTGGATGCTTGTCGGTAGCTAAAAATCCACTTTTAACGACTTTTCTTCTCTTCTCCACTTTATTCGATAATTACCTATAAATAGACAAAATAGAATAAATTAGATAAAATAAACTATATAATATAAACTAAATAACTACTAAAAATACGTATAAACTACGACTTAACAAATCCCCCACACTTAGCCTTTGGACGTCCTCGTGCAAAGAAATCTAAGACTCGATCTAATAATATGCTTTCTTATAAAGATATACATAAAACATAAAATATATACTAAGTTTGCCTTGCTTTCAAAAATACTTTGATGAAATTTTTGTCTTTCCCAAGCAAGTGAAGAACTAAACATTTTCATTGCCATCAGAGAGTTTATTCATCGACCTCACAATATCTCTTTTAATTAAGCAACAATCAAAAATTTATCCATCTTTTTCAAACATGTACATTCCGGTCAAGAGGTCTAAAACTTTTTAGGATGGGAAAAATTAAGGTGTAGTATGGTTATGAAGACACCGAATCAGCGAGATAACTCACTAAAAATCGATAATAAACTTGTTTTGCAAATTACTTTTTTTTTTTTTTTTAAATATAACTATAACTCCATTCAAGCACATATTCGAGGCCCATATAGGGTCTTAGAAATATAATACTCCCTGTCTCCCACTCACCCAAACAGAGGTGCTGGAGTTAATACTTTTTTTTTTTTTTTTTCGTTAGTATGATTCGAGCCATTGATCGGCCTAAAAGGGGCATGACTCTCCCAGCATGGGTTACTCCATTCATAAGGCTCAACTTGAGACCTAAACTTAAGGGGAAATGGCGCCGAGCCACCAACTCCGACCCATGTTGGTAAACTAACAATTTTTTTTTTTTTTTATAGGCCAAACAAGAAAAATCAAAATTTTAATGAGTCAATCTGCTAAGTTCAGTAGTCTAGGTGAACGGTTTAAGTCAATTTAATGCCTCTATCATGATCATATAACATGATCAAATCGACGTAAAAATTATGATTGTCACTAATTCAAGAAATATATGAAGATCAACTCAAACAACTCTAAATGACAATTAACATGTTCAAATTTCTCACTTTCAAAGGGAAAGAAAAATTAGAAAGAGAAAAATTTAAGCAAGTTAACCTAGCATATATTCATGTTCATGCATTTCTTTACAAGAAATTTTTTTTTCAAAAAATAAGATAAAGATAAATGCATAAAATTAAAATGTAATAAAGATAAATGCATAAAATTAAAATGCAGGATGCACTCCCCACACTTAATTCATGCATTGTCCCTAATGCATGCTAAATAAAAATAAAAATTAAATTAAAGTAAAAATTATAGAAACTTCCTCGAAAATGTTGGGTTGCCTCCCAACCAGCGCCTTTGTTTACTAGTCTTTGGCTCGACATCGTTGTCACTCATGGATCTTCTAAATGTATCTCCTCTACTAAGCAAATTTGGCTTCCTTCATAAAAATTCTTTAACCTCGTGACCATTCACCTTAAAAATTTTGTTAGTAGAATAGCTTTTAATCTCAACGAACTCTATGTGGATAAGTCTTTACTACCTCAAATGGTCCTAGCCATCTAGAGTTTAACTTTCCAGAAAAAGCCTTAGTTTTGAATTGAACAATAACACTTTCTCCCCTTTTGAAATTCCTTCCTAACAAGCTTAGCATCATGAAATGCTTTGGCTTTACCTTTATAAATTATCGAATTGTCATAAGCCTCCATACGAATCTCTTCTAATTCTTGCAGTTGCAGCTTACGTTCCTTTCCCGCTAAGTCATAATCTAAATTACACTTCTTTACAGCCCAATATGATTTATGCTCTAACTCTACAGGAAGATGACATGCTTTTCCAAAGACTAGTCCGTAAGGTGACATACCTATAGGGGTCTTGTATGAAGTTCCGTAAGCCCGGAGAGCTTCATCTAACCTAAGACTCCAATCCTTCTTATCCGGTCTAACAACTTTTTCTAGAATTCCTTTGATTTCTCTGTTAGAGATTTTAGCTTGGCCATTTGTTTGGGGATGATAACTTGTAGATACCTTATGAATTACATGGTATTTAGCTAGCAGTGGTACCTAATGTTTTATTACAAAAATGCGTCCCTCTATCACTAATGATTGCTCTAGGTACTCCATATCTATGTAGAATACGAGATTTAACATGCTTCACCACAGTCTTAGCATCATCAGCTTTAGTAGCTATCGCTTCAACCCATTTAGACACATAATCAACAAACAGGAGTATGTAAGTAAAACCAAAGGAAAAGGGAAATGGTCCCATGAAATCCACTCCCCACACATCAAATATTTGACACACATACATATTATATAGGGGCATTTGATTCCTCCCCGATAAATTTCCTCGTCTTTTGGCATGCTTCACATTTTTTGCAAAAATCATAAGCATTACGAAAAATAGTAGGCCAATAGAATCCACATTCTAAAACTTTGTGTGTCTGTTCTTTTGGGCCAAAATGCCCTCCACTTTCGGATGAGTGACAGAAAGTTAAAATCGAATGAAACTCGATGTCATCTACACAACGCCTTATAATTTGATCTCCACAAAATTTCCACAAGTACGGGTCATCCCAAACATAATATTTAACCCGAGATCTTATCTTTTCTTTTTGGGCTCTAGACATGTCTCTTGGAAAAGTTTTGGCAACTATGTAATTTACTATGTCAGCATACCAAGGTAATTTATCAATGACAACATATAAAGTCTCGTCAGGAAAACAATCACCGAAAGAATCACTACTTTCCCCATTTTCTAGCCTACTCGGATGGTCTCGCGACTAAGTTTTCAGCTCCTCGCTTGTCTTTAAATTCTATTTCAAATTCTTGTAGTAATAAGACCCATCTAATCAATCTTGGTTTAGAGTCGTTCTTTTTCAAGAGATATTTAATAGCAAAGCATGATCGCATAAACAAGTAACTTTCACACCTAGCAGATAAGGACGAAACTTTTCGAGAGCAAAAACAATAGCATACATTTCCGTTTCGTCGTGGTATAGTTACATTGTGCTTGGTCAAGAGTTCTAGAAGCATAATGAATTACATGTGGTACCCTTCCTACTTTTTGACCTAAGACAGCCCCTACCGCCTTATTACTAGCATCACACATCAACTCAAAAGGTAAGGCCCAAGCTAGAGGTTGTACAATAGGAGTAGTGGTCAATTTTAGCTTCAGCTCATCAAACGCCCTCTCACATTCCTCATGAAAATCAAATTTAACATCTTTTGCAAGTAAAGCACATAAAGGAGAGGCAATCTTTGAAAAGTCTTTAATAAATCTCGTATAAAATCCAACATGACCTAAAAATGATCTTACATCCTTAACGCATTTGGGGTAGGGTAAAGATCGAATAATGTCTACTTTTGCCTTGTCAACTTCTAAACCCTTAGATGACACAACATGCCCTAATACGACCCCATGTTCAACCATGAAATGACACTTTTCAAAATTAAGTACCAAATTAGTTTCGATGCACCGCCCGAGTACTAAAGTAAGGTGATGTAAACACTCATCGAATGAATCACCATGCACAAGTAAAATCATCCATGAAAACTTCCATAATCTTGGTGATAAACTCGTAAAAGATACTCATCATACATCTTTGAAATGTAGCAGGAGCATTACATAAACCAAAAGGCATTCTCCTAAAAGCATAAGTGCCAAAGGGACATGTAAAAGTGGTCTTTTCCCGATCTTCAGGAGCTATAGGGACTTGAATATACCCCGAATATCCATCTAGAAAACAATAATGTGTCTTTCCAGACTAATCTTTCTAACATTTGGTCCATAAAAGGCAAGGGAAAATGATCTTTCTTTGTGGCTTTGTTCAGCTTTCTATAGTCAATGCACACTCTCCAGCCGCTCCGGACTCTAGTAGGGACTAGTTCACCTTCCTTGTTTTGTACTACTGTTGTACCCCCTTTTAGGAACTACATGTATTGGACTAACCCATTCGTAATCGCCATGGGGTAGATCACTCCAAAGATCGATCCACTTAAGAATTTCTTTTGCACTACCTCCATCATAGGTGGGTTTAATCTACGCTGAGGGTCTCTCTTAGGCTTAACCTCTAACTCTAAAGTGATTTTATGTGAACACAATGTTGGGTTCAGCCCTTTCAGTGTCTGCTAAAGTCCACCCTAAAACTTCACTATGTTCTCTAAGCACCTTAATAAGCTTATCTTCCTGTTCAAGTGTTAGTGCATTAGAAATTATAACAGGTAATGTCTCATTATCTCCTAAATAAGCATATTTTAAATTTTCAGGCAAGGGTTTCAAATCTAATTTAGGAGGTGAAACAAGAGAAGGTAGCAACTTTTCATGATTTACAGTGCAACTTTATCATATTAGGTTTTTCCATTACTTGCAATCGTGACAAAGACTCTATGCTATCTACTAGTCCCGAGTTAACATGATAGGGTATAGCATGAAATACAGTAATGATCCAACCCTTTGGTAATCACAGCTAACAATTCATCTTCTTGAGACAAATCATAAACATTTTGGGACATTTCATCAATTGTATCAAGTGCACAAACATAATTTACATCTCGCAGGAAATCTCAAGGCATCAAAAATATTGAACTTAATAACATCACCATCAAATTCCATAGTCAATGTTCCCCCATGTACATCTATTTTTGTCCTAGATGTTTTAAGAAATGGTCTACCAAGCAAAATAGGAATGTCATGGCATGCATTACCCATGTCCAAGACATAAAAATCAGCAGGAAAAATAAGCTCGTTGACTTGGACTAAGACATCCTCTAAGACTCCATCTCGGATACGTACTACTTCTATCACCAACCGAATTACTAGCCCAGCTTTTCTTCAACTCTCCCAAATTCAATTTATCATAAACATGACCGAGGCATCACATTAATGGAAGCACCTAAATCAAGCATGGCTCATCAAAGTATAGATTTCCAATCTTACAAGGAACAGAGAACACACTCGGGTCCTTACATTTAGAGGGAGCTTCTTTTGAAAAACAAGTAGATGCATTCTCCCCCACACTTATCTTCTCATTTCCTTTTAATTTTCTTTTAGAAGTACAAAGCTCCTTAAGAAATTTAGCATAACGAGGAACTTGTTTAATGGCATCTAGGAGAGGAATGTTGATCTCTACCTTCCCGAATGTTTCTAAAATTTCTTGGTTCGCCTCATCTATTTTAGGAGTTATGCTTCTCACCTACTAGGGAAAGGTGGAATAGGTTAATAACGACTTTTCTTAGTGTCACTTATCTCTTTAGCATTAGAGGAGTTATCCTTCTTTAAGTCAGTTCAGATTCCTTAACCTCTAGTTCAGGTTCTACCTCTCTGTTGTTTTTAGGTTCATTAAGTTCCTTTCCACTCCTTAGTCTTATCGTACTCACATTTTCTTTGGGATTCTGGAAGGGTTGAGATGGTAATCTATTTTGCAATTAGGCTTGCAGGTTACTAAACATGGTATCTCGTTGCGCTTGTCTCTCTTGAACCCGCTTAATACTCATTTATAAACTTTGGAACCTAAGGTCGATTCCTTCTTTTGGTCATCCATTTTCTTAATCATTTGCTCCAAAAGGAAGTTCGTTTTATCTTGAGCAGATGGTTGACGCTGGGTTTGGTCAAAACCAGGGGGTTGTTTCTAGGTCCATACCTAAGGTTAGGATGATCCCTCCATCCTTCATTGTAGGTGTTTGAAAATGGATCATACTTTCTTTGACCTTGGTTAGGGAAAACAAGCATTTACTTCTCCCCCTTGTAATGTAGGACATGAATCAGTAGGATGCCCTTCTAAACAAAGCAAATTCCACACACTATCGCCTTTTGAACTCCTCCAGATGACGAGTTTGTTCAACATAGCAGATGATTTGAGTCGCTTGGTTTTCCAATGATGTACTTGAATTTAGTTCATTAACCTTCCTAAATTGGACATCTCTAGTCCCAAACTGTTGAGTATTTTGGGCCATGTTATTAAATAATTCTCTAGCTTGAGCTGGAGTCTTATTAACCAAAGCCCCCCACTAGCAAAGCATCTACCATATTTCTATCAATCGACAAGTAGCCCTTCATAAAAATATTGAATCAGCAATTGTTCGTAAATTTGATGTTGGGGACAACTAGCACATACTTTATTAAAACGTTCCCAGTATTCATAAAAAGTTTCTCCATTCATTTGTTTAATGCCACAAATTTCTTTTCTAATGGATCCAATCCTAGGTGTTGGAAAGAATTTTTCTAAGAATGCTTTATGAACTTGGGTCCATGTAGTAAATGTTGCAGGGGTATGTAATATAACCAGCCTTTAGCCTTATCTTGAAGTGAAAAGGGAAAGGCTCTTAATTTAATTTGGTCTTGTGTGATTCCCTCAGAGTTGCATGGTAGAACAAGTAATCATAAATTCATTAATATGACGATATGGGTCCTCACCTGGTAGTCCATGAAACTTAGGTAGTAAGTTCGTAAATCCGTAATTCAATTTAAGAGGTCGGTCCAAAGTAGGATATGATATAGACAAAGGTTGTGTTTCTAAATTAGGTGCAGCAAGCTCACGTAAAGTAGCCATTTCAAAGTTTATAGAATCAACCTCAATTTCGCTTCGTAAGTTTCAGATTGTAGAGATTCGATGTCGTTCTCAACTTTTTCCGTCGAATGCTCTTCCAATTCTCCGATCATACGACCACTTCGTAATTGCATGAACTAACCGTAATCAATTAAAATGCATAAGTTCAAAAATATATAAATAGTTAATTAAATTAGATTGAAAGAAAACTAAGATTTTTTTTTAATTTCTTTCCCTAAGAACGGCGCCAAAATTTGTTAAGCTTGTCGTACAGCAACAAATTAAACCACTACTTAGGCTTATAATAAACAATATAGTAAGGGCAAGTAGGGATCGAATCCACGAGGAAAGATACCGTAAAAAAATCAAACTTCCAATCTAATTAAACTAACTATTCTAGTTATTTACCTTATAAAATTCAAACAAATCAACTTAACTACTAAATTTCTAATTTTAATTATAAGAAAAACTTCTGAGATTATGCACTATTATTCTAATAATCTAAATTTAACAAAACTATCCTAATTAATTCTGGAAAAATCAAAACAGAAAATCAAATAAAAACTTAAACAGAAAATTAAAACGTAGAATAATTCAGAATTAAATAACTAAAAATAACAGAAAATTATCTAATAATAAAAATAAATATTCCAGACAGAATATAAAGCTTGGAATAACCCAGGAATGTTTTTTTTTTATAAATTTTCAGAAAAGAAAACTAAAGCAGAAATTAAATAAATTCTAAAACAGAAAATTAAATAAATAATATTCTGCACTAAAATAATTACGAAAATAAATACTAAAATTACCCAGAATAATAATACTAATTTTCTAAACCTAACCAGACCCTAAAAATATAAAAACAAAATTTAAAATCTAATTTACGAATTTATTTTATTAAAAACCTGCAGTAATTAAATTCAAGAATTAAATCTGAAAAAATATCAAATTAATTCCAAAAATTCTAAAATTTAATCACAGCAAACTAGGACTCTATCTAAACCCTAAAAGAAAATAAAACAAGAAAAATAACAAAAGAAACTATTTTTAAACTAATTTCTAACAAACTGACTCAAAAATAATAAAAACTGACAGAAAATTAATTCTGAAAATTAAAATATGTAAAGACTCAAAATTAAATTAAAATAAAATTACTAAAACTAACCTAAAATACTGATCTTTAGGGGGTAACGAAATTAATAATAAAAGACTATATATTTATAAATAAAAATTGACAAACTAAAGAAAATAATTAAAAAGCAAACAAATAATTATCAAAGATAACAAATTTATAAAAAACACTTAGTATAATCTATAGCCACCATGCAAATTATTATTTATCATTAACACACAAATTGATCTACCCATGAGCTAAACTCGTAGAAGACAACCACTAGCGGATCTTCCCCATTTTTCCTTAGTTATTAGTTTACTTAGGCCTAGCCCTAATATAAACCCTACTAATATTGATAACCCTAGCACTAGCACTAGAATTTAATCAAATTAGAGCATTAAGTATTAGAAAAACATCATCTAGCACCTAATAACCAATCTACTAGCAAATTGATTTAAGAAGGATCTATGATAATTTCCTAATTAAAAGAGATGGTATAAGCCATCCATGATTAACTAGGGTGATACTTATGTCTAAAAGATCAAGCAATTACGTACTTAAACCCTCTAAACTATCACATGAATTTATATAAAACTAAATAGCGTGCACTCTAATTAATTAGACATAAATTCATAAACATTAAACACAAATTATCATAGAATCATGGATCAAATCAATAAGACAATAAAAATCATAACTTTGTTTCAAAATAAATAATTTAACATGGCTTCAATGAGATTATACTAAGTATAAGAAAACTACTCACACATCATGTAATTTAAAACATGTAAACTAAATAAAACTAGCATCTTTAATATTAATCTAACAATAAAAACTCGATCTTTTCTAATAAAAATTACAAAACTAAATTATACTACCGATATTAGTTTCTTTAGCCCCGAGATGATGACGTTGATGATTAACGATGAAGTTGATTGCACGAATATGTCTGATGATTAATGCTAGCGTGAAGTGGTTGAATGGATTATGATGATGGTGGAGTAAGCAAGAGTTGGCAAGGGATCAAAGTGGAAGTGATTGATAATTAAATTGATGAAGATTGTGGTGGGCAGTGAGATAATTTGTGATAGCGTGAAGTAGGAAAGTGGGCAGCGACGGTAATGGGCAGCAACGTGAGAGGTAGCGAGAGCAACGAGAGGAGGTGATGATGTGAGGATTTGGCAGCGAAGGTGGGCAACGGCTGGGGTGTTATGAGCAGCGTGGGAGATGGTGATGGGCGGCCAAGGGTAGCGTGAGGGCTGCCGTGGACAGCAAAGGCAAGAGGTGGTGATTGTGTGTGGGTGCTAGGTCCCTCCTCCATGATGATAATAAGTAGTATATATAGGGTGAAAGAGTTAGGGTTTATTTCTCTTTCTTCTCTTCTAAGTTTCCCTTTTCTATTCCACTTAGGATTTCCTAAAATATAATATCCTAAAATAAATATTTTATTACATATTATATTTATGGACCGACTTCATATCTTTTCTTGGATGCTTGTCGGTAGCTAAAAATCCACTTTTAACGACTTTTATTCTCTTCTCCACTTTATTCGATAATTACCTATAAATAGACAAAATAGAATAAATTAGATAAAATAAACTATATAATATAAACTAAATAACTACTAAAAATACGTATAAACTACGACTTAACAGCTTATAATTGTCCTTCTCCCGCCCCCTCTCCCGTCGCTCCCCCGTCGCTTCCTCCTCTCTAAACTTCCTTCACGTCGCTTTGTCTGCTCTTTCTCAACTCCTCATATTCGCTTCATTTCACTCCATTTCTCCCACCTTCATTAACCGGATTGAATATTCTACAAACTACTGTGAAAAACTGTTGTGAAGCTTCAAATTTGGTCATCAATCTTCTCGCAAATAATCAAGCCACTCGGTACATTTATTTCGATTTGATTAACCAATTTCTTTTTCTTTTCTTTGTTTCAATTTCGTTTTTTGGGGCTTACCACCTGATTCATACATCAAGCAGAATGTTACATGTTCTTCTCGTCCTCCATTTACATATGAACTTCACAAATTCGGGATTGTAAAACATAAATTTTGGGACAGAACACAGGGGAGGCAGAGGCAGCAACAATTCCGAATTGTATTATATCTACAATTCCAAGTAGAAGGACAGTAAGACAGGGAGGGAGAATGAAAACCAATTCGGGATTGTAAAACATCAAATTCGGGACGTAAGACAGGGTAGGCAGAGGCAAGAACAATTTTGAATTGTAGATGTTATAATATTGATTGATTCAGATTGTAAAAGATACAATATATGTTATATATAAAGGGAAGAGGCACTTTGTGTTGTATAAATTTTACTTTACCATTTTTACCCTTTTATTAGTTTCACTTTTAGGGTTAAAATTGTCCTTCTCCCGCCCCCTCTCCCGTCGCCTCCCGTCGGCTTCCTCCTCTCTAAACTTCCTTCACGTCGCTTTGCTCGCTCTTTCTCAACTCCTCATATTCGCTTCATTTCACTCCATTTCTCCCACCTTCATTAACCGGATTGAATATTCTCGCAAACTACCGTGAAAAACTGCCGTGAAGCTTCAAATTTGGTCATCAATCTTCCGCAAATAATCAAGCCACTCGGTACATTTATTTCGATTTGATTAACCCATTTCTTTTTCTTTTCTTTGTTTCAATTTCGTTTTTTGGGGGCTTACCACCTGATTCATACATCAAGCAGAATTTTACATGTTCTTCTATCCTCCATTTACATATGAACGTCACAAATTCGGGATTGTAAAACATAAATTTTGGGACAGTAACACAGGGGAGGCAGAGGCAAGCAATAATTCCGAATTGTATTATATCTACAATTCCAAGTAGAAGGACAAAAGACAGGGGAGGGAGAATGAAAACCAATTCGGGATTGTAAAACATCAAATTCGGGACGAAGACAGTGGTAGGCAGAGGCAAGCAACAATTTTGAAATGTAGATGTTATAATATTGATTGATTCAGGATTGTAAAAGATACAATATATGTTATATATAAAGGGAAGAGGCACTTTGTGTTGTATAAATTTTACTTTACCATTTTTACCATTTTATTAGTTTCACTTTTAGGGTTATAATTGTCCTTCTCCTGCCCCCTCTCCCGTCGCTCCCCGTCGGCTTCCCTCCTCTCTAAACTTCCTTCACGTCGCTTTGCCGCTCTTTCTCAACTCCTCATATTCGCTTCATTTCACTCCATTTCTCCCACCTTCATTAACCAGATTGAATATTCTCGCAAACTACCGTGAAAAACTGCCGTGAAGCTTCAAATTTGGTCATCAATCTTCCGCAAATAATCAAGCCACTCGGTACATTTATTTCGATTTGATTAACCCATTTCATTTTCTTTTCTTTGTTTCAATTTCGTTTTTTGGGGGCTTACCACCTGATTCATACATCACGCAGAATGTTACATGTTCTTCTGTCCTCCATTTACATATGAACTTCACAAATTCGGGATTATAAAACATAAATTTTGGGACAGAAGATAGGGGACGCAGAGGCAAGCAACAATTCCGAATTGTATTATATCTACAATTCCAAGTAGAAGGAAAGAAGATAGGGAGGGAGAATGAAAACCAATTCGGGATTGTAAAACATCAAATTCGGGACGTAAGACAGGGTAGGCAGAGGCAAGCAACGATTCTCGAATCGTAGATGTTATAATATTGATAGATTCGGGATTGTAAAAGATACAATATATGTTATATATAAAGGAAAGAGGCACTTTGTGCTGTATAAATTTTACTTTACCATTTTTACCCTTTTATTAGTTTCACTTTTAGGGTTATAATTGTCCTTCTCCCGCCCCCTCTCCCGTCGCTTCCCCGTCGCTTCTCCTCTCTCTAAACTTCCTTCACGTCGCTTTGCCGCTCTTTCTCAACTCCTCATATTCGCTTCATTTCACTCCATTTCTCCCACGTTCATTAACCAGATTGAATATTCTCGCAAACTACTGTGAAAAACTCGCCGTGAAGCTTCAAATTTGGTCATCAATCTTCTCGCAAATTATCAAGCCACTTGGTACATTTATTTCGAATTGATTAACCAATTTCTTTTTCTTTTCTTTGTTATAATTTCGTCTTTTTGGGGGCTTACCACCTGATTCATACATCAAGCAGAATTTTACATGTTCTTCTATCCTCCATTTACATATGAACGTCACAAATTCGGGATTGTAAAACATAAATTTTGGGACAGAACACGTGGGAGGCAAGAGGCAAGAACAATTCCGAATTGTATTATATCTACAATTCCAAGTGGAAGGACACAAGACAGGGAGGGAGAATGAAAACCAATTCGGGACGTAAGACAGGGAGGGAGAATGAAAACCAATTCGGGACGTAAGACAGGGTAGGTAGAGGCAAGCAACAATTCTGAATTGTAGATGTTATAATATTGATAGATTCGGGATTGTAAAAGATACAACATATGTTATATATAATGGGAAGAGGCACTTTGCGCTGTATAAATTTTACTTTACCATTTTTACCCTTTTATTAGTTTCACTTTTAGGGTTATAATTGTCCTTCTCCCGCCCCTCTCTCCCGTCGCTCCCCCATCAGCTTCCTCCTCTATCTAAACTTCCTTCACGTCGCTTTGCCGCTCTTTCTCAACTCCTCATATTCGCTTCATTTCACTCCATTTCTCCCACCTTCATTAACCAAATTGAATATTCTCGCAAACTACCGTGAAAAACCGCTGTGAAGCTTCAAATTTGGTCATCAATCTTCTGCAAATAATCAAGCCACTCGGTACATTTATTTCGATTTGATTAACCAATTCCGTTTTCTTTTCTTTGTTTCAATTTCGTTTTTTGGGGGCTTACCACCTGATTCATACATCAAGCAGAATGTTACATGTTCTTCCGTCCTCCACTTACATATGAACTTCACAAATTCGGGATTATAAAACATAAATTTTGGGACAAAACACAGGGGAGGAAGACGCAAGAACAATTCCGAATTGTATTATATCTACAATTCTAGTAGAAGGACAGTAAGACAGGGAGGGAGAATGAAAACCAATTCGGGATTGTAAAACATCAAATTCGGGACGTAAGACAGGGTAGGCAGAGGCAAGCAACAATTCTGAATCGTAGATGTTATAATATTGATAGATTCGGGATTGTAAAAGATACAATATATGTTATATATAAAGGGAAGAGGCACTTTGTGCCGTATAAATTTTAGTTTGCCATTTTTACCCTTTTATTAGTTTCACTTTTAGGGTTATAATTGTCCTTCTCCCGCCCCCTCTCTTGTCGGCTTCCCCGTCGCTTCCTCCTCTCTAAACTTCCTTCATGTCGGCTTTGCTACTCTTTCTCAACTCCTCCTATTCACTTTATTTCACTCCATTTCTCCCACCTTCATTAACCAGATTGAATATTCTCGCAAACTATTGTGAAAAACTCGCTGTGAAGCTTCAAATTTGGTCATCAATCTTCTCGCAAATAATCAAGCCACTCGGTACATTGATTTCGATTTGATTAACCAATTTCTTTTTCTTTTCTTTGTTTCAATTTCATTTTTTGGGGGCTTACCACCTGATTCATACATCAAGCAGTAATTTTACATGTTCTTCTCGTCCTCCATTTACATATGAACTTCACAAATTCGGGATTGTAAAACATAAAATTTGGGACAGAACACAGGGAAGAAGACGCAAGAACAATTCCGAATTGTATTATAAATACAATTCCCGTAGAAGGACATAAGACAGGGAGGGAGAATGAAAACCATTCGGGATTGTAAAACATCAAATTCGGGACGTAAGACAGGGTAGGTAGAGGCAAGCAACAATTCTGAATTATAGATGTTATAATATTGATAGATTCGGGATTGTAAAAGATACAATATATGTTATATATAAAGGGAAGAGGCACTTTGTGCTGTATAAATTTTACTTTACCATTTTTACCCTTTTATTAGTTTCACTTTTAGGGTTATAATTGTCCTTCTCCCGCCCCCTCTCCCGTCGCCTCCCGTCGCTTCCTCTTCTCTCTAAACTTCCTTCATGTCAGCTTTGCCGCTCTTTCTCAACTCCTCATATTCACTTCATTTCACTCCATTTCTCCCACCTTCATTAACCAGATTGAATATTCTCGCAAACTACTGTGAAAACTCGCCGTGAAGCTTCAAATTTGGTCATCAATCTTCCGCAAATAATCAAGCCACTCGGTACATTTATTTCGATTTGATTAACCAATTTCTTTTTCTTTTCTTTGTTTCAATTTCATTTTTTTGGGGCTTACCACCTGATTCATACATAAAGCAGTAATGTTACATGTTCTTCTCGTCCTCCATTTACATATGAACTTCACAAATTCGGGATTGTAAAACATAAATTTTGGGACAGTAACACAGGGGAGGCAGAGGCAGAACAATTCCGAATTGTATTATATCTACAATTCCACTAGAAGGACAGAAGACAGGGAGGGAGAATGAAAACCACTTCGGGATTGTAAAACATCAAATTCGGGACGTAAGACAGGGTAGGTAGAGGGAGCAACAATTTTGAATTGTAGATGTTATAATATTGATAGATTCGGGATTGTAAAAGATACAATATATGTTATATATAAAGGGAAGAGGCACTTTGTGCTGTATAAATTTTACTTTACCATTTTTACCCTTTTATTAGTTTCACTTTTAGGGTTATAATTGTCCTTCTCCCGCCCCCTCTCCTGTCGCTCCCCCATCGCTTCCTCCTCTCTCTAAACTTCCTTCACGTCGCTTTGCCGCTCTTTCTCAACTCCTCATATTCCCTTCATTTCACTCCATTTCTCCCACCTTCATTAACCAGATTGAATATTCTCGCAAACTACCGTGAAAACTCGTCGTGAAGCTTCAAATTTGGTCATCAATCTTCCGCAAATAATCAAGCCGCTCGGTACATTTATTTCGATTTGATTAACCAATTTCTTTTTCTTTCCTTTGTTTCAATTTCGTTTTTTAGGGGCTTACCACCTGATTCATACATCAAGCAGAATTTTACATGTTCTTCTCGTCCTCCATTTACATATGAACTTCACAAATTCGGGATTGTAAAATATAAATTTTGGGACGTAAGATAGGGGAGGCAGAGGCAAGAACAATTCCGAATTGTATTATATCTACAATTCCAAGTAGAAGGACGTAAGATAGGGAGGGAGAATGAAAACCAATTCGTGATTGTAAAACATCAAATTCGGGACGAAGACAGGGTAGGCAGAGGCAAAGCAACAATTCTGAATTGTAGATGTTATAATATTGATAGATTCGGGATTGTAAAAGATACAATATATGTTATATATAAAGGGAAGAGGCACTTTGTGCCGTATAAATTTACTTTACCATTTTTACCCTTTTATTAGTTTCACTTTTAGGGTTATAATTGTCCTTCTCCCGCCCCCTCTCCCGTCGCTTCCCCGTCGCTTCTCCTCTCTCTAAACTTCCTTCACGTCGCTTTGCCGCACTTTCTCAACTCCTCTTATTCGCTTCATTTCACTCCATTTCTCCCACCTTCATTACCCAGATTGAATATTCTCGAAAACTACCGTGAAAACTCGTCGTGAAGCTTCAAATTTGGTCATCAATCTTCCGCAAATAATCAAGCCACTCGGTACATATATTTCGATTTGATTAACCAATTTCTTTTTCTTTTCTTTGTTTCAATTTCGTTTTTTGGGGGCTTACCACCCGATTCATACATCACGCAGAATGTTACATGTTCTTCTCGTCCTCCATTTACATATGAACTTCACAAATTCGGGATTGTAAAACATAAATTTTGGGACAGTAACACAGGGGAGGCAGAGGCAAGAACAATTCCGAATTGTATTATATCTACAATTCCAAGTAGAAGGACACAAGACAGGGAGGGAGAATGAAAACCAATTCGGGATTGTAAAACATCAAATTCGGGACGTAAGACAGTGGTAGGTAGAGGCAAAGAACAATTCTGAATTGTAGATGTTATAATATTGATAGATTCGGGATTACAAAAGATACAATATATGTTATATATAAAGGGAAGAGGCACTTTGTGCCGTATAAATTTTACTTTACCTTTTTTACCCTTTTATTAGTTTCACTTTTAGGGTTATAAATGTCCTTCTCCTCCCCCTTTCCCGTCGCCTCCCCGTTAGTTTCCTCCTCTCTCTAAACTTCCTTCAAGTCGCTTTGCCGCTCTTTCTCAACTCCTCATATTCGCTTCAATTCACTCCATTTCTCCCACGTTCATTAACCGATTGAATATTCTCGCAAACTACCGTGAAAACTCGCTCGTGAAGCTTCAAATTTGGTCATCAATCTTCTACAAATAATCAAGCCACTCGGTACATTTATTTCGATTTGATTAACCGATTTCTTTTTCTTTTCTTTGTTTCAATTTCGTTTTTTGGGGCTTACCACCCGATTCATACATCAAGCAGTAATGTTACATGTTCTTCTCGTCCTCCATTTACATATGAAGTTGACAAATTCGGGATTGTAAAACATAAATTTTGGGACGAAGTTAGGGGAGGAAGATGCAAGAACAATTCCGAATTGTATTATATCTACAATTCCAAGTAGAAGGACGTAAGACAGGGAGGGAGCATGAAAACCAATCCGGGATTGTAAAACATCAAATTTGGGACGTAAGACAGTGGTAGGCAGAGGCAAGAACAATTCTGAATCGTAGATGTTATAATATTGATAGATTCGGGATTGTAAAAGATACAATATATGTTATATATAAAGGGAAGAGGCACTTTGTGCCGTATAAATTTTAGTTTGCCATTTTTACCCTTTTATTAGTTTCACTTTTAGGGTTATAATTGTCCTTCTCCCGCCCCCTCTCTTGTCGCCTCCCATCGCTTCTCTCCTCTCTAAACTTCCTTCATGTCGCTTTGCCGCTCTTTCTCAACTCCTCATATTCACTTTATTTCACTCCATTTCTCCCACCTTCATTAACCGGATTGAATATTCTCCAAACTACCGTGAAAAACTCGTCGTGAAGCTTCAAATTTGGTCATCAATCTTCCGCAAATAATCAAGCCACTCGGTACATTTATTTCGATTTGATTAACCAATTTCTTTTTCTTTTCTTTGTTTCAATTTCATTTTTTGGGGCTTACCACCTGATTCATACATCAAGCAGAATTTTACATGTTCTTCTCGTCCTCCATTTACATATGAACTTCACAAATTCGGGATTGTAAAACATAAATTTTGGGACAGTAACACAGGGGAGGCAGAGGCAAGAACAATTCCGAATTGTATTATATCTACAATTCCAAGTAGAAGGACACAAGACAGGGAGGGAGAATGAAAACCAATTCGGGATTGTAAAACATCAAATTCGGGACAGTAAGACAGGGTAGGTAGAGGCAAGAACAATTCTGAATTGTAGATGTTATAATATTGATAGATTCGGGATTACAAAAGATACAATATATGTTATATATAAAGGGAAGAGGCACTTTGTGCCGTATAAATTTTACTTTACCTTTTTTACCCTTTTATTAGTTTCACTTTTAGGGTTATAAATGTCCTTCTCCTCCCCCTTTCCCGTCGCTCCCCGTCGCTTCTCCTCTCTCTAAACTTCCTTCAAGTCGGCTTTGCCGCTCTTTCTCAACTCCTCATATTCGCTTCAATTCACTCCATTTCTCCCACGTTCATTAACCGATTGAATATTCTCGCAAACTACTCGTGAAAAACTGCCGTGAAGCTTCAAATTTGGTCATCAATCTTCTCGCAAATAATCAAGCCACTCAATACATTTATTTCGATTTGATTAACCGATTTCTTTTTCTTTTCTTTGTTTCAATTTCGTTTTTTGGGGGCTTACCACCCGATTCATACATCAAGCAGTAATGTTACATGTTCTTCTCGTCCTCCATTTACATATGAACTTCACAAATTCGGGATTATAAAACATAAATTTTGGGACGAAGTTAGGGGAGGAAGATGCAAGAACAATTCCGAATTGTATTATATCTACAATTCCAAGTAGAAGGACAGAAGACAGGGAGGGAGCATGAAAACCAATTCGGGATTGTAAAACATCAAATTTGGGACAGAAGACAGGGTAGGCAGAGGCAAAGAACAATTCTGAATCGTAGATGTTATAATATTGATAGATTCGGGATTGTAAAAGATACAATATATGTTATATATAAAGGGAAGAGGCACTTTGTGCCGTATAAATTTTAGTTTGCCATTTTTACCCTTTTATTAGTTTCACTTTTAGGGTTATAATTGTCCTTCTCCCGCCCTCTCTCTTGTCGGCTCCCCTTCGCTTCCTCCTCTCTAAACTTCCTTCGTGTCGCTTTGCCGCTCTTTCTCAACTCCTCATATTCACTTTATTTCACTCCATTTCTCCCACCTTCATTAACCGGATTGAATATTCTCGCAAACTATTGTGAAAAACTCGTCGTGAAGCTTCAAATTTGGTCATCAATCTTCTCGCAAATAATCAAGCCACTCGGTACATTTATTTCGATTTGATTAACCAATTTCTTTTTCTTTTCTTTGTTTCAATTTCATTTTTTGGGGGCTTACCACCTGATTCATACATCAAGCAGAATTTTACATGTTCTTCTCGTCCTCCATTTACATATGAACTTCACAAATTCGGGATTGTAAAACATAAAATTTGGGACAGAACACAGGGGAAGAAGACGCAAGAACAATTCCGAATTGTATTATAAATACAATTCCAGTAGAAGGACAGAAGACAGGGAGGGAGAATGAAAACCATTCGGGATTGTAAAACATCAAATTCGGGACGAAGACAGGGTAGGTAGAGGCAAGAACAATTCTGAATTATAGATGTTATAATATTGATAGATTCGGGATTGTAAAAGATACAATATATGTTATATATAAAGGGAAGAGGCACTTTGTGCTCGTATAAATTTTACTTTACCATTTTTACCCTTTTATTAGTTTCACTTTTAGGGTTATAATTGTCCTTCTCCTCGCCCCCTCTCCCGTCGCTCCCCGTCGCTTCCTCTTTTCTCTAAACTTCCTTCATGTCGCTTTGCCGCTCTTTCTCAACTCCTCATATTCACTTCATTTCACTCCATTTCTCCCACCTTCATTAACCGGATTGAATATTCTCGCAAACTACTGTGAAAAACTCGCCGTGAAGCTTCAAATTTGGTCATCAATCTTCCGCAAATAATCAAGCCACTCAGTACATTTATTTCGATTTGATTAACCAATTTCTTTTTCTTTTCTTTGTTTCAATTTCATTTTTTGGGGCTTACCACCTGATTCATACATAAAGCAGAATGTTACATGTTCTTCTCGTCCTCCATTTACATATGAACTTCACAAATTCGGGATTGTAAAACATAAATTTTGGGACAGTAACACAGGGGAGGTAGAGGCAAGAACAATTCCGAATTGTATTATATCTACAATTCCAGAGAAGGACGTAAGACAGGGAGGGAGAATGAAAACCAATTCGCGATTGTAAAACATCAAATTCGGGACGTAAGACAGTGGTAGGTAGAGGCAAAGAACAATTTTGAATTGTAGATGTTATAATATTGATAGATTCGGGATTGTAAAAGATACAATATATGTTATATATAAAGGGAAGAGGCACTTTGTGCCGTATAAATTTTACTTTACCATTTTTACCCTTTTATTAGTTTCACTTTTAGGGTTATAATTGTCCTTCTCCTCGCCCCCTCTCCTTTCGGCTCCCCATCGCTTCCTCTCTCTCTAAACTTCCTTCACGTCGCTTTGCCGCTCTTTCTCAACTCCTCATATTCCCTTCATTTCACTCCATTTCTCCCACCTTCATTAACCGGATTGAATATTCTCGCAAACTACTGTGAAAAACTCGCCGTGAAGCTTCAAATTTGGTCATCAATCTTCCGCAAATAATCAAGCCACTCGGTACATTTATTTCAAATTGATTAACCAATTTCTTTTTCTTTCCTTTGTTTCAATGTCGTTTTTTGGGGGCTTACCACCTGATTCATACATCAAGCAGAATTTTACATGTTCTTCTCGTCCTCCATTTACATATGAACTTCACAAATTCGGGATTGTAAAATATAAATTTTGGGACGTAAGATAGGGAGGCAAGAGGCAAGAACAATTCCGAATTGTATTATATCTACAATTCCAAGAGAAGGACAGTAAGATAGAGGAGGGAGAATGAAAACCAATTCGTGATTGTAAAACATCAAATTCGGGACGTAAGACAGTGGTAGGCAGAGGCAAGAACAATTCTGAATTGTAGATGTTATAATATTGATAGATTCGGGATTGTAAAAGATACAATATATGTTATATATAAAGGGAAGAGGCACTTTGTGCCGTATAAATTTACTTTACCATTTTTACCCTTTTATTAGTTTCACTTTTAGGGTTATAATTGTCCTTCTCCCCGCCCCCTCTCCCGTCGCTTCCCCGTCGCTTCTCCTCTCTCTAAACTTCCGTCACGTCGCTTTGCCGCACTTTCTCAACTCCTCTTATTCGCTTCATTTCACTCCATTTCTCCCACCTTCATTACCCGGATTGAATATTCTCGAAAACTACTGTGAAAACTCGTCGTGAAGCTTCAAATTTGGTCATCAATCTTCCGCAAATAATCAAGCCACTCGGTACATTTATTTCGATTTGATTAACCAATTTCTTTTTCTTTTCTTTGTTTCAATTTCGTTTTTTGGGGCTTACCACCCGATTCATACATCACGCAGAATGTTACATGTTCTTCTCGTCCTCCATTTACATATGAACTTCACAAATTCGGGATTGTAAAACATAAATTTTTGGACAGAACACAGGGGAGGCAGAGGCAAGAACAATTCCGAATTGTATTATATCTACAATTCCAAGAGAAGGACACAAGACAGGGAGGGAGAATGAAAACCAATTCGGGATTGTAAAACATCAAATTCGGGACAGAAGACAGGGTAGGTAGAGGCAAGAACAATTCTGAATTGTAGATGTTATAATATTGATAGATTCGGGATTACAAAAGATACAATATATGTTATATATAAAGGGAAGAGGCACTTTGTGCCGTATAAATTTTACTTTACCTTTTTTACCCTTTTATTAGTTTCACTTTTAGGGTTATAAATGTCCTTCTCCTCCCCCTTTCCTCGTCGCTCCCCGTCGCTTCTCCTCTCTCTAAACTTCCTTCAAGTCGCTTTGCCGCTCTTTCTCAACTCCTCATATTCGCTTCAATTCACTCCATTTCTCCCACGTTCATTAACCGATTGAATATTCTCGCAAACTACCGTGAAAAACCGTCGTGAAGCTTCAAATTTGGTCATCAATCTTCCGCAAATAATCAAGCCACTCAATACATTTATTTCGATTTGATTAACCGATTTCTTTTTCTTTTCTTTGTTTCAATTTCGTTTTTTGGGGCTTACCACCTGATTCATACATCAAGCAGAATGTTACATGTTCTTCTCGTCCTCCATTTACATATGAACTTCACAAATTCGGGATTGTAAAACATAAATTTTGGGACAGAAGTTAGGGGAGGAAGATGCAAGAACAATTCCGAATTGTATTATATCTACAATTCCAAGTAGAAGGACGTAAGACAGGGAGGGAGCATGAAAACCAATTCGGGATTGTAAAACATCAAATTCGGGACAGTAAGACAGTGGTAGGTAGAGGCAAAGAACAATTTTGAATTGTAGATGTTATAATATTGATAGATTCGGGATTGTAAAAGATACAATATATGTTATATATAAAGGGAAGAGGCACTTTGTGCCGTATAAATTTTAGTTTACCATTTTTAACCTTTTATTAGTTTCACTTTTAGGGTTATAATTGTCCTTCTCCCGCCCCCTCTCCCGTCGCTCCCCATCGCTTCCTCCTCTCTAAACTTCCTTCACGTCGCTTTGCCGCTCTTTCTCAACTCCTCATATTCACTTCATTTCACTCCATTTCTCCCACCTTCATTAACCGGATTGAATATTCTCGCAAACTACCGTGAAAAACTCGCCGTGAAGCTTCAAATTTGGTCATCAATCTTCCGCAGATAATCAAGCCACTCGGTACATTTATTTCGATTTGATTAACCAATTTCTTTTTCTTTTCTTTGTTTCAATTTCTGTTTTTTGGGGCTTACCACGTGATTCATACATCAAGCAGAATGTTACATGTTTTTCTATCCTCCATTTACATATGAACTTCACAAATTCGGGATTGTAAAACATAAATTTTGGGACGTAAGATAGGGGAGGCAGAGGCAACAACAATTCCGAATTGTATTATATCTACAATTCCAAGAGAAGGAAAGAAGATAGGGAGGGAGAATGAAAACCAATTCGGGATTGTAAAACATCAAATTCGGGACGTAAGACATGGTAGGCAGAGGCAAGAACAATTCTGAATTGTAGATGTTATAATATTGATAGATTCGGGATTGAAAAGATACAATATATGTTATATATAAAGGGAAGAGGCACTTTGTGCCGTATAAATTTTACTTTACCATTTTTACCCTTTTATTAGTTTCACTTTTAGGGTTATAATTGTCCTTCTCCCGCCCCCTCTCCCGTCGCCTCCCGTCGCTTCTCCTCTCTCTAAACTTCCTTCATGTCGCTTTGCCGCTCTTTCTCAACTCCTCATATTCGCTTCATTTCACTCCATTTCACCCACCTTCATTAACCGCATTGAATATTCTCGCAAACTACCGTGAAAAACTCGCCGTGAAGCTTCAAATTTGGTCATCAATCTTCTCGCAAATAATCAAGCCACTCGGTACATTTATTTCGATTTGATTAACCAATTTCTTTTTCTTTTCTTTGTTTCAATTTCTTTTTTTGGGGGCTTACCACCTGATTCATACATCAAGCGTAATTTTACATGTTCTTCTCGTCCTCCATTTACATATGAACTTCACAAATTCGGGATTGTAAAACATAAATTTTGGGATAGAACACAGGGGAGGCAGAGGCAAGCAACAATTCCGAATTGTATTATATCTCCAAATCCAAGAGAAGGACATAAGACAGGGAGGGGTAATGAAAACCAATTCGGGATTGTAAAACATCAAATTCGGGACAGTAAGACAGGGTAGGTATAGGCAAAGCAACAATTCTGAATTGTAGATGTTATAATATTGATAGATTCGGGATTGTAAAAGATACAATATATGTTATATATAAAGGGAAGAGGCACTTTGTGCCGTATGAATTTTACTTTACCATTTTTACCCTTTTATTAGTTTCACTTTTAGGGTTATAATTGTCCTTTTCCCGCCCCCTCTCCTGTCGCTCTCTCGTCGCTTCCTCTCTCTCTAAACTTCCTTCACGTCGCTTTGCCGCTCTTGCTCAACTCCTTATATTCGCTTCATTTCACTCCATTTCTCCCACCTTCATTAACCGGATTGAATATTCTCGCAAACTACCGTGAAAACTCGCTGTGAAGCATCAAATTTGGTCATCAATCTTCTCGCAAATAATCAAGCCACTCGGTACATTTATTTCGATTTGATTAACCAATTTCTTTTTCTTTTCTTTGTTTCAATTTCGTTTTTTGGGGGCTTACCACCTGATTCATACATCAAGCAGAATGTTACATGTTCTTCTCGTCCTCCATTTACATATGAACTTCACAAATTCGGGATTGTAAAACATAAATTTTGGGACAGTAACACAGGGGAGGCAAGAGGCAAGAACAATTCCGAATTGTATTATATCTACAATTCCAAGTGGAAGGACAGAAGACAGGGAGGGAGAATGAAAACCAATTCGAAATTGTAAAACATCAAATTCGGGACAGTAAGACAGGGTAGGTAGAGGCAAAGAACAATTCTGAATTGTAGATGTTATAATATTGATAGATTCGGGATTATAAAAGATACAATATATGTTATATATAAAGGGAAGAGGCACTTTGTGCCGTATAAATTTTACTTTACCATTTTTACCCTCTTATTAGTTTCACTTTTAGGGTTATAAATGTCCTTCTCCCGCCCCCTCTCCCGTCGCCTCCCGTCGCTTCCTCCTCTCTCTAAACTTCCTTCACGTCGCTTTGCCGCTCTTTCTCAACTCCTCATATTTGCTTCATTTCACTCCATTTCTCCCACCTTCATTAACCGCATTGAATATTCTCGCAAACTACTGTGAAAACTCGCCGTGAAGCATCAAATTTGGTCAACAATCTTCCGGAAATAATCAAGCCACTCGATACATTTATTTCGATTTGATTAACCGATTTCTTTTTGTTTTCTTTGTTTCAATTTCGTTTTTTAGGGGCTTACCACCTGATTCATACATCAAGCAGTAATGTTACATCTTGTTCTCGTCCTCCATTTACATACGAACTTCACAAATTCGGGATTGTAAAACATAAATTTTGGGACAGAAGTTAGGGAGGTAGACGCAAGAACAATTCCGAATTGTATTATATCTACAATTCCAAGTAGAAGGACAGAAGACAGGGAGGGAGAAGTAAAACCAATTCGGGATTGTAAAACATCAAATTCGGGATGAAGACAGGGTAGGTAGAGGCAACGAACAATTTTGAATTGTAAATGTTATAATATTGATAGATTCGGGATTGTAAAAGATACAACATATGTTATATATAAAGGGAAGAGGCACTTTGTGCCGTATAAATTTTACTTTACCATTTTTACCCTTTTATTAGTTTCACTTTTAGGGTTATAATTGTCCTTCTCCCGCCCCCTCTCCCGTCGCCTCCCATCGCTTCTCTCTCTCTAAACTTCCTTCACGTTGGTTTTGCCGCTCATTCTCAACTCCTCCTATTCACTTTATTTCACTCCATTTCTCCCACCTTCATTAACCGGATTGAATATTCTCGCAAACTACCGTGAAAACTCGTCGTGAAGCTTCAAATTTGGTCATCAATCTTCCGCAAATAATCAAGCCACTCGATACATTTATTTCGATTTGATTAACCGATTTCTTTTTCTTTTCTTTGTTTCAATTTCGTTTTTCTGGGGCTTACCACGTGATTCATACATCAAGCAGAATGTTACATGTTCTTTTGTCCTCCATTTACATATGAACTTCACAAATTCGGAATTGTAAAACATAAATTTTGGGACACAAGATTGTGGAGGCAGAGGCAAGAACAATTCCGAATTGTATTATATCTACAATTCCAAGTAGAAGGAAAGAAGATAGGGAGGGAGAATGAAAACCAATTCGGGATTGTAAAACATCAAATTCGGGACGTAAGACAAGGTAGGCAGAGGCAAAGCAACAATTCTGAATTGTAGATGTTATAATATTGATAGATTCGGGATTGTAAAAGATACAATATATGTTATATATAAAGGGAAGAGGCACTTTGTGCCGTATAAATTTTACTTTACCATTTTTACCCTTTTATTAGTTTCACTTTTAGGGTTATAATTGTCCTTCTCCCGGCCCCCTCTCCCGTCGCTCCCCGTCGCTTCCTCCTCTCTTTAAACTTCCTTCACGTCGCTTTGCTCGCTCTTTCTCAACTCCTCTTATTCGCTTCATTTCACTCCATTTCTCCCACCTTCATTACCTGCATCGAATATTCTCGCAAACTACCGTGAAAAACTCGTCGTGAAGCATCAAATTTGGTCATCAATCTTCCGCAAATAATCAAGCCACTCGGTACATTTATTTCGATTTGATTAACCAATTTCTTTTTCTTTTCTTTGTTTCAATTTCGTTTTTGGGGGCTTACCACCTGATTCATACATCAAGCAGAATGTTACATGTTCTTCTTTCCTCTATTTACATATGAACTTCACAAATTCGGGATTGTAAAACATTAATTTTGGGACAGTAACACGGGGAGGCAGAGGCAAGAACAATTCCGAATTGTATTATATCTACAATTCCAAGTAGAAGGACAGTAAGACAGGGAAGGGAGAATGAAAACCAATTTTGGATTGTAAAACATCAAATTCGGGACGTAAGACAGGGTAGGTAGAGGCAAGCAACAATTTTGAATTGTAGATGTTATAATATTGATAGATTCGGGATTGTAAAAGATACAATATATGTTATATATAAAGGGAAGAGGCACTTTGTGTCTGTATAAATTTTACTTTACCATTTTTACCCTTTTATTAGTTTCACTTTTAAGGTTATAATTGTCCTTCTCCTCGCCCCCTCTCCCGTCGGCTCCCCGTCGCTTCCTCCTCTCTCTAAACTTCCTTCATGTCGCTTTGCCGCTCTTTCTCAACTCCTCATATTCGCTTCATTTCACTCCATTTCTCCCACCTTCATTAACCAGATTGAATATTCTCGCAAACTACCGTGAAAAACTCGCCGTGAAGCTTCAAATTTGGTCATCAATCTTCCGCAAATAATCAAGCCACTCGGTACATTTATTTCGATTTGATTAACCAATTTCTTTTTCTTTTCTTTGCTTCAATTTCGTTTTTTGGGGCTTACCACCCGATTCATATATCAAGCAGAATGTTACATGTTCTTCTCGTCCTCCATTTACATATGAACTTCACAAATTTGGGATTGTAAAACATAAATTTTGGGACAGTAACACAGGGGAGGCAGAGGCAAGAACAATTCCGAATTGTATTATATCTACAATTCCAAGTAGAAGGACACAAGACAGGGAGGGAGAATGAAAACCAATTCGGGATTGTAAAACATCAAATTCGGGACGTAAGACAGGGTAGGTAGAGGCAAGAACAATTCTGAATTGTAGATGTGATAATATTGATAGATTCGGGATTGTAAAAGATACAATATATGTTATATATAAAGGGAAGAGGCACTTTGTGCTGTATAAATTTTACTTTACCATTTTTACCCTTTTATTAGTTTCACTTTTAGGGTTATAAATGTCCTTCTCCTCGCCCCTCTCTCCGTCAACTCCCCGTCGCTTCCTCCTCTCTCTAAACTAACTTGACTTCAGCTTTGTTGCTCTTTCTCAACTCCTCATATTCGCTTCATTTCACTCCATTTGTCCCACCTTCATTAACCAAATTGAATATTCTCGAAAACTACTGTGAAAAACTCGCCGTGAAGCTTCAAATTTGGTCATCAATCTTCCGCAAATAATCAAGCCACTCGATACATTTATTTCGATTTGATTAACCGATTCCTTTTTCTTTTCTTTGTTTCAATTTCGTTTTTGGGGGCTTCCCACATGATTCATACATCAAGCAGAATGTTACATGTTCTTCTCGTCCTCCATTTACATATGAACTTCACAAATTCGGGATTGTGAAACATAAATTTTGGGACAGAAGTTAGGGGAGGAAGACGCAAGCAACAATTCCGAATTGTATTATATCTACAATTCCAAGAGAAAGACAGAAGACAGGGGAGGGAGAATGAAAACCAATCCGGGATTATAAAACATCAAATTCGGGACAGAAGACAGGGTAGGTAGAGGCAAGCAACTATTCTGAATCGTAGATGTTATAATATTGATAGATTCAGGATTGTAAAAGATACAATATATGTTATATATAAAGGGAAGAGGCACTTTGTGCTCGTATAAGTTTTACTTTACCATTTTTACCCTTTTATTAGTTTCACTTTTAGGGTTATAATTGTCCTTCTCCTCGCCCCCTCTCCTGTCGGTTCCCCATCGGTTTCCCTCCTCTCTAAACTTCCTTCACGTCGCTTTGTCTGCTCTTTCTCAATTCCTCATATTCGCTTCATTTCACTCCATTTCTCCCACCTTCATTAACCAGATTGAATATTCTCGCAAACTACCGTGAAAACTCGTCGTGAAGCTTCAAATTTGGTCATCAATCTTCCGCAAATAATCAAGCCACTCGGTACATTTATTTCGATTTGATTAACCCATTTCTTTTTCTTTTCTTTATTTCAATTTCGTTTTTTGGGGGCTTACCACCTGATTCATACATCAAGCAGAATGTTACATGTTCTTCCGTCCTCCGTTTACATATGAACTTCGCAAATTCGGGATTATAAAACATAAATTTTGGGACAGTAAGATAGGGGACGCAGAGGCAAGCAACAATTCCGAATTGTATTATATCTACAATTCCAAGTAGAAGGAAAGAAGATAGGGAGGGAGAATGAAAACCAATTCGGGATTGTAAAACATCAAATTCGGGACGTAAGACAGGGTAGGCAGAGGCAAGCAACGATTCTGAATCGTAGATGTTATAATATTGATAGATTCGGGATTGTAAAAGATACAATATATGTTATATATAAAGGGAAGAGGCACTTTGTGTCTGTATAAATTTTACTTTACCATTTTTACCCTTTTATTAGTTTCACTTTTAGGGTTATAATTGTCCTTCTCCCGCCCCCTCTCCCGTCGGCTCTCCCGTCGCTTCCTCCTCTCTCTAAACTTCCTTCACGTCGCTTTGCTCGCTCTTGCTCAACTCCTTATATTCGCTTCATTTCACTCCATTTCTCCCACCTTCATTAACCGGATTGAATATTCTCGCAAACTACTGTGAAAAACTGCCGTGAAGCATCAAATTTGGTCATCAATCTTCTGCAAATAATCAAGCCACTCGGTACATTTATTTCGATTTGATTAACCAATTTCTTTTTCTTTTCTTTATTTCAATTTCGTTTTTTGGGGGCTTACCACCTGATTCATACATCAAGCAGAATGTTACATGTTCTTCTCGTCCTCCATTTACATATGAACTTCACAAATTTGGGATTGTAAAACATAAATTTTGGGACAGAACACAGGGGAGGCAGAGGCAAGCAACAATTCCGAATTGTGTTATATCTACAATTCCAGTAGAAGGACAGAAGACAAGGGAGGGAGAATGAAAACCAATTCGGGATTGTAAAACATCAAATTCGGGACGTAAGACAGGGTAGGTAGAGGCAAGCAACAATTCTGAATTGTAGATGTTATATTATTGATAAATTCGGGATTGTAAAAGATACAATATATGTTATATATAAAGGGAAGAGGCACTTTGTGCTGTATAAATTTTACTTTACCATTTTTACCCTTTTATTAGTTTCACTTTTAGGGTTATAATTGTCCTTCTCCCGCCCCCTCTCCCGTCGGCTCCCCGTCGCTTCCCTCCTCTCTCTAAGCTTCCTTCACGTCGGCTTTGATGCTCTTTCTCAACTCCTCATTTTCGCTTCATTTCACTCCATTTCTCCCACTTTCATTAACGAGATTGAACATTTTGAAAACTACTTTGAAAAACTCGCTGTGAAGCTTCGGATTTGGTCATCAATTTTCTTCAAATAATCAAGCCACTCGGTACATTTATTTCGATTTGAGTAACCAATTTCTTTTTCTTTTCTTTGTTTCAATTTCGTTTTTTGGGGGCTTCCCACCCGATTCATACATCAAGCAGAATTTTACATGTTCTTCTTTCCTCCATTTACATATGAACTTAACAAGTTCGGGATTGTAAAACATAAATTTTGGGACGGAAGACAGGGAGGCAGAGGCAAGCAACAATTCCGAATCGTATTATATCTACAATTCCAAGTAGAAGGATAGAAGATGGGGAGGGAGAATGAAAACCAATTCGGGATTGTAAAACATCAAATTCGGGACGTAAAACAGTGGTAGGCAGAGGCAAGCATCAATTCCGAATTGTAGGTGTTATAATATTGATAGATTCGGGATTGTAAAAGATACAATATATGTTATATATAAAGGGAAGAGGCACTTTGCGCTGTATAAATTTTACTTTACCATTTTTACCCTTTTATTAGTTTCACTTTTAGGGTTATAATTGTCCTTCTCCCGCCCCCTCTCCCGTCGGCTCCCCGTCGCTTCCCTCCTCTCTCTAAGCTTCCTTCACGTCGCTTTGTCTGCTCTTTCTCAACTCCTCATTTTCGCTTCATTTCACTCAATTTCTCCCACGTTCCTTAACCAGATTGAATATTCCGCAAACTACTGTGAAAAACTGCCGTGAAGCTTCAAATTTGGTCATCAATTTTCCGCAAATAATCAAGCCACTCGGTACATTTATTTCGATTTGATTAACCAATTTCTTTTTCTTTGCTTTTTTCAATTTCGTTTTTTGGGGGCTTGCCACCTTATTCATACATCAAGCAGAATTTTACATGTTCTTCTGTCCTCCATTTACATATGAACTTCACAAATTCGGGATTGTAAAACATAAATTTTGGGACAGAAGATAGGGGAGGCAGAGGCAAGCAACAATTCCGAATTGTATTATATCTACAATTCCAAGTAGAAGGACAAAAGACAGGGAGGGAGAATGAAAACCAATTCGGGATTGTAAAACATCAAATTCGGGACGTAAGACAGGGTAGGTAGAGGCAAGCAACAATTCTGAATCGTAGATGTTATGATATTGATAGATTCGGGATTGTAAAAGATACAATATATGTTATATATAAAGGAAAGAGGCACTTTGTGCTCGTATAAATTTTACTTTACCATTTTTACCCTTTTATTAGTTTCACTTTTAGGGTTATAATTGTCCTTTTCCTGCCCCCTCTCCTGTCGGCTCCCGTCGGCTTCCCTCCTCTCTCTAAACTTCCTTCACGTCGCTTTGCTCGCTCTTTCTCAACTCCTCATATTCGCTTCATTTCACTCCATTTCTCCCACGTTCATTAACCGGATTGAATATTCTCGCAAACTACTTTGAAAACTGCTCGTGAAGCTTCGATTTGGTCATCAATTTTCTTCAAATAATCAAGCCACTCGGTACATTTATTTCAATTTGAGTAACCAATTCCTTTTTCTTTTCTTTGTTTCAATTTCGTTTTTGGGGGCTTACCACCCGATTCATACATCAAGCAGAATTTTACATTTTCTTCTTTCCTCCATTTACATATGAACTTCACAAGTTCGGGATTGTAAAACATAAATTTTGGGACAGAAGACAGGGGAGGCAGAGGCAGCAACAATTCCGAATTGTATTATATCTACAATTCCAAGTAGAAGGATAGAAGATGGGGAGGGAGAATGAAAACCAATTCGGGATTGTAAAACATCAAATTTGGGAGAGAAGACAGGGGTAGGCAGAGGCAAGAACAATTCCGAATTGTAGATGTTATAATATTGATAGATTTGGGATTTTAAAACATACAATATATGTAATTCAACATACCCGAAAACGATTCGGATAGAGGCAGAGGAACATTGTTCACATCCAATTCAACATAGTCAAAACGATGTACATATATACAACCGCAGTCCACTCGGAGAACGCACGGAAGACATACCGACAGAGATGGTCGAAGGATGAGGTCGGCCGGCGAGGCGGAGGCAGAGATCGAGACAGGGGCCGGGACGGTGAGAATAACCCATGCAGGACCGAGAGAGATGGATGAAGGAGGAGGTCAGCCGGCGATGTGAGGCGTAAATCGAGAGATGGGCGACGGCGGCGAGAAGGGGCCATGGAGGACGCCGATAAGAGTGGGAAGGAGGGATACCATCGGAGATTGCACAACAAGTGGGTGGACCGGCGAGATGGAGGCAGAGATCGAGAGAGCGGCAGCACGATGATAATGAACCATGGATGACGCCCGGAAGAGGCTCAAGGTCGATAGCCGGATAGATGGCTCACAACGAGGTCGGCCGGCGATATTGACAGAGGGTGGCCGCCAAGAACAGGGGAGAGAGGGTGGCACGGGTGAAGAGGGGGAGGAGGAGAAGCTAAAATAGCTAAATTACACCGAGAGAAGAGGCTAGCGAGAAGAGGGGGACAGAGGTTGGCCAGCGAGAAGAGGGGGAGGAGGGCCAGCTGAAAGATCTAAATTACAATGACGGAAGATGGGGACAAAGGGTAGCCGGCGAAAAGAGGGGGAGGAGCTGCTGAAATAGGTTAAGTATGCTAGGGTTCACCTTCACAAATAAGGCCCTTAAATAGCTCCGATAATACATAAATAATAATTTAAAAATATCTATATTCAGTAATTTCAAGTATTTTATTTTATGAATATATCTATAAAAGTTTAAATTCTACTTATATATATTCCATAAAGATAGAATCTTATCTTGAAAATATAAAATTATTACATAAAATAAGTCTCTAACGATACATCATAAAATATAATAATAATCAGAATTTAAAAAATAATTGCCAAAATAAATAAAATGATATCAATATTAAACGGTAAGAAATTTTATTTTCTGTAATTTTATAGTTTATTGTTATTGTTTTCTTCAAAAACTACTATATAATTTCATTATATTTCCTTAGTCAAATTTACATTGTACATATTTATAATCTGTCTCTAATTTATTACAATTGAATATACAACATAAGCCTCTAATAGGACATCATAAAATATACAACTTATAATTGGAATTTAAAAATTAAATACATAAAAAATTAAAATTATATTATTAGTATTTAATTGTAAGCAATTTTATTTTCCATAACTTTATAGTTTATTTTTTCTTACAAAAACTACTTTCTAATATCATTATATTTCCTTAGTACAATTTACGTTGTTCTTATGTTTATAATATGCCTTTAATGCATTACAATTGAATATACAAAATAAGCCTCTAATGATACATGATAAAAGAGAACAATAATTACAATTGAAAAATAAAATAAAACAATAACAAATTTAATGGTATGAGAACATAATTTCCCCTTAATATATAACATAGATTTTTTTCTTGCAAAAACTACTTTATAATGTCAAATTCTGTCCAACTCAAAAAACTTTACTGTTTTTAGATAGTTTCACTATTAAAATTCCATTTTAGGTGAATACAATTTTTAAAAAATTCTACACTTTTATATAAAATGAATTTAATTTGAATTTACACTTTCTATAAATTTTTTTTAAAAATATTTCTTTTCTTGAATCGAATATATACATCTTTACTTATTTTACTTAACTTATTTTTTAATCACTAACTTTTAAATCTTCATTGTTTGTTTAGACGTACCAAGTTCTAAATCTTCTTTTTTAACCACCAAATTTTAAATGTTAAAAACAGTAAATATTATAATACACCAAACTCTAAGAAATCTAATTTAATTTTTTTTTCAATTTTTACATTGGAAAATTAACAAACCTAATGAATTTGCTAACACCATATATGACTTATCAAAATAGCTGCTCCATGCATAACAATATTAAAATAGTGATATTATCATAATTTATATTTCTTTTAAAGTTACTAAATTGTTATATTCTTTTACTCGAACTACAATTACCATATACAAATAAAACAATTGTTCTATTAATTTCATTTCCATATTCCCTTAGTTACACAATTCCAATGGATAATGGATCACTTGAAAGACCAAGTAGCGCTGCTTATCAACGTTTACTGAAGAAGAAGAATGACATCCGACCAACTCGCTCAAGAAAATGCCACAAATAACACACGAAGGCGGAGGAGGAGGCTTATTTAACAAAATGAAAATGAAGGAGCAAATCTACCGTGTTCACAAGTTCCTGTTCAACTTATGCCATCTACGTCGGGTTCCTCTAGGCCACCATTGTCCAATATTTAAACGTGTTACAAAATAACTTCCAGTCCGATTATGCAAGTAATGTTCATATACTTTCTATTCCCATTTTATTTTTAACTATGTGTATATATCTATATTTTATGAGTTTTCTATATGGATATTATTCACTTCACAAACCGCATCAAATTATGCAAGTGTAATCGACCAATCATGTTATTATATAGTTTCAAATAATACAACTTATGAATTCATAACATAAATTATATTGTATTTTCTTTTTTATACCATAAAATATGTGAAATCATCAAACTTCTTAACAATTATTTTTTTTAAAATATGGTTTATAACATGTTTTGTATTACATAGAATACTATATACCTTTAGTTATTTTCTCTTTAATGTATCCAAACTTAATGTTATTTTTTTCATTGTTAGTGCTGGATAACACTGTTAATGCGTCCGAAAATAGAACAACCAATACGCCTGTCTATGATCGGTCAAAGTAGCAGAGTTAAACCGCTCTGTGCATGTCGGTGAAAGTAGTCGGTCAAATACGCTAAGGAATTCTACACTCGGAGTTCCAAGACAGAGAGTCCACTTTCGTTCCGCAATTAACTATCACAAACAAAGTGGTGTTCCTATCCTACGATTGCCTTCTCCAAGATCATGTCCCCACCGTGAAGCTCGCTTATTTGAGTATGAAATATCGGAATTGTGTTGTTTATCCGGAAAGATTAATTTACCACAAATTCCAGTTTCGGATGAGTTACTTGCGCTTTACAGAGAGGATACACCTAATGCAGTCCACTTCAGGAAGAATATTAGAAAATATAACCATGTATTTTCTTTTACTTTTATGGGTGTACATATAGACGACAGACTTAGCAAATGCTCAACATGGGGTTTACACTTTTTGGGCTCGGGGTTTTGTATATCATAGAATGGGCAGCTTCATACCAGCCTACACCTTAACATCGGCCTTGCTTTCTTCAACTGTATATATATGATACGGATCATGAGCTTGAGCATCGTCTTTCGTAGAATAATACCTTACGACCTGATATGATTCAAAAACTCAAGGATATTCTTGACGGATATAACCCTTTTGTTCAAAACTTTCGAAATTTGGCACAACGAGAAGATATACACCACTCGCAGACTTATAATTCGGGAGCAACCATTAGATAGACCTCAATATTGTTTACCTACTCGCTTCTCAAGTGGCTGGGATAATTGTTGGCGGTAAAGAGGTTGGGAATTTAAATGAAAGGGATATCATGGTTCAATCAACCTCCGGTGAATTGGTCAATATTAGGGACACAGTTGGATATTATGATCCTTTGCAATATCCTTTATTACATCCGTTCTGGTCATATGGTTGGACAATTAACACCCTAAAAGTGATGGGAGGACTATACCTTGCAGAGCATTCTATGCCTTTATCCTTCAAGTATGTCTTTCACAACTAATACTTTCATTTACTTTTACTTTACATAAATTTCTATAATAACATATACTAATATGATATACGGATACGACCAAATTCACTTTCTCGCATTTCTAAGGTCGGGATGTCTCTTACAACAATATGTTGTTGACAATTATGTGAAAATCCAAGCTCAAATATTAAGATGGATTAAGGACAATCAACATACAATCCGAGCAGAGTTGTACCAAGGTTTACAAAATTCTTTGCATGCGGGAGAATCAAATCCTGTAATAAGATCTTTACTATATACGCTTCTTATTTTTCAATATCATAATTTTTCTTATATATAACATAGATTATAATTTACACTCGCTTTGTATAACATAGATTATCATAAATAGATAATGTCGGACAACGGATTATTTTGCCCTCTTCATTTGTTGGAAGTCCTCGAGACATGAGCCAACGCTATCAAGATGCAATGACATTGGTCAAATATTATGGGAAATCAGACCTTTTTGTTACCATGACCTGCAACCCAAATTGGCAAGAAATTACAAATGAGTTATTGCCAGGTCAAAGTCCTCATGATCGTCCGGATCTATTAGCTAGGATATTCCACACCAAACTTGAAGAGCTGAAAAGGGATATTGTCGACCGGGGTGTCTTTGGAAAAGTTGTTGCCTATGTTTATGTAGTTGAATTCCAAAAAGAGGTCTACCCCATGTACATATGTTACTTATCTTGGATGATCATGACAAACCAAGATCTCCCGATCACTATGACCAATTTGTTAGAGCAGAGATTCCTTATAGGGATGAAGAGCCTTCATTATATGACGCTGTTCTTAAGCATATGATACATGGGCCATGCGGTCATGGCCATCAAAATCAAGTTGCATGGAGAATGGAGTTTGCAAGCATGAATTCCCTAAGTGATTTTCATCAACTACATTCCAAGGTAGTGACTCATATCCAATATATCGACGTCGAGTTGACCGACCTCCTGTTCCTTTACATGACAATAGGAGAATAATGGTTGACAATAGTTGGGTTGTTCCGTATAATCCTTGGCTCTTACTCAAGTATGATTGTCATATCAATGTTGAGATTTGCAGCAGCATCAAGAGTGCCAAGTATTTGTACAAATATATACACAAAGGTCCCGATCGGGTATCGATGGAGCTCCGAAGTGAGCCTCGATTATAACGAGATCAAGCAATATGTGGATGCTAGATGGGTTTGTGCACCAGGGGCTATGTGGAAAATATATCAATTTCCTTGTATGGGAATGTGTCCATCTCGTTGAGCGTTTGCAACTCCATTTGCCTAATATGCAGCAAATAGGATATCGAACAAATCAATCTGCTCAACGATTGTTGGTTCACCAAGGAATTCCCGTACGATGCTTACGGAATTCTTCAATATGAACATCATTGATTCGGATGCAAGAAATTATCTTTAAGCAGAGTTCCCTAAACACTATCGATGGATTGAATCATCACATACTTGGAGAAGGAGACAAAGTAATCAAAGAGTCGTTGGCCGAATATATAATGTCAATCCAAGTGATGGGGAAATATTTTATATGCGATTGTTGCTCAATCATGTTAAAGGCCCACAATCATTTGCATATCTCGGAACCGTTAATGATATTACTTATCCAACATTCGGAGAAGCTGCTGAAAAATTAGGTCTCATGGATAATGACGCCAGTATTCAAGGATGTTTAGTGGATGCATCCATAACGAGAATGCCGTCGTCATTTCGATGGTTATTTGTTATTGTTTTGGTATACTATCAACCAATTGGAGTACGTAACTTATGGGATGAATTCTTTCCATTCATGGCTGAGGATTATCCTTCAACTTCCTTAACGAGATAGTGATTTTGCACTCAATTCTGCTCTACTTGAAATAGATCGAATGTTGAAATGATTAGGCCATAAAATTGCAGATTTTAACCTCCCACAACTAACTATACAAGTTGATGAAGGGGCTCAATTGTCTAGGGCTTTATATGCTGAATTGTCCGCACCAGTGCCTCCCGAAGATATGCATTGTGCCGAAAATATGAATGATGATCAACGATATGTATTCAACACCATTATGGAGGCTATTAACATAAAAAAGGTGGCATGTTTTTCATAGATGGACCTGGTGGGACAGGAAAAACATTCTTATATCATGCCATTCTTGCTACTCGTGAAACTTGAAGGTCACTTTGGACTCGCTGCAGCAAGCTCCGGAATTGCTGCAACACTTTTGTATAGGGCCAAAACAACACATAAGACCTTTGGACTTCCAGTTACTCCGCATCCATCTTCAATGTGTTATCTTAGTAAACAATCCGTCGAAGCACATTTGATAAAACAGGCCGCAGATTATTATATGGGATGAAGCCACTATGACTCATCGACATGCATTTGAGGTCGTTGATTGAAGTTTTAGGGATATTATGGGAGTTAACCTCCCTTTTGGAGGCAAAGTGATGGTCTTTGGTGGAGATTTCGGACAAGTCTTACCGGTCATACCGAAGTGCACTAAAGCTGAAACAATCAATGCATGTTTCATCAAATCAACATTGTAGACACATGTTCAGGTACTTCACTTGACACAAAACATGAGGTCTCGGTTGGATGAGGATTTTGCAGCTTTCTTACTTAGAGTGGGGGATGGACGTGAATGTACCAGTCAATGAAGATATGATCAAGTTGCCACCATCGATACCCGTATTACCTAATCATGGTAATCCTGTTGATGATTTAATTGATGCAATCTTCCCTAATTTGAGCTCATATGCAGGTGATACAACCTATATAGTTGATAGAGCTATAGTCACCCCTACAAATGAAGAAGTCCGTACTTTGAATGAAAAAATCATTGATAAATTTGCCTGATCGAAAGGATTTACTACTCTGTTGACTATGTCCTCGATGATGTCCAACATTTATATCCAGATGAATTCTTGAATCATTAACCTTTGGAGGAGTGCCGCCACATACTCTTAGATTAAAAGTTGGATGTCCAATAATGCTCCTACGCAATATTGATACAATGAATGGCTTATGCAATGGAACTAGGTTAATATGTCGTCAATTACGGGATCATTTGATCGAGGCTGAAATCTTAACTGGTCATTGCAAAGGGACTACGGTGTTTATGCCACGGATTCCATTGAAAACTCGTTGAATATGTAAGACTTCCTTTTGAGATGGTCAGGAAATAGTTCCCAGTGAAATTATGTTTTTCATTAACCATTAACAAATCACAGAGGCGGACAATTCCACATGTTGGTGTATATCTTCTTGAACATGTTTTTAGTCATGGTCAATTATATGTTGTATTATCTAGGGGCACATCCCAAAATACAACAAGGGCTTTGGTTACTAAAGGTGATGTTCAAGGAAGGTTTGGGGTGTTTGCAAAAATGTTGTTTACAAAGAAGTTTTATTGCCGATAATCTAAGGATAATGTTACTTTGATTTTTCTTTGATTTTTTCCTTCTACATCATTGTAAATACATTTGCTTCTTATTATTGTTAATTAAGTATTAAGGAATTTTTCTGTTAATAATTTTATTTAAATATTTTCATTATCCTATTCAATTAAATAATTTCTCAACCCACTCAAATTAGTTTAGGGACAAATATAAATAAATGCTAAATTACAAATATAATACATATTATTCAATTAAATAATTTCCCAATATTGTTAACTATTTTTTATCTAGCATATATATAAATACTACCTTTGAACTTAATAATAACCATAATATTTAAATATAATAAAAACTATTATGTTTGAACTTAATGTAATTATGCACGTATTACGTGCGGTTCAAAGCTAGTATACACTAAAGTCAAAAAAGGAAGTGATGTGCTGTTTTGCCGCCTTCCGTTTTTATTTGTTGCGTTCTTACTTAGGATTTAATCTTGTTCGTAAACTTTATATACTTAGGACTTAATCTTGTTCGTAAACTTTATATAAATATTACAAACGTTAGAGTAAAGCTTAACATGGTAATAATTTGAGTCTCTATCTATTTAATCATTGATTATATAAATATAATACGATATAATTAAATGAATAATATTTTTATGGACCTAAAAGTGTTATGAAACTTATGGAGATAAGCATTGTAAAATTTACTAATTTTTCAATTAGATGTAATTTTGTACACGCAATAGTATATAAATTTTTTATAATTTTTAAAAAGGACAATAAAATTATAGTAATTGATAAGGATTAACGAAATAATGCTCTTGAAAAATCTTGTCTGTAAGCTTTCTATTTATAAATGGTAGTTTGACTAGAAAATCAGTTTTATCAAACTTATAGATTTATAGTTAATTATTTGATATCTATTTTTTGAGACCTTTTTAGTCTTATTTACACTTAGATATGTACATCATTACTTAAATAAATACTAATTAACTTCTTAAATTTAAGATTTACATACAACTTTCTCACTTTTGTTTTAAAGTAAAATATATAATATTTTTCTAATTAGAAAAAATATAACTAAACCTTTATACAATTTAATTACATAAAAATAAAAATTAAATTTACGATAATGCACTTTTATTTTAATTTGCGGAGTTCACCCATGCGTTGCATGGGCTCTCCCAACTAGTATATTTATAAAAGAGGCATCACTTTGTTATCCCTTCAAACATGCAAATTCTAAAATGCTCTCGGGAGCATATACTCCTAGGAGAGACAAAGAAAGATTAGCCCCACAAAAATCCCCTATTTTTACGTTTGTCCAACCTTCTCATAACATATAACGAGGAACAGTATACTCACAAATGCATATAAGACGAGTTGTTTCAAACAACGCGAGGTGTCAAAATGAAAAGCATGCATTTTACACCTAAGTTAAGTTCCCCTTGTCTTAGCAACTAGGCATAGTTACATGCAAAGCTCCATTTGCCACATAATTTGTATGATTAAATAGCTAAAACTTCACGTGCTATTTTTCAAGAAACTTTTATATATAAATTTTACAGTATTCTATACTGATAATCAATAACCAATAATTATTCCCTATATTCCATATAACATATAAACATCAAACATCACATTTTTATCTGTCACATAAAATCATATGGAATCAATAACTTATATCCTGCGTACTTTTATCAATAAAAATAATCGGTCTATTTTTACTAATAAATAGTAATCATATATTATTACCAATAAACGATAATCATATATTATACTCTTTACCTATAAATAGTTTATGATACAAATATTTGGGGTATTAGTATTACAAGTTTAAATTAATAAGTTATATTAACAGCATATGAGTTCATAGAAAATAATTGAACGTACAAGAGTTGGTAAAAAGAAATAATACTCACGTTAAAAACAACAAATTTCATCATTGTTGAACTCTTGACATAGTTTATGCTATTAAGAAACATTAAATTTATTTGATAGATGTATATTAACTAAAGAAAAATTATTTGATGAACTAAAAAAACAGTTACATGAACTACCTTTTCTTCATCAACAGGTAATGCAATCTTATTAATAGGGGAAAACCTATGGAGCATCACTAATACAAAAATATGCTTTTAGGTGCTAGAATCGACAATTCACGGGCTTCCTTAACTAGTAACATATCTATTAGATAAATTATGTAAAATAATTTTATTACATTTTGGTTTTCCAGTTTACTTAATTTAGGATACTTGTAGTTATCCCTTCCTAATTTCAAGCTTTGAATGACTCTTGTATCTGTATAAATATACTTGTAATTATCAATAGAAAATCATGTGATTATCTTCTAATATGGTATCGGAGTAATCTCGATCCTCTTCTTTCCCACCACAACCTTCTCTCTCTCGGCGTACATCTCCCCCTCCCGGTGGCGTCTTTCTCTCGACCTCGCCACCCTCTTCTCCCAATGACTCCCTCTTCCTTTCACCCAGCTCTAGCTGTCAACAACATCAAAAATTTTATACCCATTACCCTTGAAATGGAAAAAACTCTAATACTCCTAGCTTGAACTCTTCAAAATCCATTATCGTGTCTACCAAGTCCTTGACCATATCCTCCCTCCTTCGCCCACTCTCGCTCCTACGCCTTCCTCACCCGAGCTTGATACCTCCGACATTGACGCCGTTGATTCCGAACTTTGGTCTCGCCCATATACCATTGTTCTCCAATGGATCCGTGGTAGCATCTCTAATGACCTCCTCGCCATAATCTTCGAACCCAATGCTATAGCTCACCTTACTTGGTTGCGTTTAGCTAGTATTTTCCAAGATAACAAATCCTCCCGAGCCCTCTCGCTACTTGGAAAATTAATTCGATCGGGATAGTCTTGACAATTTTCCAAATATCTTCGCCTACTGTCAAGAATTAAAAATGCTACCCGATGTAGATGTTTCGGTCTCCCAACAATGGCTAGTTACGTAATTAATTGCGGGCTTGAATGAGAACTATGATGGTGTTGCCGCCATCCTTCAACAAACCACTCCTCTTCCCTCCTTCTATGAAGCTCGATCTTGGCTACGCGCAAGGCCAAGCAAGCCTCTGTTATAACCTATCCGACCGGTGCTGCTTTCCTCATCACAACGTTGGCCACCAACCGCTGCTCCTCTCCCTCCGAGTCCGGGTATGCCTCAAATCACGGTCCTCGGCTGCCCCATTCCAACTACCGGAGAAGTACTCATGGCCGCCAATAACGTGGCCGTAGAGGTAGCCGCGGTGGCTACCGGCAGTAGGCGCGGCCTGCGCAGTTCCTGCCCGGGGTTGGCAACAGTAGCCACCGTGGGAAGTCCCCTCACCATGGGCTGCCCCACCATGTCCATATCCCACATTCCCCTCCACCCAACCCACTTCAACCCAATTAGGTATCCTCAATAGCCGACCTTAGGCCTACGTTGCCCAGTCATCTCCCATCGACATTGACACAACTCTTTATACCATGTCTCTCGCCATTGCGGACGAAATTGGTACATGGATACCAAAGCCACATATGGCTTCCCAGGTATACTCTCA
Organism: Talinum fruticosum; assembly: GCA_021018815.1. Taxonomy (NCBI): domain Eukaryota; kingdom Viridiplantae; phylum Streptophyta; class Magnoliopsida; order Caryophyllales; family Talinaceae; genus Talinum; species Talinum fruticosum. Next base: position 6,593,876 of record JAITYX010000004.1, on the reverse strand, counting down.
TCTTATTTTATATGAGCACTAATCACAATATTATTGTTGGAAACAGTCATGAGATTCCGTTCATAATTTTAGTATGGCATATCTTCCCCTCCCTCTCACAGCCTCCCTCGCCTTAAAAAATGTCCTGTATGCTCCTAACTTTATTAAAAATTTGATCTTCGTAGGTCGTTTTACTACCGATAATAATGTTTCGTTGAATTTAACCCTTTTGGATTCTTTGTGAAGGACTTTGGGACGAGGACACCTCTCATGAGATTTGATAGCACCGGGACCTCTATTCTCTTCCTCCCACCACTCCAGCAGTTGTCTCTTCTCCAACTACCTTTGCTGCTATTTCTCCTACTGTGTGACATAATTGTTTAGGTTATCCAGGCGTATTTGTTTTAAAGTCCCCGAGAAATAAAAATTCTATTGATTGCAAACATTTCCCCCTTCCTATGTTTGTCAATCTTGTGTTTTTGGTAAACATATTAAGTTGCCATTCTTGAATTCTTCAAATTATACATCTATGCCTTTTGATACTATTCAATAGTGATTTATGAACATCTCCAATTTTAAGTACTACTTGGACACAAATACTAACTTTTATTGGATGATTATTCAAATTTTCTTTGGACTTTTCCAATTGTCCAAAAATTCCAAGTCTATTATCTTTTTCTCAATTTTAGTTTCTTTATCAAAACTCAATTTAATAAAAATATCAAGAGCTTTCAATGTGATAATGAGCGTGAATTTGATCATGATTCGTTCAAATTATTCTGCAAAAATAATGGCATGACTTTCCATTTCTCTTACCCTCATATATCTCAACAAAATGGCAAAACCGAACAAAAATTTGCACTATTAATAACATAATTCGAGGTCTTCTCGCCCATGCCTCTATCCCACCCTCTTTATGGCATCATGCTCTTCAAATGGCAACTTATCTTCTCAATATTCTTCCTAGCAAACTCATTAATCAATTTTCCTCCACTCAAATTCTCTACCATCATAACCCATCCTACACTCATCTTTGTATGTTTGGATGCCTATGCTACCTACTATCTCCCTCCACTCTATAAATAAACTCCAACCACGATCTACTCCTTCTGTTTTCTTAGTATACCCGGAAAATCACTTGTGGATACAATTGCTTTAATTTAGCTATCGACAAGCTTTTTATCTCATGACATGTACTTTTCGACGAGTCCCATTTTCCCTTCTAAAAAATAAGCTCTCCTTCTCCTCAATCCTAACATTTTCTAGACAAGCCCAATTGTTTATCAACACTTACTACAACCGTCAGCCCGTAACCCTCCTTTCCCTTCTCGCTCTATCCACGACCCCCACCTACATCACATCTCGGTCCTCCTTGTCGTCCTTCGCAGGTCCATCCGGTCTAGACTAGCCCATCGTGTAGCCCACTTACCTTCTTTTGTCCGCCTCGTCCAGCCCACTACCGCGGTATCCTCTTTCCCGGCTCGCTTATCCTACCATAGCCCACACGTCTGCAGCCCAGCCCGTTGCCTTATCCCCCTAGCCCACCTCTCACATCATACCCTCCTCCCCACCTCTCGACATCTCCGATTCAAGCTGGCCCAATCCAAGCATCTCGGCCCAACGAACCCAGCCCACCCCACACCCTACCCGAACCATGGCCTTACGCACCATTCATGGTATCTTAAGCCCAAACGGCTCCTCAACCTTTCCATTTTATCTACACCTTCACCTCTACCTAGAAACCCGAAGGATGCCTTATCTAACCCGAATTAGAAACGAGGCCATGACCGACGAATTTGATGCTCTTATTAAAAATAGGACTTGGGAGTTAGTACCTCGCCCTATAATGTGAATGTGATTCAATCTATGTGGATTTTTGTCATAAAAAGAGACCTGATGTTTTTGTGAGAGGCATAAAGCTTGTCTTGTTAGTGATGGAAGGTCTCGGAAATTGGAGTTAAAAAATTTTAGCCCTGTGGTAAAGCCGGCCATGATTCGAACGGTTCTCGGCATTGCCCTATCCAAATCCTATCCAAATCTTGCCCTGTTTATCAACTGGACGTCAAGAATGTATTTCTACATGCATCAACCTCTTGGGTTTAGAGACTCTACTCACCCCGACCATGTCCGCTTACTCAAGAATCTCTATATGGTCTTAAGCAAGCCCTACAAGCCTAGAACCAGCGATTCGCAGTATGTCTCCACCATTGGCTTGACCCACAACCAATCTGATCACTCCCTATTCATCTGCAAAAAGGATTCGACATGGGCTATATCCTTCGTATGTGGATGACATTATCCTCACCACCTCTTCGACTCCTTTCACCACCAAATCATGGCTCTTCTCAATTTTGAGTTTGCCATGAAAGACTAGGACCCTTGTGTTATTTTTTAGGGATTGTTGTCACCCAATGCCGGTGGTCTATTTCCTAGTCAAAAGCGAGTATGCCAAAGACATCCTTCACCATGCAGGCATGACTTCTTGCAAACTTGCTCCAACGCCGATTGATACCAAGGGAAAGCTTCTTGTTTCTATAGACTCACCTTAACCCGATCTTAATCAGTATCACAGTCTTGCTAGTGCTTTCCAATATCTCATTTTCACAAGTCTCGATATCTCCTATGTGGTGCAACAAATTTTCCTTCATATGCATAATGTAATGCAAGCTCACATGACTACCCTCAAACGAGTTTTGCGATATATTCGAGTACCCTTGACTTTCGTCTCTATCTCTACAGGTCCTCCCTATTTGGCCTTGTTTCCTACAATGATGCTCGATTCGGTTGCTTGCTCGGATACTAGGTGTTCTACGTCAGGTTACTTGTGTCTTTTTAGGTGACAACCTAATATCTTGGTCCTCCAAGCACCAACCACATTGTATTGTTCTAGTGCTGAACATGAATGCCGAGGTGTTGCCAACGTGGTTGCCGAATCTTGCTGGTTTCGCAACCTTCTACTTAAGCTTCATTGTCCACTACATAAAGCTACCTTGGTCTATTGCGACAATGTTAGTACCATTTACCTTTCTGGAAATCCTCCAACATCGCGTACCAAGCACATTAAAATGGATATGCACTTTGTACATGAGAAAGTAGCCCTTGGTCAAGTCGAGTGCTTCATGTTCTTTCTCGGTACCGGATTGCACATATCTTCACCAAAGGACTTCCACGTGTTCTTTTAACTGATTTTCAGGATAGTCTCGGCGTCCGCAACCTTCCGCTTCAATTGGGGGTTGTATTAGATAAATTATGTAAATAATTTTATTATATTTTAGTTTTCTAATTTACTTAATCTAGGATACTTGTAGTTATCCCTTCCTAATTTCAAGCCTTGAATAACTCTTGTATTTGTATAAATATACTTGTAATTATCAATATAAAATCATGGGATTATCTTCTAATAATATCAACCTTGAACATAGACAAGTAATGTCAGGCATCCATTGTCTTGTTCTCGCAATAATGTTTTTAACATTTAGCATTTGGATCAAGTGAAAACATTAATCAAGCAAATATTATCCTACATTTTAAAAAAGGTGTTTCATATAGTTTTTAATAAGAATATCCCTTCATTAATGGTATATTTGGAGAATTATCCATACTCTATTATGTCAATTTACAATAATTAGTTAGCCTATTCACTAAAATTATAGAACACATTTTCTTGACCTGCTAAGTTGAACATCTATAACTAAATTCTAACAATTATATTTACTAAAACCAATATTTGTTACTTTAACTCTTATTTACTACTCAAACATTTGATTTTTTCGAACGTGACCATAATTTCAAGTCTATTTAGCATTGTTGAGTTGACATTTAATGTCAGAAAATTAGATTAATTGTTGCGGTTGTAATCACTAATTGTAAGAACCATGACTTGGGCACTAAGGCGGTGGATCGCACTTCCCACGAATGTCGGTGATAGGAGGGGTGCATTTATCAAGATAATAAGACTTTTGGTTTTTGAAGTTGGCTGGTGGTTTTTAGAAACCTTTTTATTTTCGAAATGAATTTTAGAATTCTCATGATGAACAAGTAGAACATTAAACTTTTTGGATCGAATTTGTAGCAAGCCTCACCTGGGCCAAGCGAGTGTGATTGCTTGGGCGAAGCCCGACTTGGAATCTATGATGACAACCGGCGCGGGTCGGTTGATAGGACCAGCATGGGACCTCTAGCCCAAACTACAAACCTAGTCTTGGTCGGACGGTCCACATTAAAATCAGTTCAAAAAAATCCCATTTCTCAAAACCGAGATGCATAACTAGAATAAAAGAGATTAAAAGTGAGATTCTCGAGTAAAATTTGAATAAAAGTTAACAAAATAAAATTCCTTTTCCTAATTTGAGCTTATACCGAAGGGACAACCAACAGGGACAAAAGGCTCAAGAATGAGAAATGTTTTAAAAAAGGACTCCATTGGGCAAAACGAATGATCCGATGCTTAGGGATAAAGGTACAAAATGAGAAGGGTTACTCCTTATTCTCGCCCATTCAAAAACGACCTTTACTAATTCAAATAGGAACGTAATTGTATTTAAATAAAATAGGAAAATGTCATGCTAGTGTGGAAATTAAATCAATCAAAGCATTCTTAAAAGCGATAAATGAAACAAAAAAATTAATAAATCTAAGCTATTACAACGAACAAGGATGAAAGTAAATGAAATTACACCGCTTCCAAAACCACAATACGAAAACAAAATTAAATAAACTTAAAGAAGGAAATAAAGTACAAAGAGAAAAACTTAGAGATCTACATCTTATGCGCTCGAGGTTGATCCATCATGTCATTGTTTGGGGCTTGATTGGATTTCAACAAGCATAACGATAGGGGAGTAAAGGCTTCGAGGAAATAAGACTTCCTCCTGTAATAGGCTTTTTAAGAGAGGGAGTGAGAGTATGAGTAGTGCGGAGAGTAGAAGGAGAGATGGAACTGAAGATTTAACATAATGAGGGTTTTTCTTTAGCTGAATGATGTATGGAAATGAGGGGAGGACCCTCTTATTTATAGTAATAAAGTAGGGATAGGGTTTCCTCCACTTAGCCTCAAAGCAGCTGGAAAACAAGTAGAGCCCAACTCCTAAAAAAACAAAGGATAAGGATAGAATGTTTCAGAATTGAAAGAGTAAAAAGACATATTTTGGAGGAAGAGTGACCTGTGTAGGTCATTGGGACTCGCACTGCATGAAACGGGTCAAGACGATGCATTTTGGCAAGAATGTGACTCGTACTTGGTCACTTTGATTGTATGGTGATCCATGCATAGCCTAGAGCTGAAGGTTGTGACTGGCATGGGTCACTAGGCGAGCTTTGGGCTATTCAATGAGGTGTGGTCTCAAAAATAAGACGGGCACAAAAATTAAGGCAAAATAGTTGACCCACATCAATTTTGGGGGTTTGGAAAGTTTCTATTTTTTAAAAGTATATATGTTTGGAAAGTTTTTATTTTTAAAAGCTTCTATTTTGGGAAAATAATTTTTTTGGCTGATGGGCTTCGTTGGCTTCGATTTTTAGGTCGAAAGAAGGAAAAGGAAAACTTCCTTGATCCAATCTAATCCCAATCATACAGGTGAAGCTAAATCTTCATCATTGAACTAATAAACAAACATGTAAGCTAATAAATAAAAGAAGAAATACTTTTTAGGTGTCTATAATTAATCCCCACTTTGACCAAGTATAAGTTAGACGAAGGTCAAAGTAGACACTAAGATCTGTTTTATTAGTGATGCTTTGAGCATTGGTTATATGTAGTCAATGATAGGTGCCGAGAATTGGTTGATGAGGTGTCTTGAACTGTGGCGAGGCCTTGACTTGGCTTGTATCATGAAGTCTGAAATTCGGCTAATTGACTTCCGAGCAAGGCTATTCAAAGTCCATAAACTCAAATGAGGGCCTAAGCTTGACGAAGGGTTTGAACCGGACTTCGATAATAAAGTCCGAAGTTGAGTGGGTTGATCCGTAGTAAGATTTTCCTTAGCTTGGCTAGTAAAAGCATTGAAGCTCGGATAATGTGCCTAAGACCCGACCACTTGCTTAAGTTGGAGCTTAACAAAAACTATCCTACACCAACATATTTGTTAGCTAATAATCATAAATAAAGTTGAATTTTACATGAATTGTAAGCCTAATGATGTATGGCTAGATCTTTATAAGGTGTTTGAGCTTAAAGATCTATAGCCAAATCTTTGTAAAGGTTTTTCCTTGATTTGATCGTTAGGAGGTCCTAAAGCCTTGGCGTCTATCCACTTTCATCGAAATACGGATGAATGATGGATGTCTAAACTTTATCGCTCTTGGATCCGAAGTTCAATAGGGTGTCTAAACTTGACCGGTATTGGATTTGAAACTCGATGTCTATCCACTTTCATCGGAACACGGACATATGCTTAAACTTGGATGTTTAGGAACCTAAATTTCTATGGAAGGGGTATTGAGATGCTAGAATTCTAGATGGTGTAGCCCCCACTTTGAGCAAGCTTAAACGAGGCGATGGTCAAAGCATGAATATTATGGTTGGTCGGGATCGTGTTCCCTTTAATTCTTTGGATGCCTCTCGCAAGCCTTTCCCGTATCATGCCCATAGCTAGTTGCGCACTCTTGCTTATTATGCTTGTTGTGAGTGGCTTCTCGAGTAGTCGGGGAGACAAGTGGGCAATGACCTTTGTATGATACTTATGTTGTTTTATCATGTTGGATGATTTTTCATTCATTTGACTAAGTGTTGTGCATCCTATTAAACACCGACTATGCTATGTGTGTGCTAAATGTTGACACTAGTGCACACTTTAATGCAAAATAACTAAGTACTATGATTTGCACTTGTAGTCCCCACTCCCTTGTGAAATAAGGTAGCTAAGCTTCTTGGTCTATAGTAAAATGTACTTAGGACTTATTAGGCATAGTGCATAGACTATCCTTTTGATGTTGATAGAATCTTTGTACTTGACCGAGCCATCTAATTTTTGACCAAGTATCATGCCTGTATGTCTATTTGACAAGTGGTTGTTTGCTTTACTTTTAGCAAGTAATGTTAGGGGACACTTAGTGATTTCCTATTTGCATTTGGTTCTTCCCGATTGACCTTTTTTTCCCTATGGATTAGAAATAGAGATTTTTGGAAGGATATAAGAAAATAGGGCTGAATTTGGGAATTGAGAAGTCGAAATTTAGAAATAGGAATTTGGCTTTGAAATTGGAGATTTAGAGATTGGGGAAAATAGAAATATAATTCAAAATTTGTAATTGGGGAATTAAGAATTGGAAAAAGGGAAAAAGGGAGATAGAATTGGAAATTAGAAATGGAAAATTAGAAAAAAATGAAATTGAGGAGAAATGGAATTTGTATAAAGGAAATTAGAAAAATTTAGGATTGGTTCTGGACCACACAAAATTTTTATGTATCTGCTATATCGAATTAGGCCTTCACGAGTGTGAAACTTACGATGTGGGTTTTTTTATGTTTTCTTTTCGGTAAACGGGAAATGGAATTAGACCTAGGATGGGTCTCGAAATAAGGAAGTGTATACTTTATTGTCATCCTTGATGAGTGATGGGCTCATTGGATCATGAAGTGTAGTGCTTCAAAAGCTTCATGGGTTAGCTAAAAAGAGTTTCCTATACCTACACACATTCTTTAGTTGGTTGCAACTTTTTGTGATCGTGGATGCTAGCTCCTCTTCTATAAGCATGCCGAAATCTCATATTATTTTGAATTCCATGAAAGGCAAGAACCTAAAGTGCTAGTAATAAGTACGTTTCGGGTTTTTGAGGATAAGTCTCATCCGATCTTCTTCAGGAGGTTGGTCCACCATGTGGGTGGCCTTTTCCCTCCATCGAGTAAAGAAGTCAGCAAAATTTTCCCTTTCTTCCTACTTAACTAATTCTAAATCTCGGAGGGTGATAGACAAATCAATATTCTAAGAATATTGGTGTAGCAACTCCTTGTGAAGATCAACCCGGTTTGTGACCTTGCTTGGGTTAACAACTTTATACCATTCTATGACATCTTGTCTAACGTCCAAGGGAATATGATGTGGTAGATATCCTCTGACATACTTTCTAAATTCATAGCCATTACGAAGTTTCTCACATGGTGATGAGGGTTTTTAGTCCTATGGAACTTGATGTCGGGCGTTGTAAATTTTGGAGGTAATTTGCCTTTCAAAATTGAAGTGAATCTTACGTAGGCCAAGTAGTAATTGTTAAACACGAGAGGACTCCTATAGCAGCTTCTCTATTTGACGTATTCGGGGGTCGGAAGTAGGTTTTTCCTTTGCATCTTTAGGATCACCTTTTGCTTCTTCCCTTTTCGGGTTTATTTCTTTTCTAGTTTTTTTACTATATATCAAGGGTTCTAGCTATAGCCTCATTTCTCTAATTCCGGGCTTCCAACCTCTATTCCATTTTCTTGGTACACTACTCAATTAAGGTCATCACAGGGGTTCATTGTTGTTCTTTTCTAGACATCTTGAGAGGAGAGTTAGTCACCTGCAACTGCAAGCTAGATGGTGGTGTTGGATACTCCATCTCAAACTTTTCTAATCGCTCGGTTCTATAATCACTCTAGTAGAAGAAGAATTTTTCTACCCTATCCTAAGAGAAAAAGGTGCTCATGACTTGCTTTTGAGGAAACAAAGGGGAGCTTGGGGCTTTAGTGCTAGACCCGCTCAAACTTAGGATAAATGAACCTTATATGCACATCCTAGAATGATCTATCTTATTTTTGATGCAAATATGTCAAAAGAAAATAATGGATCGTCCATAAAGGAATGACTCAAAATTTTTTTAGCTAAATACAAAAATGGACCAAATTAAAAAGGGATGATTTTTTTCAACTAAATGTAAAAATAGACCCAACTAAAGAGGGGTGATTTGTTTTGACTAATGATGCAAAGGATGGATCGACTCCATATTTTTTTATTAATGACTTTAAACCAATGCAAAGGTCATTAGGTTGGACTATGTTCAACCTAGCTAAACTATACAAAAGCTCAAACAAAGGGGTTAAATAGCAACAACCACACATTCAAACACAAAAATGAGTTCTAACCTAAGAAAAGACTATGTTCATAAGGGATCCAAGGGTTAGATAAACATCGTGGCTCACAGCCCCAACATTTTTACCTCTCATGGGATGCAAAGAGACCGTTAAACATTCAGTGCTCTTCTCAATAAGGGATCAAGAGAGCGTGCTATGAGTGGGAAAGTAACCACACCTCAATTGAAAAGTCAAGGGGACCCATCGAGATAGTAATTTAACTTATTCAAAAAAGGTGACTAATGGTAGAAGCTAAGGGTCCAATATCTATATGCAAAGTTTCTTAAAAATGTAAGAATGCCTAATGTAAACACAATTAAAAGTTCTTATTCAAACTCTCAAGTCTCGCCCTCTCCAGAAAGTTTCCCAAGTGGAGTCGCCACTATAAGAACTATGACCCACGCGCTGAGGTTGTGGATTGCGTTCCTCACGAATGTCAATTTTAGGAGGGGTACACTTATCAAGATAATAAGGCTTTTGGTTTTCGAAGTTAGTTGGCGGCTTTTAGCAACCTTTTTATTTTCAAAATGAATTTTTGAATTCTCAAGATAAGCAGCAGAATAATAAAGTTTTTAGACTGAATTTGTAGCAAGGAACACTAGACCGAGCACCTGGGATTGCTTGGGCAAGGAGCCAAGCCTGGAATCCATCATGGTGACCAATGTGGGTTAGTTGATAGGATTGGCATGGGTCCTCCGATCCAAATTGCGGAACTAGTCTTGATTAGACAGTCCGTGTAGCTAAAATCGGTTTAAAATAATCTAATTTTTGAAAACCAAGATGCATAATTAGAATAAAAGAGATTAAAAGTGGGAGTAGCCAATCAATTTTGAATAAAACTAACAAAAGAAAAGTTACTTTTCTAATTTGAGCCTATACTCGAAGAGACAACCAAAAGGAACAAAAAAACCCAAGACTAAGAAAGGTTTTCAAAAATGACTCTATTGACCAAAACCATTGATCCAATGATTCGGGGTGGGTGAAGGTACAAAATAAGATGGGTTGCTCCTTATTCCGCCCACTTAAAAACGACCTTTTCTCATTCACATTGGAATGCAAAATTGTGTTTAAAGAAAATAGCAAACATCCCGCTAGTGCGAAAATTAAATCAATCAATGCATGCTTAAAAAGAATGAATAAAATAAAAGAAAGTGATAAAAAAGCAATAAATCTAACCTATTACAGGCGCCGAGGAGGGGGAGAGGAAAGTAAATAAAATTACACTACTTCCAAAACCACAATGCGAAAATAGAATTAAACAAACTTAAATAAGGCGATAAAGTACAAAAATAAAAACTTGGAGATTTATATCTTGTGCCCTTAGGTAGACCCACTTGTCAATGTTCGAGGCTTTATTGGATTTCGGCAGGGTAGAGGAAGAGGAATGAAGGATTTGAGGAGATACGACTTCCTCTTATAAAAGGATTTTTGCGAGAGGGAGTGAGATTATGAGTGGTGGGGATAGTAAAGAGGGACATGGAATTGAAGATTTAGTAGAATGGGGGTTTTTCTTCAGCTGAATGGTGTGTGGAAATGAGGGGAAGGACCCTCCTATTTATAATAGTGAGGTAAGGCTAGGGTTTCCACGATTTAGCCTCAAAGCAACTGGAAAACAATAGATTCCAGCTTCTAAAACCCAATATAGTATAAGGATAGAATATACCAAAATTGAACGAATCAAAATGACGTGTTACGGAGGAAGAGTGATCGGCGTGGGTCACTGGGAGTGTGCCCGCATAAAACGGGTGAAGACAACACATTTTGGCAAGAATGTGACCGATGCCGATCGCTTTGATAGTATGGGGATTCGTGCCTAACTTAGGCGCGGTCGAAAGCCGAGGTTTGCGACTGATTTAGGTCACTATGCGAGTTTTGGGCTATTTTGTGAGGTGTGGGCTGAAAAACAAGATGGGCACGGAAACCCATATAAAAGAGTTGACCAACACCGATTTGAAGGGTTCTACTTTTGGAAAGTTTCCATTTTGGGAAACTAATATTTTTGCCTAATGAGCTTCCGTTGGCTTCAATTTTTGAGTCGAAGGAAGGGAACAAAAACTTCCTTGATCTAATCTAACTCCGATCATACAGGTGAAGCTAAGTTTTCATCATTGGGCTAATAAACGAACAAATGAGCTAATGCACAAATGGAAGAGTAAAATTATTTTTACATTCACTAAGGCTATTTGGACCTAAAAAGGTTAAAAGAAAAATAAAATTCAAGTAAAAAAATTGGAAGGAAAGAAAATAAAAAAACACCTTTTTTTTCTTCATTTGGACTTAGGGAAATATAAAGGGGAGGGGAACAAAAATACTAATTTCTCCTTAATTTCCAAGCCTCATCAATGAATTAGTCACCATTAACCCCTCCCGATACACGTATAAGTTTCTCTCCTTATATGCCCCCTCATTCTTTTTCAATACACACATGGGAAGCAAAAAAAGAAAAAAAAAGACTTACAGATCTCACAATTCAATAATTTTCTTCCACCTAATTTGCTATATGTGTCCATTGGTTTGCTTCCAACCTTGATTTTCAGTTTCTCTCTCCTTACAACAAAATTTTCCATTACTACATCCATGAGTTTGTTTCTTATCCTTTGCTTCCTTTATTTGATTTTGTAAAGATCAATGTTAATTTATTAATTGAAAATCATATAACATTTATAATAAGTTTCAAATCTAAACATCACTAAAATAACAGAATCAACCATTGTCGTAAGAATGCGTACGACGAGGCTATAATCTTTATGCTTGGTTTTACAGTCTCTTTATGCATTTGATTGTTTCTTATTTGATTTTCATTTGAGCTCGTTGCTCGAGGACACCAGATTCATCTTTCAAGCTTGCTTTAACGATTTTTTATTTCAGTTATTTAATCGCTTTCCATATTGTGGTTTAAAGATGTATCGCATTTAACTCCTCCCACCGGATATAACTTTGATTTCTTTTCCCTTTTCCTTTTCGCTTTCCATTTCGCTTTCTTTAATGCTTTATTAACTGCTAGTTTATTGCCTTCTAAGAATGTTGGGTGTTTTAGTTATTCCTATAACATGATTGGTTGCTTGATTGATTAAACGCTATTTTAATTCACCTTTTTGATTAGTATAGCTCGTCCGTTGACGGGCGGAATAAAGGGTAGCCCTTTTGTTCCATACCTTCGCCCCGAACACTCGGATTCTCGGTTTAAGACCAATGGAGTCTCTTTAAAAACCTTTTCTAACATTAGTTTTTCCATACTAAATTTGGGAAAGTATTTTCTATATTATTGTTAGTTTTTATTTACTAAACCGATCTGGTTACTCTTTGATTTTTAACCTTTATTTCTTCCTACTACTTCTCAGCATTTTAGGTTAAAAAAATAGGAAAATATGGATTCGGTTTGACCACCGAAGCTATATGGTCGAGACTGATTCCACGATCATGGCCCTATAGCCGACGCCGGTTATCGGTCGGTGTAGGTTTACGCCGGTGCTCGGCTAGTAAATGGGCTCGACTCCGGCCCAAACAGCTTTCCACCGATTGGTTCGAAGCCTTGCGACAAAGTGTACCTTTTATTTTTCTTTCTTTACCCTTTGAAATACTATCCTAAGATTTCCCTAAAATGAATGTCGAAAAGAAAATGATTAACCAAAATCGCCAATCACATTTTTGCCCATATCCTTTCGAAAATATGATTCCAAAAAGGTTATTTTATTAAGAGGCACCGTAACACCCCAAAACCCACCCTAGGAGTATTACACCGCCGAGTTCCTCAAAGGAACTCCCAAGGCTCTGTCCGGCATTGGTTTGACTGTCTAACTCAACTCAAGGACAATAAGGATGGTTTTCCGAAAGGATTTGAGATTCCCTAAAAATTTCGGCAGAGTTCTGTTTGTAATATGGACTATCCCATAGGCTAAAAGCCTTAAAACCTCGCATGAAAGTCACAATGAAACTCAATGAGCCACAAGCTCGGAGTACAGAGCTCAACGGCCACACGCCGGAGTATATTCACAACCACAAAACTTATATTTCAAACTAGTTTACAACCCAAGTCATGAACTCAAGAAAAACTAGATTTACAACCACTTGAGATCAAAGTTGCCGGAGAAAGGAAATCTCCGGCTTGTCGAGCTACTAATTCGGTCTCCATACATACCTTAAACTTACTATACATTACTATCTATTACATAAGAAACCGAGTATATACAACATGTTAAACATGAAATTACATAAACCAACTCCAACTTGCGATCACCATCCAAGTCAAGCATTCCGAGCAACCGTATCAAGGAGTACCCGCAATCGGGAGGGAATTTGTGGGGGTGAGCAATAAACCACGGGCTCACCGGAGTCTCATACCCTTAAAATGGAAATTCCTTACACATAATAGTCATAATAATGAAATCAACGAAAGCATAATAACATAATACAAATCTATATACTTTTAATGAAATCTCTTGCAACTTAAAGACCGAATTCTTTTTATCATTCAAAAGCACGATTTCACATTCATGAACAATTCTTTTCTTCTTTAAACAAAATGGTGCAATCATCGTTACTTTCTTTCAAATGCTTTCAAACAGAATTTGAATCATTTCTATTGAATCACTTTCATAAATCACTTGCAATGAATTTCTTTTGGTGAATCACTTCCTAGGTTGTGGATCCGAACTAGCACTTCGCAATTTCTCATAATTTCTCCGATTTCTCTAGTTTCTCGGGGCGCGACCCCAAATGAAAGGCTCCCGGGACCTATCTAGGAAGATTCCAATCGGGCGTCCTGCTACACAAGACCCCTAGCTAGCCACCCCTAGCTAGAACCCTTCCTTGTGCTAAACGATCCAGGCAAGGTCGATTCACAATAGTTTCTTTAACACGATCACTTATCAAGCTTGTTTAAAAACATTCATAAATCAATTTCACTTCTTAAAAGTACGTTTTCACGTTTGAAAATCATGCATCACACAAGTCACATTCAAGTACCTGCGTAAAACACAGAACTCCTTTCAAAACTGACTTTTGAACATCATTTAACATAATCACTTAGCACAATTAACCAAAACTCATCTCACACAGTCCTCCTCGACTCTTTTCCGACTATACCTTTCTAAATCTATCAATTCAATAATATTACTTTCTTTTTTTTTTCTCGAGCCACAATAACCACAAGTAATTACCACTTAACTCAAACGTCTTAACTTCTCACAATTTTCCATTTTCTCCTTAACTTCTCCTCTTATGCCTTCTCATTACTAATCACACTCTTTCTTGCCCATACTTAATCACATAACTCTTAACTCACTTCACTACATTTCTTTTAGCTTCATTTATCTTCTAGTTCCATTTACTCTCAAGGATTTAGATATGCCTTCAACTCAACTTACCCTCACCATCACTAGCTCTCAATTTCCCTATCTCACCTGTGTGCTAGTCAAGGTGATCTTGCACTCTTGTTTTTATTCTTAACTTGTTATTTCCCAACATAAGTCGTTACCTTCCAACGCAAAGAACTTACGAACCTCTTAAGGTTCAACTGAAGCATCACTTTATAGTTTAGACCCAAATCACCATTTCTTCATCTCTAAGTGCTAATTAAGATCTTCACAATACTCTTTATATTTATGCAACCTAACTACTTCTAAACTTTCAGCATCTCAACTCAATTCTATCCAACTACAAAACTCCTTCAGGTTTCTGATTCAGACTTAACAGTTCAGTTCGATTTTCTCATAACCTAATTCAGTCCTAACCACTTCCTCACTTCATTCTATCACATACACATTCAATAATCACAACAAACTCATTTGGATTTCGAAATTAGTAATAGTTTAGAGTATAAGACTACCCACCTCGAATTAGAGATTAAAGGTTGCGAATTTCGGTTCAGTCTAGGTCAGTCTCTGTGTTTCCTTCCTCTTCCTCGCCTTCCTGCCCTGCTGCCAGCCTCAGTCTGGGTCTAACTTCGCTGCTTTCCTCCCTGCCCGCCGCTGTCGCCGCCGGTTGGTCGCCAGTTTCCTTCCTCTGGCCCTCGCACTCGCTCCTCTTCTCCCGGTCTCGATTTCGCCTCCTCTTTCGTGCCCTTTACTGGTATGCCCGCGTTCGTCGACCGTCCTCACTTCGTTCGCTGCTCGGTGCGCCGGCCTCCGGCCTCTTCTCCGGCTCTCACGTTCATGCGCTCTCTGTCTCTCTCTCTCTCTCTCGCTCGATTTCGCCCTCACCGATCTCCCTTCCCTCGCTTTCCCCTGCTTCTGTCCTGCTCCTCCTTCTTTCCTCTGTTTTCCCTCGGCCTCTTTCCTTTCCCCGAGCCTTTCTTCTTTCTTTTCCCATTAATTTCCTCTTTTTTTTTTTTCCTTTTGTTCTGGCTGCCTTAGAAAATGCCAGCAAAATACCCCTTTACACTAATCTCTCACTGCCTTTGCCCACATAATCAATCTCCTTCATATATATATATATATTTTTTTTAACACAAGCTGCCCCGGATTTTAATTACTCGGTCCGAGCAGGGTATCGGGAGGAGATAATATAATCCGCTAATCTATTCATAAAAGCGCGTAAAAATAGGAGCTCATACTAAATAAAATATTTTACGCGTCGATTACTTAATTTAATTAACCTACTTAAAATTCCGGGTCTCACGAGCACACCTCGCTTTCAAAATAAAGATCAATCTTCAAAATTATAAAAGATTCTTAAAAAAAGTGAAAAGAGAGCCGACACTTCGTTGGAGAAATGTGGTCCATTGCCTATATGGGGGACGGGGTCGTTAGTTCTTACATTGGTGACTCAAATGGGGACATCACTTATTAAAACGGTGAGACTTGAAAATCAAAATGGTGAATTCTTATAGTGAATTGCATTAGATATTTTGCATTTAGGCAACCTTGGACATAGTTGTTCTTTATTTGGACCTTTAGGCTTTCACCCTTAAAGTTCCTTTGTGGAGAGATCAAATCATTATCTTGGTGGGTCCACAAGTCTTTACACCGAGGTGTGATTACTCTCCGCTCATAGCACAATCTCTTGATATTTTGATCAAGAGGCACCGATAATTAAAATCATAGGGGACAATTTTCAAACTTTGAGCCGCCATGTATATAACCTAGATTTACCTTTTGAACTCGAAAACCTTGACGGTCTAGATTGTACCACTATTTCAATAATCATCTTTTATTATGTTTCAAAAAGACCTTTTACTACGGTTATAGGGCGTCATGTATGCGAGTGTGGTAGGAGATAGACATATTTTACTACAATTCACAACCGTAGTAAAAAAGCAACCTATTATTATGGTTATTTTAAAGAACTCGTAGTAAAAGGTTTATAATTACTACGGTCCTAGAGAAAGAACTGTAGTATTAGGTGAACCTATTACTACAGTTTGTCCAGAACCGTAGTAATAGGCCAGTCCCAAACACCTTTTCATCCAAAATTTTGATGGTAGCGTTGACCTATTACTAGGGTTCTTACCTAAAAACCATAATAATAGGTTTATTTCAAACAAAAATAGTAGGAAAAGGTCTAAAATTTTTATATAATTATTTTTTTGTTTTTGATACCCCTTGTACAATTGTACAACAATAATATATACAATAACCATTTAGGGCAAGTATAATACTTACCTTTTACTTTATTGATAATAAGGATAAGCCTACTACTTATCCTCGTAACACCCCAAAACCCATCCTAAGAGTATTACATCGCTAGAGTTCGTTAAAAGGAACACCCAAGGCTCACTCAGGTGTCGGTTTGGTTTTCTAATTCCAACTTAAAGGTAATAAAGGTCATTTTCCAAAAGAGTTAGATATTGTCTAAAAATTTTGGCAGGGTTTCGTTTGTAATATGGTTTGTCCCTTAGGCTTAAAGCCTTAAAACCCCGCATAAAAATTATAATATAACTCAATGAGCCACACGCTTGGAGTACACAACTCAACGGCCACACACCGGAGTCCAACCCACATGCATAAACTTAAACCAATCTAAATGGTTCATGATGTAGCTAATACAAACTATATGAACTTTAGTTACAAGCTACAACAGTTAGAAATACATGGAATGAATGTCAACAACTTGAGCCACTCAGCAACATCATCGGCACCAAACAACAAACAACAATTAGCAAACAGGAGTCCACAGTATGCTAAAATACAAGACACGTCACTTGAGAGAGTGCCTGCAATCGCAAAGAGATATGGGGTGAGAAAACCACAAGCTCGGTGGGTAATCTTATCCCAAAAATCAAATATTCATACTTCATTCCCATATAACAAACCATATCGTAACTTTTGCTCCATATCTTTGAATTTCCATTTCAAACAAAACAGGTTCTCCACATCTTACTCAAGCAACTATTCTTACATCTCCGAACTATCTCACATTTCCGAACTATCTTACTGAGTGGATCAAACCCAATCAAAACAAGATAGAACTTTAGTTATTCAATACACACACAAATTCACGCAGTTTAACACTTAAATCGTTTGCAACATAAAGATTATACCACTTCAATCATTTAAAGACACCGTTTCGCAATCATTAGCAACTCTTTTGAAATTGTTTGTTTTAAACAAGGTGGTGCAACCACCTACACTTTCTTTCAAATACTTTTAGTTCGAAACTGAATATGCTTTCGGGGCTTTAGACGATTGAACTAGCACCGGACTATTTTCTCGGGGCGCGACTCCTTGACTAAGGCTCTTGGGACCTATCTCGTAGTCAAACTCTTGGAAGGCGCCGCTTTCCTCGTTAGGAAATAATCAACCTCACCGGTTGATGGGCATCTCGATACGCAAGGACCCCGTGGCCCGATATGCATGACCACCTTCTTCCCTCTAGTCTAAACAATTCTTAGCCCAAAATTAGTTCAAAGCTGAGGCGATCACAATCACTTATCAAACTTGGTTTTGAACCACAATCTTAAATCGGTTTAATATCATAGAAGGCTTGGCACCACGTGCCACCCCTCTAAATTCACTTTCTCAAATCGGTTTCACTTCTTTAGAACATAGTTTCAAGTTTGAAACACGGTTATCAAGAATCATACTCAAGCATTGTTTTGAGTAAACATTTGAACTCTTTTCAAAACTAACCTTTGAACGTTCTTTAGGATCAAGTTACTTCACAAGCCAAGCATCTCTATATTAAGATTCAGCATCCCAAGTTAGCATATTACTCAAGTATTCACCTAAGCATTTAGCGCCTTCTAATATTTATCCATATTCTACTCAAGCAAAACTCTTACATTCCATATACATAATTCTCGCCTCCCTTCGTCCCCAAAGCCACAATCACTCCCAATCATTTTGAATTGTTCCCATATTTAATTTTACATATAATGTCTTCCCAAGTTGTTCCTTTGCTAATTCAACTTCATTCCAACTTAATAATCACGAAGGTCACCCGTATTTAACCCAATAGTTACTAGTGTTATACCTTCGGACCTCAATGATACTTCAGTCAATATAGATTCATATTTCCTTGATACTCCAATTTCATGCTCGACCGTTCATTTTTCATTAAACCCAATTCAGTTTTAAGCACAACGAACTCGGGAAACTAAAACTCCTCTAAGCCACAATAATCACAAGTCGTCAATTCACACATGATCACAACTATCACAAATGGTTACAATTTCAACCCAAGGAATCACAACTCATCACAATCTGTTAAGTTCAATTTAAGTTCTCGTATTGTCTCTCCCTAGCTTGTCAATTCCCTAATTTAATTCACACGAGCTAATTCACACGAACTCGGGAAACTAAAACTACGCAAGTTCACTTAATTACAAGGCACCAATGAGCAAATCGTATCGGAAAAGGGTAAATAGTTGGCTTGGAACAATTCCACCACTTGTTTTAAATCGAACACTAATGTCTCAACCAAATACTTACGCAATAAACACATTAACTTGGCACACACATAGTTCAAGCATCTCACATCATCCTCTAGTTCCTTATCCTCTCGCAAACTAAGCGGACTTTATGGCCAAGTTAGTTGAATGGGCTACAAATTATCTATAGTGTATCAACGACCAAACTGTAAGAATGACATGCATACTAGGTAAGTAACATCACAAAAAGGAAGTGGACAGAGCTCGAAAGTATAATCAAAATGCGGGAATTGAAACCACGTAGAACTAAGAGGCAGCCAAACTATATGCGATCATATCCAGCACAATAGGATCCTTAAACAACTCATGGTAACTACAATAGGTAGTAGGGAGTCCTCATGTTACTTTTTCTCCTCTATGGGAGTTAAGATCAAACCTAAGATCCTTATGTGAAACTTAAAGTATCTCACTCCCAAGTAACTTATAGTCACTCCAATGGGCACTAATAAACACAAATGAACTCCAAATGAAGTATGGGAGCGATAGAACAACTTCTAGAATTTCTTTGTAAACGAGGCAATCAACCTACAAGATTGTTATTAATGCCCAAGGTTTATAAAGATCCTAAGAAACTATTTCCAAACGATTTATGATGTTTAGATTACTCACAAAGAATTGCCACATATAAACTCAAAGTGGTGGAGGGCATGATTCCAACATTCATCAATCGACTCCTCTTGCTGAGATAGTGAAGTCAAAGGAACTCAAAATGGTGGAAAGCACAACCTTTAATGTGATTCACTTAACTTCGTCTATCCTCATACTTGACTTATTTTATACCTTTCTCACAAGCTTCTCAAATTGGAACTCATAGATGGATTTTCATAACCATTGCATCCTATGTTTGGTCGACCCAAAAACTTAGATGGAAATAAAGAAAATACCTAAATCAACTGTTTCTCCAAAATAGCTCCCAAATGTACCAAAAAATACTTTCCAACACATCCGAACAAACATGCACTTCAAGTAAAATACCAAGTTTGACATTTCGATCATGGACCCAAATATTATTATCAAGAAAAGTCAATTCCACCAATGATACAACGAACCTTTCACGTTATATTCCCCATTAATTTCCTCCCCATAGCCTCTAATTCTCATTTATAACTTCCAAAAGTACTCACCTATGAGTATTTCTATAAATATATGCAAGTATCTCTCAATACTCGGGTTGCTCAGCCTATCCTATTCAACAATGTGACATTTTGATTTATTCCTTAGTGACAACTCCCAGAAGGCAACCTCTATACCTAAATCAACAAACGGGATCGTGAGTCTCTAATACCGCATATCATGGTAAGGGAACTAGTACGTGCCAAATTTAAATCCCAATAGTCGCACATAGGGTACCTTGCAGAATGTGTCCTAAATTGGGACACACAACGGTGCTTAATATACCTGATCACATGGCAATTGGCATTTAACCACGTCTCCCACCAAGAAGCGACTTGATAAGTCAACACCGCATGACACCATCTCCGACGAATTGAGACGCCAAGTACATATCCGCCATCATAGGTTCTTAAACCAACCCCAGGTGTTCAACCAATAAGATCTACACATCACATATGCAAACATCGAGTGTGTTCAACCTATCACAACTCTCTATCCCCAAATCCGAAACATGCATTACGGGATCCCGGAACGACACTACAGCCCTCTAAAGTGTCCAATGGATCTTAACCTACCTAATGTCTGAATAGTGTGTTTAGCCATAGAGAGAGAGACTCTTACCTTCTCTACATCCCCCACATTGTGCATCCATCGAATTAATTCACCATGTAGTTCTCTTTTTAGGAATGGATGTGGGAATTTATGATACTTTGGGATTTGTTTCAAGAAGCTCATGTTAGGTTCTCAATCATATTATTTTCATTAAACTACTCGCAGTTGTTATTTGTAGAACTTTTTCAAGATCTATCCCTCTTTCTTCTCACCGCCTATGTCAAACTCATCCTAGACCCGACCAGTTGACTAGAGCCAATTCAATCAACTGGTTTGCTGGCCCACCTCATGGGTAGCATCCGTAGTTTGTTCGTCCTTTTACTCTTGGCCCATTTTATTTGCTTGTTTTTGCCAAAGGCATCTTAGGACCGTGCTTATTTGAACTTATCATTTTCGTTGCTCCCTTTTATTATTTTCTTTTGGGGGAATGGGGCTAGTATAATTTTCAAATTGTCTTTAAAAATTTTCTTGCTACAATAATTTTGAACAGGATTGGCGAGACATGTACATAGCACCGATGTTGTCACAATACAACCTAATTGGCTGAGAAATAATAACACTAAGGTCATACAACAGTTTGCGAATCTATATGGTCTCAAGCAACTATGTAACCAACAACCCAATACTTAGCTTTAGTAGAGGACTTTGAGAGAGTGAGTTACTTCTTGGAGCTCCAACCAATAAAATTAGGACAAGAAACACCTGTATAACCGAGTGGTAGACCAACAAGAATCCTTACAACCAAACCAATCAACATTAGAATAGGCCACTACCAACGTGGGAGAGGGCGTCGAGATGAAACCACAACCCATGCAGAAAAGTACCATGTAAATAGAGAAAAGTATTCTTGATAGCATGGAAGTGAGTAGTGCAGGAAGCATGTATAAACTGGGAAACCATATGAAAAGCATATGCAATGTCAATACGAGTCTTAGTGAAGTAATGTAAAGTGCCTATGATACTTCTATACTGAGAGGGATCTACAAGCGGTTCACCATCGAAAGGAATAACGTGGTTTGAGCGGTAGAAGGTGTTCTAACAGGTTTATATGTATGTAGCTAAAATTTACGTAAAGGTCAATAACATACTTCTGCTGAATCAAGAAAAGGCTTGAAAGAGAGTGAACCACCTGAATACCCAAGAAATAATGAAGATTTTTGAATTTTACGTAATTCATAAGACAATAATGAAATATGAATGAAATGTTGAGGATATTCATTTTGTTTGCTTTAACGACCGAAGACATAAGAGGAACCGAATTCTCATGTTGTGATTAATAATCAAGTTGGTTTTACAAGACAAAACATGAAAGTGTACATGCAACATAGGCCGATCTACAAAGAAAGGTAGAAGGTCGACAAGTCAAATGGAAACAAAAGTTGATAAACATGAATGACTATTGTTTATGACTTTTTGTTTCAATTTGACTCCTCGATCCTTCCGCCCTTATTTGTAGATCGGCCTATGTTGCATGTACACTTTCATATTTTGTCTTGTAAAACCGACCTCATTGTTAATCACAACAATAGAATTCTGGTTCCTGTTATGTCTTGCGTCGTCAAAGGAAATTAATAGGGTGACCTCAACATTTCATTCATAATTTCATTATTGTCTTATGAATTACGTAAATTTCAAAAAAATCATGTCTAGTTTATGATAAATGTATAATACATCAAAATTGGAAGCAAAAGGAAACTATATATATATAATACATCAAAATTGGAAGCAAAAGGAAACTATATATATATATATATATATATATATATATATATATATATATATATATATATATATATATATATTATTTATTAATAAGAATATTGGATGGGAATAATACAAACTTTTAGGGTGTTGGTCAAATTTAATACAAACAATTTCCTTGGCTATGAACATGACCAACTTTGGGGGTATTTTACAATATCGGAACACCACTTAGTTTTATGGGCGGTGACTCGTTGGAAACGTGACGTGGCAAGTAAAATAGACAAGTGTACGACAGAGTCAAAGTTTGAATTTGAATTTATGAGTTTTTAGTGCTTGCTAAGGGTGGTCTTTAAAAATAAAAAATAAAAAACAAGATCTTTCATTGCAAATTGCTGAGAAAGGAAGGTAATAAAGGTTTAAAACTGCGCTTAGGAGCTATCTATCGGAATAATGTCATCTCGCATAAAGCGGAAAAACTAAGAAGTACAAGTCGAGTGTGTAAAACAAATATGGAAGGATCAATATTTCTACATACAAAACCATGAGATAGAAGAAAGTTGTTGAAGTGATGAACCAAGCTCAAGGGGGCTTGTTTCAACCATATATGGCCTTTTTAAGTTTATAGACATGCCTCGGAAAATTTGAGTGAACAAACCCAGGAGGTTGTCGCATGTTAACCTCCTCGGTTAGAGTGCCATGAAGAAAAGCATTCTTGACATCCAACCGATGGATAGACCAACCATAAAAAACTGCTGAAGATAAAATCAAGAAAATAGTGACAGGTTTGACAACAAGACTGAACCTCTCATGGTAGTTAATCCCATCTTGTTCATGAAAGCCTTAGGTCACTAATCGAGCTTTGTATCTCTCCACACTTTAATCATAACGATACTTTATTTTATAAATGCACTTACTACCAACAATATTCTGGCCTGGTGGGGATGGTACTAACTCCCAAGTCTCATTGGCAAGGAGTATGGAATACTCCTTCATCAATTCATCAACCCATTTAGATGATTTGGAAGCAATAGAGAAGGAAGAGGGTTGGACCTCGGATAGAGACAAAAACAGAGACAAGACACATTTGGGTTTAACGATACTGAACTTGGCTCTAGTTTTTATAGGATGCCTATTGACCGGAGCAATGACAACATGACTAGAAGTGGTTAGGGAAGGACACGACAAATTAGGCTCAATTGAGGTTGGGCCACAAGGGACACTACTAGCATGGGTAGAACGAGTCTCCGGTGAAAGACTACTTGCTAAAGGTGGATTGGACAAGGTAGTGGAAACTAGAATGAGGTTAGTAGAAGGAGTGCCCAACCTAAAACTATATGTGGAGACAGGCAACCCAGCACACAAGCCGGGACCCAGAGACGGACTCGAGATGTAAGAAAGGTGAGAAAGCTAGTTAGTTCAGCTACAAAAGATGGGCATAGCGATGGGCTAGCCGAAGCTGTGCAAACTGGTCTAGGGAGACAATGTGAGGCCCATTATCGTGGGTGACAGTGAGACACATGATACTATCAGGTTTAAACACATATGGTCGGGTCATGTGGGGAGCTTTGCTAAAAAGATGGGGAAATGGGTAATGATTTTCATGAAAACGAACATGGCAACTAACTTAAACACACCCGGAGATATGATCTAAACATCGATAGACTTTATAGTTAGCAACATAACCCAAAAACACACAGTGGATAGATCAAGTCTAAAGTTTATTAGCAGGAAAACAAGCACAGCCAAAGGGTTTAAGAAAAGAGATATTAACATTTACCTCCCTCGAGGTATTTGGAAATCATTTATAAACCTTTTAGGCATTGGTATTTATTTTTACCCACCCCGACCAGAGTAGTTAATATTTGAAGTATACATTGACCATTGTTCTTAATAATAGAAAACATCCAAATACGGTGAGTGTGCTGATGTGGCATAAGAAAATGAGGCAAAGTGCTAGAATTGCCCTCTTTGCGAGTAAAGAAAGCGCTTTTTTCCGAAAAAATCAAATTAGGTTTCTTTCTTTCTTGGCCTATTCGATTGTGAAGGGAGGCTCCATTGATGAGCCCTCATTTGAATGCTCGGATTCGTTCGCGATTAAGTAAGATAAGGCATCCCTCCTCAAAAAAATTAGGTTTTCCTCTTTCCTTTCTCAATTTAAGGGAGCTTCCATTGAAATCCAAGTTGGGGTTCACAATTTTCTATAGATGAATAATCTCAAGCTAAATTGACATTTATGGTTCAATGGAAGATCTCTTTCCGGATTAGCCTCAAGGGACTTTGAAGTGAGGAGAATGAGACGAAAGATGAAGAAGAAAGTTGGAGGTATCATTCATCGCTTTTCTACTCTTTTGTGGGTTCGGCTTCTCGGAATTTTGCCCTTCTTGCTTGTTGCTCGTACCATAATCATCATACCCATCATTCATATACGCGAGATATGAAATCCCAATTGCCCGAAAGAAATCGGGAGATCCGAAATAGGTATGATTTCACTAAGCTTGAGGAAGCCCTCCACCTGTTTGACGAAATGCCCTATAAGAAACCCCTCCCTTCGATTACTAATTTCAATCATTTGATCTCCCCATTGTCAAGATGAAGTATTACAACATCGCCATCTCTCTCTTTTTCTACAACCCTAAACACGGATGAAGTTCTTCATTTCGGGAAGGTGAGATCGAGTAGGAGCATTTGATGTTTTCTCTTTCAAGGTGCCAATAACCAATGGGGAGTAGCACAGTCATTGTATTTTAAAAATCAAGGACAAACTTGTCCTTTTACATTTCCGTTAGCCTCTCGCCTTTTTTTATCTTAAATATTTTTTATCTCTAAACCCAAGGTGGATAAAAATAAATACCAATACCTGGAGGGTTTATAAATGATTTCCAAATACCTCGAGGGAGGTCAATGTTAATATATCTTTAAGAAAATATAGTCGGACAATTGTTAAATAAAACTTTAAAGGGAAAAACATGGTTTAACACGACCATAGGGAGCTATTAACGTTAAAAATAGCAGCATTAGATGCATTTAACTAAAAATAGTCAAACATGGAAGCATCAAATAAAAACTTGCGAATCATTTCTAAAATATAATGATGCTTCCGTTTTGCAATCCCATTTTGTTGCTAAGTATCAAGGCAAGATTTGCGAAAGTAAATACCACGTTGATTAAAGCGAGTCCAACATAGGAGAATTATCAAACTCATGACCCCAATCACTTTGAAACATTTTCATCTTGCAGCTTAAATAAGTTTTCAACCGAGAGAACTTGAAATTTAGTAAATAAATCATAGACTTCATTTTTACGTTTCATAGGATAAAGCCAAATGAAACGTGAAAAATCATCGACAAAAATAACATTATACTTGTAACCATGATAAGATAAAGTAGGAGATTGTCAAACATTAGAGTGAATCAACTATAATGGCGAATCAGTTTTAATTCAACAAAATTAAAAGGAAGTCTATGAGGTTTAGCTAAACGACAAGTCGTACATGTATCCAAGAAAACTGTTTTAAATTGAACAAAATTATTATTTTTTCAAAAATCTAAAACTTTAACTCCACAATGACCCAATAAAAAATGTCAAATGTATCCGAATTTGGTCAAGGTAATGTAAGCGGGAAGAGGGAGATGATGGGAAGGATTAGTATAAATGGGACCCGGACTAGTTGCCTGCAAAAGGACTTCACTTGTTGTGTTGTCCTTGACACGAACAGAAGAGGAGTAAAAAACCACACTACAATTATTGTCATGACAAAGTTGTCAAACAAAAAGTAAGTTAAGTCTGAAGCTGAGGGACTTAAAAGACATTCTTAAGAGGAAGGGGACACGTTTGAGGGGAGATAACAAACATGCCAATATGAGCAATAGGGAGTAGAGTATCATCACCAACTTGAACCTAAGTATTGCTAGAGTAAAGAGACTTACAAAGTAACTTACCATCATCCGAGTCATGTGAGATGTCGCTGCTTGAATCAGGGTACCAAACTTGTTCATCAACCGAGATAGAATTGAAAGTAGCGTATGTAGGAAGCAATGATGTGGAACGTGGGCTATAATGGTTTAGACAATTCGGAGCGAGAATGTCCAGGAGCATGACAAATCTAATAGACAATCTTAGAGTGAGATCTTAAGACACTTTTAGACCGATTAGTGCCTATAGAAGAATGATTAGTAGTAGACATAGGCAACAAATAAGTACCAAACAATGAATTAACTAATCACATACTACGGTACCTGCAGGCATGCTCCTAGATACGTGCTCTAACGGATTCGGCTGACTAGAAACCTTATTGTTGCGACTGTTGCATCCACAACCCTTTGTTGTTCCGATTATTGCGATTTTCATAAGAATTACCACCAGAACTAGATGCTAACAAGGCACTCCCTCGCGCCGAACCATCTCTAGTAGTAGCAATAAAAGCTTAATGAATGATAGTGTTGCGATATCGTTTGTAATTTAAACGTTGCTCATAAAGAATTAATTTAGATCGTAAATCATCAAATGAGGTCGACTAAGGAAGCATAGAAAATGTAGTAACAAAAGCGTCATAATCATCGGGCAACCTAGCGGTAGTTAACCGAGTCGGTTGTAGGTCGAAGACAGGCGGTCGAATAGCGGCTAAGGAATCAACAATAATTGATCGCAAATAATTATCCATAGATCGACGCTCACCCATACTAACATTAGTCAACATCCATTTTAAATCAAGCCCAGGTGGAAGACTAGTCGTATTAAAGCGCGACTCATGTTGTTACCAAACTTGAAAGTCATATTGATAATTTGTACCTCGCTAAGAGTATCCCGAGGATATTGTAGCAAAAAGCCATGCACGCACCAACTGGATGTGAAACCCAAGTGAATAGCCTAGATTGGGTTGAGGGGGTCGTGGGGAGATGACAAAAGAACATGAGAAAATTGAGGAAAAAACCCGTCAAGGAGCCCAAGTAATTGATGCATCATGATGAACGATGTGAATTGCGTCCACCAAGAAAGAAAGTCATTGACCGAAGTAAGAATGGTGGTCATGTAATTGCCGACATTGACGGTCTACATGATGGGTGGCAGCGGCTGTAAACCACCCACAAAATCGGACGAGGAAGCCACCATAGTCGGCCAAGAAGAGTTGCCACCAACGACAATGACAAAGGGAGAAGAAAAGCCAGCTGCACTGCGGTGTAGTGACCACGGAGGGACCCGGACCGTGCCATCGTGGAGCCAACCGAGAACGACTTTGGGAACAACGACGCTGGGGATAATCACTGGAAGCGAGGCGGAGGCAGAGCAACTAGCGGGGAAGAAAGAAAAGAAGAGGGAGAAGGGAAGGGAAAAGAATAGACTGTTGACACTTCGACTTTCACCTCAAACAAGGGGCCGACGTCGAAGGCCGGGGAAGAGGTGATGATGGCAACGGCGGGAGAAGGCACGGAAGCCATGGCAAGCGGCGAGTGGCATGGCCGACACGAAGAAACCCTAGCGAAGCGTAGATTGCATGCGGAAGAAAGAAAACCGAGAGGGAAACTTTTTGGTTTTTTTGTAAAAATTAAAAATCTCATTCTAACTCTAATACCATGTGAGCTTTAGGGTCTGTTCGTTTTAGCGTTTATAAAAGCGTTTATAACCGCTAACCGCTAATAACCGCTCATAAACGCTCATAACCGCTCATAAACGCTCATAACCGCTCATAACCGCTCATAAACGCTCATAACCGCTAATAAACGCTATAACGACTCATAGCGACTCATAACGACTCATAACGACTAGTTATAACCGCTATAACGACTATCCACTATAACAACTAATAAACTCATATTAATATTATTGTGATGATTATTATTTATGATAATAATAATAATTATAATAATAATTATTATTATTATAATAATAATTAAGAAAAAATTATTATTATTATTATTACTACTACTACTATAATAATAATAATAATAATATTATTATTATTATTATTATCATTATTATTATTGAGAAAAATATTATTATTATTAGTAATAATAATAATTATTATAATTATTTAATTATATTATCATTATTATCATTATCATTATTTAATTATATTATTATCATTATTATTATTATAATGATACTCATCGTTATCGTTATCGTACTCTTGCAACA
Organism: Talinum fruticosum; assembly: GCA_021018815.1. NCBI lineage: Eukaryota > Viridiplantae > Streptophyta > Magnoliopsida > Caryophyllales > Talinaceae > Talinum > Talinum fruticosum. The sequence continues at coordinate 6,565,425 of JAITYX010000004.1, read as the reverse complement.
ATTGGATAATATTTTTGAATAATATTTTTGTAGCACACACACATCAATTGACTTGAAAATATTAAAATTAGTAATGAAATGATTTACAAACAAATGACTAACTATTGGGTAACATTTCCTACTACGCCACTAATCATATTAGCTATTTCATCCCTAAGTGCATTCATTGTTTGTGTGTTATGATGATCATAAAACTGTTATTACTATGATTATTGCTATAATAATAATAATAAGATTGTTAGCGTTTATTATTATTATTATTATTATTATTATTATTATTATTATTATTATTATTATTATTATTGTTATTGCTAAAAAATATTATTATATTTCAAAATTTTAGTATTATCGTTACTATAATTATTATTGTTATTATCATTATCGACGTTGTAACTTGTTATTATAATGATCGTCATTGTCATCGTTATAATACTCTTGTGACAATTTTATAACAATAAGAATAATATCAATAATGATAATAATAATAAATAATAATAATAATAACAATAAAATAATAATAATAATAATGATAATAATAACAATAAAATAATAAAAATAAAAATAAAAATAAAAATAAAAATAAAAATTAAAAATAATAATAATAATAATATTATTATTATTATTATTATTATTATTATTATTATTATTATTATTAAAAAGTTAATTATTTAATATTATTATTACTATTATAACAGACTTATAACCGCTCATAACCGCTATAGTAGCTTATAACCGCTATACAACCCATAACGACTATAACCGCTAATTATAACAGCTCATAACAGCTCAGTAACAGCTCGTAACAGACTCAAAACAGCTCGTAATGACTCATAACAGCTCATAGCAGCTCATAACGACTCATAACGACTCATAAACGCTATAAACGCTATAACCGCTAGTTTTAACAATTGAAACGAACAGACTCTTAGTGGGATAATGATTCACCTAATCATAAAAACCTAACATTGTATATATAGTAAAATACAAATAGAATAACTTTAAAATTATATTCCTAATTATCCTTTAATAGTTTACTTCAAAAGATTATTGGTTCACAAGATTGATAGACAAAAATGTTATTACCACAGGATTGACCTTGAGTCGAAAAGGAACAAAGTACAAAACACCACCGGTATGCGTAGCGCACTTATCTAACAATAAAACAAAAAAAACAAAAAAAAAAAAAACAAGACACTCCAACGAAGCGAATTGATGAATCATAAGATAGTAATGGATAATGTATTGGTCTCACAATCAATGAGCGAATACACATGTACAGTAGTCGTTTCAACGATCAAAATGGTCTGCGCCGATTATAATTCATCTGGCCCATGTTAGGCGGATATCCCTGTTGTTGTCCTGGGTAGTAGTTGGGCATACCGCCGCCGTAGTAGTTGGGCATACCGCCGCCGTAGTAGTATGGTTGTCGACCCGAATAGTAATTCATGTAGCCCATGTCAGGCGCATATCCCTGTGGTTGCCCTGTGTAGTGGTTGTATAGGCTCTGGTTCATGCCATTAAAGCCGCCAGCGCCAGCGCCAGCACCAGCACCAGCACCACCACCTCCGCCTATGCCTAAACTGAAATCGTTGCCGATCTTCAGATTGAACCCACTGCCGAGTATACCAGTGAGAAGACCGCCGATCAGGGCTGCCATTTTGATTTTCTGCACTCTGTTGAGACCTAAAAAGGTCAGAAAGTAAACAATTACCAAGTCATAATTTTAAATAAGAAACACGGTCTTGGCATATCATGGCGGAACACATTCTTGCCAATAAGGACTACGAACACATGTTGGCCGATCTAAGTGTTTCGCACTTGTTTAGCTCAAGTAAAGTCATGGGTTCGAGATTTTGTAAATGATAAAAATTTATAATAGGGAGATCTCTACTTTACTACTTTGTGTGCCACAGTTGTTAATAACCACCTTAAATTTGTTCGTACCACTTTATGTGGCAACAGTTGTTCAACATCAATAAATGGATGATCAAACACTACAGAAAAACAAAAAATTTTACAATTATTAATAGCCATCTTAAATATGTTCGTCTTATATTATCTCTTATATAAGTATATTTGAATATATTAATATTTATATTTTAAAATATTTAAAAAATGTGCATGTTTGATATAAATAAATGGAAATAGAAATAGGAGACAATATAAGATATTTTTCATATTTAGGTTATGGGAATGAAAATAAATTAGATAATGAAAATGAGAATAGAAATTTTTATTACCAAAATTTATTCCTACGAGGGAGGTAGGAATTTTGAATGGAAATCCATTTGTAATTTATTCAATAACAATATTAAGTTATTTCCATTCATATTCCTACTCTAAACTCAGACATACCAAACAGAGAGAATTTATAAACCAAAGCTCATTTCTAAATCTCACTACTAAATAAGCCGCGAGTGTTTTGTCACTTACCTTTAGCCACGTGAGCCGCGGCAACCTCTGTCTGTCTCTCCCCTTCTCGTTGCAACACTTGCACCTTGTTCGTGCTCTATATGTTGCTATATATAACCGCAGACGTAGAATTGCAACGCATAAAAATTAAGCATAAATTTATTTGTTTGTTAATTTATTAATTGTTGAATGGCAATATTGTAACCAGATGATAATTTCCAAAACTTAATATTTAAGTCAATGTCAGTTACATCATTTGATACTGTGGAGATAATATAAATAACATAAAAACAATTATGTTATTGCTACCACGTATTTCTTTCATGGAAATTATTGCTACTACTACTACTGTGAAATTTGACCATTTATTTTTAACAACTATTTTTCTCCATTGATTGCGAGATATTTATTAATTGCAATGAATAACGATCCCATTGTAAGTCATTAAAATTAGAGTTAATTAAGTGCAAATCTCTCTTTATCATAAACAAAAGTCATTGATACAACTCTTATTGCTTAAAAATTTAATACAACTCGCGTCATTTTGTAAGTTTGTAATAGCTGTCACCTTCACACTTCGGAAAACAACTTAAATTTATTTATTTTTAAAAAATAATAAATAATATAATATAGTTAAATAATTATTCTCTCGAGGTTTCTATATATATTATTTTCAATAAGGATAGAAAGAAAAGAACCGCAAGGATTGGACAACTACACAATAGAGCATGAAATAGAATTGCCATACTTGGCCAACTGAAACAGAGCAGATTGAAAAGAGCCAACTCAAGAATCAACCCGTCAGATTTCGGAGTTCATGCTGCAAGTCAAGTTCAGGCCTATCACTAGAGTTCATATCATGAGAAGACCAATTCTATGCACACCAAATTCACAAATGCAACTGACATATGAAGCAACACCAACAAAACATATAAATACTCTTTAGTGTCTACTTTGACCTTCAGCTTTTAGACTCTATCAAAGTGGGGGCTAATTGTAGACATTTAAAAAATGTCACCCTTATTTGTTTTATTGATTATATTTATTTTTGTTAGCCCAATGATGATAACTAAGCATCATTTGCATGCTCTAGTCGAGATCGGACTAAAACATAGTGGTGAAACCCATGCCAGTCCACAAAAAAGCCAACCAGTGCCAAAAATAACCCAAAGTGCATTTTCTTGGGCCAGACCAGCCCATAATCCAATTTTCCGGTCAGTCCAAATGAGGTTCGGGCTCTCAGTCTAACTCCAAACTGGTCCCGGCCTCCTAGCGTGCAAAAATGTAGCATTTTGACTTATTTTAGTGTCCAAACCTTGTACACTTCCCGGCATGGCCATTTTATTTTGGCGTCGGCCCTTGATGTCTTTGAACAACGTCTTTTTGATTGGCTTAACATTCCGAATTTTTCTTTATCCATTTTCGGAAATCTCTGCTTAGTTTATCCATTTAACCAACAACTGGGAGCTAATTTTAGGGTTTCCTAAACCCTAAATTTTTCATAAATAGAGGGTTCGCCGCCCCCTCCCTAATTTGGACCCCAATTTAGTTGCACCTTCTGCCTCTAGGATGCTGAATTCTCTCCCCCTCTCCTTTCTCTACTTTCCCTTACTCACACTAGAAAAATTCCCTTCGTAAAAGCTCACAAAAAGCCCTATTTTTGCCCCTTTTTCTGCACGAATGATCTACCGTTACTTTGCCAAAATTTGGTCAAGATTCGAGCACTGGAAGGTGGGTCAACTCGAGGACGCAATTCCACCCATTCGAAGTTTATTTTATACATTTAGCCTTTTATTGCTTTCGTATTGTGGATTTTTAGATTTAATTTCATTTAGTTTCCACCTCGCTTTGATGTAATTTTTGTATCACTTTCCTTTATTGCTTTTATTTATTTATTTTATTTATTGCTTTATTTATTAATTTACATCATATTTTGAGTGTTTTATATTTCTCCTTTAGCATGTTGAATGCTTGTCTTTTTGGTCGCGATGAGGAGGTCATCTTTAAGATAGGCGGAATGAGGAGATAGCCTCCTCATTTCGTGCCCGAACATCAGATGATTGTGTTTAAAACAGTGCAGTCCTATTTAAAACCTTTCATGATTTTTGAGGTTTTGACCCTTTGCTAAACCCAATATTAAGAAAAATGATTCTTTCTTTTGTAAAATTTTATGTCAAAACTAACTGGCAATTGCATCTCAATTTTTATTATAGAATATGGTAAAACTAAAAATTTGGCTTACGGTCCAATTCAAGCCATTTAATCAGGACTGCCTCGGTAGTCCAAGCCAGATGGTCGATGTCGGACGATAATTCTGGTGGACCAGCCTTGGCCCCTAGGTTACTGACTAGGCTTAGCTCCAGGCTCACTCACAAGCCTTATTGCTGCGATCGGTTTCCTGTTTTATTCCTTCTATCCAGAAAATATATTCCAAGAATTCTAAAATTCTTAAAACTGTCAGTCAACCTCTTAAAAATCAAAAGCCCTATTGTTCGCCTTGATAAGCACACCCTTGTGTGAAGCTGACATTCGTGGGGAAACGCAATCCGCTCCGTGGGCCTTGGAGGTTACATATTACATCTACACTAAGCTACTGCGCCATGAACAACGTGCCTTATTTCTCAAGAAACGCAATCAAGGCACCTTGTCTCACCTCGTGTATGTCGTTATCATGACTTCTTCTGTTGATATGTCCACTGTGGCTGCGTCTTTTGGTGGAAATTGAGTCAAAAGACTTAGCAAGTGCCACAACCGGAGGAACCACAACTTCAATAATGGGAGCATGATTTCAAACCATTCAAATTCTACGACTTCATCAACTGCCGCCAATCGAGGTGTGCCAATAGGATATGTATTGTGTAATTATGTCGATTCATCATTTAATATTCATAGTACTTTTACTTGTGTTACTCACTCTTTTCCTATAGGTAATGAATCGTTTGCGGGGGGTGTTAGGTTCTAGTCCTAATATAACTTGTAAGATATGTCACACACCTGGCCACTTTACTGCTGCTTGTTCCATTCGCTTTCATATTCATCCTTCCAACTATATTCCTACAATGGCGACGTTTACTCCTGCTTAGTTTAGTGAAACTCTATGGTATCCAAACTCAGCTGCGCGTCCAACATGACTCCAATGAAGGTATTTTGTCTTCTAACTCTCCTAACTTAGCTTATATTAAGGTTGAGGTTGGAAATAGTCGATTGTGGCCCATTACTTTCGCACATTAAAACTCAAACTCGACCTCTTTTGCTTTAGTTTACTAATTATTCCTATTATTTCAATGGAAACATAACTAGTGTTGTCCTTTTAAAGGGACCTAAATGTGTTAATGTCTACCCTGTTTGTGTCAAACCTGAGTCCGTAATCGTTCCTAATTTTGCAACTTTACGTGATCTTGGCTATGTCTGGCACCAAAGGCTTGAGTTTTAGACACCCTTAGGAAGAATATTTTTCTTGGTTGTTTTGTTTTTCATGACAATTGTGTTATTTGTCAACTCTCAAAAGTACGCCTATGAAGACTAAGGTATGAACTAACCCCTTAATTGATTTTGATATAAAGTCATTCATCTATAACTTAGGCTTACAAAAGATGCATTCTAAAATGACAATTCATAAGACGATGAATAAAATGTGACTGACCTTACACTTTGGATCTAAAAGTTTGTCTCTTAAAGTCTAAGGACATAATTCTACTTAGAAAAGTAAAAGCCGAGCTAGTCAATGAAATTGAGTACTGACTGAGTCACTTAGTTTTGGAAGCCGACCAACTCGGTATGACTAGAGTAAAAGTTTGCGTAAATAATTTCGGAGTTTTAACTCATCTTTGAGCTGGCTTACTTCATAAATTGAATCGGAATTACTAGTGTTAATTCTATTTTCGCAAGATTTATTGAGTTGAGTTCAATTATTTTGGCAAATATTAAAATATGTTCAATTAACTTTTTGAACCTTTTTCTACCCTCGTTGTAAGAACCATGACCTGTCCCTTCCGTAGAGGTAACCCATATTGGGACCAAGCTTCCCCACGAATGGCGAAGTTTTTTTTTTTTAAGATGATTTTTGAAAGATGATAATTTTTAAAAGTGGGGATGTATCTCTTATTAGGATTTCCGATTTTTATAATTTGATTTAAAATAAATTAAGCAAAAGTCCTGACAGTTTTATTAATCCTTTATTTTAAGAATTATTTTTAGAAGCCTCGGGATATTATTCCACAACTAAAAATAAAACAAAATAGAATAAATTAATTTCGTTGTAAGGCTAGGCCAAACCAAGTGTAAAAAGACCGGCTTGGACTGAAGCCATACTCGGTGACCGTCCGGCCCCAACAAGAGCTAACGTCATACGATCGCCGGCTTCGGTCATGGGCCGTGATGGGGTCAGTCTTGGTCCATGGCTTGGCTGTCAGAAAATAAAAATTCTTTTTGTTATTTTCGATCAAAAATGTCGAGGAGCGAATTAAAAGAAATAAAACAGGAAAATAGAGTCGCCGATCGGTTTTAGGAATAAAAACTAACAAAAATAAATAAAAATAGTCTTCCAATCTTAGTATGAGAAAACTAAGCTTGAAAGAGGTTTGAAAAGATGACTCCATCGGCTTAGAAGCGAGAATCTAGATTCGAGGGCGAAGGTACGAAACGTAGGGATAAACCCTTCCGTTACGCCCGTCAACGAGATGACCTTTACTAATTCGAAAGTAAGTTTAGGTAATGTATTAAAAGCAAGCCTACAACATATTAAGTGTGAAATTTAAATCAACCAAAGCATGCCAAAGAAAGCGATAAAAATATATACGAAAGCGATAAATGAAGCAATAAAGAAAGCGAAAAGAAAAGTGAAAGAAAGCAAAAAATAATAATAAAAGATTACATCGGGCGGGGAGGAATTAAAATTTGATTACATTCTTTCTCCACAATATCAAAAGCAATAAATAACAAAAATTAAATAGACCGTAATAGTTAAAGGCAAATTTGGCGTCCTCGGGTTGTCCCACCTACTCGATCTAGGTGTCAAACTGGATTTGAAACCATGACGATGTGACTGGAAGAGGATTTTTGTGAGTTTTTATGAAGTTAGATGGAAAGATGTATGTAATCGATAAAGGATTGGGGTTCAAATGTCGGTTGTGTAGGGAGGATTAGCTTAAAAGAGACCAAGAGATCGGAATACGCAAATATTCCGTAGCTCTTAATCAAACTTCAGCGAACATAACACATAGGAAATGGCCATATTGAAAATTAGAGCCTAAGCTCTCTATTTATAGGAAAAGACAAATGACCTAGGGTTTCAGCCAATGTAGTCGTCCAAAATGAACGGAAAATCGGCAAGCAAAATCACAAAAAAACCAAAGCAAATCCATTTTAAACCGGATCCCTGTGCCAAAGCCGAGATACGCGGCGCCGGCTATAAATGGAATCATAATGCCTCAGCTTCCTTCCGTGTTACGGTTGAACTCTGGAGCAAAAACGTAGCGTTTGGAGGAAAAGTCCCTGAAACGTGACACCGGTCAAGAACGATGTCGTTTTGTGGAAGCAAGCTCCGTGTCTAAGTTGGAAACTTAGAGGAAAACGCAGCGTTTTGGCGATGATCAATGCAACATCGTATGGACGAGTTAACCCCGTGTCTTGGTTGGACGCCGATGATAAAACACAGCATTTTAAGTGTTGCACGACCTTATGCACGATGGCGGCCACTCGTTGACTCGAAGCGTTGACCGGGCTTGGACCGGCCGAAAGAAATGGGTTTTGGACTGGCCCAAAGAAAAGGCGACTGATTTTTTGTGCTAAGGGGTTTCACATACAATCCATCAAGAAATTAACATTAAAAAAGGAGAGAGGTTATAGATGAATTTAAGCATCAAACCACCAAAACAACCAATTTAGTATAAAAGGATAAGTTCCCATAACCAAAGAACCAAATTCGAGCAAATGTATCAACAAAAGGGACAAATCTGAGGTCGACTTTGAAGAACCAATCTCGAAGAATCCAGATGAAAAAAAAATGGGGAATTCACATGCAATCCATCAAAAAATTAACATTAAAAAGGAGAGAGATTATACATAAATTTAAGCGTCAAACCACCAAAAAACAAATTTAGCACAAAAGGATAAGTACCCGAAGTAAAAACCAAATTCAAGAAAATGTATTAGTAAAAGGGACAGATCCGAGGTCGGCTTTGGAGCCTTCGTCGGGACATATATGAAAGAAAAACAGAGAAAGAGAGTTAGAGAGGACATATTTCAATATAATGAGAATAGCAATACATCTACAACCTTTTTCGAGTAAGAAAAGTCAAATTGCTTACGAGGATCATGAAAACTATGAAAGAAGTGGGGATCGAGGATTTAGCTAGTGAGAAAGAGACCTTCATCGTGGACGAAGCTTCCCCTTCTATGTGCTTCTCTCTCCCTCCCTCTCCTCTCCTTGTGTGTTGAGGTCGGCTTCGGAGCCTTCATCGGGATAGATCCGAAACCACGAGCGGATTTATCTTATCTTCGCTCACCCGTCCACCCTTTTCAAAGTTAATAAAAAAGAAAAATAAATGGAGACACAGGGAATCCAGATGTGAAGAAGCAAAGAAAGAGACAAAGAAAAATAGAGAGAGATAGAGACAAGGAAGATGCGTAGCATAGGAGCGATATGTTGTACGATTGTGAGATTCTAAAGGAAGAAGAACAAGACTAGGGAACAAAAAAGGGAGGGCGAGAGAGAGAAAAAGAGGGGATGGGGCTTGAGGCTTTTACTCCAATCAGACCTCCCTTAAATGCAACTTTTGGGTTATGCAATATTTTTTGAGACTTTTTACTACGGTTCATTGGAAGAACCATAGTAATAGATACCTATTACTACAGATTATTCCAATGAATCGTAGTAAAAGTTAATAATCCGACCTATTACTATAGTTCTTTCAATGAACCGTAATAAAAAGTTGATGACCGGACCTATTGCTATGGTCCAATGAAAGAACTTTAGTAATAGGTGAAAAGACCATTTATTTATAAAAATGTCATTGCCTCATTTTTTAGGATAGTTTTTGTTTTTAACCGTCATAAAACGCCCATAATAAAATGTCATATGTGCGAGTAATGCATATACAGATTGGTGTTCTCTTCTACAAAGTTTTGTGAAGACTTTGTCGGAAGAAACAAAGTTAGAAACCAAATCGAAAAATCACGTGTTTGGGCTATTAGATGGGGACGATGATGACATTACCATACACGTGTTCTTGGACGACATAATGCAATTTCTGCAGATGCAAGAGATTGAACATCCGCTATTATGTTTGACATGATGTGAGTTACTATATATGAGCTCATTTTTTAACCGTTAATTTCCATTTTTCACTATATATACAATTAATATGTAATAGGTGGCTCCACGAGATAGGAAACGAATCTGTTCAATTTCTCAATCCTTATGTCATTCAAGCAATAGGACAGGAAACTATGGACCGATCCGAGAGTCATGAAAAATACGCAGAAAAAATTTTACTTTGTGCCGTTCATTGAGGGGTAAGTGTACAAATAACTTAAATGGAGTTTAATGGTGTTACATATTTATAAATATATTATTTGTATCGAGTGTAGGTCACACTAGATGCTTGCTGCCATATATCCGAGGAGAAATATCGCGTATTGGCTCGATCCTCCGGGTCATCCGGTGATGAAAGATATCAAGAATGTACTCGACTTGTGAGTTCATAACTTACTCATTTTATACTTTTTTGTTAAGTATTCTTTTCAATTGTATGTTAATTTGAATTTTATTTTTCATCTTATTGAAAAATAGTGTTCTCGTAATGTATTATTGTACAGGAGAGGCTCATTTGTGAGATCAAATCCAACTATTGTCCCTGTAAAGGTGAAGTTCTCTTGCTTAGCGTTAAATTAATTTTCATTTGATATTACTTGCTAACTACATAAATACTAATTAATTCTCCACGTGTTGGGAAGTATAATTTAGTGCCACAAGCAAAGGGGAACGTGGAGTGTGGCTTCTACATTCTCCAAGTACATAAAAGAGATTGTGACTTAGCTGAATTTCAATGATCCCAAATCTAATCCCAAAGAAGTACTTGCACTTGTATTTGATTATGAAAAATTTAAATTTTTAATAATTGTTATGTTCTTTTAGCTTAATTAATACTTGCGAGTTGACGTAATTAATATGTCTTTGACAACATTGGTTATAATATTTCACGGGAAAGAAGCTCCCTACTTTCTATATAGATGTTGTGCTCGATGAATTAAGACAAGGTTGGGCATAGTTTTATATAACCGTATAAAGACAGTTACGTAAGTATATATTTACACTTTTTTTCATTATTTGATCGGTTACATTTGTAATTTTTTTAATTGTATACCATAGTACTTTGTGTGAGGCTGTTGATTTTATATATTTTTGGAATAATTCTGATTTGTATTAAAATAAAAATAAAAATTTGTCATCGTCCATTAAAGTCATTAAATACATTAGAAGGATTAGGAGTCATACAATGATGACAATCATTAAATATACTATAAGGATTAGAAGTCGTACAATCATTAAATAAAAATAAAAATAATAAAAATTTGTCCTAGAAATAATCAAATTCCAAAATATGAATGTGACAATAAAAAAATATGAATTACAATTAACCATTAAAGTCGTTAAATACATTAGAAGTCATACAATTATGACAATCTTGTTGACGTAGCAAACATATGTTCAAGTTTAATGAAATAAGACGTTAGAATTGATGGATAAAATTACGTTTTAACATTTAAAATTTAAAATATTGAAACTTAATGGTGTCAAAATAAAAATAAAAATAAAAATTTGTCCTTGTTAGGCTTGAAATAATCAAATTCCAAAATATGAATGCGACAATAAAAAATATGAATTACAATTGACCATTAAAGTCATTAAATATATTAGAAGTCATACAATTATGACAATCTTATTGACGTAGCAAATATATGTTAAAGCTTAATGAAATAAGACGTTAGAATTGATAGACAAAATTATGTTTTAACATTTAAAATTTAGAATACTGAAACTTAATGGTATCAAAATAAAAATAAAAATAAAAATTTGTCCTTGTTAGGCTTGAAATAATCAAATTCCAAAATATGAATGCGACATAAAAAAATATATAAATTACGATTGACCATTAAAGTCATTAAATACATTAGAAGTCATACAATGATGACAATCTTGTTGACGTAGCAAACAAAATTTAAAGCTTAATAGGATGTTAGAATTGATAAATAGATAAAGTCACTAACAGGTTGTATTATAACTTTTTAATTATTAACCTTTGTTTAATTAATCAATCATTTTAAATAAACTTACAAAATAAACGTTACGTTTATATGCCATGACGAAATAAGATGGAAGATATTATAATGAAAATAGTTTTTAAAAAAATAGAATCAACCAATTATAATATATTGGTGTTATTGGTGTACATTTTATTAGTGCAAATATAAGAATTAGGGATGAACCGGAGAATAATGAGTAACTAATTTCATGTTAATTACTACGAATCAATTGTCTATGTTATGTATAAAGCCAACACCCTTTTATAACTGTATAATTTTTATTTTATTTAAAAATACCTTCCACTTATACTAGAATTAGGTTCATATCCATCCTTTGACAAATTTTATGATTAACAAGCATACCAAAAAAAATGAAAAAACAGTCCTCCAATATCTACAAACCAACCATATCATCATCAAAGTGGTAATCATGATATTGCAACTCACATTAATTCCACCCATTATCCTTCTTCATCTGAGTTTATATGAATTATGATATGAAAATTCTGCTTCTTTTGGTGCAACAAAAATTTTGATTGTATTTTTAAAAAAATTCACATTTTACAAACTGTTAATATATTCTTTTTTTAATTAAAGAGATTTTCTTTTATAATTTTTCATTGCTTTGACTTTGTTATTACTTGATTATTATACGTTTCCTTGCAACTTCTTATATCATATTTTGATACATATTTTTTTACTTTATCATCAAGATTATGATTGATGAAATATTGGGTCAAGTTTTAAAATTTTTAAATAAGAAAAATTTACTTAGAAAATATTATATTATTTTTTTGTCTTTGATTTTTCAATGTATTTCAAGACGATTAATTTGTTTTATTTTGCCTAACATAAAATTCATATGTTAAATTAATTTATTATTGCACGCATTGCGTATAAATTGAAGCTAGTTATAATAAAATAAACTATCTTCTTCAATTATCACATGCCACTTTTACATAATTTTCCTTTTTTCAAATATTTTTTATCTTCTTTATTAGAAGATTTATGGGATATGATTTTGCTTCCTGTTTGGCACCTCTAATTCCTTCCGATTTCAAAACAAATAGTATATAAAACAAAAAATTCTGATTTTTAATATTACTAAAAATATTCTCAATTTCATTAAAAATCAATAGCTAATAATGTCAAAGTTATTATTATTAATTGTATTTTGGATATTATTAAATGGAAAAACCATACGGTAACACCCTAACTTTTTTGGAGAAATTACTCACTAAACGAAATAAAATTTAGAAAGATCCAATTATTAGAGTGTATGCTACGTGTCTAAAAGAGACACGTTAGGCACATACTCTTAATAAAATAAAAATAAACTTTATCACTTATTTAATCAATTATTAACATTTGTTGGAGTTATACTTTTCACATTTAATGTATAATATAATTAAAATAGTTGAAGATTATTCCAACTAAAAAATGAAATTAGTTGAGCCTCCCAATGATCTAATTATCCCGATGCATTCACACTTTACCTGAAAAACAATAAAACATTAAAAAAATGAGAAGGAAAAACTCTCAACACAATACATCCAATTATGAAAATAACAATTTTGTGAAATTCATTTTGTTTAGAAATAACATAAGAAAACACTCGGACTTCGAATGCTCCAATAATGAACGATGATTCTCTTTGGAGAGGACAATGAACGATGAGTTGATGAGCGCGTGTACCAAGGTTATCACTCGAAAAATGAACAATAAACAATAGGCAATATATACATCATTTTTTGTCACGAAAATACTTAAAAATCATTGCACTCACGGACACATACTCTAACTAAAAATGATGATCTCAATAAAGGAATTGACATATATTGTATCTTGCTATCTGCACTTGGAAAGTAATCTCTAGGTAACTTCAATGAACATTAGGAACGAAAAATTTCACTCAAGATGAGAGCAGAGAAAATAGTAGAAAAAAACTAAAGAGAGTGGAAATGAGAAAATATGAGTGAGTTAGTGTTTGCCTAACATTATGGGGATATTTATAGGGGAGTAACAATTGAATAGTCTAAGGTTATGGTACCTCAAATATCTTAATAAGTGTCATAATTATTTCTAGAAATTATGATGCAAATTAATCCCTAACCTTAATAGCTTGCCTCTTTGCTTATCCATATGTATTTAGATACTACTTTAGCAATAATTCATTAAACATATGCTTAAATTACAAATATTATGTTTTAAATTTTAATAATTAGTCATACTTTGATACTAGATTTAAAATGATAATAATAATAATAATAATAATAATAATAATAATAATAATAATAATAATAATAGTAATAATAATAATAACAATAATTTATACGGACAAATATATGCCAAAATATACTATTAAAGAATATTAAATTAAAATTAATTTACGATAATGCACAATCTATAAAATATCGATATATTTTCCTAATAAAAATTATTATATTTACAATAAATTGGTGGTATATATATATATATATATATATATTTAGAAGTTGGTTATAAGTGATGTATAAGTGATATATAGGACGCTTATTGTAATTTTTAAGCATATTGTAATAGACTATCAAGAGCCACAATTATATCTTGAAACTTTAAGAATAGAGTAATTAATGCACAAAAATAACATAATATAACATAATATAAAGTGTAATTTTTTCAGGAATAAAATAATACTTTTATTGTAGAATTAAATGATAAAAAGCGTAGATTAACATTTAAAAATTACTTTAATAAGTTTTAAATAGACCAGATGCATAGCACGGATTTAAGAACTAATATATATATATATATATTAAAAGTTGGATAGGAGTTAGAACTAATATATATATATATATATATATATATATATATATATATATATATATATATATATATATATTAAAAGTTGGGTAGGAGTTACATATGAGTGACACATAAGATGCTTATGTGGCGATTTTTCATAAATATTATGTTTATATAAGCAATGTATTTAATTATGTTTTACGTAATTGATTTATATGAAATTATATACCAAAATCAATTGATTGATTATATTGATCCAAAAACAAATTTGTTCATATTCAAACATTACCATTCTATATATTCATTAGTATACATTTTCATAATTTATAAAAGTTGGATAGAATCAATGTATATGTGTTAGGTTCAAATAAAAAGCATATGGGTAACACTTAAAAGGACATATGTAATAACTATATAGGATTACTTGATTGTATAAATATTTCATCTTAGATTGAATTAATATAATACTATATTCAAAGAAACTAAACAATTTCTTAATGAGATATTAACATTTACCTCCCTCGAGGTATTTACAAATCATTTTTACACCCTCCAGGTATTGGTATATATTTTTACCCACCCTAGGTTTAGAGATAAAAAATATTTAAGATAAAAAACGGAAGGAGGCTAATCGGAAATGTAAAAGGACAAGTTTGTCCCTAATTTTTAAAATAAAATGACTATGCTACCCCCATTAGTTATTGGCGCTTTAGTGCAAAGAGGGCAATTTTGGTACTTTACCTCATTTTCTTATGCCACATCAGCACACTCACCGTATTTGAATGTTTTCTATTATTAAGAACAATGGTCAATGTATAACTCAAATATTAACTACTCCGGTCAGGGTGGGTAAAAATATATACCAATACCTAAAGGGTGTAAAAAGGATTTTCAAATACCTTGAGGGAGGTAAATGTTAATATCTCATTTCTTAATTGTGTATATGTAATTTGTATGACTGTAATATAATTGTTATTAAATTAGTAATATTTAAAAGATATTTATTTACCTATCAAAAATAAAAATTAAAAATCCCACATATCATTTTTAAAAGTAATCAATGACTTGGCAAAACCGACTGAATCGAACGGGTCAACCCAAACGACTCGAAATCCAAACCAAACCGACATCCGAAACAATTGATCCGATTTTGACCCGAAAATCGAAATAAACCGACCGAAACCAAACCGACTCGAAATCCAATGAACCCGATTCAGATCCGAACAAAAAACAAACCGACTCGAAATATAATTGACTCGATTACGACCCGAACCCAAAATGACCCGAACCGAATCGGACCCCAACCAATTTAACCGAATAAAAGTGACCCGAACCCGAACCTACCCAATCCGAATTCGACCCAACCCATTTTTCTTTTGGTGGGTCTCTCATGATGGACTTTTGTACTTATAGTGGTACAATTTTTTTAGTGGGTACAATTTTGAACCGATTTTGACCTAAAAAGTGACCCAAATTACGACTCGAACCCGAAAAAACTAATATTAGTAATAAATTAACTTTAAAAGATTCAGTTTTTCTTCAACTCAAAAAGGTTTAGTAAAAAATTTGACACGATACGACCAAATATCAACCCGGCCCAAAAGTGACACGACTCGATTTCTACCGATTCAAAGTTAACCCGAAATCATACTCAAAATCTACCTGGAACGAGATTGACCCAATCCGAATCAAAATTGACCGAATAAATTTCACCCGAAGTTGACCCAATTCTAAATTTACCCGAACCGAACCCAAACCCGACTCGAACGAGATTGACCCGAAATTCAACCGAAGTGAAGTTACCCGAATCGAAACCGAATGAGATAAGCCCGAAGTCAACCCGAACCGAACTTAATCGGAACCGAATCCGAACTAAATGGTCTGATTGCTAACTATGATATAAAAACAAAAAAATTAAAAATTATATAAAAATAATAATTTTATTGTCATAAAATTATCATATACTTTCAAAATTATATATTTTATTATTAATATTAACAAAATTAAAATAAAAATTACTAAAATTCTTCTATGGCGGAGTACGACACTAGTATTATTTAAAAATTAAAATAAATGTAATTATTGATCCATTATCCATACATCGCATTTTATGATGCTTAAAGGTAGGGAGTAAATAATGCCCTAATTAGTACAACAAACCCAAGATGTGTACATTTTCCTTATTTAATTAAACGTTGACCTGAACTAGGGAGTATGGAGTAACTAATTCCTTATTAATTAATCCTAATTAGTTAAGACACTTTGCTACGTGATTTTGCTTATTGTCTTATATATAATAAAAAAAAAAAGGAGTGATTAGTTGACCCAACGATGCCTGGCAGGGTAAAATTGACACCTATTTATAGTGATTAGTGAACAACCCCCATCCATCAAGCTATAGTGACAGCAACACAAAAGTAAGAAGTTTATTGCAGGCAGTGGGGAGTAAGAAATGGAGGGTTTTGCAGCAGATAAAACCAATTATGGGCGGGAGTTCAGGGTCAAGGACATGTCTTTGGCTGACTTGGGTAGGGTTGAGATCAAGCTAGCAGAGCGAGAGATGCCGGGGCTCATGGCTTGTCGCTCTGAGTTCGGCCTCCTTCAACCCTTGAAGGGTGCCAAGATTACTGGCATTCTACACATGACAGTGCAAACTGCCGTCCTTATTGAAACTCTAACTGCCCTTGGTGCTGAGGTATATATATATACTTTTTAATCTACCTCGCTCCTATAGCTAATCAAAATATTGTTACCTTGGGTATGTTTGGTTGGGCAAATGTTTTCCTTGAAAAAATTTCATACATTGGTGACGAATAGTTGAAAAATTATTTTTTAAAGAAAAATCATTTTCATTCATGTCAAGGAAAATGTTTTATATTTAAAAAGGAAAGAAGTTGATGTTTCGAAAAGGATCGGTTTAACGGTTTCAATTGAAAATCAACTTTAAATCCCGAATTAGATAAGCTATCAGTTCTTCGGTTCGGTTAACCGAGAAATTTAACTGATTCGGTTAATCGGAAAAACGATTCAGTTCGACCGGTTGACGATTCAATTTCATGGTGTTTTCACACAGCTCTAATGATAGGAAATATTGAAAAAGTTTAATAAAATTTGATATCAAAATTCTTTCATTTGTCGACATATCATACATATATAATCACTAAAATAATTCAACTAACTAATTTTTTGTAGACAAAATGACTTCAACGGTTTGAATCTAAATTTGATATTTGATAGAGAACATTAAAAGAAATTCAACTTTAAAATTTTATGGTAAAATTTTTTCATTTGTTGACATTTATTACCACATATATAACCACGAAAAACAGTTGATTTGACTAATTAATCAAAATATTTCATTGAATAACAAAATGGTGTCTAAATATATAGTTTAAGCGTATTTTAATTTATTTAAGATTTTTTTAAAAACATAAAAAAATAGTTAATGAAAAATGACCAAAATTTAACTTGTTTGACTTCGTTCTAAAGGATAGTTTTTTCAGAAAATTGTTTTCCATCCTAGCAAATAACAGAAACCATGAGCTAAAAGTTACTTTCTTGGAAAAAATATTTCCACAAAAAAACTAAAAATCATTTTCCCCCAATTAGACATACCCTTTATATTTGTCAAGCAGATGTTATATATATATATATATATATATATATATATATATATATATATATATATAGAGAGAGAGAGAGAGAGAGAGAGAGAGAGAGAGAGAGAGAGAGAGAGAGAAATGATCGATGATTGATATGCTATCGTTTCAGGTGAGATGGTCCGCTGGTCATAGGTTCTCCACACATGATCATGCCGCTGCTGCTATTGCTCGTGACACAACATCTGTGTTTGCATGGAAAGAGCAGACTGTGGAGGAATACTGGGAGTGCATGGAACGGGCCTTAAATTGGGGAGCCCAAAAGGGAGATGAAAACGGGGGTCCAAACCTCATCTTAGACCAGGAAGGTCAAGTCAGTTGGCTCATTCATGCAGGCCTTAAGGCAGAAAAGGAGTACGCTGCCAAAGGCGTGAAGCCCGAACTAGCTGATGGTGAAGAGATTAGCCACGAGTACAAGGTCGGATTGACCATGATCCATGATGGACTTGAGGCTAACCCCACCAAGTACCAGACGATAGTAAAGAGGTTGTTTGGGATTTCTGAGAACACTGCGACCGGGGTCACTAGACTCTACCACATGCAAGCATATGGATTACTGTCTTGCCCAGCAATTAATATTAATGACTCTATAACCAAAAGCAAGGTACGACAAACTGACATAACCATCACACCCTTATTTTCGTTTCAATTGTTGAATTGACTTTTAGATGAATTAGCTATTCTCCCTATTTAATTCCTTCTGGCTTTCTTCGCTTTTTCTTTTCAAGGTGTTGTTTAGTTTTCTAATTCTTTCCCTTTTTCAACTTAGTTTACTACTCAAAGCGTAAGATGATTTTATAATAAGGGACAATACACAATTACAGTGTACTCAAGCATAATACAATTACATCATTGTATTAATGTGTTCAAGCTTTACAATTATACTCGATTCACAGATAAAAATAATTTTCTGTAGGTAATATACCATGCATTAAACCAAAAACAAAAAAAAAACTGAGGGATGAAGAGAATAGGAACAGAAGTACTCGAAATATAAAATCTCCATGTCATGTGCAATTTCGGTCAAGTAAATATTTTTCACATGAGGGACAATAGATACTATATTTATGGTATGGTTATTATGTTATATTATTGTGGAAAATATAATAGTAGATGTGCCACAATCCATATTAATAAATAGATTATCTTAAACATATATATAACCTTATAAGTTACTCGCCTTGTTACCAATTGACTTTGGAATGAAATCTTATGAAGTTATATACATTGTTAAATTGGATTAGGAATTACATAACCATTTAACATGCATATTAGTTACTATTGACCGAAGATATGGTCTATGGCGCAGTTTGGTTCTTTGTACGGATGTCGACACTCATTCCCCGATGGGCTTATTAGAGCCACAAATGTGATGATCACGGGCAAGGTAGGAGTTGTGTGCGGCTATGGCGAAGTGGGCAAGGCATGCGCAGCGGCCTTGAAAAGTGCGGGAGCGCGAGTGATCGTGACGGAGATTGACCCGATTTGTGCCCTTCAAGCTGTGATGGAAGGCCTCCAAGTCTTGACTCTAGACGACGTGGTGTCAGAAGGGGACATTTTCGTCACCGCAACTGGGGACAAGGACGTGATCACAGTTAACCACATGAAGAAGATGAAGAACGATGCCATCGTCTGCAACATGGGCAATGATGTTGAGATTGACATTTTGGGCCTCAAAAACTACCCTGACATTGAACGGACAACTATCAAGTCCCAAGTAGACAGGTGGGTGTTCCCGGACACGGGGTCAGGGGTAATTATCTTGGGAGAAGGGGAAATGGTAAACTTGGCTTGTGGCGTGGGACACCCCAGCGCTGCCATGTCTTTCACCTTCACAAACCAACTGCTAGCCCAACTTGATCTGTGGAAGGAGCGAAACAGTGACAAGTATGACAAGAAGGTGTATGTTTTACCAAGGCACCTGGATGAGAAGGTCGCACTCCAACATCTGTCCATGATTGGTGCTAAGTTAACTAACCTCACCGAACAACAATCTGAATACATGGGTGTTCCCTTAAATGGTCCTTTCAAGCCCCCTTTCTATAGGTACTAGAAAGTTACGGAAAGGGGCAGGGGATTCAATTCAATCGAACAAGGCATGGGCCTTGCTAATTGCACTATGATCCGACCTTTTATCTTTTGTTTATTTGCAATTATCTAATTAAATGTGGTTCCTGTGCGTGGTGTACTGTGCTCGTGTTTATGGTCTGCCTGTAGTAATATATAATAAAGGGTACTATCAGTTTTTAAATCCGTGCTACATTCTCATGTAATTAAATCTTGTACTTCAATGTACTACTTTCAAGTGTATTTGTATTTTTTCCTTCTAAAAATATAAGTTTAAACTGAAAAGAAGGTTAATAATATTAATAAGATAATGCAAATAGCTCCTTATATCATATAGACACGTTTTAGTTTTATGAATTAAACTAATAAAATATTATCTCATAATGCTTTGTTACCTTTTTGAACAAATTATATGATTTGTGTTTTCTTCTAGAACCTTTTTTGAACAAATTATATTGAACAAATGGTTAGTTTCTATGGCTCAGGTCTAGAACCTTTTCTTCTAGAAACATATAGTTTGAAAAATCTTTTCAAAGAATATTATTGCCAAAAAAAAATAAAAAAGTGGGTTGAAAATTTGTTCTTTAGAAAGTGTAAGTAAAAAAAAAAGTTAATACGATACTTGCATGCTTATAAATTACTTTTGAATTTTAATCATTGTATCTAGATACACATAATGCCATATATTTGGTGTTCTCGCTACTAATTTCTAACCTTTTTAAAATATTCTATTATGCCCCTAAATTATTTTTTATTTAGAACTGTCATTAGTCATTTAAAAACATTTAAAATTGTCTTACGGCCCACCATTTACCTTATGTCACCGGTTATATGTCATTTTTCTTTTTTTAATTCTTTTCTAGTTTAAATTTTAGTTTTATCTCCAAATAAAAAAGGAATAGAGCTTCCCTCCATTTGGAACCCCTCCCATTTTCATTCTTATCCATTTGGAATCCTCGTCCTATTTTCATTTTTCATAGGTTTCCATATTTGTTTCCCCTCCAATTTGACAAGCTTGACTACACTTGTGGTAGTAGTCTCCTTGACTAAATATGACATATATCAACTACAACAAAGTTTTCCCTAGGATTATGAAATGGAGTAAAACTTTCCTTCATAGCAAGATCACAGACTTGAATGCCCCTTACTTAGAAGCTTTTGTTAAAACCGCACACATTATGTTTTTATATCCTTGGACATGGTGCAAAGCCACAAGCTTTCATTCGTCCAAAAGTGCCAATTCCTTATACCTTGCAATACCATTGATCATAGAAGCTCACATTTAGCTATGACCATCAATAATATTATATAACTCGCTTGACATTTTGGAGTTTAACGGGTAGCATGTGGTTCAGATTGGCAAACATCTCACATTTTTTACAAGAGGAACAAATTTATAGCACTCGTATTCCATGGTTATCATCTAATAATAACCAAGGCAAAAGATCTTCTTGAACAACGTTTTTTCATTTATGTGTGGTCAACAATCTCCATCATGAATTTCTTTATAATCCTCTTATAACTTTTTTTATTAACATTTAATCAAACTACATGAACCACTTTTAACTACAGGTTCGACATATCTTTAACTATGGTTATCCGGCATCGTGTATGTCGTTGTAATGGTAGATTGACATCTTTTACTACGGTTTACAACCATAGTAAAAAACAACCTATTACTATGGTTGTTCAAAATAACCAAAGTAATAAATAACCTATTACCACGGTTATAAATTGACAACCGTAGTAATAGGATAACATATTACTATGATTCTCCATTAAGAACCGTAGTAATAGGTCCGGCTTCAAAACTCCCTATTATGGCCAAAGTTTTAGACCCAAACTTATTACTACGGTTCTTAACTAACAACCGTAGTAATAGGTGATAATTCAAACCTATTACTACGGTTGTTTCTTAATAGTAATAGGTATAAAAAATTTTAGAATTTTGTTTTGTGTTTGCTTACCCCTGTTCGGTACAAATAATATATACAACCATTTACACAAACTCTATCATAATATATACAAACCAGAATCCAACGAGTCTTGACCATAATATATACAAACCAGATTCATCACACAAAGTTGTATATGGTACATTTAAAATAAGGAAGAAAGTGTAAATATATATGCTTATGTAATTGTATACCTATGTAAATATATACCTATGTAACTGTACGCCTATATAAATCACAAACTTGACCAATCAAATAATGAAGAATAAGTGTAAATACATACCTATGTTTTTATACGGTTATATACAAACTCTACACAACCTTGTTTTAACTCGTTCAACATTTCATCTCGTATAATGAGTGGGTGGATCCTTTCCAGGAAAATATTGTGACCAATGTCTGTAAAAGACATATTCATTAGGTTAAGTGCAAGTATTATTAAGCTGAAAAGAACATTAAAAATTTAAT
The DNA here is from genome assembly GCA_021018815.1 of Talinum fruticosum. NCBI lineage: Eukaryota > Viridiplantae > Streptophyta > Magnoliopsida > Caryophyllales > Talinaceae > Talinum > Talinum fruticosum. Next base: position 6,542,774 of record JAITYX010000004.1, on the reverse strand, counting down.
TTTTCATAATCAAACACAAATGCAAGTGCAAGTACCTCTTGGGATTAGATTTATTCAAATCGAGTTACGCCACAATTTTTTATGTCTTGGAGAATATAGAAGTCTGCACTCCACGTTCCCCTTTTGTTTGTGGCACAAAAATTATAAAAGTCCCAACACATGGATAATTCATTAGTACTTTATGTAGCTAGCAAGTAATATAAAATGAAAACAATTAAAGTAGACTCTAAGCAAGAGAATCTCACGTTTACGGAGATAATGTGTGGGTTTGTTCTCACACATGAGCCTCTCAAGCCTCCCTTACAAACATACATTACTAAAGCACTATTTTTAAATCGAAAAAATAAAATTAAAATTAAGCATAAAATTGAAAAGAATACTAATTAACAAAAAAATATAAAATGATTAAGGTATGAACTCACGAGTCGAGTGCATTCTTTATATCTTTCCGATGGTTTAACCCAAAGGATCGAACCAATGACGCGACATTGCTCTTTGGAAATATGGCGAGCAAGCATCCAATGTGATCTACACCGACACAAACAACACATTTATAAATATGTAACACCATAAAAACTTCGTTTAAATTTATTTGTACACTTACCCCTCAATGAACGACGCCAAGTAACATTTTTCTGCGCATTATGTTTCATGACTACGAAGATATAATCGAGATCGGTCATCAGTTGTCTACCCAAATCCTTGAATGGAATTAGGGTTGAGAAACTGAACCAACTCGTTTCCTATCTCATGAGTCATCTTACATATTAATTGTATGTAGTTAGAAATTAAAATTAATAGTTAAAAAATAAACTTATGAATTTAGTAACTCACATAATGCCAATCATAATAGCGGATGCACCAATCTCTTGCTCTTCAAAAATTGTATTATGTCATCTCGGGAAGACATATAAGGTCATGTCCTCATCGTCCCTAGGGATGGCGGTGGGTCCTGGACCCGACCCGGACCCACCAGACCCGACCCATTTAATCGGGTTTGGGTCCAAAAATTTGGACCCGATGGGTCCGAGTCGGGTGCTGGGTCTAGCTTGTCTCGGGTCGAGTTAGGGTCTGGGTCTCAAAAATAAGACCCGGACCGACCCGAGACCCGTTAAGATTCGTTTAAGACCCGAACACTAATTTTATTTTTTGAAAAATTCTAACAGTAGTATTCATGAAATTTGGACCCGGTGCAATTTGGAAACCCTTCCTACAATTTGTTGTTAAACTTTGATGGACTTTGAACTTTGTGTTGTCAAACTTTGATGAACTTTGTGTTTAATATATTGGTGTATTCGATTTGTATGAACTAAGTTTTTGTTTGTATAATAGATTGGTTGATAGATAGATTAGTATAATGCTAAAGAGGTTATATGTAACAAAATTGCTTGTAAATTTACAATAATATTAAAATAGGGCACAAAATATTGATTTTTAAACTCATTTATGATAAAAATATAGTAGACTCGTTTAAGACCAGTTTAAGACCACGTGGACCCGTGGACCCACCGGGTCCGGGTCCCAAATTTTATAGACCCGTCGGGTTCGGGTCGGGTCTGGGTCCAATTCTAAAAAGTTAAATGGGTCGGGTCCGATCGGACCGGACCTGTGCCTGACCCATTGCCATCCCTAATCGTCCCCGTCAAATTGCCCAAACACGTGATGTAACACTCGATTTCCAACGTTATATCTTTTAACAAAGTCTTCATAAAATTTTGCAGAGTAGAACACCGATCCGTGCGGGACTTGTGAATGGATGCAAGAGGGACTATTTCGGACGACGATCGAGGCGAACTTGAATACTTGCTTGTACTCAATGGAAGGAGATGGAGTGCTCTTCATTCCACTCCAGTATCTATCCCCTGATATCCTAGTTTCAACCATAATACACGAATTAGAAATATATAGATATATATTCCTTGAGCGAATACCTGATAATTCAACGTCGCTTTCACTTCTCTTCTTGTCAGTTTTAACTCATTTCCTGACACTGCATTTAACAAATGAGGAACGATGTTGCAAATGGCCTATATTTCAAGGTCACGATTATATCATCACTAGCAACAATATCTACTACTAAGATCAAGACGTTTACTATCACTCCAATCCGAACTGTATGCATTTCATACATTCCTCAATGTCTACCATTCAGTCAAATATTTTCAGTGTCAGAAAAACACATATGGTCTTCTCTGAATCCTATTGGCCTCTTTAACATGATAAGTTGTAAATCTCATTGCTACTAACCACTAATTCCCACTTCACAATGGTTATCCTGCTGCCATGTAGTGGCCTACTCCTATTTCAAATATACGTCGCCACTATGTGGTAAATAGATCATTTTTTCTAGTCGCGCGCTTCTGATTTTCCCTTTTCGTAGTTACGTTATCTTCCACAATGAATATCTTTTGTAGTACATTTAACCCTACTAATAGGAGCGACTTTGACTCTTGCCCAAAAAGACACTAATCAACAAAACCTCCGCTTGCTTTTTTAGTAGTTTTCGAGTATACGTACCAATGGAAGCACCTCCCAGAGATATAGAATTAGTATGGCCTTGGCAACACAGCTTTTTCTATCCACTTGTCTTCAAGTAATATATTTATGGATTTTGCACATGATCATGGTCTTAAATAAATTATTTTATTTGAAAATGCGGCAGTACAAGAAATCTACGTCTACACAATTGTAACGCGTTTAATTACTCGGGATGTATTTTTTCCAACACAATCATTTCATTCTTTCGCTAATAGTTCTGATCAAATCGGTCCTGAGAGCACACTGCAGAAGAATTTCAGTTGATCAAATGTTGATATCAGAGACGTTTGCGGTCATTGTGCGGAAATTCCATTTTTCCACTAACGTTAATATAATCCCTAGGAAGCAAAAGCCTAAAAAAGCGGTAAAATCTTCATACTCATGCAGATCAATCTCGAGTCAATGTTTCCGCACCGGGATATATATATATGCATAGACACACACACACACTGTGATGTTAACATAAAATTAAATCCTAATATTTAAAATGAATTACCTGTAGAGAGGGATGACTAGACTCTTGGGCAAGGAACAAAGGTGTCGGCCGTGTCGTCAGTCAGCGATTGTAGAGGTTCACGACCTGGACGGATAACTCAGCTTATGCTGCCTTTCCCTGCATGACTTCTCTCACACTCACCCTCAACTCGATCAAATTAAACGGGTGCCCCAGTGAACGACCATATCTCGGCCTCCACGAGTAAACAACACACCGATGTCACAACATGATGTAGGGGAAGGTGACGAGAAGCTAACATGCATTACACCTGGGTTGCATAAGAATAAACATAACAATTAGAATCATGGGATAACCCTTGACATATAAGTTAAACTATCTAAATCCTGAAAATAAATGGACAGAGTTTTCCCTTAAAAGTAGACATTTTCCGGGATAATGGCCTTCATCCGAAACAACAAAAACATACTATAACTAATTACTCAACGCCCACACGCCGAAGTTCCATAACAACCACACAATATACACCATTCATTCAACAAGAGTATACACCAATTAGTTAAAATATAAACATGCATGTAAACAACGACCCTCATCCGAAACAACAAAACATACTATAACTAATTACTCAACGACCACATGTCGGAGTTCCACAACAACCACACAATATACACCATTCATTCAACAAGAGTCTACACCAATTAGTCAAAATATAAATATGCATGTAAATATAATTAGGTAGCAAAATGTGAATTACGTTCACCATAAGCTCAAACCGGTCGACGGGTGAGCTCGCGTCGCGCTCACCGGTATCCGGGGTGAGAATGGACGTAAATCATCCAAGTTGGGTGGCGATATACCCATGTTGTTGAAGTATGTCGTGATGCATTCATTCATCCGGGCATGCATCTAGGCCTTCATTTTTGCCCTCATCTGTTCCCTCATCTCTTTCATCTCAGTGCAGCCATTTGGGACATTTGGGACTGCATTTGGGGCATTTAGGCCTCTATATCCGCTTGGGTGGATGACACAGGGCACTTCTTCCTATCCCTAAAGTGCTCAACTATCCCCATCCTCCCACCAACGGCTTGAACACGACCGAGATGCCCATCTCTTTCTAGGGCCAAGGCTAGCTTATCCCTCCTCCCGGTGGTGTCGTGACTTCGAAGTCGATGTCTCGTTATAGAGACTCGTGTAAGAAGGAAGCAAATTATCATTTGGCAATTCATATATTAAAACTGATAAATTCTCAAAATAAATAAAAGAAATAATCAAAAGATTCATGAGTTGCTGCACAATAAATTCTCCTTTGGTTGTATTGAAGGTTCAATATTTCTTCTTTCATCCTTCTACCCACAGACTCATCCCTCTCGATAGTGAGCTGCGAAGTATCTCGTGATGGAACCTTCACTGGGCGCGCTTTGAAGTTGTTCAAGCTTACGTCCGTACAACTTATCCTCCAACTTCACCTATTCCACGAGACATCATATGGGGATACACAGTACTCTTAATCCTCTTCCGATTGGCTTCACCTCGTGTCTATGCAAGTAATTAAGACAACTAACATATCGATAAATAAGACAAATCGAAAAACGATAACAAATGATAAATTACCTTATACTCGGAGATGAGACATACGCTTCAAACGCCCTCCAGTCCTCCTCGATGATGAAGCTATAGACCTCATATGGTCTACCTTGTGCCTTTATCTCCCTTGTTTGGTAGACCCAAATAGCGATAATTCGAGACTTCAAGTTTCTAAATTTTTCTACCGTCAACATAAAGATCTTGTGTCTCACTAAGGGGATATCAAATTCTTTAACATCCAAGATGAACGTTTTTAAAACACAAGAGCGACATGCATTAGTACATATTAACCATTTACAATAAGTTTCAACTCTAAGTTGAGATGTAGTGCATTTAATCGAATATCATTCCAAAGGTTGTCCTTAACGGAATCGAGGATTGTGCCCCAACTTCTATAGTTGATGTTCACGTATGTGCGGATTGTCGCACCAACATAGCTCATAAAGCGAGTTGCGTGATCACCTACAACATTTCCGTGCTCGTCAAATTGGACCCGTGCAAGGAGAGTTGGATCGTCTCTACTTCGGACCAATTTCTCCTTGTTCATCATTGTTCGTACCCTTGATTTTTTCTATACTTTGGGAAGGATCCATTTTATACTCGCAAGCAATTATACAAATCTTGATAAAATAAACATGTATAATATTTTCTTTTTTAATACTCCACTTTCCACGATCACATTTATTTACAATTTTTAGCATGCATATCTAAAAATAATCTTCTTAAATTTTTAGAAATTGATATCATTTTCATGTTTATGTGGAAAAATATGGTGAAATAAAGTTATACGCTTAGTTCAACTATATGTAGTCTATGGTTTAGTTTTATTCATAATCACGTCTAATTTATGGCAACACATTTTATTTTCGGATAGACCATAAAAGAAAGTTCAATACACCGAAAAATACCAGTTTCTAAACTCTTACCAAGCATGCCACCGTTGAAACCCAAAAACCCTAAACCTTATTTAGCATGCTACCTGTTAAAACCCTAAACCTTTGATGACGAGAGTACAAAGAACCTTTGACGACCATAAAGCATGCCACATTTACACATTTCATTTAGCAGAGTACAAAATAAGAGAGAAGAGATGACTTACATACTGGCCGGCGAGAATGAGAGAGAGGGAGCAACAACAACGACGAGAGTGAGCAGCGTGAGATGAGAGTGACAAGTGAGAGTGACAAGTGAGAGTGACGAGTGAGACCGAAGGTGGCAGACTGATCATGAGTTTTTTTGCTTCTAAAGACTTGATTATGGTTCAATGAAAGACGTGTCATCATATATGCATCTTTGACGACGGTTCTTTTAGGGAACCGTAGTTAAAAGTGGACTTTCCACCTTTGACAATGGTTCTTTCAATGAACTGTTATCATATATGCTTAAAAGACCACTTATTTTACAAAAATTCCGTTGCATCAGGTTTTACAACGGTTTTCGTTATAACTGTCGTTAAAGATTTATCGTTAAAAGTCCTTTCTGTAGTAATGAACATAAAGTTCAAGTGCTACATCAAAATTCTATGGTACAATGCACCCTTTATAGACACCTAAAACATGTTATCCTTTTTTGTTTTATCTATTTCATTTATTTCGTCATCTCGATGATGAAAACTCGGTCTCATTTGCATGCTTGGGTTGAGATCGGACTAAAGCATAATGGAAAATCAATTGTAGCCCACAAATAAGCCAAGCAACTCCAAAAATAGTCCAAAGTGTGTTTCCTTTGGCTAGACCGCCCCATAAACCAATGTCTCGATTGGTCCAAACCAGGTTCGAGCTCCTAAGCCTAGCTTCGAATCGACACTCGCAAAAATGCGTTGTTTTGATTCTTTAAGCTATCCAAGCCATACTTGCTTCCTAAGACCACAAGGCATGGTCGTTTTGGTCTAGCACCAGCCTCTAGGTCTCTCTAAATAGTGTCGTTTTGATCGCTTTATTTTTTCGTATTTTTGTTTATCTATTTCCGAAATCTCGACTCATCTTATCCGTTTAACTCGGCTGAAAATTAGGGTTTTTAAACCCTAATTTTTTCTATAAATAGAGCATTTGCCCCTTCATTTGACACACGGGTTTCAGCCATTCGCTACGTAATTTACGCGACAATTCTCTCCCACTCTCTCTTTTCTAATCTCCCTCACTCATACTACATAATTGCTTTTCCGAAATCTTACAAAAAACCTTCATTTTTATCTTTTTTGTTCACTCCAACCTACCATCTAGCAAAATTCGATAAAGATCCAAGCCTAGCAGGTGGGTCAACCTAAGGGCACGATTCCACTCATCCGGACTTTGTTTTATGCTTTATTTAATTCAATCGTTTATTACTTTTGTAATGTGGATTTTGAGTTATAATTTCATTTAGTTTTCACCTCACCCGATGTAATACTTTCCTTTATTTTCTTTCTATATTATTTTAAATCATGTTTTGATTGCCTTTATTTTCATATTTGCATGTTGATTGCTTGATTCCTTTAAATGAGATTTTTACTCACTTATTTAATTAGTAGAGGTCGCCTTTATGACTAGCGGGATAAGGATCTGTCTATCTTCATTTTGTATCTTCGCTTCCAAACATCTGAAACATTGGTTTCAAGCAATAAAGTCCACTTCTAAAACATTTCCTAATCTTTTGAGTTTTGTCTCCTTCGGTTGTCCCTTTGGTTAACGCAAAGGAATAGGAAAGTATTTTATTTTTGTAAGTTTTTCTTTCAAAATTGACTAGCGACTCCTTTTTAATTTATTTTAATTCTTGAAGTTCCACCCCAGCTTTTTACTATAGAATTTGATAGAAATTAGGAATTGATCGACAGTCCAAATCATTTGTTTGGGACTGCCTCGGCGATCCGGGCCAAATGGTAGGTTCCAGCTAATAGTTTTGGTGGCCATCCTCGACACCCAAACCATTGGTTGGGCTTAGCTCCTGGCTCAAGCATCCATGGCTGTCTGGTTCAGTTGAGCTTTGCGACATTCCATTCTTGAATTACCTTTTCTATTTAAAATACATCTCAAGAATTCTAAAATTGCATTTGAAAATAAAATGATTCCTAAAATCGTCAATCAACCCCTTAAAAAATCAAAAGCCTCATCCACATTCGTTGGTAAATGTGATCTCACTTTGTGGGTCATGGCTCCTACACCCTTATGTATGGTAAACTAAGTAGCCAAGCGCCTGATTACTAGCTGATCTTTCTTAGAACATCTTCTAAGATATTCTTTATGCTAGAGATATTACTACATATTCATGAATCCTACATCATCACTTTCTTGACAGTTGGATTAATGTTATTGCACCCCAAACTAATTCTTATTACTCAATTCTCATGAATTGTACCATGACTTCAGGATCCCACTTTAAAGTATATGCCATGGTGGCCAAAGCATCTGTAAAGCTATTTTGTTCTCGATCTAAGTTGTTAGAATTCAATCTCCTCAAATTGAGAGACTAGTTTTTGAAGGTAATCCTAGTATTCTCTTAATCGTTCATCTTAACTTTCATGCCCAATAGTTTGGGATCTAATGAGATTGAAGTTCCATAAACCATTAAGTTCTTAGCCCAAGTTGCTAAAGAAGCCTTAATACCATAAGTGCAAGCCTCATACTCTACGAGTGTTGTTCGTAGTGAAAACAATGAGTTTTAGATCAAAAGGAATATGCAACCTATCGGGGTCCACTAACAAAACCTTGATACCACTTCCCTTCCTATTTGAGGGACCATGAAAGTACATCTTCCATCACGTAGCCTTGATCTTGCAGAGATGCTTATCAAGAAATTATCTCGTATATTCATCCCCTAGTAGAAGTGCCTCTACTAATTTATTTGCAATGGTTTGTTAACTAACTTTTGAATGATGAAACATATGTCAAATTTAAAGAGTGGAGCATCTCATGTGGCCAATCTTGCTCGTAGGATCAATTTCTCAAATAAGTACTTGATTGGATCCAATCAAAAGACAAGATAAATCGTGTGAGCTTGTCGATAATGACGAAGTTTCTTTTGTAGCATAAACCAAAAGACATACGGATGCTCTCGATTGGAGAATATTTGGTCCGTACTCCGATAGCTTATATTACACAAAATAGGACTCTATCTAAATCCTACAGTAACATAAAAATCAAAGTAAACTAATTTTAACTTAAATTCTAAAAAACCTATTAAAATTAGCAAAAATAGAATAGAAAGATTAATATGAAAATAAACCAAACAAAGACCCAAAATTTAACTAATCAAAAGTTACCTAGACACGCCTAAAAGGCTACTCTTTTTTCTTTTCTTTTTCTTTTTTTTTTTCTGGAGGGCATAAACGATATTTGATAATAAAGATTTTCACCTAAAGAATAAAATTGATAAACTAAAGAAATCAACTAGAGAAATTATAGCTAATTGTCAAAGCAATTTAATGAAAAATACTATTTATTATCAACAAGCAACTTAATTGATCTATGAACTAGATTAGTAGATAACCTCAAGTAGATCTCCTTATTTTTCCTTAGTTTTAAGTCTGATTAAATCTAGTTCTAATACAAAACACTACTAGTTTTTGTAACGCCCCATACCGTAATCACCGATTTTAGATTAAACAAGCCGCTATCCGATTATTGGCGCATCGGAAAGGAAGGTCGAGGAGTCGCTACCGCCACCCTTGTCCGTGGACGAGGGCAAGGCTTAGGTCGATAAAGTTAAAATTCAAATATAAGTTAATGACAGGCAACAAACAAAAGGTACAATTGAAATTGTAAATATTTATAAACTGTACAATAACATAATGCTCGGCCGACATACAACATCTCCTAACTACTAACACCAACCCTAGGGTACCACTATGAGCGCTATGTCCGAGTATTTAGAACTTGATACTTTTGAAAATTACCTAAAATAAAACACGAAAATATGTTCGCAAAGTGAGTCGAAACTAAATACGTTCATTATTATGTAGTAAAATATAAGTTAGAAATTTTGGGGTTGAGCACGTGCATTTCAATTCATTTTATAAATGAGGGAGAGAGAATAACTTAAAACGATTGTTAATTGATTATCCGTGTGGTTACCCTTGCGATCATCGGGTTTCCCCTCCATGTGTACACATCTAGACCGATCGGAAAGTCTAGTTGGTTGCGGCACGGTTAAGGTGTGGCTCGACTTTGAATAATTGATTATACCAAATAATGGTACTGATGGGCGGGTCCACTTTTATATGGAAAATACTGTTTGCAAATGATTCTTTGTTGGTTGTTAATGGCGGCCATAACCGGCCTTGTTTTTGAATGAAAACTTGAAAAGTATAACGGATGAACGTACCTAATGTGCTGATGCTTGAACTTGTTTTTGATGATTTCGTACAGGACCCGAACGAACACCAATTTGCTGGTCCTTAAACGAGTTTTACAAAATAAATTCATTAATAAAAATTACATTTCTTGGTTAAGTCTAATAACTTTACTTATACCTTTAATTATGATCTTTTTATATTATGATTAACATGATTTAGGCTTATGTGATTACTTGTTCATGCTTTATTCTATTATTTCTAATTATGTAATAAGTTGTCTTATCCATGAATATACAAACTCATTTTATTATGAACTACTATTGAGTCTAATACTACTAATTTTTACTCAGTATGGATGTAAAAGCTAATTGATCACTTAAGCTATAACTAAATCCATATTCAAACATGAATTCTTTTATAATGAACTAATTAACCTTTTTATGTCATTTTTATTTCTTCTTAAAAATACTTAACAAAATTATTCCAAACCAAATCATGCATGCAGAATTTAAATTTTATTTTCATAACTATATTTTCTGCTAATTTTAGACTTTATCTAAAAAAGGAAAAATATTTAATTCAAATGCTAAAGCTTAAATTATAGTCATTTAGGGTTAGGGTTTACCTAGAAAAAGAGTGAATGGAGGCCAAGGTTGTGTTGATTGCTTGGTGGGAACTAGCAGTGGCGGGCGGCATCCGGGGCGGAGGCGGTGCTCGACGGCAATGACGGTGCTCGGCAGCGGTGGTGGTGGCTGGGTTTTAAGGAAGATGTGTTTAGGGCATAAAAGGATGAGAGAGAGAGAAAGTGTGTGCTTGGTGGTTGAGATGGCGATGATCGGTGGTTGTAGTCGGCATCCGTAGGTGGCGGCGGGATCTGGTTGTTGGTTGGCCATCGGGTGGTGGCCGGTCATGGGCGGTGGAAAAAGAAAAAGTTATTTGATGGTTTGGTGGATTTGGAAGGTTTGAAGGTGTTTGAAAATGGTGGTTTCGTCATGGTGACCGGTGGGCGGCGAGATGGGCCGGAGATGGATGGCCGGTGGAACCGGCCGGTGTTGGGCCGCCGGTCGTGATGTTGGTGGGTGATATACGGGGTGGCCGGATATGAGGGAGATGCTATAAGTATGAGAGATGGTGGTAAAAATTTGGTGATTATGGTGGTTTTGAAAAGTGTTTTCCGAAGATAGGGTGGCCGGTGGGATGGTCCGAAGATGGCGGCGGGTATAGTGCAATGTGGGGGACGAGTCTGGTTGGAGGTGGATGGTGGAAGAATCCAGTGGGTGGCTATAGTGGTGGTCAAAGTAGGGAAAGGGAAAGGTGAGGGAGGAGAGAAAGTGAGCTAGGGTAGTTTTTAGGGTAGATTTTTCTGATTTAATCCTCTTATTTATATTAGTTCCCATCCTAATCTGCATGTCTTTGCTATCCATCAACTTAATTTCTACTTGACATTTGTTAATGGTGCATGTTAAGTATGGTAATTTGTCAATTTGATAAGCATGCTTAGTGTAAATTGGGTGTCAACCTTTTATTTGACCCCAATAATTATCTTAGCTTAATTTTTATTTATTTATTATTTTTATTATCATTACCAGCATTGTTATTATTATTTATTTTTATTATTTTCATCATATTATTATTATTTTTATTATGTTATTGCTAATATTATGGTTATTGCTATTGTCATTACTATTTACTTGGTATTTGATTGTTACAATTAAATAAGGTTAGTGTTATTAGTAAAGATATTTCCTAAAGATTGGTATAGGACATTTTGTTAATTGTATTTAAATTGTGCTAATTGTTATTAGATATGTACGTATATATATAAAGTTGAATTTATATAAAAATATTTATGATTTAAGTTAGGAACTAATATTGGAATTAATATTTTGTGAATTATATTGTAAATTTTTAAAATATCAGCCATCCATTGTCCTGCAAAAATAATTTTGATACACATACATATAACATGATATGAAATTATTTAGAAATTAAGATGCAGGCGCTCATGATGAGTCGAGTGTATTAGGTTAATATATTTCTTTTAGGGTCGAGTTGTTACGGTTTTATAACCCAATACTACCACAATAATTTAATCAAAACTAGAACATAAAGTATTAGAAAACCTCCACGGCACTTGTGATCAAACTCTCTAGCAAATTAATTTAACAAAGTTATATAGTGACCTATTAATTAAAAGAGATAGGTTTGAGTCATCTATAATCAACTATATGATATTCTCATCTAAATGACTATGTCATGTACATAAGCCCTTTAAAACTAGGGGTGCTTCATCAATCCAAACTCGGATTGAAATAGGTTGGGCCAAAGACCAAATAAGGTCAAAGGATAAAATTTTTCATTATAGGTATTTTTGTGGGAATATTGGATTTTAGAATCTTAAACTTTGGAGTCTTTTAATGGAAATACCCTGAAATATTAATTAGCCCCGCAACATCCCAAACTTTTTCCCTAATATTTTTATGCCCCACTTGCTCTATTACGGGTGAAAAGAATCGGTGGCGATATGTCTAGCGATGAAGGTTTGACCACTTTATTTTTTCATTTTATATGTCACCCACATTTTACTAGTCTTCCCTTATTTCTCCTTGCCACTCTCTCTCCTCTTATACCTCCCTTCATCTTCTTCCTCCGGAACTCTCCCTGTCACTCTCTCTCCTCCTCTACCTCCATATTTTCTCTCCACAACTCTCTTTCTCTCTCTCTCTCTTCCTAACTTCTCTCTGCCTCTCTTACCATCTCTCTGTCTCTGTCTCTCTCCCTTCTTCCCTCTAACTTTGGAGTCCTTTTCTTTAAAGTCGGATCGAAGGTCTCAAGTTTCAATCCTCAAATCTTCTGCTCTTCTTCAACTCACACTTGACCAACTAATCTCGTCATCCCAACATTGAAAATTAAAGTCTCGTATCCTCATCTTCTTCTTCCATAAAGGGATTCATCAAAGTATTTTCAAAAATTAAAACTTTTAATTATAAGCAAGCATATTTTAAATTAGGAGAGAGAAATTTCTTGGAAGGAAGAGAGAGATTCTAAGTCGAGACAAAGTTTGGTCTTTTAAATGAAGGCGATGAAAAATCAACGGACCCATAATTTGAAGCCAAAGTAATTTCGCATCCAATTTGCAACAACATAGACTCAATTATGATTTCAATCTATCAAACATTTAAAATCAATAGAAATTTACAACAAATAGTCAATTAAAACAGGAAAGCAATTTAAGAAAATGTGTAGACTTTGATTGTCACCCACTTCCTCCTTTTTCTCTCTCTTGGTAGTAATGGATAAGAAGGAGCAAAAAATTGAAGAACGCATACATGATCTTCTCATTTGATCAAACAATTGTAGTACTAGTTCAACTAAAATTAAAGAACCATATAATTACACATCGGAACAAGAATTTGAACATAAAAGGAAAAGAAATTGGAAGAAGCGAAGACTCATAAGTTGGGGAAAACTGAACCACCAAAAAAAAACAAAAGGTAATTGAAGAACCCAAAGTAGATCCAGAAGTCAAGTAGAAATTATTTATTTAGGATGAGTCCACTTGTTTGAATTAGCCAAATAAAAATAATCTCAATTAAGGTAGGTCCATCTTTTTTGCATTCAGCCAAATAAAAATCAATTAAGTCCATTTTGCCATTCTTAGGTTGGTCCATTTTTACATGCTAAGCCAAAAAATGCAATTCATTTGTAAGGATCATCTTCTTGAATTTTATTTTAGTCCATATTCTTATGTGCATATAAAAATAAGAGCACATCATTTTTCTTTCTTTAGGATAAGTTTTTCTACTAGTTGAGCACTTAAGTCCCTTCTCCCCTAAAATTTTCCATGAGGCAGTCCTTAGCTCCTACTCTTTTGGGACATAGGATAGGGAAACCTTCGAAATCGAAAATTTTGGCACCAAGCGACTAGGGAATAAGAATTTTACTTCAACACCGACACGTTCGAAGCCGATACATCCCACATTAACACATACCATACTAGTACATTTAACACCTTTATTGGTAGCGCCGATATGTCGCCCACGGACAGCTTCAAAACACAACCCTCTTCAAAAAATGCCCGACGAACCTCAGCGAAACCCCCATCATGACCTTTGTTCAAAGAGTTTACTTGAAAAATAAAAGCTAAAATTGAGGCCCAAGATAAAAGGATTGAATCAATATCTAAAATCCTTGATCTTATACTCCAAACCCCTGAACAACAATGCTAATGGCGCAAGAAAAGACAAAGAGGAAGAAGACCCTCAACCTTAATCTCAGCCACAACCTCGACTGGAACCTCACACTATAAAAAAAAGTGACTTATTGCAACATAAATCTAGTGATAGATTATATTGTCCGTTGGTAAAAGACAATATTTGCAACAAATACATCTATCTGTTGGCATAAAAGTTTGAAGACTTTGGCGCCTAAATAATTGCAACACAAATAATGGATCTCGTTGGTATTATTATTATTCTCAAAAAATGAAAATTGATATGTTGGTATTATTACTACATTACCAACAATCTAATTATCTGTTGGTATTGAATTACATTACCAACCATCTAATTATCTGTTGGTATTGAATTACATTACCAACAATATTATATAAAAAAATTATGTTGGTTTTAGTTCCGCAGGACAATAGCGGAAAAAAATAAAATAACAATTAAAAAATAAAATTTGAAGCATTTATGTTATCTTCTAACACTCAATCTCAAAAGTAAAACTTAGAAAACAAAGAAAACTAATTCAATTAGAAAACAAACGATTTCCATTATAAAAAAAAAAAGAAACAAAAGGAAACAAAAGATAGCTCAAAGAAAACAAATTCCATTTTTCTAGCATAAACTCGGTTAATTAGGCTCGTGTTTTCCTCTCTGCTCTGGCATCCTAGTTTCAGTTTCTCTCTCGTCTCTATTGTGGCATCCCTCGTCTCTACTTTGGCTCCCTCATCTCCGCTCTGGCATCTCTCAATTTCGTCTCAGTTATTAGTTCAATGATTGTGGGTTTGTGGTGATAACATCTAGTTCAGTTATTGCTCTCATTTTCGCTGAATTGGGGATAATTATCTCTCAATCTCATCTCTATCATTCCGTCAATTTCATAGTCGCTCAATTTCGTTGTTAAATAGTGGCATCAGAAAGCTAATTCTATTGTTTTTGTTGTTGCCAGTCGCTCAAGTTCATAGGTGTCTATGATTTTTTGTATTATTCACTCCTTTCTCTCCTATCTCCCCAATTCTTAATTTTACAGTTTTCATTTAGTTTGATTCTACTTTAAGAAGTCACCTTCTTGCTTTAAATCAACCCAAACCTTCTAATTTTTGCATAATTCTTTCTATGTAGTACCCTATCCAGCGCTGTTGGATAAAACCCTAGGGTTTGGAGCCGAAATTGAAGCAAAACAGAAGAGGAAGAAGAACTGCATTCATTGCTCGAAATTGGACTTTTAACGGCAACCCTTTAACGACCAATACTAATTTTAGTTGTTAAATGTTACTAATAACGACAGAATTAATTTTTTGTCGTTTAATTTCATCAATTAACCATCATTGAACAATAAACAAAAAAGATGGTTGTTATTACTTTTAAAATGTGGTCGTTCATAGAATTAATAGGACGGTTTTAGAAATAAAAATTAATTATTTGAATTTATCCTTTGATTTAAAATCATTAGGGAAAAAGATTAAATAAGTTAATCAATAGGATTTTGAAGAAATAATTAACTTGTTTTTTTACTATGCAAAAGCTAAGCCAAGGAACGAACCACCCCCCTCTCTCTTTGCAGTCTTCCTCTCACTCTCAATTCGCCGATCGCCGTCTCTCTGTCTCTGTCTCTCTCTCTCTACCTCTCTCACGCTACATTGACAGCCGCACCGCCTGGCCGCCACCTACCACCGCGCTTCCTGGCCGTAGTCTACCTCTTTCTGACCGCCAGCTAGATTTCGGGTTTGTGTTGTTTGATTTTTCTGAGTTTGGTTATGGTTCATTGGCTGCCTCCATTAACGGAGATGAGATGAGCGAACATAACCCTACGCGAAAGAACTTGTCCATCTCCGTTGCGCATGTATGCGGTCGACATCGTCTTGTCGTCTTCTCCGTTGTTTCTCAGTTTGTACTGATCAATTTGCATAATATCTTATAGAATTCAGTGATTGAGGCTTCTCTTCTTTTTATCCACACTATTTTCGATTTGAATTTGGCTCAGAAGAGTTTTCGGTTTTGATATGAATGCTTCTTCTATTTATTGCTGATTTGCTTAATTTACAGTAGACAATCCAATTGGTGAGTACTTGGCTATTGACTAATTCTGGATTATTATTATCATTGAATATACTTTATGGTTTCCGAAAACATTCTAAATTTCCTTCAGACACTATTTGTTTGGAGTTTTAGTCAATCGTTTTAATTGATCTTGTTAATACAAAAGCAATTTAGTTATGTGTTAGCAAATCCAGCGTAATGGTTAGGATATGAAGACTCTGTTGATATGCACATAACCTGTTGGATAGAATGTGTAAATTTCTTGACCTTCTGTCTTATGTTACCCTGTCCACTTGTGAGATTACATGGGGTTTGAACATCAAGCCTTCTAATCATTTGATCTTGTCTAGGCAACTTCTGATAGCATTTGGTTGTCTCGCTGGTTTGGAAGACAGCGTTGAGGAAGACAGTAACCTGAACGTATGCTCTTTCAATATAAGTGTCCATTTTTTGGGATCAAATAAGTCATGGAACTTTAGTCTTGTGTAAGTTTCTCTTGTTTAGCTGTAGATTTGTCTGTTAAAGTACAATAGTTATCATTGTCTATAATGTGGAAGTATTGCTAATTATGATACAATTTATTTGTGGTGATTTTGTCGCAAAAGCCAATTAAAGGGGTTGCTCTTATGAGTATAAGCTTTTAGTGAGTTTTACTGTGCTTGATAGTAATTAGATGGCATTTAAATTTAGAGAAAATTTTGCTTTGCATAGTCAAAAATTCAGTCAAACATACAACCAATCTTTACAAGCATGAAAACATAAAGCACCTAACAAGTCCGGAGATGTCCTATCCGTTGGTCCGCTTCTTCTAAAAGCCAAAAGCAACTCCCGAGAGTCTTAACTTCGTACTTGAAAATGTTGGTGAGGTCATGTGCTCCACGAGCCCAGATGAATAATCCAAACTCAACCCCTAGTTTCACTTTGCACATTAATTCATCAACAAACACGTAAGTTCACTATTCATTCATAACATGCGATTCGGATCATATATGCTTAAGACATGCAAGTTACTAAACTTACCAACTTACCGAGCGGCATATCCGACAAGCAATTACTCATGAATTCAATCAGAACATACTTCATTCTTCTTTCTACGCAAGAACTTTCAAGAATAATCATCAATAAAAGTAACAAAATATTATTCACTACCAAGTGATTTAACATCCATGGAGCATAAATTAGTATGAATTAGATCAAGTGCATTCTTTTTCTAGAAGGTGGACATGTGTGAAATGCAACTCTATGTTGTTTTCCGGTAAACAATCAACAAGATTTCAGGTTCATACCTGTAATAGGGAGAAAGTTTTTATTGTCGAGAATCCGCATGCCTTTTTCACTCATGTGAGCAAGCCTCTTGTGCCGGAATTCACTAAAAGTATCATCAACTATGTTGGCTTTTTCTCTACACACTCTATCTTGCATTACATATAGGGATCTCATCTTCTTCGCTGAGGCTACTATCAAATTACCCTTAGAGAGCTTCCATGTTCTATCATTAAAGTAACAAAAGTACCATTCATCATCGAGCACACCAACCGATCTAATATCGAGAACATGTCCGACATCTCTATACACCAACTTACAACGGGTAGAAGTTTCAAGATGCACGAAACCCTTTCCAATAATCTTGGATGAATACATCTTAACTACTAGTTAACACCAATAATTATCACATGATGAAAAACACCACTAGTGTAGGAAGACTAATATTCTTGGTGCGAAGTGAGGTGTTATGAAGCACTTGAATCAATCGCTCAAGTGCAGTCATTGAAGCAAGGTTCAAACAACCTTGATCACCAATGAAGAATACATCTTAACTACTAGTTGCAAGTGCGTCTGGTGCCCTTTTCTTCCGATGATTGCCCGAAGTCTCATTCTTTTCTTTTTCTCTCTTGGGATTTGTCTCATTTCATGCAAAATTTTTGAATATGACCCCGACTTGTCGCAATAATAACATATGATCTTGTTTCTTCATTTCGATTTTGATCTCCCCCTAGACTTGTCTTTGTTTTGGAAGGAATTTTTGTTCTTGTTTCTTCCTCTATTAGTATCTTGCGCCACATTGGCCTCTTGTTGATTAGAGCAAACAAATTCTTTTGTTCTTGTCTCCTCATTCAACAAGGAGGCCTTGTCTATATTCATAGTCAATATTCTCTCCGGTGCGAGTTGCTAAGTAACACGACAAGAGTGTCCCAACTTTCCGATAGAGAGTTAAGTATCAATAAAGCCTAAAACTCATAATCAAGAGACATATTTATTTTAGATAACTGGTTGCAAATCATTTAAATGAACTCTCATACTCCCACCATCTTTATATTCTAGCTTCACGAGTTTCCTCATTAAAGAGGCTTTACCCATGGCATTTTTTCGCCCATACATATCTTTGAGCTTGTTGCAAACTTTAAACGCATTTTGCTCAATAGTAATATGTTGAAGCACACTCAAGTCAACAAATTGCCTAATAATACCAACCGAACCAATTGGGATATCTTTGTTTGAAATTGGTTCGTACATGTCCTTCACGGAAAAAATGTCTTCCATACAACTCTTTGATTAAATGCATAGAAAAGACACGAATAAGGATAATGGGTCAATTGATTGGATCAAAACCAGCGTTATGGGCTAAGGTAAAAGTCGCATAAATTAGTGACAAAGATCGATTGCACATATGGGACGATCAATCTCGACACAACCAAATGCAACATGAAGAATGAAAAGGGAATTACAAGAAAACATTTGATGTGGGAGCTACTTTCAGCTTGGTAATATACAAGATTTGGGTTTGTCCGTTTTCTTCACATGTAAAAATAAACCTAAGGAAAGAACCAGCGGGAGGAATCTCTAGTTACTTGTCATGGGCTAGCTAGCTCTAACGCATCTTTGGGTGTTTTTGTCGAGGATATGGCAGGAGTACAATGGTTGTTATCTTGGCTACATGTCCCTCGGTTTTCTTCCCATATTTTCACTTGAAATGGATTCAAATCGACTTGTTTAATAATCAATTTAATTTCATATTAATATATTGAAAATAGCTTATATAAACTTCAAAATTGAAAATAGATTTCTCTTACTTGAATGACGGATTTGTGTCAATATTGGATCAAAATCAGTTTAATTCGTGTCAAGCTTACATTTCCCTAATTCTAATTTTAATACCCCAATAGGCTTGTAGAGGCATTATTTTTGACTTCGTTAATGTTAAAGTAGCTCCTTTGTGAATTGTGAGGACAGTTTAAGATGTGCAGGGGCTTATCGACTATTTTGTCTACTTTTCAAATAACTTATGGTAATTATTCTCAATTTCCTATGAATCGAATTACGAAATTGATATGGTGTTAACTAAATTATCTTCTGTAATTATTTTTGTTATATCAATGCACATTAGTTCAAATGATTTGTTACTTATTTCTCCTCAAATAAGTTTTTTAAGTTCAAGTCTTGCAAATAAAGTAAATCCGCAATAGGAATTTTTATCATTTATGGCTAACAATAGCTTGAGTTTAGTTAAATGGAAGATAAAATACTCAAATGTAGGAAAAAAGCTTATTATTATATGTCAGCATGCAACCATTGAGCTTTAACTCGAATTGTATCTAAGGCACCTGAAGTCTCATAATTGAGATTGAAGGGAAGCATTTCGCTTCCGAAGAAAATTCGGGCCTAATTTATTCAGGCTGGTACATGTTTCCCTCCGTCCGGCTTCCATTGGATCTGTCCCTGAGATGGAAGCCCAACGTACCATTATTTTTTGGAAAAAGAATGTCAAAATGCAACCTTGAGGATTACGAGAGAGAATTTCTTTGCAGCTTAAGGGTACAATGGTATATGGGTGTATTGTTCATCACCAACAAAACTTTGCTTGATGTGAATGCAGGCTATGTAGGTCTTCATTGTCAAACTGGATCAGTACATTTGCAGAAAGATGTCCAGTTTGACTATATAGGGAAGATCAGCAAATAGTTTAACTAAAGTTCATGCGGAGAACTTTTTTTTACAAGAGCAAGGCAACAGTAGGAGAATGGCTCAGTAAAATCCCGACACAAAAAAGAAAGAAAACAAAAAATAAATCCGTTACAAAAATGAAAAATGTTGTTCTAGGTGTTTCGGTCACAGATTTAATCTAAGATCATACCATAATAGATTAATAGGTATACAAACGCTTCTCTTTTTGCACATCTCCACTATGCTCTTCTTTTCTCAATACCTTCTACGGTAATTGCCATTAAAAAAAAAAACCCAAAAAACTTCCCTGACAACAAAACTGGCTTTTTCGGTAAAGAATGGTGATCCAAGTACAGCAATGGCGGAAGAAAATGAGCGCTGTTCTTGTACATCCGAGTCCCAACACTGCAACTCGTATCAACTCAGTGACGCAACTCATATAATACACTGCTGACTCCAAATGCACCTCCAATCTGAGAAATGACTACTTCCTGCAGACAAGCACAACTCCGATATTTAGCGCCACTTCAACTGATCCAGGCGACTACACAAAACAATAAAAACCCTCAGGGTATACGCGGCACCTTCCACTTTGGAATTTCAAGATCAGTGCCCAGGTCCACACCAAATCATAGAAACTGCCCAGCCCAGATTTTTGGGCTTTCCCCAGCGAACACCCAGCCAATAGAACAGGGGAGGGGAGACCAAGTACAATGGCTTTAATTTTTATGGCAATTAATTCTCAATTATGTTTGGACAACATAAATGAGAATGTAATCTCCAGCTTACCTGCCACTTTTAGCTGAAGGGACAATCAACCCTCTTTTCTCCAGGCTCTTAAACCGGTCCCTTGCTAGGGTACAACAAGCCTACATAAAAAGCAACATTGACAATTAGGCAGAAAATCCCAGTTTAGTCCACCATAGCTAAGCACAGTACACATAGGGGCAAAAAGTGGTCAGGCAAAGTCTGCTTAACCAACAAGAGCTGGTTTTAGAAGGGCAAACCTTCAGCTTGCGAAGAGATCCAGTAATTTCTTCAGTTAGGAGGACTTGAACAGGGGCAGGCTCGAATCTGAAAAATACAGAGGAAAAGAAAAACATGAAATCACAATAAAGCATCTAATTATTATCAAATTTCAACTTCTTTTAAACCCCATATATTTCTTTTACATGATTGGCACTGCAAATTATGAACTCCTATCCCCACCCTTTTAACCTACCAAAACAACAAAGAAAAAAGCAAAGGAAAAGAAAACTTAGATATAGGCCCTATTCTTTTTAGCTTTAGCCACCTCTTACATATACCTTCTTACAGTTTTTGACAACTAAACTAGCTGTAACTCCTTTCAGCTTACACATCTTAAGACTTACATCTTCCAGCCTTACAAGTCCTTCCAGCTAAAAAAGAACAGGGCCACAGTCCCATCCGATTTCCATCTAAAAATCTTTCATATCCTCCAAATAGCTTCCAGTGTGTAAATACAATTCAGAAAACCTTTGTTACATGAAAGCCACAAAGGAGTGTCATGTTAAATGTCAAAAACATGTCGGAAACTGATACCATGTCGACATGCCTCAAACCCAAGTCCAACACATCATTTGAAATAATAAAGAAAAACTAAAAACATGGGCACATGATGTCAACTGTGTTGGTTTTTTCAGTAATTGCAGGTAATAAAAATGACATAACTAGACTTTGCCCGTTATGTTGCATGGGCATATGTGTTACTCATCTATTAGAATATAATTTGTTTCATTTCTTGTGTTAGAAATTTCATGGTTATTATTAGTCCAGTCTTGGACTAAGGTCTACATTTTCGCATTTCAGTAATATATAAGATTAGTTTGTAAGTTCCATTGTTGAAATCCTCAACAAAGATTTCTTTGATTACATTTTCTAAAATATCACAGAAAAAATACTCCTATATTACTAATATTAAGCCTATACCCTTTACTCAGGCAAGGATTTGAGGAAAAGAAGAAATTTCTTCCTAATTTTATTAATATTTTTAGAGAAAATGTTCAAAATTATAATGATATTTTTTAATTTCTATTATTTAAAATTCAATTGTTACTATAGGAACCTCTTTCATGAGGAACTATGGGAGAGTTATAACTAAGTATAATTTTCTTCACATCAAGAAAGATTGTCTAGGATACGTAAACTATCAAGATTCCTTTTCATTCTTGCTAAATAACAATATGAATTACATTCTATGTATTAAAAAATATAAACCCATTGGTCTCATTATAATTACAATTGTTTATTTTTCAGAAATTTAAATGCTTCCATTTTTAATAATAATATGCTTATTTACTTGTTTATGACATAAATGATTATTCAACTATTTGAGAGTTTTTGGTAGTTGGATAGTATTTGTTTTAATATAATTTAACAATTTATCATATTAATCTTCTTTTACATAGCAAACTACTATTTATTTTACTATTCATACAATCATTAATTATCTATTGAATGCCCATCCTCCATGACAATCCTACGTGTCATTCATATATGAACTCTATCCACAATATATATATATATATATATATATATATATTTGCAAGTTATTTTATTACAGGATTTTTTTATTAATACTTTGAGGGTATTGACCAAAAATAACACCTTTTTTTCTTGGCTATGAACAATATGAATTTAACAATATTTAAAGATATCATAACACAAACGAGTTTGGGGGCTATGATTCATACGATAGTTGATGTATCAAGCGAGGCTGACACGTGTATGGCGGAGTCAAAATTTTGACCTTGGATTTTTGAGATTTAAATGGCCACATATGCAAGTCAATTTCAAATAAAAAAAAAAAAAAACGGAAGCTTGCTTATGTGGCCATTTAAACTCAAAAATTCAAGGTCAAAATTGTGACTCTGTCATACACGTCAACTCTCATACGAGTCGTTGCTCTCCAAACTCAAACATGTTCTTATATCGTTAAATAGTGTAAGGTGAGCATTATTTTTCGCCAATACTCCTAAAGTTCATATTATTCCCATCCAAAAATCCTTTTAACACTATAAAGTTCTGGTAGTTGTCTTCACACTGTGTCCATGTCCTAATCCTTTAAAACAAGCATGTTCCTAGCCCATATGGTATCACGTCATCATGTTCGTGTATGCGTTCCAAGTATAAAAGTAACCACAACACAAGAATGGCAACAATGATAAACTCATGTTTCATGAAGTCTGAACAATCAGAAAACTATCCCAACAACCCCCAACTAAAACATCAAAATCGAAGAGTGAGGTCATAACATACTTCCGCTTCCCTAGACGAGGAGGGCATGATTTCAGCCTTTCTTCTTTTGCTATCAAGCGACGAAGATGCCTTTTCTGCTTTTCCTCTTCTTCTTGGGCTATTTCCTGAAGTATATCTGGCAGACTGCAACAAGAACCAATAAACAATGAGCACCACAAAAGAACCAAGAGTGCCACATATCACTAAATTATAATACCTTTCAATTTCTTTTGAAAGGTCCTTAATCTTTGTAGCTTCTTCTTTGGCTTTTTTCTGTTCCTTTAGCCTCATTTTCCGGTTCCGTTCAGCCTTGGTCACTCGTTTCTCTTTAGATTTCCTGCAGTAGTTTTTCCAAGATAGATGAATTCCAAAGTCAAGCTCAAGTTTGTGCAACATACATGATCATCAAGACAATATCTCCTCGCCAAATTAGTTGCCAACAGAAGCTTTTAGGGTTTTCACTTTTCAGCATACAATAATTTACTGCAATTTCACTATAAATCATATAAAATACAACTATCGCATTCACACTCAGTAATACATGGTAGTGGCTTCCAATTATGATAAGATTTGTACTATCAACCATTAATGAATATACTCTAGAGGAGATGCCCATGAATGTTATAGCCAACAATGAACTTAGTCAAACTCCTCTTCAGCACTTTCATTATTTAGTCTCTGAATCAAATAAGTAGAGAAGTGAAGACAGCATTTCCAACCGAATTTTAATGGAAATTGTAACACATCAGCAACACAGAAAGGAGTCTATGCTGAAAGTTTCAGTTTGCAAATATTTTCTTTTTTTTGTGAATAAAAAGGGTTAGATAAACAAATCAGTAGAACTGAATTCGCAAGTAAATTGAATCACAGTAACACACTACATATCATCAAGAACAGCTGCTTGTTCTTAAAAATGCTAGCAGAAGCAAATCTGGTCCCAAATTACCTTTCAAAATACCGACAAAAAGAAAGGCCCAATATTCATTGGCAAACATGGAAACATAAAGCACACCTCTTATCAGCTTCAGCATCTGCATCCTTGGTTAGATTTTCCTCGTCGATCTCATCTTCATCTCCATTGTCCACCTCAAGGAAATATCTCTGATCAAAATGCCATCAATATAATTCTTATTAGAAAGTTGCAACTACATCCAACCAATGATTTTCTAGACAAGACAGGAAAGTGAAACAACTCACATCTTCTTCAGTAATTGCTTCTCCAGGAAGCGTTAAAGGAATTGGTTGAGGCCCCAACTCATTTTTATAGATTTTCTTCATCTCTTCTGCAACAGCTTGTGCCAAAGAGTCCTGATTTGGCCATTAGACACCATAAAGGTCAATATGTAATGAGGTTCACACTTCACACCAAAAGATTGTCATAGATATTCTCAATTATAACCTTGTGACTCTCGTCTTCCGGATTAAAAGAGCATCCAGGAGGCTCAACTTCAACTGCTGGAATAAGTGAAGGTTTGACTTTCTGCTTAAGGGGAAAGAATTATCATCATCAGACAATAGAACAAGATCAAGATCAAGATCAATTCACACCTTCAAATCCTGATTTCCAACTACACCAAAAAGAAAGACAAATTGCAAAATGGCACCCTTCTAAAGGCAGCACTAGAAAAGAAAAGGAAAAAAACACAACTTATGACAGTACATAAATAGCAGAAATCTGGTTGAATTCTAGGGTGATGGTCCATCAAATAACTTCCACAAACTACAATGAAATTGCACAAGTTCTGAATATTGGGTAAAAATATCATGAATCAAACTGAAGGTATCTTTTTAATTTCACAAGGAACAGGTAATAATTTCATAATAATAAAGGGTACTTACAAGAAAGGATGCTGAAAAAGCATCCCACAAAAGCTAATTACGACCTAAAAATAGGCTATACACAAAATCAATTACATCAATAAAAGACGAATAAATAACTTTCACCTCCCAAAAGAAAGTCATGAGCCACTTGCCTTTTAATCACTCAATTGAGGCTTCAAATGCTCTCTATTTCTCTCGATCCACAACAATGAAAAGATAAGAAAGGAAGATATTATGTGATCACTTAGTTGAATAAGGACTCAGATTACAATATATTCCTCGCAAATGTATGCCAATCCCCCTATTCAATATCCTTAGCATAGATAACCTTATAGTGCCAATGCAACGGATGGTTGCAGCCAATTGATAGTTGGAAGTATGGGTGATCCTTCTTAAAAAGTACCAGTGTATAATGTATTAGTTCAGGATATTTTTATCTTTATCTTTTGGAGTCTCAATCATTTTTCTCGTTAGTTGTATTTGCTCTTCGTAAATAGCTTAGAATATTAAGGGTTTATAGGGTGCATTCTCAAGGAAATTTATCATAATTCAAATAGTTCGACATATAGTCGAATGGAGAGCAGGAGATGAAAGTTAGCACCATGTTCTCTAGCAGACAACTAGCTGAAAGACATGATGTAAGACATTTAATTTAAAAAAACACATATTCAACAGGTCCACATGAACACATAAGAAGCTTGTTCCAACATACCTTTTTGCTCTTGATGTCATTTCCTCCTGCAAGAATGTAACAGAGGTCACTCGTAATTTCATTTAGATAACAAAAATTGATAAAAACTGAGAGTTAATAAGGATCCTTCTTAATCCTACCTCGACTCCAAATATCAACCATGCCATCCTCAGAGTGTTCATCCTCCTAAAAGACACAAAAGTATAATACACATTAAAACACATACTCAAAAACCTAGCTATTTCTTGCAGAACAAGGTGTTCACCTTGTCTTTGGAAGCATCTTGAGAATTAGCTAGGGCATCATTAACTTTCCCCTTCTTCTTATTCGATTTCTTGTGGGTGGAAGATGGTAGCGGTTTAACAAATGGGTTTCTCTGAAGTATACTTTCATAGCGGAGTACTTTCTCCCTATGCTTCTCAATCTTCCTCTTTGCAGGCACATCTAAATCAACCAAAATTTAGAAACATCTTCAATTCAATAAAACCAACGGCAGCTAAGATGAAAACAGGGACCAACTACCGAAACAAAACCAAGCTATCCATATAAATTTTGAGGTAAATATGTGTATGAAAAGCCCGGAAACATTCAAGACAATAAATCTCAGAAAGATTATTTTTTTGCAATGTAATCAATTACAGGAAACAGAAACAAGCCAACAACTGATACTTCCTCCCTAAGCTTCTGGGATTGAAGAGGTATTAAAAGGAGGAGCGAGAGCGAGAGAGCGAGAAAGAGAGAGAGAGAGAGAGTACCGGTGGATTTATCAAGGACGAAGAGGGAGTCGCTGCTAGCAGAAGCGAGGGAGCCGCCGGAGTTAGCGTCACGAGTCGACTTCTCATTGAAGTCATCGATGTCTTGAGTGCTGATATTCCTCCATGCCTTCTTGACTCTCTTGGCCTTCTTCTTCCCCATCTTCCTTCTTGTCCTCCTCTCTCCTGTCTCCTCTCTCCTCTCTCCTCTCTCCTTCCTCTGACTGTGAACTTGAAGACCAACGCCGCCGAAAGACGCAAGAGAGGAGGTTGTGATTGAAGTTTGGCAAGATGCGAGAGATTGAGCGAGCGCGAGAGAGAATCAGAGGAGGTGAGAGAGAGCACTTAGGGTTTCTGAGTGTGATTTTGTCCCTTAATAAAAACCCAATTCTTATGGCGATATTTGGCAAATAATTATTAGCTATTAGCAGTTTAAATGACTTGTTTGCTATTAGCCTATTAACTATTTAAATTAGTATTTTTTGACAATGTAGTGGGTGTTTGACCTAGTTTTTAAAACTATTTTTGAGTTCTAAAAGCTGAAGTTAGGTCAAACACTAGCTTTTTAAAAAATTAAAACTATTTTTAGAAACGATTTTGGAAAAAACTCCTAGAAACGTAAACAAGAAATAATTGTTTCTATTTCGATTTTTGAAAAACTCAGTAACAACCACCTAGAATCTCATTCTCCCTATGTCTCTCTTATCTTTTTACGTTGTTTTAATTTTTTTCTCTCCTCTATCTTTATCTCTCTTCTCTCTCTTATTTTATTTTATCTCTATCTTATCTCTATCTTTCTAGAAATTTTGGCCAAATAAATTAATTATTTAAAAACACTAATATAAAATTTAGGCCAAACACTTCAAATTTTTCTTCAAAAACAATTTTCAAAAAATACTTTTTAAAAACAAAAATAATTTTTTAAAAATTAGGCCAAACATGCTCGTAGTTGTTAAAATTAGTTATTTAAGGAAAAATTATTTGGTAAAATTTCATTTATATCCTTATATCTAAATTATCGTTTAAATATATATATATATATATATATATATTATTTTCAAATATAATTATATTATGTTATGTATACAAATTATAGTCACTCATAAAACTTTATTTTCTTCCTATTTTCACAAAATTTATTGTAACACCCCAAAACACCCCCAGGACTATTACATCGCTGGAGTTCCTTAAAGGAACTCCCAAGGCTCTTTCTCGGTGTTGGTTTGGCTGTCTAAACTCAACTTAAAAGTAATACCGGTGGTTTCCCCAAAGGAATCTGAGATTCTCTTAAAATTTCAGCAGAGTTCCGTTGGTAACATGGACTAACCCATAGGCTTAAAGCCTTACAATCCTGCGTAAAAGCATAATAAAACTCGACGAGCCACACGCTCGGGGTATACAACTCAACGGCCACACGCCGGAGTTCAACCAATCATGCGGTAAAACTTAAAACAATCTAACTGGTTACTATACATTCGGTACAACTATATGCACTAAATTACAAGTACAATCATTTAGAAATAAATAATGCATGACAGACCACTTGGGTCACTTCAACCGTCAACAATCGGCAGGAGTCCGAGCGTGTTAAGTGTAGATTATGCTTCGAAAGTGTACCTGCAACACTGGGTGGGGACGGGGCAATTTGTGGGGGTGAGCAATAATCCACGGGCTCACCGGAGTCTTATACCCTTAAAATGAAAATTCTTTACACATAATACTCATAATAATGAGATCCGCAAAAGCATAATAATATAGTACAAATCCATATACTTTTAAACGAAATTTCTTTAATCATTTGCAACATAAAGCTCATAATACTTCAATCATTCAAAAGCACGGATTTCAATCATTTTGGGAAATGAATATACCATAAACAAGGTGCTACACTTTCTTTCAAATGCTTTCAATCGGAATCGAATCATTTATATTAAATCACTTCTCATGAATCATTTTCAATAAATCTCTTTTGGTGAATAACTTTCCAGGTTGGGGACTCGAACTAGCACTTCGCAATTTCTCATAATTTCTCGGATTTCTCTAGTTTCTTTGGGGCGCGACCCCAAATAAAAGGCTCTCTGGACCTATCTAGGAAGATTCCAATCGGGCGTCCTGCTACACAGGACCCCTAGCTAGCCACCCCTAGCTAGAATCCTTCCTTGTGCTAAATGATCCAGGCAAAGTCGATTCACAACAGTTTCTCTAACACGTTCACTTATCAAGCTTGTTTCAAACAAGCATTCTCAAATCAATTTCACTTCTCAAAAGTACGTTTTCATGTTTGAAAATCATATATCACACAAGTCACATTCACGTGTCATTTCGCGTAAAACATAGAACTTCTTTCAAAACCAACTTCTAAACAACGTTTAACACAATCACTTGCATAGATAGTCGCAATTCAACACGGATAGTCATTCTCGGCTTCTCTTCAACTAAACCTTTCTCAATTCTCCCATTTAATAAGCTTAATTCCTTTTTCTAAACAACAATAACCACAAGTAGTTACCATTAATCTAACATGTCCCAACTTCTCATACTTTACCATCTTTACTTCAATGTTTTCCGATTACGCCTCCACATTACTAATCAACCTCTTCTTACTCATATTTAGTCGGATAGCTCTCATTCTTACTTCACTACTAAAATTCCTCTAGCTCCCTTCATCTCCAGGTGTAATTCGCTCTCATCTTAGGTTTCTATTTCATTAATCGCTCTTTCTCGTCCAAACTCAATCATACAGCTCTCAATCTCTCTTCATCGCCCCACTTCCGCTAGTTCCGCTTATCTTCAAATTTAGTTCAACCTCAAGGATTTAATTATCTTTTGAACTCAATCATCCTAATACTCACTCACCTCTAACTCTCATGCCTCGATTGTGCATCCCTCGGTGTGAACTCACACTCGTCTTTTATACTTAACTCATTATTTCCCAACATAAGCCGTTACCTTCCAACGTAAAGAATTTAGGAAATCTCTAAGGTTCAACTGAAGCATTAATTCACAGTTAGACCCAAATCGCCATTTCTTCATCTCTAAGTGCTAATTAAGATCTTCACAATACTCTTTATGCTTTTACAACCTAATTCCTTCTAAACTTTTAGCATCTCAACTCAGCCTCAACCAACTACTAAGCTTCCTTCGAGTTCCTGATTCGATTTAACTCCGATTTCTCATATTCTAATTCAATCCTAATCACTTCCTAGCTTCATCATATCACATAAACATTCAATAATCACAACAAAGCTCGTTTGGATTTCGAAATTACTAATAGTTTAGAGTATAAGACTACCCACCTCGGATTCTTGGGTTTGGAATTGATCGAATTGCTTCTTGTCTCTACTTTGTGTTCGGTTGCGTTCGGTTTCGGGGAGACTCGCTTCTTGCTTCGGTTCGGCGGTTACGGTTTCTGCCGCCCCTCGGTCCGGCCCTCACGTGTGCTTACCGCGGTCTGTCTCCCTTGTCGCCGTCGCCGTTGCTTGTCCCGGTCCCCGACCTCTCGGACTTTCTCGCGCTGTCGCCCTCGTTCCGCCGCTTGCTCGCCCCGATCTCTCGCTTTCTTCCTCGCTCGCCGCTTACTCGGGTGGCCGGCCGTCGCTTCCGGGTCTGCGGTGGTCGTCGGCCACCCCTCGGTCTCCTCGACCTTGACACCGCTCGCCTTCTCTCCTTCTTGGTTCCTCTCGCTCGGTCCTCTCTCTTCCCCACTCGCTTCGTTCTGTTTCTCCTCCTTCTCGCCTTCCCCAAGCCTTGCTCTCCGCTCGTCCACCGGCCGCTGGCCTTTCCGGTGGCCCACCGGCCTCTGTTCCGGCTCCTCTCTCTCTCTCTCTCCGGTCCTCCCTCTCGCGCTTCCCTTTTCCCTTTTCTTTCCTTCTTGCTCTCGCTTCTGCTCTTTCTTTCCCCCGACCCCCTCCTCTCTACATTTCCCTTTAAACTTCTTTCCTCCTTCCTTCGATGTGGCTTCTTCCCAAATTGCCAGCACACACCCTTCACACTAACCCTCTTTCTATTCTCAACACCTAATGGCCCCTTTTTCCTATCCCTTGATCAATCACACATAATTCAAGCCTTTATCCTCCTTGATTTACTTAATTCAACACCAGCCTCCGGAGGAATTATAACATAATATGTCCAGCGAGCAACTAAAATCGATCACTCAACCCCCTAGTCTGCGGGAATAGTATTCAATAATTCTATGTTTTTCAATTTGCCTTTCTTTAAAATTCAGAGTATTACATTTATATTCATTTTCTACAAATAATATCAAATAGTAATAATAATAATAATAATAATAATAATAATAATAATAATAATAATAATAATAGGAATCTTTACACTTTGAAATCATTTTACTATTCATCCATTTGGAGGGTATTTTTGGTCATTTGACGAGGGTTTTTGGCGATAAAAATGCTTGAAAAACAACTACCAGGAAACAATGAATAAGGCTATCATGGTAATTTACTTCATGTGTTGTTCATACAATGGAAACTTGGGCATTGTTCCAATGAACTAGTTTTTGGGTAAAATCATTAGTTTTGATGATGTGTACGAAGGGTGTAGGAGTAAATATCTATTTGTAAATGTACATGTGCATTTTTCATAAATTTTTGGAGAATTTGATGTGCAATTTTCATAATAATCTAACAAAGATCATGAAGGACGATTGCCCATACTGATTTTGTACTTGTATACTATTCATGTACTATTTTTGTTCTGTTTAGAGTGTTAAGGAAGCAAGCTCATATTCATTTGTGCTATTTGGGCTTGTATACTATTCATGTACTATTTTTGTTCTGTTTAGAGTGTTAAGGAAGCAAGCTCATATTCATTTGTGCTATTTGGGCTTGTATACTATTCATGTACTATTTTTGTTCTGTTTAGAGTGTTAAGGAAGCAAGCTCATATTCATTTGTGCTATTTGGGTCGTGGGAAAATTATGTGGCATAGTTTTGCTTGTTGGTGAGTTTTCTTCTACTGTTCGTTTTCTCATTTTTTGTTGCTTCCTTGATTTGGACTTTGTGATTTTGTTCAATGTTGTGCATTGTAGCAAGAATTGATGAGTGTCTCGATGAGTAGGACAAGTTAGTTTATAGTAAAATTGTTGATTGCCACTTATATGGATTGTAGAAATGTGATGATGAATCCCTTCAAGAGAAAAGTAGCTAATTGATGTGCTTTTTATCCAACTGCCACCCCTTTGATCTTTTTTGGTTTCACCCTTAGTATGAGTTCAGAATTAGTTCATTACATATTGAGTAAGAAATTGTTCCTTTTTGGTAGATCCGTGAATACCATAGATGGCATCCTGCTGCTCGTGTTGTCGATGCTTTGGTGAGGAGTATGAGCGAGATGTTTAAAGAGGACCCAATGCTTGATTTTAGTGGAGAGGTATTTCATCTCTCATTTCTTTGTATATATAAGGGATTTTTGGTTATTATCGTGGACCATTTATCGAGCACATTGTCCGAGTTTCTTTTTATGTATGCTTTCTTCTTGTCCTGGTTGTTTCCTGATTTTCTCTCTAAATCACCAATCGAAGGAAATAGTGCAGCGAGTATAGTCTTATGGAATACTCGTCGTTGGAGTTTTCTCAATACTTGTGCATATGAAATTGTCCTGGCTTTGATGTTGTGTGTAGAATTGCTTGAGCGGGAGACACACCGGCCACTCGGGCGTTGGTGTGTTTACGGTTAGGAATGTAGGCATATGCATGGGGACATCTCATGTGGTTTTTCTTTTCTTTTCTTTTCACGTGTCCATCTTTAACCGAAGTCCCTTTCAATTTTCTCTATTTGTAATTTGAGCCTTTTCGATTTTGCCTACTCAAAAAAACAAGGTAGAAGAGTGAGCCGAGATTAACTTATAATAGTACATTTACATATACGAGTGACTATGCAACTTGTCCGAGGACTTTGAAAGTTCCATGTTATGATGAAACTTTTACCTCATCTATTTTTTGGGGGATAGGTTCGAGTAAGAAATAGAGCTTATAATGTGTTTGACAGGTCGGATGCTTGCTTGTAGTTAGTAAGAAGTTTGTATTTGTTCTTTTATTCTATTGCCATGATATATCAAGTCCATATCATACTTCTTACCTATCAAGCTAAATGTCCTCTCTATTGTAGGAAGCATTCGGCAAGTATTTAGATTTACATGAATTCTACAATCGGTACATGAATTCAAAATTTGGTGAACCAATGGAGTACACTACTCTTATCTAAAAGTTTTTCACTGACCACAAAATATTCCTCCCGGGTTGAAGATGACAACGTAAACCCTCTCTGTTGTTTGATCCTCACTACATTGTATATCAACATTGGTTGGTGCAATTGTTCAAGTAGATACTTATTCCCTTAAACAAAGTGTTTAGTTCGAGTTTTGTAAATGAAGAAACTTACGCCTCAAGAGGTTGGTAAAGGATGTTTTGGTCATTTTATGACCTGTAAATGTATTTGTTCGGATATTGTGAATCGTGTGGGATCAAATTCGATTCCACATTGCTTTGGGCCCCAATTATTCCCTTGACTTTCTGAACTGAATATAAGTATTATGTGCATAATTGAAGATTTTGCATAATCATACGGTTCATTACTCTTTATTATACTGATCACCACCCGAATTTCTTACCATTTCCTGTAACACGGGGTGATTGTGACACCCCGTGAGCTCGTCGCACTGATCGATAAAGGCTCCAAGCATGGATCACAATCTGGTTAAGTTCACGAACTTCTTGATCTTGTCTTCGCTCAGTCTGTTGGCTAGGGATTAGTGGACTCCCCACACATGTAATTAATCTCATACAACGTGCCTAAAACAAGATTACAAGCTGTCTAGTGCAACTAAGTAATAACTCAAGGTGCTAAATTTGAAATTCCTGTTTGGACTGCCTTTTCCTTCATTTATCATCATTCTCTACTTGGTTTTAGACTTGTTCAAGGTCCTGGTTGCTCCAAAATGCATTGCAACCTCCATCCAAGCTAGAGCTGCAGACCAAAGTGATTTGAGAGAGTTTTAAGCTAACTCACAAAGCTAAGCATAAGCTTTTATTCATTAAAATTTGTCTATTACAAAGGTGGTAAGGGGGCTAATATACTCCCCTACAATAATACCAGCTAGGGCAAGTGGCAAAAGAAATCGAAAAAAAATGGAGAAAAAAATAAAAAATCGTAAAATTAATGGGAACTTGACACCTCAAGTACGGAACTAATCGAGTAAGCGAGGTGGAGGCTTGATGGAACTTCTTATCTTCCCATTTTGAGGTTGCTCAATAAGTTTCATTATTCCTATGACTTCCCAAAAGCTTCAGCCGCAAGTTATGGAAACACTAAAATCTTTAAGGTTGTTTGAGGCACCTTCCGGCGGGATAAAATCTATTCTTACACCAGCTAAATCTCAACTTTAGGTTTCATTTGGTTACATAGTCACTTTGCCAATAGCGATAGCAATTGTAATGTATAGTTCACATATTGTTTTTTTTTTTTGCCTAAACATTTCAAGATTCTTTGGATGAACTGTGGTTTTATTCATTAAAATTTATCCATTACAAGGGGGTAAGGGGGCTAATATACTCCGTACAATAATACCAGCTAGGGCAAGTGGCCAAAAGAAATAAAAAAAATGCGAAAAAATAGAAAAATCTTAAAATTAATGGGAACTTGACACCTCAATTACGGAACTAATCAAGTAATTGAGGTGGAGGCTTGATGAAACCTCTTCTCTTACCATTTTGAGGTTGTTAAGCAAGTTCCACTCTTCCTAGGGCTCCCCAAAACGTAAGTTGCAAAAACTCTAAAATCTTTAAGGTCTGTTTGAGGCACCTTTGGGTAGGGATAAAATCTATTCTTGCACCAGTTGAATCTCAACTTTAGGTATGATATCCGATAAATATTTAGGCACATTTTCATGCCTAAAGTCCCTCAAATTAGGAGTTAAAGGTTAGACAAAATAGTAACCTCAGCAGCACTCGCTGGAATTGACTAGCAATTAGCACACGTTTGGAAACACTTACGCCAAATCTTCCACAGGTGGTCGTCTGCTGCTGAAAATTGGCATGAGGACACTAGACCTTGATCTTGATGGTAGGGAAGGTGTTACTCCCTCGGAGCTCTCTGCACATACCGATAAAGGTTGAAGCATGGATCGGAATCGGTTGAGTTCATGCACTTTTTCATCTTGTGTTGCTTGGTCGGCTAGGGATTAGGGGGCCCTTCACACATGTAATTAATCTCATACAACATGCCTAAAATAAGATTAAATTTGTCTAAATATTACATACCCAAAATGCAAAAAGTCCAAAAATAAATAAAAAAATCTACTACAACTAAGAACTCAAGGTCTTGAATTTGGAACTCTTGTTTGGATAGCGTTTTGCTTCATTTATCCTTGTTCTCTACTTGATTTCAAACTTGTCCAAGGTGAATCTCAACTTCCCGAGACTCCCTAAAAGCTTCAAACACTAAAATCTTTAAGACTATTTGAGGCACCTTTTGGTCGGGCTAAAATCTATTCTTGCACGAGTTGAATCTTAACTTTATGATATTTGATAGATATTTAGACACATTTGCATGCCCTAAAGTCCCTCAAATTAGGAGTTAAAGGTTAGACAAAATAGCACCCTCAGCGACTCTCGGGTACTTATCTGCAAGTTTTATTTAAATTAACAATGGTATCCCTTTGTAGATTAAGAATCATGCTTGATTACTCGTGGAAATGTGTTGATTGGTATTGTTGGAAAAAAAGCTGTGGAAAATGCACTTTAGAGATCTAAAATTTTAGTGAAAACTTGTTGATAGGGTATACGGTGATCCTTTAATCATCATGCTAGCTATTTTGTCTGCGGTAACAGTCTCGGTTGTAACTTCGGCAAGAAAGGAAGAAAGGTTTCTTAACACACTCGAAACACTTATAGGCAATTAGTCTGCAACAATTACACTCGTAGTTGTTAAGGAAGTTTCTTCATTAATTACTTTGCATTTCTTAGAGTTTCTAATTCTCTTAAATATGTGTCATAAATCTCAATGCCTGCTTCCTTTACATCATATTCACTGTCTATTTTATTATCTTTTTAAAAGTTTTTCTCTGTCAAGCATTCCCCTTCCATGTCATGTCCTAATATCATTTCGAGTCTCCTATAATGTGTCTTCGTCATTAGTCTTTGAGTCGCTAACATCAGTTCATTTGTTCTCGACTCTCCAAGCATTCTCATCCTTGGTCGAGTCCAAAGGATCGAGATATAGCTGATTGGACTGTTTTGATTACTCGAGTAAATCTTAACCATTACCACTTTCTTTTGTATGATATGGAAATAATAATCCCTCTTTTTGCGAGGCTTTGGTTTGTTTGTCCCTTTCTTTTTTGTTTAATTAACAAATTGTTGTTGTTGTATTGTAATTTCAACGCATGAGGTCGGCATACTTACTCGAATTAATTAAATGGTCGGAGAAAGTCGAAGTTCAGGTGTGCTCATTTATACATTCAGACCTTGCCATTTTACTCGTACTTAAGCCGATTGTGATTCCCCTTCTCTCTTTTTGTTTTTTCGGACAATTGGTTGTGATTCTTGTCAGGTCGTGAATTGATTGACATTGTAATTCTTTAACACGAGCACAAAGTATCGAGCATTTCGAGAAAAGCCAAAGAGCCAAGGTTATGCTTGGAAGGATGATCATTTTTCTACATATGACAAAGCGTGGAATTGTGGTTCATCCCAAAGAGAAGTTGATAAAGCTGTATGAGTCAAATTATTTAGTTTGTTAGAACGACACCCAAAAGTAACACTTGCATCTACTGGGAATCATGCACTTGCATTGATGTATGGTATGCTACTTGAAGTCTTCATTTCAACTTAAACACTTATCCGACACCCTACGCTCCGACATGGCTATGGACACCAACATGCAATGTTCAAGAGTTTTGGTTTCATAGAGTGTAAGTCGATAGTTTATTTCCCATCCGAGTGCTTGATATGAGGTTCCTGATTTATTTCCCATCTTAGTTCTCACATGAGGTTCTCGATTTATTTCCCATCCGAGTTTTGACATGAGGTTCTCGATTTATTCCGAGCATCTTAAAGCGAAACGAAATCGCGATGGGGTCAATCATGGTATAACCTAAAAACTATGTGTAAAACATAACTAAAAACTATCTAAAATATTACATCCAATAAATTGAAAAAATTTACGAAAAGTTAAAAATTCACTGAAAACTAGGAACTCAATATCGTCGAAATTGAAACCCTTGCTTTGGTTACTCTTTCTTCCATGTTATAACCTTCCTAACTTCATTTTAGGTGTGTCCATAGCCTTTGCTTGCTCCAAAATAAACTTCCTTCAACTTTTACGCACATGTCTTGCTAGCAATTGTACTTGTTCTTGCCTAGATCGAACTTGCTAGCAATCGCACTTGTTCAATGAAGTGAACTGGAGGGCATATCCATCAAAATATGTGTAAAACATAACTAAAAACTATCTAAAATATTATACACCAATAAATTGAAAAAATATCTGAAAAATAAAAATTCTACCGAAAACTCGGGAACTCAATATGCTAAAATTGAAACCCTTGCTTTGGTTACTCTTTCTTCCATGGTATAACCTTCCTAACTTCATTTTAGGCGTGTCCATAGCCCCGATTGCTCCAAAATGAACTTCCTTCAACTTTTACGCACATGTCTTGCTAGCAATTGCACTTGTTCGGCCTAGGCTGAACTTGCTAGCAACTACACTTGTTTAGTGAACTGGAGGGCATATCCATCAAAAATATATGTAAAACATAATTAAAAACTATCTAAAATATTATATACAAATAAATTGAAAAAATTTTTGAAAAATAAAAATTTTGCTTGAAAACTCGGGAACTCAATATGCTTGAAATTGAAACCCTTGCTTTGGTTACTCTTTCTTCCATGGTATAAGCTTCCTAACTTCATTTTAGACGTGTCCATAGCCCTAGCTGCTCCAAAATGAACTTCCTTCAACTTTTACCCACATCTCTTGCTAGCAATTGCACTTGTTCGGCCTAAACCGAACTTGCTAGCGATTGCACTTGTTCGATGAACTGGAGGGCATATCCATCAAAATATGTGTAAAATATAACTAAAAACTACCTAAAATATTACATACCAATAAATGCAAAAAATGTCCGAAAAATAAAAAGTTCTACTCAAAACTAGGAACTCAATATGCTTGAAATTGGAACCCTTGCTTTGACTACTCTTTCTTCCATGGTATACCTTCCTATCTTCATTTTAGGCGTGACCATAGCCTTGATTGCTCCAAAACGAACTTCCTTTAACTTTTACGCACATGTCTTGCTAGCAACTACACTTGTCTTAGAGCAAGATAGCTAGTAGGCTGCTTGAAACTTAAATGCTTTTTTTTTCCTTTTTTTGGTCGACAGTTCTTCTCTCGTGGCGAGCATATCTGCTAGAAATTCCTCCATGGAGGAAAAATAGGTAAAAGTTTACGTGTCTTACTTGCAAGATAGCCGTTGAGCTTGCTGAATTTTTCTTATTTTTATTTTTTTTTAGGAGAGGTTGTGTTAGCTTGCTAGGAGTTCCTGTTGAGCTTGATCTTGAGTATCCGACTACTTTTTGAATAGCCCCTCCTAGACTAATGAAGAATAGACTGCTATAGACAAGGGCAATAAGAAAACACAGTGCCGTGAAGAGTAGTCGACTACCTTCCTAAGAAGTGCAAGTTGTTTTTTGCGCAACAGGATAGCAATTTTCAGATTCATTGGAAGCAACTTGGTGGCAGCATTTGCCTCAAGCTGGAATTTTGTTTTTTGTTCTTCGTTGACAATGCATACGTTTCTTTTAGGAACTGAAAGGTACTATGCACACCACAAAAGAAACTGTGCACTTATTGCAACGAAGTATCAAGAGGAGTTCAGCCATCTAGGTAACATATGTTTCAATTTGTTGCTTCTATAAGTGAAATATATCCTACATAGGGTACACAATACACTTACTTGATGAACCACTGTGTCCCTCTAGGTAAGCACTTTCAGACTCTTGCACATGCTGCCTCTGGATACAAGAAAGTTCTTGAAGAAAACCGCAAGTTGTATAATCAAGTGCAAGACTTAAAAGGTAAGTGAATGCCAATGAAACCATAAAAATACACTAAATACTATGCTGAACCTAAGATCACAGATGGTGTGGGCAAGCAGTTTAAGAATGTGGAGGTTTGGATGTTCTATGATCAATCAAACTCACTGGATTGCACAAATAGCCGCACAAATAGCCCATATGGGATTCGAACCCATATCTCCGTTTACAATTACACGTTGCTCTATCTTTGAGCTAATAGGCTAGAAAAAAAAAAAAAAAGGATTGGAACACAGAGAACAGAAACACGCTTGTTACCTCAGTGCCTTTGGCACACCCCAAATTCAGCTTGTAGACTATGCCAATGCTAGAAAGTTGTACATTAACTCAAAGGGAAATTTTAAGGTGAAATACACATCATTTCACAGGGCAACTATCTACTCAACAACTGTGACTTCTTTGCTTCCTCAGTGAGATTGATCAACCTAGGTAGATTCTGAAGGTATTAACAAAATGGCAACATCAAAAGTAAAACATGCCGCATCCAGAACGAACACACATTACAATTGCTCCGAAATTTTCAGTGGAGACTCCAAACACACAATTCAAACTGAAACACTAGGGACTGAAGCTTTGAACAAGCCTTTCCGTTAGGCATACAGATGACTGAACCCAAACCAAAGCAAAATTTAACAGATAATCTACAAAACGCCAGCATTTTTCAGAATTCTTCCATCCCCGTAAATAATTCCATGAATTCAATAAGATTTGCAATTTTAAAAAAGGGATGAGCCCACACAAACAGCAAATCAATTCAAACAACAAGGTAAAACATCGAGATCAGGGATACTTATATAAGCTTAAACTTTCAAATCATTGGATCACCAATTCGTCAATCACCCTAGAGTATCACACAAAGTGAAAAAAAATTACCTGAGAATCAGACTCGCCGGGGGAGATATTCTGGTGGCAGTCGGGATTCGGTTAGAGTTTAAATCGAGAGATGGAGAGCAAGAGAATGAGAGATAGAGAGGGAATCGTGAGACAGAGGTCGAGAGCGAGCCCCGTGCTTCTCAGTTAGGGTTTAGAGTAGCAGCAGGAGG
Source organism: Talinum fruticosum (assembly GCA_021018815.1). Classification (NCBI taxonomy): domain Eukaryota; kingdom Viridiplantae; phylum Streptophyta; class Magnoliopsida; order Caryophyllales; family Talinaceae; genus Talinum; species Talinum fruticosum. The sequence goes on along the minus strand of JAITYX010000004.1, from coordinate 6,503,044 downwards.
TATAAACAGCAGAGAGAGACGACGGACCGGGCTGACGAGAGAGACGATGGGCAGGACGCCGGCGGGAGGAATAGCCGGCAGACAAGAGAGTGAGAAGCGGCGATGAACAGAGGTTATAAACAACAGGGAAGAAATTAGGGGGCGGGGGGTCGACCCCTTCCAACCAGTTTTTGTGATTTTTTTTAAAATTAAAAATGCTTCTGGTATTATATTTTTGTACTAATGATTTAAGGACTATTTTTATCTTAAATGAAGAGATATGTATTTAGGTAATCTAAATTTAAAGGAAATGGATAAATGGGTCAGTTTCAGGCTAACTTGTTTAAAAAATAAATAGATATAAGTTAGGATTTTCAACCCATTTTATAAACGGGTTACGTTCAAATCGACATTTTTTAACCCGTTTAAATTCGACTCGAATACGAACCCGACCACCCGACTTATTTGCCAGCTTTACCTATATATATATATATATATATATATATATATATATATATATATATATTGTCACCCATACACATCTGGTTTTTCCATTACAAACCAAATTTGTTTAGCAACTACAAATTGAATTTCACTCTCCACTTCTTATTCCCAATCCACTTTGTTTTCCGGGGCAGCATACAACATCCCAGGCAATTGGTATATATTTTCTCTTACTGTCTTCTCCAGCACATAAATAGTTCTTGCATAGTCTCTCTACTATTACTATTACTGCCTTGGGTAATATTAAACCGAGCCATAATATGTGTGCATGTTAACCAAGTACAACATTAACTAATTGGACTCTCCAAGCATAGCTGAGCTTTCTAGTCCCCCATTGTCTAATTGTGGCAATAATTTTGTTGGCTAATAGCCGACAATCTTTTGCATTCGAGTGCTCGGCTTCAAGGGAACCCCTAAGTACCTTATAGGGTGCTGCCCTTTCTCAAACCCAGTAATTTGCATCGGCTTGTTGGTCCAGTTCAATATTAACATCAACACAAAATATTTGTGACTTTTGTAAATTAGCTTCTAAGCCGGATGTTTCAGCAAATACTATCAATGCTTCCATGAGGCAACTTATCGAATAAGGGTGAGCTTTGCAAACAACAAGCAAATCATATGTAGAAAACAAGCAAATCATATGCAAATACTATCAACTTCTTGTCTTCACATACTTTTGCTAATAATCTAGACAAATACTCCATGCCTATGACAAATAGTAGAGGAGAAATGGGATCTCTTTGTCTTAATCCTCTCCCATTCTTAAAGTGCCCATGAAGTCTCCCATTATAATTCAAAGAGAATGTTCTTGTGGATATGCATTCAAATATCTAATCTCCTATTTTCTAAGGAACCCCAGTCCATGAAGCATTTCTCTTACAAACTTCCAATCAATGGTATCATAGGTTTTTTTAATATCAATCTTGATGATACATCTTGGGGATACATTTATCCTCTTTTAATGCCCGACCAAGCCGTATCAATCAAAATATTATGCAAAATCAGCCTATCAAATACAAAGGTCGCTTGATTATTCATAATCACCTCCGACAAGACCATTTTTAATCTCATACAAATCATTTTGGAAATGATTTTGTAGAGGATATTGTAGCAAGAGACGGGTCTATAATTAGATGCAAATTGGGGATACTTAATTTTTGGTATCAAAGTAATTGAGGTAGAATTCAACTTTTAAGAAGATAACCACTTTTAAAGAAGTCAAGCACAACTAAGCTTGCCTTCTAGCCGATAAAGTGCCATGTAGTCCGGAAAAATTTACGACCAAGCCCATCGTGTACATGACTCTTGGAAGAGTTAGTAGTCCATATTACCTCCCTTACATCCTGTTCGATAAAAAGTCCTAGGATCTCCCTTTGTTGTTGTTTGCCGATACTTTTACCCTTTTGAAACACTCGACCATTTCACCTTTACTCTACCAATTTTCTCAGTCCATAGATCACCAAAGTAATCAATGAGAGTTTGCTTAATCATCTCATAGTCATATGGTACCTCCCCATGCTTAGTTTTGATGGACATGATTCTATTACCATAAGATCTTTGTCTAATAGCATCATAAAAGAACTTGGTGTTTTTATCTCCCTCCAAGATCCATTTAACTTTGCTCCTCTAAAGATAATTCTCCCTTGTATCTCTATGTAAATTCTTGATCCCCGTCAATAGTAGTTTCTCTTTAGTGTGTAACTCTTGCTCATCAATCCCTTGTAATGGTTGAGTTTGTATATACACCAACCTATTTTGATATTTAAGAGTTTACTCTCCATGTCCGTATATGTCGCCTATATATGCAACACCTTCAAAACATTTTTACATTCTTCATAATCACCAAATAAGAAAAAGCTTAATGTTAAATAAGTTTTTTAAGGCATGTTTAATGTTAAAATTAAGTATTTGTGAATAAATTTTTTATAGATGAAATAAGTTTATGCAATTATGAATGGAAATGTTTTTTAATAAAAAAATTAAATTGTCTTCCAAAGTTATAAAAATCACCAATGTTTAAAAAAGATTGAAAGATCGCCAAATTTTGGTATTAACTAGTACATAATCACCAAATTTTATGTTATTTTGCAGCTTAGTAATTATAAAAATTATGATAAATTTAACTTTCTTGAGTTAAATAATTTCTAATATTTGGGGGAAAAAAGTAAGAGAGGAAATATGAATATAGGACGATAATTAATATAAAACAAGTGATATTTAAAATAATCTATAGTTAATTTATTTAAAATATAAGAATTTTAATATAAAATGATAGTGTCCACGAAAAAGGGGGAAAGAGCATGCTAAAAATGCCTCTAAAGCAACAAAAATAAGAGTAACAACTCCCATTGTAAATCCAGATTGGTACGGGGTTTAGTGAGATTTAGATGTAGGCAATCTTATCCTTATACACATGTATACTAAAGTACCTCTAGATCATTCAATATAAATAAAATCGAAGAATATAATAAAAATTCGTAATAGTTGATAGTATATTAAATAGACCCAAGAAAAATGTAGTCTACGACCAAATAGTACAAAATATTGAAAATTTGATTATCAAAGACCGCTAATTAAAGAATACGATAGTATGTCTACAAGACTCCAAACAAATAATTTCGTTGCAAGAAAATCATTCAAAGTTGAAATAAGAGGACGTTCTTTTCCTTTTAGCCATAAATCATATGAAGAAGGATCTCAAAAGAACTTCACCAAACATAGTCGTTGAGAGAGAGATTCAAAATGAGTGAAAAGATAGAAGGGAAAACTCGAGGAGGAGTCGTGTCGTGTAGTTACCGAGTACATGGAGGTGTAGGGGTAGCTCGAGGTAGACCATTAGCATGCTCACCGAAAATATGTGAATCCAACCGTGGGTAAGTCAGCTGCAGTGTGTCCACCATTGGTTAAGGTAGAGGAGTTGGAGTGTTTAGGCCTTTATTTTATTTTTTTGTTTTCTAAATTATGGTAAAAGAAAAAAATATTTGATTTTAAAAAATTAAGTCAATATTAATACTATCTTTGAAAAAATGAACATTGTAAAATTAAATAAGCTAAATAAAAATTATTTTTAGAAAAATGTAATTCTCTAAAAACATTAATGTTATTGTGTAAGAACAAATGAACATAACAACCTTGATCCTAAACCCTAAACAATCATTAGGGGTTCATTAGCATGTTATCCAACTCACAACTTTATGTCACACACAGATAACTTTGACGAATTTGGTGGTTATTATGTATAGTCCCAATCGCATATGTTGGCCAATTATGTACGTAAAATATTTAGCCATTATCTTTTAAAAAGATTGTTTTGATTAAATGATTGGGCTAAATACTAAACCATAATACATAAATATTAAACCCTAAATTCCAAAAGTTGAACCGTCAATCTTAAACCATAAATTCTACAATGCTAACCTTGTACCTTAAATGTCAATCATGTTTACACTTGAACCTTAAACCCTAAGCCTAAATAATTGTTTAGATTTTAGTGTCCGACTTTTCTAGTTTAGGGCTTGGTCATTGGCGTTCTAAAGTTTGACATTTGATTTTTTTTTTTTTTGATAAAGAGAGGTAACATGTATTACTTAGTAGGGTTAGCAATACAAAGGTCATCCAGGGCCAAATCGAGAATGTGATCTAGTCCATCCCTTACCCATTCACGAATGTTGGGTGAATAGGGTTGGAGACGAGCAAAGGTGTGGACGACCCTATTTTTCTCTCTTTTAACATAAAAAAGCAAAATAAATCGGATAGCTTAGAGAAATTCAAAATATCAAGCAAAATAAAGTTGGTGATGGTAGAAGTCACCTTTAATGATAATCCTCTTGTAACCGTAGTTCCAAGTTTGTTGAAATGCAAAGAGACAAGCTTTAGCTTATTGAATCTATGGGTCATCGAACCCCGAGCTTTGCTTGAACGCAAAGAATATGAAGGAGCCAAATGTGTCTTGGCCTGTAACACCCCAACCACACCCCTAGTTTCCAAGCTTTGCACCATCAAAGTTAACTTTGATTACACCCTAGTTAGGAGCTGCCCAAAGAAGATGAGATAGTGAAAGGGGAAGAGGGTGAAAGAGCTACTGCCTAGTTAAAGTTGTTCCCAAATGCTAGAGCATTTGAGAGGGCCTTCGTTATGTGAGAGGTAGTACCTTTATAGACCCACTCGTTTTTAAGGTTCCAAGAAGCCCATTACAAAATCTATTGTAGACTCATGAGCAGAATCCATGACATATTGAATGGCATCCATGATGCTTTTGAACCTCTTATTTCGGACGAGATGGCTTAGGCGGGAAGTTTTCGAAACCTAGAGGGCAAGTGAACAGCTTGATTCTTGAAGGACCCCAAAAGTTCACATCAAGCGTAAAGGCTTAAGACGCAAACTTTTGCTGGGAGGACGTTTGAGGTAGACCTCCAAGCAAACATTTTCATCCTTAAGTGGAGACTTTAGCACCAAAGAGACTTCCGTAAGGTGCCTATAGTATTTCCACTACCACAAGGTGAGTCTCGATTTAAAGCTTGTAGGATTAGGTGGTAAGCCGATCGTCACGGGCCATCTCCTAAGGAGGTATAGAACCAAGAAAGCTTGTCATCCGGCTAGGTTGAACACAGAGGAATATTTCTTATGATATCAACATCATCTAGCAAGAACAACGAGTGTAGCATAGATGCACTCCAACAACCATTTTCATGATCAATTAGGTCTCTAACGCAAGCGTATATGTGTCCGGCCTCATTGGAGTTAGGGGTTTGAAGGAGTTTGATCCTGGGATCAATATTGAGTCTCAAATAGGAAGAGATCATCCGTCTCCAACCGGAAAATAGGACCCCAACTTGATTACCCACCTCGCTTGGCGGAGACTCTTCCACGTAAAGCTAGATTGTGGATGATTGACCGCTTTGAGGATACCATAGTTTGGGAAATATCGAGCCTTTAGGACTTTGCGGACCAAGCTTTCATAGTTGTGCATGAGCCGCCACACTTGCTTCGCCAATAGGGCTAAGTTAAATGCTTCCATGTCTCTAAATTTCAGTGGCACCCCAACTTTTGCTTTTGCAAAGAAGATATTGGCTAACCTAGTGAATTTTGCGTTTGTCCCTGTTGTGACCCCACCAGTAGCTAGTAATAGCTAATTAAACGATATGTGTAAGATTACTTTAGAGCTTAAAATTACTCATAGCATAAGTAAGGATGGCCTAAGCAACCGCCTTTACGAGCACTTCCCTACTCGCCTAAGAAAGATTACGACCCAACCAACCATTGATGCGTTTACAAACACGATCACCGATGGGCATAAACGTTTTCTTCTTTGATTTGCCAATCTAGGTTAGAAGATCAAGATATTTATCATAAGATAGCACTTCCTAAATATCCGAGGTTCGGGAGAATTTCATCTTGAGTAGTGCCTTTGCCGAACAAAACATTTGATTTGGATATATTAATCTTCTATCTAGAGGCTTTTTCATAGTTGTACAAGATGGAGCGCGCCTCTTGGGCTTCTTCATTTTTAGTTTGTCAAAAAATAATGGAGTTATCTGCAGACATGTGAAGTCCTTATAGCCACACTATATCACGAATGAAGTTACGGACCTCGACATCATGTAATAGGAATGAAAGACCTTTAGCACTAAGGAGGAAAAGGTAGGGAGAAATGGGGTCACCTTGTCGGTTTTCTCTACTAGGGGAAACAAGGCCTTTTGGTTCACCATTGATACAAAAGATAGAGTGGCGGTCTCTACACAACACATCATAAGATCAACCCAACTTGATTCAAAATCCAGTTTGAGCTGAATAGCTCGAGAAAAGGCCACTTCACTCGATCAAAAGCTTTATCACTACAAGGACACAGATTCATGTTCTTAAAGATCTCAAAGAACACCTGGATATTGTCAATGATCATCCTCCCTGGAACAAAAGCACTCGATTGTCGGTAATAACAAGGGAGAACAATTTTTAGTCTATTAGTAAAACCTTCATGACAAGTTTGTAGAGAATGTTGCAAAGGCTTATTGGGCGGAAGTCACTAATCATATTAGGGTTGCTCTTTTTAGGGATGACAACAACGTGTGTGTGGGCGAAACCGAGTAGGAAGTGGCTGCCATTGAGGATACTCAAAGCTGCTCGGTTGACATTGTTGCCACAATGAGCCGGAATTTTAGAAGAAAAAAGGGTTCGGGTGTGTTTTACAATTTTTAAATTAGAGCAATAATGTGATGGTTTTTATGATTATATACAATAAATGGTGGTAAATTATGAAGATTTTATGGTTAATATATATTCACATTTATTGTACTTAAGTATACATCGTGATGTTACGAGGACTGAAAAATATTTTAAATTTAAAAAGTATCTTTTTTTTTTTTTTTTTGCGGAATAGACGGAGAATAGGCGGAAAATATAAAAATATAAGATCTAACCGAAAACCAACACAAGACGCGCAACTAATATAAGACAACAGAGGTTCAACAACAAGTCTTCCACTTTTCCCTTTGTCGAGGATGATTCTTCTTTTGATCGAAGCCATTCGATCATCCTTTATAATCTGTCCCGCTTTGCGCTTTGTCCCATGAACTCTTCCTCCATCACTTTGAAATTGATGGGTTTCTTTTTCTCTTTGTAACCATCTTTGAGTTCTTTCCTTTTTGCACGATCTTTCCTGCACCAATAAAAAGGTTAGTGGAATTTGATAATGATTTATTGGTCTCAGTATACCGCTTCTTGCCACCACCCCCTTAGGCCAACTTCTTTTATTCATCTCGACCGACTTCTTTGCGATCTTCTTCCTTCCCTTTAAACACCTACTATATTGTCGGACTAAAAAACTAAATTTGCTCGTGAGTTCCTCTTCCTTTTTGTAGGCCTCTTTGTCCGAATTGATGACTCGTACTATAATTGTTGAAACAACATCCTCGTCCATATCGACTTACCCCTTATCAACAACAGATGAAGTTATCGTTTCATCCCCATTCTCAGCAAGTTGATTCCGCAAACAATTGCTTTTCCCATCCTTAAAAACTCGAAAAGTCATTACCTCGACCTTAGATGCACAAACAAATCCTATCTTTTTACCAAGCATGATACTTTCGTAGTCCTGTTTTGAAATTTTAATGAGACACCCTGGTTGACGTGCGTTGGAGAACGTGATCATATTCTCCTTAGTATTATCGTCTTGGTTTTGACATTCCTCCAAAAACTGTCCTTAGTAGCTGGACTTCCACCCATCAACAAGTGAGGACTCCTTTCTAAGGATATCTTTGTGTTTGATGAGATTGAACTCTCACTTTCAACATCGATGTCTTTCATCCGGTTATAATGATCCTTCATATGACTTGCATTATTACTCGATGATTTCTACATCGAGCTCAGCCTCAATATGATATTGAACTTTAACTAAAACCTTTGAATCTTGGTTTGAACTTTTAGCAACAACATCTTTGAAGTTTCCCTTTTCACAAACTCTTTGAGTAGAATAAAAGTCACTTGACCAATTCATATATTCATTCCCCTTACATAGTATACGAAGGGGATAAAAACATCCTTACCTTTATTTTGTCCTTTTAAAGGAAGCATAACTTCATTCTTAGAGCTTGAACCAAATGTCTCTTCAATCTTCTTAAGCTCTTTAATGATGCATTTGTTTTTCGGTTCTAATTTAAGAGCTATTTCAAGATCCCTTCTTACATCTTCTATCCTGTTAACATTGATATAAGCTAGAGCTCTCCTATACCTTGCTTTGACAATATACGGATCAAATCTCAAAGCCCAATCACATTTCTTAATAGCTTTATCGTATTCCTTGATCCTCAACCAACAAGTCTGCTAAATTCGAATTAAGAATAGCTCCTAACTCAATCATTAATTCTGCATCTTTAACCTCAGTTGGATACCCTACACAAAGAAATTGTAGAGCTCTATCATACATCAAACTTGCCTTAGAAAATTCTTCCGCTTTAAAAAACATGTTCCCTGAATACTTCAAGGAACTAGCCTTCCAAATTACTTTCCTAGGGTGCTCTATTTCCTCGAGACTCTTAATAACAATATCATGAACTTCCCCATTTAGATGAGACTGAAACAAATCCTCAAAGCCCTCTACAATTTCAAACTCCATACTAACCAAACCGTCGGAATCCAACTACAATAACTTTAAATTTCTCCACCAAATCCATACAAAACCCCAAAAGATACTAACAATGCAACGTGAAGACACAAAGGGATGAATAAACTCCAAATGAACATCTTAACTAACTATCACAAACTCAAAACTACCCAAAACAATCCACCTCCAACAACAAAACGCAAGGCTAAAACTTAACCACTACCATTATGAAGGATGCAATCCACCATAACAAAAACCAAAGAAACACAACAGAAGGAGAAGAAAATAAAGGACCATAATTTACTCCGTAATTGAATTGAAGATCGAGCCAAGATGATGATTCCTTGAATCGGAATCAAACAACATTAACTAGTCCAAACAAAGGCCTTTGCAAACTGCTAATTAAAGAAGAAAAGAAAAGATAAACTTGCAAGAAGAGATGAGTAGGTGGAGAAGGAGCTGGTGATATCTTAATTGTGAGCATCACCGGCTCCGATGGCCAGCAAACTTGCTTCAACAAATGGAATGAGCGGCGCAAATGGAGGAGAAGGGTTCATGCGGAGATAATGGGCGGCACAAATTTAAAAGTATCTTAAACCATAATAAGTCCACTTATAAATTAATTATGCAAACCGACAACTAACTCAAATAAAAAGAAACAAGAAACAAGAAACTTGATGATGAAACTAACTTACCATTAACCTACTCTATCCATGTATATTTTTACGTTATATCCACCTAACATTTTAACGAGTGTTTACTCATAATATCATTTACAGTAATCCTAGGATTAGAATCTCTTAGTTAGGATATCAATCATAGAACCCTAGGATTATAAGCTTTGATAACACTATTTTCTACTATCTTTCCTTTTCTTGAAAGATGTCAAAAAATACTCAAATGCAAAAGAAAGTTCTTATACAATAATTTAAGCATGACATAATTAGTAATATAACATATATCAACATATAAGTCATTCTCAAAATATGTAAGTAATGTTAAAACTCCTTTATACCTTACCGTACACATATAAACGGATAGGATACGGACATTACCTAAACAAGGTGTTATCTCCCACTAAGGTTATTGGTGCAGGTTCTTCTTCTCAAGGATTCTCTCCCTCTCATGACCATTCTTCTGGTGGTATAAGGGAAGTTCCTCCTGTACATTTGGGTACAACCTGTTTCTTTGCTTGAAACTAAATAAACTCCTGAGGTGGTTGGTTCAATTGCTCCGACACATGGTTCTCCCACTTGCCTCCGATGGATAAAGGATATAGATATCTATCTCAACTTAGAAGGTGACACCGATCAATAACATTCTTCTAATTCTACCAAGAAAAGGCGTTTGGAAGAGGATGAAGAGCTTTCATCCTCTTTTACTTATGTGTAATGATTCGAACGACTATTTTTTCGGGTTAGTGTATTTTGGTACACTATTTAACTTTTGTAGTTGAGTGGGCTTTGGTGATGGGTATAAATATTTTTTGTTGTAGACTTTGTCTTCCTCTTTTGGATGTAACATAGATTTTACGGTGTGTACAAATATTCTTTTTTAGAGGGCTATTATATCTAGGAGGGAAATTGCTTTTTGTAATCATGCATGTCTTCGTTGTACTACGCAATTGTTTTTGGTTTAGTATCAATGTAACGACTTGTGCTTTATCTTCATATGTTTTTCTATTACTTGGATCATTGCTTCTTGTTTGGCTCATTAGTTGCTTTCATATAGAAATTAGTACTATTCTCCTACACATTTTTCTATTTCGGACAAACTTTTATACATTTGGATGTCACTATACCTATCTTCATGTGTTCCTTTTTGATAAAACTTGGTCTTTATTTGATAATTTAATTATCCAATTTATCATAACTTCATTGCTCTTACATATTCTCTACTCTAAATTTGCATCAAGTTTCTTTAGTTAGTTGGATTTCAAGTTAGGTTGCTCTCGCTTGACGTATATATCTTCGTTGCTTTAATCCTCGCTAACATTTCTATATATTTCATCATGGTTACTATTTGGTTCAGTCTATGCATATTTTTCCCCTATTTGTTTGTGGTGGAAATTAATCCACTTAGTTATTTTGTTTGATGTTGGGTGTGAATTTCCAGCCCTTGTTATTATTGTTTGTTTGACAATTCTTCTTTGTTGAACTGTTGATTTGACTTCTTACTAGTGTTTCTCCCAATTCAGAGTTAACCTTCTTATGCTCATCTTTTCATTTTTAGGAGAACTACTTTACATTGGCATGGTTACTAGAGTTATGGTATATTTATTTTTATTTTATTCTCATAGTATTTTTCTATACCCAGTGTTTTTTTGAATTCTTTTTTGATAAGGGGAAAGTGTGACCATATTTTGGAATACAATATTTTTATGTTTGGATCATATAGGATCTTATGAGCTCTTGGCTACTTTATTTATCCATCTTTTATTTTAGAAGGTTTGCTTCAATTGGTCGACAAATTTGTTATATTATTGGCACACTTCCTGTTCAAGGAAGTTAATCCTTGTTGGTCTCCCCAACACACTTCTATTTTGAACTTTGTGACATAGAATCATTTACATATTCGAGTGGCGGAATCGGGGGCTAGGGGCCGTGGTCCCTTCCATGATTTTTTTGGTTAAAATTTATTCTTAAAAAAATTAAAGTAGGGAAAAAAAGTTTTTAGGAATATTATTTCTATATTTCTCAATTCCCCAATTAAAAGAAATTTTTACAATCATTATTTGGTGTAAGGTAAAATTATATAATTATTGTGTAAAATGTATTATTTTTATATAATATTTTGAACATGACTTATAATAATTTAATAAATTAGGAACGAGAAAGTTAGGGTATGAACTATAGCAAATTGACAATGCATATAGCGGTCTCAACTTTTTTTTATTTCTCTCTTTTGCGCTCTCTCTATCTCATCCATCCTTCCTATCTCCAACCTATTAACATGTTGTCTTGTAAACTACAATACTACTTTTTCTCTCTACCTTTTAATGTAAAGTAGTGTAAATTTCAATCCGAATTACAATTTTTTGGCATTCCAAGACTACTAATCCAAACACCAGGTATGTTTAGCATTAATCATATATTTCTTTTAGTAAGTTGATTAGTATTAGATTTATCTATTACTGGATTAGTTAATCTAATTTATTTTTCAAACGCTAATAATAATGATACTAGTTATTATGTTGTTCAATTGAATTAGTTAATTACTATATTGAATAATTATTAACATTGGAGTTATGTCAACTAATTTAATAACATAGACTAATGAAATATATTTTATAAGTGATCATTATTCAAGGGATAACTTCTATATTATTAGTTGTAAGGTATAATTTCTTATCTATTTATTACACAATTTTTTTCCATAGTACTCTTGTAACTAATGGTTGATATATGATAATAGTTTATTTTGTAACTTATATAAATAGTAATGATGGAGTAGAAATTTTATTCAACGAGTGTCCCTTTTTAGTATCCTTGAATTTTATAAGTATCAATTATTTTTTATAGGTGCTCTCTTTAACATTTTTGTGAATTTTTGATGATTTTTACTTAGATACTCTAATAATTTTTTATACAGCGATGTCCCAGGACACCGCTGACTAAATAATAGTAACTCCACCCCTAATAAATAATATTTCTACTTCACTATCTGCCCCCTCCTAAAAAATTTTATGGTTTTGCCGTAACATATTGGACTATTTCCTCCCTTCGTAATGGTAATTTACTCTCTTGGGAAGGATTTAATTGTGATAGTGACAAATTTATGGATTATTTACGGTTATACTTGGAGCCTTGGATTCTCTTACTTGTGTAATCTCATTGAGCTTTTTATGGAATAAGTTATTCAAGTTACGGACCTCTTCACGTTTGTTGATAAACCGGAATTTTACGTTCTTTTCCTTTCTCTTATTGGCTAACTTCGACACTTCAAAGGCCTTCTCACCTAAATTCTCATTTGATTTCTCTTACTTTCTCTATTTATGATTTATGTGTGCGAATTTCTATGTTTTGAGATAATCCCGCCTTTTATGATGAAGAATACATCTTTCAAAGTGCTTGAGGAAAAGAGCGGGAAGCCATAGAAGGTCGGAAAACGAAGAAAGAGATCAAGCCAAGTTAGCACGGGCCGTAGCACTGGCCGTGGCTGAAGCGTAAGAGGTCAGCACGAGCAATGCCAAAGTCAGCACAGGTCATGCTAAGAATTTGGAAATTAACTGAAGGCGTCGTGAGCTTGCACGGGTTAAGCACGGTTTCAAGACTCGTCAATCGGCAGCTTTCGTTTCACTGCTTTTATTCCGAAGCTGTCATTTTTTCGCATCGGACTTTTATGCTGCGTTTCTAGGCTAGTTTCTCTCTACTTGTAAGCATTTATTTCCATTGTTAAGAGATCAAAGCTTGGAGTTATTTTCATATAATCGTAATTTAATTCAAGTTTACGGTATTATCATTCTTTTCTCTACTTTTATCTTTCATTCTTTTTGGTGTTCTTCTCTTAATTTGTTGTCACATGTCATGAATATGTGTGGCTAAATTTCCAACTTAGGTTGGGGATTTTGCCACTAATATGCTAGTTTAATCGTAATTTATGCTTTGATGCTAATTTGCGATTGTTTGATGAATTTCGGACTTGTTGATACTTGTGAATTGGTGTGAGGTTCGAGAGAATCCTGCCTTTATTGTTTTTGGAAATTGAGTAGACTTCGAGAGAAGAGGCTTAGTTCTACGTCAACTTCGTTGGATGATTACAACTTAGATATGAGAATAATTTAGGTTGTTATTAAGGGAAGAGTCGATAATCATGTAATTCTTTGGTTTTGATTGTGTGAGAACAACAATTAATTCAATTGAGTTAGCTTAATGACCTTCGAGAGAAGGCTTAGGTGGTTTGAACCGCATCAATTCCCTAATTCATCTCAATTGTAAATAGTGGAGAAGCATGTAATTAAGATTGTTGGCATGTTAGCTTGGTAAATCCTTGCCTAAGGTTTTCTTTATCTCGATTTCATTTCGTTTTGTAGTGCTTGCGTTACCAACCAATCTGAATTGTTCCTTTGCTTAGTTCATAAGGACATTGACCTTAGACTTGTATGAGACCTAACTCCCCGAGACCGACAACCGTACTCTCTATAGTACAACAACAAAATGGCGCCTTTACTGGGAGCTAGCGCCACTCCTTAGTTTAAGTAACGTGACACTTTTGAATTGAGCTTTTATTTTTTATTTTTATTCTTCCTTTTTGCTTTTATCTTTCCTTGAGCCTACTTACACTTGGTATAGTTTCTTGAGTGTATGCTTAGGAGGAATCATAGAGGTGAAGAATTAGCACCTCTTGATCCCGAAATCGAAGCAACTGTCAGTGCATAACCGGGCAGCTCATAGGCGAAGAAAGAAGCAAAATATGGCTGAAATCCACCTTCACCTCCACCTCGTACCCTTCAATCCTAATCAGCTCCTACCACGGGTACGGAGGTTCCGCTATTGTGTTGCCGATCTACAGGAGGCAACCAACTTTGATTTCAAGCCCGATTTCATACACCTCATTGAGCGTAACTAGTTTCGAGGGTCACTTGTGGAGAACCCCATCAAGCACATCAATTCATTTCTTGAGCGTTGTGGCATGATCAAGATGGCGGGTGTAAATGACGAGTACATCGGATTGAAGTTCTTTCCTTTTTCCCTCACCGATAAGGCAAAGAATTGGCTTGAAAATTGTGCTCCCAACTCTTTCCACACTTGGGCTGAGTTGAACCTTGCCTTCCTCAATCGATTCTTTCCACCGTGCAAGGCCTCCAAGTTAAGGCTTGATATAATCCAGTTCAAGCAACATCCCGGAGAGTCTTTGTTTGAAGCTTAGGAGCAGCTCAAAGGGATGTAGCGAGAGTGCCCTCATCATGGTATTCAACCATGGATGCTCACTCAAATTTTTTATGACGGGCTTTCGATTCGATACGATTATCTATGGACAATGCTTCGAGGGGTACATTCATGAAGAAGACAACAGAGCAAGCCGATGCTCGTTGGAGGAGATGGCTTCCAATGCCTACAATTGGGGCGTTGGAAGAGATGATCGAGAGCGTGTAAAGCATAACGTGGATGCAATGGCTCTTTTGGCCAACAAGGTGGAAGCTCTCACGTTGCAAATGGAGAAATTTGTGGCAAACCCTTTAATCGGCACTTCCTCTTCTTCCACTCGCTCAAGAGATGGGATATTCTTGTGAAGCATGTGGCGGTCCTTATCCCCATTTGGAGTGTCATTCTAGCTTCTCTACATCCGAGCAAGCTAATGCTCTCCACAGCTTCCCTCTTAGGCCACCACCACGTAATAACCCCTACTCTCATACCTATAACCCCGGTTGGAAAAATCATCCCAATTTCTCCTATCGCAACAAGAATCCCCATCACCACCAAAATCCGTCTCAACCACCCGGCTTCCATCCACCACCACAAAACCAGCCTCTTATTCCATACAATCCTCCTCCTCCACCTCCACAGAAATCTAACCTTGAAACTCTCATGGAAGGTTTCATCCAAGCTCAAACCAAGACTAATGAGCAATTATCTACTCATCAAAAGATGTTAGAGATGCAAATTGCACAAATTGCTCAACAAGTCAACCACCTTACCCAATCCCAAGGGAAGTTGCCAGCACAACCCGAGCCAATTCCTAAGGGGCACATTAATGCCATTATCTTGAGAAGTGGGAAGGAGTTAGAGGGCCCTAAGGTGCATCAAACGGGGAAGGAGAAGGAGAGCGAGGATGTGCATAATGTCGCGAAGGAAGGTGTTGTTGAGGATGTTGTTAAGGAGAGTGAAAAGGAGCCAGCTTTGATTGAGAGTTCATCCATGCCATCACCTAAACCTTACAAGCCTCCTATTCCATTTCCACAACGGCTTGTGAAGGCTAAGGAGGAAAAGAAATTTTCCAGATTTATTGAGATGTTGAAGAAGCCGCACATCAACATTCCCTTTTAGAAGCTATCACCGATATGCCATCCTATGCAAAATTTTTGAAGGAGATGCTTTCTAACAAAGGGAAATTGTTAGAACATACTACGGTTTCTCTCACCGAGGAGTACAGCGCCATCATTCAAAACAAGCTACCCCCAAAGCTTTCGATCCGGGTAGTTTTTCCATACCATGTTCCGTGGGAGATATAGCCATTAGTAGGGCCTTGTGTGATCTTGGAGCAAGTGTTAGCCTTATGCCCTACTCTATTTGCAAGCAGACTTCAAATGGGAGAATTAAAGCCAACCACTATCTCTCTTCAGTTGGCGGATCGATCCGTCAAGTTCCCCATTGGAATTCTAGAAGATATGCCACTTCAAGTCGGGAAGTTCTTCATGCTCGTGTGATTTTGTGGTTATGGAAATGGCCGAAGATGCACAAATTCTAATCATTTTGGGAAGACCTTTCCTTACCACCGCCGGCGCCATGATAGATGTAAAGAATGGTAAGTTATCATTACATGTTGGGGAAGAGAAGGTGGAGTTTAATCTCACTAAGTCTATGTCCACCCCGCTCTCGAAGACACATGTTGTAGGGTGGATGTGTTGGAGCAAATCATAGATGATGAGTGGCTAACACATCGGTATGTACGGGATCCTTTGGAGGAATGTATGATGGGTGATAGCTCTAAGGGAAAATCCGAGGAGGCAACACTCTATTATGAGTTGTTAGATGTGGCTCCCCATCCTTGTCAAAGTATGGGAGCTTAGACATGTGCAGCATAGAAGCCAAGGACGTCAACGACGGTCCTATTCCTGTCACCAAGGTAGAGCTCAAACCTCTATCTTCCCATCTCGGTATGCATTTCTTGGTCCTAATGAGTCATTCCCTGTGATTATTAATGCTCGAATTACATGGCACTCAGCTTGAAAACCTTCTTAATGTGCTTCGAAAGCATAGAGGTGCCATTGGTTATAGCATCGATGATATCAAGGGAATTAGTCCATCCTTTTGCATGCATAAAATTGATCTTGACGACAGTCATAAGCCCTCTAGACAACCTCAAAGGCGGTTGAATCCCAATATACAAGAGGTTGTCAAGAAGGAAGTTGTCAAGTCGCTTACAGTGGGATTATATATCCTATTGCAAATAGTGATTGGGTAAGTCCGATCCAAGTGGTACCCAAGAAGGGGGTATGACCATGGTCAAGAATGGGGCTAATGAGCTCATTTCCACTAGGACAGTTCATCGGGTGGCGCATGTGTATAGACTATAGAAGATTGAATCAAGCCACTCGGAAGGACCATTTCCCCTCCCATTTATTGACCAAATGTTGGAGAGATTAGCCGAGCATTCATACTTTTGTTATTTGGATGGTTTTTCCGGTTTTTTCCAAATTCCTATACATCCAAATGATCAAGAGAAGACCACTTTCACTTGCCCCTATGGTACCTTTGCGTACCGTAGGATGCCTTTTGGTTTATGTAATGCCCTGGCCACTTTCCAACGATGCATGATGGCTATCTTTTCGAATTCATAGAAAACATCATGAAAGTTTTTATGGATGACTTCTCTATTTACGGTAGCACTTTTGACACTTGTTTGCAAAATCTTGAGAAAGTGCTACTTAGATGTGAGGAAGTCAACCTAGTTTTGAATTGGGAAAAATGCCATTTCATGGTACAAGAGGGCGTTGTTTTGGGTCATGTGGTGTCTAATCGGGGCATCGAGGTCGATCGAGCCAAAATTGAGGTTATTAAAAGCTACCTCCCCTAGTTCTGTCAAGGGGTGAGGAGTTTCCTTGGTCATGCCGACTTTTACCACCGCTTTATCAAGGACTTCTCCAAAATTGCTAAGCCTCTAACTCAGCTCCTCACCAAAGATGTCCCATTTGCTTTTACTAATGAATGTCATGAGGCTTTTCTCGAATAAAGGAAGCATTGATTTCTGCCCTATTATCCAATCGCCGGACTAGAATCTCCCTTTTGAGATTATGTGCGATGCAAGTGATCACGCAGTTGGAGCTATGTTGGGGCAGTGAAGGGACAAGAAGCCTCATGTCATTTATTATGCAAGCAAGACGCTTGATGGAGCCCAAGAAAATTACACCACAACAGAGAAGGAGTTGTTGGCAGTGGTGTATGCTATTGAGAAGTTTCGCCCCTATCTCCTATGCTCCAAGGTGATTGTTTTTACCGACCATGCTACTCGAAGCATTTGTTGGAGAAGAAGGATGCCAAGCCTCGTCTCATACGATGGATCCTTCTCCTACAAGAATTTGATTTGGAGATACGAGATAAGGCGGGAGCTCGGAATGTGGTCGCTGACCACTTATCAAGGCTCTTGGTTGAAAGTGATGCTTGCCCATTGACGATGCGTTTCCTGATGAGCATCTAATGGCGGCCACAACGGAGAACTCCCTTGGTTCGCCGACATCATCAATTATCTCATTGCTGGAGTTTTACCACCCGACATGAGTTACCACCGAAGAAGAAATTCCTCCACGACATCGATTTTACTCTTGGGATGATCCTTACCTTTTCCGGTTTGCAATGATGGCATTTTTCGAAGGTGTATTCCCCAATAAGAAGTCCCGAACATCATTTCACATTGTCATGATCAATCTTGCGGTGGGCATGCCAGTACCTCCAGGATCGTTGCTAAGGTACTTCAAGCCGGTTTTTATTGGCCTTCCTTGTTCAAGGATATTCATTCTTATGTGAAAGGTCGTGATAGATGTCGGGGGGTAATAGTTCTCGTAAGAATGAGATGCCCTTAAATTATATCCTGGAGATTGAGGTGTTTGATGTTTGGGGCATTGACTTTATGGGACCATTCCCTTCCTCAAGAGGGAATAAGTTTATTTTGGTGGCAGTAGATTATGTATCTAAATTGAAGGTTTGCTCGGGAGAGTCTCGAGTCACCCTAGAGGGGGTGAATAGGGTGATAGAAAATTCTTTGTGAAAATACACACTTTTGCACTGGAATAGAGGCAAAGACAGATTCCGAGTCTAACAACGAGTCGAAAGATTGGACTCGTAAAGCAATGAATAAGAAGAAGCAAGAGTAGTAAGGCCGTCTGAGTCTAGAATGAACTCGGAAAGAGAACACGAGAGATTTTACGTGGAAACCCTCCCGGGGCAGAAAACCACGGCCCGTGTCAATCCAGGACACGAAGTCAAATCCACTATTTTGAGTCCACAAAATACCGTGAACTTGATCGAACCCGAGTTGCTCCCTTGGACAACTCTATACAAATTTTCCTAGACTCAAAAGTTCCCTTATCCGATCTAGTACTTCCTAGCTGAGATAACCCTTACAGCTAGGGACAACTAAGCTGAGTTAACCTTTACAGACTTAGTCAAGGGACCTTACAAAGAATGTAAGAAGAGTTTGTAACTAAGTACAAGACCTTACAACTCGTAAAGTAATGAATTACAGAGTGGGAGTTGTAAGTTGAAGATTGAGAGTAAATACAATAACTTTGATCAAGTATGTGTATAAACAATATGTTCGGCAACCATCAAGTCTTGTGAAGTGGCTTCTATTTATAGATAACCAAGCAAAGTAGCCGTTATCTTCATCTGCTGACCGAGAGTCTTCCGTGACCGTTGGGAGAGGCTTTCGAGTCACTCGGAAAGTGTCCGTTGAAATATGAACGTTGGACAACGGTTTAACTCTCTTGGAAGTCCCAAAACCATCGGTAGTGTCTTGATAAGTGTGGTGGAAACCACCGTTTAAGCTTGTCGTTCCAGTTTTCCGGATATGGAAGCGGACAGCTTCGACACAATCTTCTGGGACTGGAGCGAGAGAAGGTGAAGAGCCATGTCTCGCTGGTGATTTGACGTTCAAGCTCGGCTACTTTTGTAGTTTAAAAATATCCTCGATTGAATAACCTAAAAAGTAAAACACCTTCGGTTCTCAAAGTATAAAATACTTTGGTCCAAGGTTAGACACGAGATAATAAAATAATTCCGATAATTAGCCAACAGATTATCCGAGTTAGAAAAGAAATGGAATTTTCTGAATCTAATATCCATGATACTCGGAATTCCATTTGACTAAGTCTAAGCGAAGAATCAAGTTCGATAAAGAATAGCAGAGGAGATTAACTTGATATAGACTAAGTATGAAATGAACTACGAATGCCGACTATGCAAACAATAGCACGAGATAACCACAAGTCGGATTCCGAGTGAGAAACAGCGGAATACTCGGTATATTCAAAATGCGATTAATCTGAGTGAGGATGGACTCGGAATAAAGAACCAGCTTTTCGAGTCGCTAACCGAAAAGCGATAAATGAGATAAGTGAAGGCCGAATCACTTGGAGAAAATACTATTTTACTCAAGTAAGTTTCTAAGACACGAGAGAATGCCTTGGAATCAAAACTCTATATGAATAATATCATTATACCTGATTCCTTTTGCATGACTCGGAAAAATATTGAGCGAGTGTCTCGAGTCTTCATAAATGGGTTGCGGCCGTTGCTAGTCCCACTAATGATGCACGAGTCGTATCTCGGTTTTTCAATAAGATCATATTTCCTAGATTTGGGGTACCTAGAGTGGTGATTAGTGACAATGGGACATACTTCATTGAGAAGAAATTTGAGGCCTTGCTAACAAAATATGGTGTGTCACATAAAAGGGTTTGGCCTATCATCCACAAACTAGTGGTCAAGTGGAAATTTCCAATCGTGAAATCAAGCACATTCTGGAGAGAACGGTTGTTAGTTCTAGGAAGGATTGGGCGGATAAACTTGATGATGCTCTTTGGGCTTATCGGACGGCCTTTAAAACCCCAATTGGTACTACTCGCTATTGTTTGGTATATGGGAAGCCTTGCCACTTCCCCGTTGAGCTTGAGTTTAGGACTCATTGGGCGGTAAGACGTCTCAACTTTGATTTGAAAGTAGCGTGGGACAAGCGAATGCTCCAACTCAATGAACTAGATGAGATTCGGATGGATGCTTATGATAACTCTATGATTTACAAGGAGCGCATGAAGGCATGACACGACAAAAATATCACCATGTGGGTGATTTGGTACTATTGTTCAATTCCGGATCGAAACTCTTTTCTGGCAAGCTCCATTCTCGATGGTCCGGTCCATACAAAGTCTTCAAAATGCATCCTTTTGGGGTTGTCGAAATCGGCCGTGGTGATGAGAATGATACATTCAAGGTGAACGGCTCAAGACTCAAGCATTATCTCCAAGGAGAACCTATTCCGGGGCCGTTTCAAGCACTTTTTCCCCCATTTCAAATGGCTAAGGAGTTTTGGTCAAGCTCGGGACCTTAAACAAGCGCTTCTTGGGAGGCAACCCAAGTTTTAGCTTTCTAGTTTAGGTTATTTTTATTTATTAAAAAAAAAAGTGTTGTACAATTGAATTTATTCGAAGGTCGTGGGTTGGCACCGGTTCGGCATAGTTTGAGCACTCGGTCATGTCGTCTCGCACTCGCGCCAATTTTCCAATTGCCGTGGGTCGGCATGGGTTCGGCACGGGTATAACACAAGTGCGCTTGCCTGCACAACTTTTTCCATAATTGCCGTACGATGGCACGGGTTCCGCACGGTGGCAACACCGGTCATACGGCCTACCCGGATGAATTTTTAGAAAAGCCGTAGGTTGGCACGGGTTCCGCACGGTGGAAGCACGGGTTGTGCGCTTGCCCGGATGAAATTTTTCATAAAAGCCGTGGGTTGGCATAGGTTACGCACGGGTTCAAGACTCGGTCGTGCGACGTACTTGCCCAGATTGAAATTCGCGGTTCTCTCTCTCCTCCTTCCATTCTTTCACTTTCTTACTCCCCGAAACCCTACGCACCGTCGTGCTTTCTCTTCC
Source organism: Talinum fruticosum (assembly GCA_021018815.1). Taxonomy (NCBI): domain Eukaryota; kingdom Viridiplantae; phylum Streptophyta; class Magnoliopsida; order Caryophyllales; family Talinaceae; genus Talinum; species Talinum fruticosum. The sequence goes on along the minus strand of JAITYX010000004.1, from coordinate 6,481,655 downwards.
CCACGCCGTGCCTCCCTCCCTTTCCCTAAAACCTCTCGCCTCCCTTCCTATCGACCTTCAATCATCGTCCCCAACGACGATTTCGCCTTTCACCATCTCCATTTCACACGCCGTCGCCACCAATTCTCGGGTTTTCTCTCTCCTCAAGTTCTTCCTCCATTGTTGCACTTTTGCAGCTTGAGGTAAGAGCACCATTGCCATTGAAGTTGTTGCAGCCGTTGGCAAAGCCGATTTCGCCCCTTCTGCTCGAATTTTCGTGGGTTTTCTGCACACATTTGGGGGCTCCAACAACGGTTACAAACTTTCGCATGGGCACTCCATTATTCACGAACCTTCTAGCTTGGTCATGGCTCATTCAAAGCGGGCTCGAACGGCATCGGGGTCCTCTTCACGCCGGGTGCTCCACCTCGAGGTAATTCTTCCAACCCCTTTGGTATAGTTTTCTCCAATGATATTCACCTTGATCGGTATAAGAAGTTAGAATCCTGTTCCATTAGTGCCCCAAGGCACTTTGATGTTGAGTTTTTGAAGTCTATTGATCTTTGGGATGACTCGTGTCAACTGCTTAATGTCTTAGGCTTGTTTGAGTTTGCTAACGACATTCGGTGGGGAGTCCACGAGGGGTTACTTTGGGAATTTTACAGTTCATGCAAGTTTGAGGATAGGAGAAAAGGCCAATTAGGCATACCCGAGGTTTCTTTTCGTCTATTTAATCAAGATTTTGGGATGTCTAGTGAGGAATTCTGCCGTCGTCTTAATATCAATTATCGGGGTGTTACTGGTAAGGACATGGAAGGTTACCGGCCTACTGATTTCTATATGTCCATTACTTGTGATGAGCGCCCATTGTATTTTGTGGGCTCTCCCGATATGCGCATAGCCACGGATTATGATGCACGACAAACTAAAGCAACCGCTTTTGCAACCTCGTCATTCGGGTTCTACAACGGTTCCTTGCCCACTCGGTGTTTGCCCGTGGTGATAGCCATAACACCGTGCACAGTGATGAACTTTTCCTCGATTTGGGCCGCTCTACATAGTCATCACGTGAACTGCGGCATTCATCTTCCGGCTCATATCCAGTCCCAAACTTCTAGTGCTACCGCCGTCCTTGCTCATGGTGGGGTGGTCACGGCACTTGCCGTTAGTTTGGAGCTCGACATTTCGGTATTGCCCATCTTACATTACAGCTCCATCATCGACGGACGCGCCTTGGTCCACATGTATATTTTGGAGTGTCTTAATGGCACTTATTGGGTCCGTCACCACAAAAGGCCCTTCTTTGCTCTCCCCAATAAGGGGCGCACTACCATCACGAACGTGGCCAACCGGTGCTATTCTCATGCCATCGTTGCGGGACCATCCCATCACAGGGCCGCCTCCTCTTCTACACCAACTACACCACTGCGGACACCGGGACCGAGGAGCCCCCTCCTTCTTCCTCCACTCGCTGAGCCCACCATGTTCCGGACGATCCTTGATCGGCTCAATCAGCTCCATGTGGGGCAGGGAGAGCTGCGCGACATGATGCTCTCGAATGATCGAGCCTTAGGAGTCTTGACGGCGAGTCGGTCACCTCGAGCACCTTGCCCATTACGCCTACTATCATTATGGGGTGCCGTATCCTCCTTCCGACTGGACGCCACCGGCACATCCGGGGTCCGAGTGACCCCGTTGTAAGTTTCCCCTTCCCTCCTTTGCTCCTTTCGATTTTCGCATTTCATTGAGGACAATGAAAGTCCTAAGCATGGGGGGTCGCTTATGGATGATGGTTATCATGTTTTTGTGGGTGACTTAGGTACATATTAGTTTAGGTTGTACATATTGATTATCATCTTCATTTAGGTTTGCATTTAGGCACTATCTTAGTTAGATTTTTCATCTTTTTAGTGGTAGCCTTAAAAAAATAAAAATAAAAATTTCGTAGTGAAAACCCTCCCGTGATGAACTTTTGGAAGAGTGTGTACTTGAATTATCATGGGAAGTGTGTACTTTGGGATCTTTGGCTTGGTTTGGATGATGAAAGAGACTTGGATGATGAAAGAGTCCTAAGGATTCATCTAGTCTTGAATGATTCTTGTGCATAATTGTGAAATTCTTGTGTTTGGTACATCAAATGAACTAGTTGTTGTGATTGTGGTAGGGATAACTCGTGAGACTCTTTTGTGCCTTAACGACTACCATTTTTTGTAGTCTCATTTCTCATGAGTGTTACTTTCCCATGCTTGCAACTCTAGAACTTGCCATCTTTCTCTTCAAAACCACATTTGACACATGCATGTTTACCAAGAGGATAGAGGCATTCATTTTGATAAACTACATGAGCCAAATAGCCACCTGAATATTATGTATCCTTTGTTTCAAACTCTTCAAACCTTCCCCTTCCCTTGCACTAACCTTGCTCAATATACCTTTGGCCATTTTCATTCTTTCCCATCCTTAAGCCTTGGTCTAGTGGAGCATTTCTATTGATTGGGAATTTGTTGGGTGTTACCTTGTTGGTGGTGATTGGTTTATTGGGTAATTGAAGGAGTTGTGAGTGGAGATGGATTTTAGTTTTAACCATTCATGCTTACCTTGCTTAGTTTGCTTGTAAAGTTTAAAAAAAAAAAAGTTGAAAAGAAAAGGAAAGAGATTTGAAAAAAAAAAAATGAAGAAAATCGAAAAGGAACGAGTTAGAAAAGGAATAAAGTATTGTAAGCATGAATGGCACTTTGTATTGAGAAATCTCCACTCCTTTGTTGCTTGAAGCTTAGTGTGATGTGGTATTATGTTTTAGATGTTTGGAGAGGTGATGTTGTGTAGTGGAAAGTGTTGTGCTCCCTAGCTCTGGCTATTAAGCTCCACATTCCTAAATGTTTTTTTCCTCCTTTCCCTTAGCCCAAGCCTCATTACAACCTTCTTTAAAGTCTTCTTGATTGGAAAACTTGCATGGTTGTCCCTAGTGGTGGAGAATTGAGATATTTGGCAAGGATATGGTAGTGTGCAGGTGTTGGGAGAGTTTTGAGTGAACCATAGTGCTTTTTTAAACACATGAGGGAGTGTTCCACATACCCTAAAGTGAGGTCCTACCAATCCCAACTAGTTCGCCAAGCATTTGTATGGAACTTGATTGCATTTGGGTTGGGATAGATTGGTTGTGTTGATACTAGATTTTGCAATCTTGATTTGAGCTGCAACTCTTATTTCGATTTGATTCTCGATCTTGCCGAGGATTCTTTTGTATGTACTTGCTGTAGTTGTCTAGCGCACCCCTTCACCCGAGGAGGGCGGCTTTGGTTTTCTATCTCCCTGTTTCTTTAACACTTCATAACAGCCTTGCTTGGGGACAAGCAAGGAGTAAGCATGGGGGAGGGGGTTGATAAACCGGAATTTTACGTTCTTTTCCATTCTCTTATTGGCTAACTTCGACACTTCAAAAGCCTTCTCACCTAAATTCTCATTTGATTTCGCTTACTTTCTCTATTTATGATTTAGGTGTGCGAATTTCTATGTTTTCCCGCCTTTTATGATGAAGAATACATCTTTCAAAGTGCTAAGGAAAAGAGCGGAAAGCCATAGAAGGTCGGAGAACGAAGAAAGAGATCAAGCCAAGTTAGCACGGGCCGTAGCACTGGCCGTGCTTGAAGCGAAGAGGTCAGCACGAGCAATGCCAAAGTCAGCACGAGGCTATGCTAGGAATTCGGAAATTAGCGAAGGCGCCGTGAGCTTGCACGAGTTAAGCACGGTTTCAGCACGAGGCCATGCTAGGAATTTGGGATTTAATTGAAGAAGTCGTGAGTTTGCACGGGTTAAGCACGGTTTCAGCATCTGCCAGTGCCAATCGGCGGTTTTCGTTTTCGCTGTTTTATTCCGAAGCTGTCATTTTTTCGCATCGGACTTTTATGCTGCGTTTCTAGGCTAGTTTCTCTCTACTTGTAAGCATTTATTTCCATTGTTAAGAGATCAAAGCTTGGAGTTATTTTCATATAATCGTAATTTAATTCAAGTTTACTGGTATTATCATTCTTTTCTCTACTTTTATCTTTCATTCTTTTTGGTGTTCTTCTCTTAATTTGTTGTCACATGTCATGAATATGTGTGGCTAAATTTCCAACTTAGGTTGGGGATTTTGCCACTAATATGCTAGTTTAATCGTAATTTATGCTTTGATGCTAATTTGCAATTGTTTGATAAATTTCGGACTTGTTGATACTTGTGCATTGGTGTGAGGTTCGAGAGAATCTTGCCTTTATTGTTTTTGGGAATTGAGTAGACTTCAAGAGAAGAGGCTTAGTTCTACGTCAACTTGTTGGATGATTACAACTTAGATATGAGAATAATTTAGGTTGTTATTAAGGGAAGAGTCAATAATCATGTAATTCTTTGGTTTTGATTGTGTGAGAACAACAATTAATTCAATTGAGTTAGCTTAATGACCTTCGAGAGAAGGCTTAGGTGGTTTGAACTGCATTGATTCCCTAATTCATCTCAATTGTGAATAGTGTAGAAGCATGTAATTAAGATTGTTGGCATGTTAGTTTGGTAAATCCCTACCTAAGGTTTTCTTTATCCGATTTCATTTTGTTTTGTAGTGCTTGCATTACCAACCAATCTGAATTGTTCCTTTGCTTAGTTCATAAGGACATTGACCTTAGACTTGTATGAGACCTACCTCCATGAGACCGACAACAAGTATTCTCTAGAGTACAACAACATTTGTTGATTGACAATGTCCGTATTTACTTTCTCTCCACCCAAACTGCGATTTTTTGTTTTATGTGGGTCGGTTACTTCTCTGTCACCATCATTGTTGCTTGTTCATTTCAACCATGGTTTGGATTCTTCAACCTTTGTCATCTGTTTGTATTCATTGCTGGATTTAAGTGTAATTTATTTCATATCTTTGAAAAATTGTTGTATTCATTTCCTTCGGACTCAACTAGGTTTCCCGGTTGTTACTTTTATGAACTATGTGTTCATATGTATCGTACATTTTTTCCCCTCAATTCATTTTATTGTGACATGGATCAAATTTGTTTAATCCATTATGTCTACTTGGACATTGTTTTCACCCTAGGGATGGACATTGGCTACTTTTTGGAATGCATGGCTTTATGCTTGGATCATTTGTGCTCCCTCTTTCTTATTTGAGTCCTGTTTCAGTTGGTTCATCCAACTTGTTTCCTCTTTGTGTTCTTTGTTAGTCTACATGCATTTATATCTTAATCACATAATTTTTTAAAACTTATGGTATGTTTTGGAAGTTACTTTAGGCATTTCACCAGATAGAGTTTGGCTAGAAATTATCCATGGTATGTATAAATAAAATAAAATCATAGTTTGGAATGTGCAAGGTGCAAAAAAGACTAAATTCTTGAAGAAGTTAGATTATTTACTAGAAACCATCGACCGAATATGATATTTTCTCCTTAAAACAATGGTAGAGGAAAAGAGTACCAAGTCACTCCTACCTTTATTAGGTTTAGTTCTCGGAATAAAATATCAATGAACTATCTTAGAAGATTAAAAATATCACTAATTAATTTGATGTTAAACAATTGCCACTCGAACTTTTTAATGGAGGACAAAAATGTCACTATGACTGGCTATAACAGGTAATTTATTGAAAAAATATTTTTTATTGGTAAAAACCCATTAAATTACTTGAATGAAATTTTTAAAAAGAAAAATGATGAAAATAAAAATTTTGGTCTCTCCCTCTCCTTCCTCTCCTTCCACTTTCTCTCTCCTCCTTCCTTGCTAACCAAACCCCTCTCATTTCTCTCTCTCTTTCTCTCTTTCTACCTTATTGTTAGATTTGGATTATTTGGACATTAAAATTTCTCAATCTCTTATCCCGATAAAAATTTACATCTCCACAACTTAGAAAGTCTTGAGGTTCTAGAAGGGTTTTGAATGAATTTCAAGAGCTTCATCAAGAAAAGAAAAAAAGGGGGTTTCAAATGGACAAAGATTAGAAAGAATTGGTATCAACTTCGGTAAAAATGGTGGTTTTAGGACTAAAGTGGTGTTGAATGTTTATGACTTCACCCCTTTCCTGATCGATTTCCTTCTCTCTCGTCAATTCAAAATTGACAAATGCAAAAATTAATTCTATCAATTAATAATGGCAGAAACTAGATTTGAAGCAAGAGCAAAAGAAGATGAAAAACAAAAAAATTCAATTCATTTGATTCCCTTGTTGGTTGTCCTTTATATGAGAAATCCATATAGCCATTATCAATCCTTCAAATTAAATTTTTCCACCTCATAAAGTCCTCGATAGAAGTCTTTTTCACCTTATGAGATCATTGATAGAGATCTACTCATGAATCAAATGAGAAAGGAAGGGCGGTATTATAGATCGATCCTCTACTAAAAGTGGATTCTTTTAACATTAAGAATGATGATAAGGAGAAGAGTAAATATAGATAATAATTATGGGAGGATAAATTTGGGCAAGAAAGGTGATGAATCTCCATTGAAGGAAAGATAGGAGAGAGAAAGAGCTTAAAAGGCCGGAAGGGTTTTTAACCTCCTAACAGTATTTAAAAGAAAAAAAAAGAAGGTACGGGTTTTGACCTGCTATTGCAGGTAAAATAGAGTTGGAGTGACAATTTTAACTGTTAATTATTAGTCTAGCGATAATTATTTATCATCAAATTAATTAGTGGCATTCTTGATATTCTAAGATAGTTCGATGACATTTTAATCCTACAACTCTTATTAGGATTCGATTGTTTTGACTATATTGACCATGTTAATCACTCTCGAAAGATATATGGATAGTATAGAATAATAAAAACAATATGGCTAATTTTCTACTGAAAGAACATTAATCATTCATATACTTATTTTTAATATTTTCTCCCAAAAATTAAGCACACTTGCAAACATTTATGCACGTACTCAATCTCTAGAAAAGGAAGTTTTTGGCAACGTTTACCATATATAAACTCTATCATTGACACTCATTGGTGATTTCAATGAATTATAAGATATGACTCGACAAAATAGGTGGTTCCCCCATCATCTACCCTTAACGTCATAGTGTTTAATCACCAAAAGTGACAATATAAGTACCTTAAATGCTCAAATTTTGTTCGTATTCGGGATCTTTTGTGGGATTTTATTAGTTTTTCTGTAAATGCGCAAGAAGTTGTTTGACGAATAAATGATAGCAAGAGATGTGAAGAGGGCCCAAGAATAAGGAAACCAACTCAAGTTTATAATTTTTATTCATTAAGAAACTCAACCACGGATCATGGAGTCTAAACAACCCAAGCCAATACCCCTATGGGCTGGCCATAGAGCACTACAAACCGTAGCGTAAGTCCCCAATAACCAGTTGTGGCAACAGCAAGCCATCACGGTTAGGCCCATAGACCGTGGAAGAGACAGTGGTATGGGCCCCATAGTTTGGCCCACGACTGTGGCCTAGGCCATGGTGTCCTCCACGGCCCCACGGGCCCTTTTTGGTTGTGTGGTGCAATTCTTTGACCTAAAAACCTAGACCTTGTATTGTAATGCTATAAAAGGCACCTCTTGGCCTCTCCTAAGGGAACCCTATTCTCATTCCTCTTTTAGCATAACTTAGATTTAGTTTAGTTTTAGTTTAGTTTCTTTTGCAAGTTTTGATTCAAGTACTTTAGATTCAATTCAAGTTTTAGTTTTAATTATTCTAAACATTTCCTGTTTGTTTTCTTCCTTTCCTTGATTGATTAAAGTTTACAACTTTCTTATTTGTTATGTTAATATGTTTTGCTAGTTCATGTTTAATTTTCACAATCAATCATGTTTAGTATAGATTTATTTTTTATAAGTTGAATGATTCAGGTTTGTGAGTTTAAAGTTTCACGCTTTATAAAGTTAATTTCTTTGTACCATTAGTTTAGTTTATTTCATAGTTAATTGATATTAGTTTAATTCAAACCATCCTTGAGGACGACAACTATTTCTTCTTTACTCGCCCTTTACTGCATCTACACATATATTACCATTATTTCTACAAACAATCTTGGCTAATTCCATTCTCGTCCAAGGTAGACCATATTCATGGAAATCTTGTATACATGGACATCTTATTTATGAAAAACTTGATGGAGCTATTGGGTAAGAGTGATTGGGCAACCTTTTTATCTTAACGTGGTAGTCTCTTATGGCCCTTTCGTATGTTGCAATCATAGTTATACAATTTTGAATACTCATTTTTTGCAAAATCGATTGTAAAAATCTATTTTCCGATGCCGATCGAATTGGACTAACTATGACGCGGTTCTTGGATTAAAAAATAGGCTATTCATGTCATATACACACATGTGTATCATGTGGCCCAAAGGCTAAAAGTCATCAAACAAACTTGAAAACTTAGAGATCCACTAACTGTGCCAATTATCACCTGTAAATTAAGAAAAATACTTCCAAATTACAATAAGTGGAGGATCGTATTTTGGATGACCCCGATAGTTTTCGATTGAATCATTAGCATACTTGATTGATTAAGCAAAGAGAAAAATTAATGTTTTTTAATCAATATTTATGGGGAATTATGCTCAGAAAAATGGTTGGTTGATGGGGATTGAAATTTTCAATTTTTGCATCCAACAATAGAGACTAAAAGGCGACACTCTAGTATCATTAGAAGCAAAGATGACGCTAGCATCTGGTTAGAAAAGGTTGTGAAGATTAAACAAAAGTTCATTTTGGACTTTTCTCGGACTCACCTCCGAGAATGGTCATCGACTACTCTAAATCATTATTTTTTAGCATTAAGTAAGTCACTCAAGAAGGAAATTTGAATCTTATTAAGCGTATCATGAAAGATGAGATCCATATCACACTTTCCCAAATGAATTCATATAAAACACTCGAGACATGATGGTTTTGGAGCTTCATTCTTCCGGAAATATTAGCCTATTAAAACCAACTTTGTATTTCAATACAAGACCTTTTCACATCTGGTAAATTGCTTATGGAATTCAATCATTCTTTGATTGTTTTAATTCCAAAAGTGGATAATCCATAAACGATTAGCCATTTTCATCCGATTAGTTTAAGCAACACGTTCTACGACATCATAGCTAAATTTATGGTTAGAATGCATCCAATACGTTAGAACGCATCATCCAACTCGATTTAGAGTGCTTTTGTTCCTCAAAAGGCTATACATGACAGACATTCCTCTTATACATGAAGTAATGAATAAATTCCATTACATTAAAAGTCGAAAAGGTTACGTTGCGGTTAAAATTGACATGAAAAAACATATGGTAGACTTGAATATGAATTTTTGTTTTGTTGTCTATACAACATGGGCTTTCATTTGACTTAGATTTTTATTCTATTATTCTTAATAATAAACCGTGTGGTTTCTTCAAATCCATCGGCGGATTGAGATAAGGTAATCCTTTGTCTCCATATCTATTTATCCGTTGTATAGATTTTTTGGCTCGATAACTTTTCTACAAGTAACCATTTTTAACTACGGTTATCGGGCATCGACTATGTAGTCTGTCGTTGTATGTGGGCATCTTTATTACGGTTTAAAACCGTAGTAAAAGAACCTCTGTGATAACGGTTCTTCTAGAAACCTGTTGTCATAGGGTGACCTATAACGACGGTTCTTCAAGAGAATCGTCATCATAGGATGACCTATAACGACGGTTCTTTCTCCGGAACCATAGTTATAGGTACAATTATTTAAAAAAAAAAAATTAAATTATTCAGGAGAGAGAAGTTTCAAACTCCGGGCCTAAATTGTTCAAATTATACAACTTTTAAGAGTCTAACAAACAGAAAATTACTCAAACAATAGAAACAGATCCTAGATTCGAACACTAGAATAGATTTGAAAGTTAGAAAAACAAACGAAGAAAAACAACCCAAATCTAAAAAAATTAAAAGTCGACGAGAAGAATGAGAGTTTAGTGATAAGTATGAACCACATTTCTCATGCTCTATCAAACAATTGAATCAAACTCATAAGAAACAATAAAACAATCATTGTTACAACAATAGTCAACAAAAAATGACGAAAAACAAAGAAGGTTTTATGAGGAGACCTCTTAAAGGATCCATCGATAGGCTTGAAGATCTCAATAACAGTAGATCGGTGAGAATCGGAGAAGGGATGGAAGATCGTAGCTTCGCAATAGGACGAAATGAGAAGAAAAGCCAAAAACCCTAGGGTTCGGGTCATTCTCGCGAGCCAAAATCCATTGACAGACATAATGACCTCGCGGAAGATGGAGAGAAGAGGGAGAGAGAGGATGGAGAACGCGTCAAACCGGCAAGTACGCCGAACGCGTCGGCGCTGGTGCCCCCATCTACCTCGCCGGCCGTCCTTGAATAGGGTGGCCAACACACGGCAGCTTCATTTCCATTGCAGATTGGAGTGTAGAGATCTCAAACCGGAGACGGGGAAAGAGAGTGTGTGTAATGCAACCATGTGCCCAGAATAACCACGAAGAAGAAGATCAAAAGGGCGAGTAAATTGGAAGTCGGAAAGAAAATCCATCAATGTCGCAAACGAAGAAATTGTCTCAAGCCATGGATTAGACGAGTGCTCGGATTAAACTACCCTTAAACTCTTTAGAATTGTCAAAAATGCCACTAATGTAATCGATGGTAATCGTCCGCCACTAAGCTAGTAATTAGGTAAAAAAATGCCACTCTGGAGGTTAAAGTGACCTGCTGAGGCCAGAAAAACCCGAGCAACCGGTCACATAGTACTTAAGGTTGAGACCTTCAACAAGTTCCAACTCCCAAATAAGGAAGATGAAGATCAAGAAGTACATAAATTATACCCGAGGTCGAGACCTCTTAGGCTGAGATTTCCTCGGCTCCCGAAGCACGTCCGCATTAGCAATCCCAAGAACTGCCGATTCATACGTAACAAAATTACCCACAATCATCTTCTTACTCTCTAAGCACAAGTAAGCCTTGACCCTATTCAAGCATCGCTGGGGCACCCATTGCTTAGAATTGAACATGAGCCCAAGCTCGGCCGGGACCGAATCGAATCCAGGAGCGAGACCACCGGACTCCTCGACTCGTCGCTCGATCATGGTACTCCACCTACATTCTCTCTATGAACTCCGGCTCACCGCAAATGTTGAGGTAGTCGCACCCCACTTTGACGCGAGCTTGAACCACCAGCTCCCCATGGACTCGAAATGGCCCGACGCAATCGAGCACGAGCCGGGTTTGGCAGTCGAGGTCGAGGAGGGAGTCGGGGTGCGCGGTGTCGATGGTGAGGATAGGGATCGGAGGTGGTGGGTTTGGATGGGACGCCCATGAGGTGGTGGGTTCCAATTACAAGCAAGATAGAGAGAGTGTGAGTGAAAATGGCGAGAGTAGAGAGAGAGAGAGTAAGGGAAGAGAGATGTTCTTCAATGGTTGTGACGAGTTTCATTCAAAACAAGAGAAGAGAGAGCGAGGTAGTTCAATTGCATTAAACAGCTTAACATTCATAGGTTGTGATCGGTTGCTCGGGTTTTTACCGGCCTTAACATCACTTTAACCTCCAAGTGGCATTTTTTTACCTAATTACTAGCTTAGTGGTAGACGATTACCATCGATTAAATTAGTGGCATTTTTGACAATTCTAGAGAGTTTAAGAGTAGTTTAATCTTAGCACTCTGGATTAGACCTAGAACGAAACGAGCTTGGGACATAGTGCGTTTGCTATTAAATTTAAACCCAAAGAAAAGTAAGGAAATTAGGGTGAATCGGGGAGGAGAAAGTAAAGATGTACCAATATTAGAAGGGCCTGGTAAATCGGAGGACAAAAGATCAAAACCAGGCAAGTGATACTAGGATTTTTCAATTTCGCAAGGCTCCCAATTGAGAAAAATTGTCCGGATTCTCAAGATTTCCGTTCGAATCCAAACAAGAAGCTACCTTGCTCACTATGGATTTTACTCATGTCAAACAAAATGAGATCAAAACACAAAATATGAGCAGAAGGGAGAGAGATAGGGAGGGAGAGGGTGGGGAACGTTCGATGGGAGAGACTAGAGAGAGAGGGGGATTTCAGCGGTTGGAGAGATAGAGTGAGAGAGAAAGACACAATGTTAATAGGGTTTCCGGCCTTCACCTTAAAAATATTTTTTAAGACATTTAACGACAGTTCAACTAAAGAACCGTCGTCAAATATGAACTCCACTTTTAACGACGGTTCTTTTGGTGAACCGTCATCATATATACAACTTATGACTACGGTTCTTTCCCTGAATCGTAGTAAAAGTTGATAACTCCACCTATGACGATGGTTCTTTAAATGAATCGTCGTCATAGGTGTTATAAAAACCGATTATTTACAAAAATGTAATCGCCTCATTTTTCATGACGGTTTTGTTTTAACCGTCGTAAATCGACTCGTAGTTAAAAGTTATATCCGTAGTAGTGGTATCTTTAGTTCCTAAATCCAAGATTGGGATTAAGATAGCTCTAAGAGCAAAGACCATCTCTTGTTTACTCTTTGCCGATGATAGCCTTTATTTTGTAAAGTAACTTCGAAGTTGCTCTCAATGTGAAAATTATATTGGATTCCTTTTGCAAACAATCTGCCCAATTGGTTAATTTTCATATATCCAATATCATAAAAGTTATATATGTAGTAGTGGTATCTTTAGTTCCTAAATCCAAGTATTGGGATTAAGATAGCTCCAAGAGCAAAGACCATCTCTTGTTTACTCTTTGTCGACGATAGCCTTTATTTTGTAAAGTAACTTCGAAGTTGCTCTCAATCTGAAAATTATATTGGATTTCTTTTGCAAACAATCCGCCCCACTCGGTTAATTTTCATATATCCAATATCGTTTTCCGAAGAATACTTCAAATTTGGATAAACATCGAGTTTCAACGATTTTTAACATTTCCCATAACTCATCTTTAGTCTTCCAAGGCTGTCCAAATCTCGATTTATTCCATGACCTATCTAGAAATATAAAATCTAAGCTACCCAATTAGAAGGTTATCTCTTTCCCCAAAGCTAGTATGATTGTTCTCATTCAATTAAATCTTAAGTCCTTGCTAATTCATACCATGTAATGTATTAATATTCTAACTTCTATGGCTCATAATTTTGATCGAATTAATCAAGAGTTATTTTGGGAAAAATACAATACGGAAAAGGACTTCCCTTAGTAGCATGAGATAAAATTTGCCAACTAAAAAAATATGGGGGTTGGGCCTATAAAAAACAGGTATTGTCATTAAGCCGGATAATTTCTAGGTTAAACGTAAGAGAGCAAAGTATGATTTTATACATGTTTTTTCTACTTATAAATAAAAGCAAATGAATTATTTGGTTTTGAAGTATATGTTACGCACCCACAAATTTATTCGTCAAGGCATGAGATGGCAACTAGGTAATGGAAAAAAATTAATTTCTAGACTAATACTTGGTGTCATGACTCAAGCTTGGCTAATCTTTTCCAAATAGACCTTTCAAGCCAAGCCGATCCTCAAATTAAGGTTTGTGATTTCGTTTCTTCTAATAAAAATTGGGATGAAACTAAACTTTTGCAATTTTGCCCAACGCTTTCATCCCTTATGTTCTAACTATTCTCATCCCCCTTGTGGAGTAGGAGGAGTTTTGTTAGATTTATTAGGAATGGTGAATTTTTACTAAATTTGTCACTTGGAAAGCCTATGATAACCTCCAACCAAACCAACCGAGTGTGGAAGTTTAATTGGATTTGAAATTTGGATGTTATACCTAAGATTTTTATGGTAAGTTTATCATTATTTATTATCGACAAAAGGTAATTTTTTGCATCGTGGAATACAATTGGACCCTATTTGTCTAGCTTTTCCGCCACAAATTGAAGATATAGAACACCTTTTTAGCACTTGTCTCTTTGTATGACAAGTTTGGGATATAGTTATTCAACATGGACGAATTCATCAAGCATCCCCTCTTTAATCCTTATGTTATGATTAGACATTCTTTACACAATCTATTTGTTAGGCTAATAGCGAATATTTCACTAATCCTTGTGCTTATGTGAAGCATAGGAAGTCTCGTAATAACATTGTATTCCATAATGATGTACCCAAATTCATAGGTTCACTCATCCAAGCAAAACACAATTTGGTGGAATGGCAGCAATGTAACCATTCTTTCTACCACATATCATCATCCTCGCCATTTCACTTGATTCCCATATCCAAGACCACCCACCCATTTAGTAGGTTACATTATACGCGATTGGAAATGAGGTTTTATGATTTATGAATGGAGCACCTATACTTGTATCTTAAGTCATAGTCATGTGATATAGTAGTAATGCAACATTAGAGGCAGGCTTCACTCTCATCCAAGTGGAGGGTGATAATCAATTAGTTATTCGAGCAGTCTCAAAGCATCATTCACACCCTGTAGAGAATCCAATAGTTTAATCATTATGTGCAAGTTATGCTTGCATTGTTTTCTTCTTATTCAGTTAATCATGTTTATAAAGAGAGTAATATGACAGACTAATTATATTGTCGAATTAGGATGTGTCATAGGGTCTATAATTACCTTTACATTCCCTCCTTCGCAAGAGCTTTCATGCAAACTTATTTATGATAATAAAAGTAGAACTCTTGAGACAATTACTACCTAATGCACTATCCATCTTTTTTATATAAAAAGAAACCCCACATCCAGATTTGGTCCTAAACACCTTAGAGTAAGGTTTGTTGAGTTAGGTTAGAGTGGAAGAACAAAAGAACAAAAATCTCATCCAAGTTCTCAATTTTCGTGATAGAAAGGTCAACAGCCCTACAATCAACTTTAAACATTGGCTAACATTCCTTGAGAGCAAATCAACCCCCTCTCAACACCCCCCCAAAAGGCAAATTAGCAACCAAATCAAAAGAATAAATGTCCAGGTAGCTTCTTCAACGGTGTAACCTTATATTGCAAGTTTGCAACATTGCTTGATGTCGTGTTTTCACCATTTTCGGTGTCAAAATCTATACTATGATCATTATCTACTGCTTCGTTGAAGCCAGTTCAGGATGCAGGATATTATAAGCAATTGCCCTATAGAGAACTATAACTTGAGAAACACGAATTCAGGGTGCTTCATTTTCTGCAGTGTCTACAACTTGAGCGGACCAAAATACTTGAGCCCTTATTTTGTATTGATCCTGTCTTGTACACTACATTAGTTTGTCTGACATTCACATTTCTCTTCCCCAGTTCGCTTACAGGTTACGTATTAGGAAGGTCTCTTGTGTGAAAAGCTTCTTAAATCTAAATGTACTAATTTACCTTTTAAGTCAATTATCGATAAGAGTTACCCTTTTTCAGTCAATCCTAAACCAATTTGTAATTTGAGTTCAAGGGATACTAGGAGCCTGCTGATGATTTACTGCAAATAAAGATATGAATACTAGCTCTTTCCGATAACATCTAGTAGATTAGATTGAACGGTGACGGGCATCAACAAACCTAACTCAATTAGCACTCCATTCAACTGGTTTACACAGGTTCCATCTGGTTCTGTGCTCCGGGTGGTTTGCAAGGCTGGATGGATTGACATGGTGACCGGTTCGTGGTCCAACCTGTTCAACCGACCTGTGTGTTTCCTAAAACCTTGCCCTAAATAAAGCATCAGCGATTGAATTTTCCTTGCCACTCCTATAATGGATTTCATAGTCACAGCCTATAAGTTTAGCCAGCCAAATATTCCAGGAAACCATTATAGGTTAGGCCAGAAGACTATCCTCTTCCTGTTCGGCTTCAAAACTTGCTGGTCATCAGCAATCAGCCCAACTGAATAGAGAATCTATCAAGAAGAGAATGAGTTATCACCAGTGGGATCTCCTAAATATTTCCCATTCCTACAAGCTTAGACTAAACAGCAGCACATGACATATCCTACTCTCGGCTGTTAAAACTGCCCTTGAATGTATAATTATGAAAGTACAGAAGATGATTGTTTCTAACTTTCAACCTTCATCAAGAAAGCTTTAAAAATGGTGCAGCCCTAGACAGTGGGTGCGAGAAACTGAGAAGACACCATACGAAGGCAATCACAACACAGAAGCAAGGCCGACCTTTTTGGGGTCCACCTTCTTGTTTCCCGGGAAGGCACTATGTGATACATCCACAAGAGCCTTGAAGCTGTAGGGTTCATGCATGGCCAACTCTGATAGGACTTTCCTGTTTAGTTGAATGTTCTCTTTCATCAGCCCATGCATGAAGTTACCATAGTTAACCTGGGGCAAAATAAGCAAAAGAAAGGGATCTTCATTATACATTGAGAGAAATAACTTTAAGAAAGAAATCAAAAGGCAAAAAACACAATAGGCCTGGCAAAGCAAGAGAAAATTCACAGATAACCTCAAACATCGGCTCATCAACTAGAAGAATTTATGCCTAAAATATTTGTGCACAATATGTCATTCAAATCATAATATCAAAGATCAGGTCCCACCAATAGTTGTTGCACACCCAGCCCTGATTGAGCTCGCAGGAGAAATATAGTTATCCGATGATGAGAGAGATGTAGTTTAACTCAAGTTTTCGTTAATGTGAAAAGTAGGTTCTTATTTCTTAGGGGACTATGCCGGATTATCACTTATGATGTCCATCTGAGCTTACATCCGTGCAAACAAGCGTATCTCAAATAAGCAAAGGGAAGAGTTATTATTATCAACTCAGAATTGTAGTTGCAGAATACTTCTCCAATACCTCTAGTTGTTGAAGAGTTGGATATCTCTTGATCAGCCTTCAAATCCTAATTTTATCCCTCCTTTACAACCGGCCAACCACTGAAAATATGTTCCTTTTCTATTGATCAGGCCCCAAGACTTCTACACAGTAAAGTATGAATACAAATTCAGAACTCAAATAATTTTCACCCAGTATAATGTTGCAATGCTGCATGCCCAACTGAAATAATAAAATTTAACAAAATTTGGTAAGCAAGCATTATCTGGTCCAGGTCCTCCCATGAGTGCATCAGGAATACAATGTTTCCACCAAGCATGTCAGAGATAGTGTATCCTCAAATTGACAGTTTATCCTCAAACCATTCTCTACAGACTATGCTGGCCTAGACACAAAGATTGTACAACATTAAAAGGGAGACAGTTTCATCATTTTTTCAGAAGAAACATAACATCCTTGGTAGCTCTTTGTTCTCATGACAAAATGTCCTTATGCCCTAACAAGTTTTCTGAAGGAAACCTCCACATAAAGCATCCTTATAGAAAACGGTGATTTCAATAACTGGCCCTTGGATTTTATTGGGTGACGTTCTATCTCCATCCATAACTGGTCCTTGGATTTTATTGGGTGATTTCAATGTGGTGCTTGCTCAGGATGAAAGAATTTCAGAAGTTAATGCAAATCAAGGGGATATTGACGATTTTTACAGGTGTGTCACTTGAAACAACCTAACTGATGCACCTGCAACCGACCACTTATTATACCTGGACAAACAAGAAGCAAGGAGAAGCAAGAGTATGGGCTAAACTGGATAGGGTGTTAGTGAATCATGCTGTTATTAACAAGGTTCCTGGACAAATATGGTGGAGTTCAAACCACCTGGTATCTCTGATCGCCTTATTGCAGTTGCTATCTCTCATCTCTCACGATCACAGCACCAGGAGGATTGCCAAGCCCTTCAAATTCCTCAATATATTTCCAGCAGGTGGTTCAGGATAGTTGGGTGGAGCCAGGGATGTATGATGTTCAAACTCAAGAGACTGAAAAAGCATCTCAAAGCTCTCCATGGTCAATACTATAGAGGTATCAGTTTCAAAGTGGAGCAGCTTTATGCAGAATTAATGCATGTACAGGATGAACTGCAGGCAAATCCACAATCAGTTTCAAAGTGGAGCAGCTTTATGCAGAATTAATGCATGTACAGGATTGAATTGCAGACAAATCCACAATCAATTTCCCATCAGCAGTTGGAGAAAAATGTACTTGTGGATTATATGAAAGCAAGGAATATTGAAGAATCTATACTCTAACAGCGAGCAAAAGATCAGTTTGTAAGGAAGGGAGATGAAAACAGCAAATACTTTCATGCAGTCATCAAACAGAAGAGGTATATGCAAAGCATTCATAGAGTGGTTGATCATTTTGGCCAAGAACATACCTCACAGGAAGGCATTGCCACTGCTTTTATTGATTACTACATCTCATTATTGGGTACCACTCGAGAAACTGAACCTTTGGGCACTACTTGGATACAAAATGGGCCTACTCTCAATGCAGATCATGTCCAGAGATTGGATGCCCCTTTTACAATGGATGAAATCAAGGCATCTCTATTCAGAATGGATGGAAGCAAAGCCCCAGGGCCAGATGGATACTCAGCACACATTTTCCAGCAAAGCAAACCTGGAGCATCATTGGCACAGATATTGCTTGCGGCAGCTGTAAATCAGTTCTTTCTGAATGGCAGGGTGCTCAAGCAACACTACCCCGCTTTCTCTCATTCCAAAGAAACCCAACTTCACTCGGGTAACATATTTCAGGCCTAGGCCTATTGCTCTCTGTAATGTGCTGTATAAGATTATATATGCTACTATGGCTACTAGATTACAAGCCATTCTGCCTGATCTTGTTGATTTCAGCGAAGGGGCCTTTGTGAAGGGGAGGGATATTGCGGATAATATTTTCTTGGCACATCAACTTGTTAAACATTATGACAGAAAAGATATTTCCCCCAGAGCTATGGTAAAGATTGATATACGCAAAGCTTATGACACAGTAAGTTGGTCCTTCATATAGCAAATGCTTGTTGGCCTAGGCTTTCCAAGTAGGTTTATCAATCTCATTATGGAATGTGTTACCTCCACAAAATTCTCAATCAATACTAATGGAGAAACAAAGGGTTTTTTCTTTGGAGCTTGTCGCCTTAGGCAAGGTGACCCTATATCACCTTATATATTTGTTCTATGCATGGAAGTTCTTACCAGAGGACTCAATTTGGCTACTCAAAGCAAGAATTTTTCCTATCATCCTAGATGTGGAAGGATAAGGCTATCACACCTAGCCTTTCCAGATGATGTTCTCTTTTTCTCCACAGGAGACTTGCAATTCAAATTATATGGGAATGTTTCCAAAAATTTTCAAAGAAAACTGGTCTTGGTGCAAATTTAGAGAAGTCTGAACTCTATTTGGGAGGTGTAGATAGGAGAACCCAGCAGGCTACTTGTCTTGCTAAACATTTGTCCTATGCTGGGAGGAAAACTCTCATTTCATCAGTTATGTCAGGAATTGTGAATTTTTGGTCCCAAATCTTCATATTGCCTCAACACACAATACATATACATATAATTGAGTCATTATGCAGTAGGAACAGAAGTACAAGTAATGAGGAAAGGAAAATGGCAATGGTTAGCTAGAAAGATGTATGCCAACCAAAGAAAAATGGGGGTCTTGATTTCAAAGAGGTCCTAGCCTGGAACATAGCTCTCTGTTCAAAGTGGATATGGAAGCTAACCCATTCTAGTACCATCTTTACAAAATGGGCTACAGCTTATATGATAGTGAGACAGGGTTGTCTCACAATGCAAAGTAGAAAGGGGGATGCATGGGGCTGGAGGAAGCTTCTTGTTGTTAGAGATGAGCTAGTAAATAAGCTGGGAGATGTACCAACTGCCATTCAATGGATACAGCAACAATCCACTTATTCTGTTAAGAATTGTTATGCAGTGTTCGCCCAAGCAAGAGGCAAGAAAAACCGGTGGAAATTATCTGGAAAAGCTGGGCTTGGGAGAGGCACAAAATGATTCACTGGCTAGCTTGCCAAGACAGGCTGAGTACAACTACATTACTCAACAAAAGGGGGATCCAAACTGAAAACAAGTGTGTGTTTTGTGGGGAGCATGGCCAAGACAACCGTCAACATCTGTTTTTTTCATGCTCTTTCTCAAGCAAAGTGTGGAATTCTATACTCCAGTGGTCGAAGCAAAGCCCAAGGAAGTGGAACCTGCACACAGAAGTCAGGTGGTTTACATGGAGATGCAAGGGGAAGTCCCACAGATCCAAGTGGAATAGGTCAATTTTTGCAAGTTCAGTCTATGAAATTTGGAGAGAACGCTGCCAGAAGAAAACAACAGATGAAGACCCACAGACCCGCACTGCAGTGACTATCATTAAGCAAATTCAACATGCTTGTTGTATTAGAACTGAAAATTATGTTGTGAAGTGGGATGATCTAGTGTGTATGTAATTCCTTCACAACCTTTTCTGTAAAAAGGCATAAACTACTACTTTGGGAACTCTTAATGAAAGTATTTAACTTTTCCCAAAAAAAGATCCCAATATTTGCAAGTACTAGATCTGAAAACTCCCAGTAGGAAGCAGGACACGTAAGAAAAGTCATATGGTGTTGGTTACATTATCATGAGCAGAATGATTTCCTACCATTTACCAGTAGCTCTTGGACAAGTACTTTAATGTCTGAGTTAGAGCCTCTTTGGAGGTTATGAGTATGGGTTTAATTTTGAGAGTACAAGTTAATTTTTCTGATTTATTTTATTTTAATTTTGCCTAACCAGCTACTTTGTGATTCCTACTGTTTCTTTACTTTTCTTTTGTGGGTACAAATTAATTTCAGCATATTTTGTTGTAGGATTTTCTCAGCCACCTTGCTTCAATCACAGAAATTTGGACAAAGAATGGGTTAGAAATCTCCCTTGAGAACAAAAAGAAAGCATGAATCGGTACCCAAATGGATCACACCCAAAGAATGGGTACTTTGTTGGATTAATATTTTTCCCCCTTTCAGTAATTATGCAGCACTCTTTCATAGCGATTTTTTTTTCCTCAGCATAATGGGATTAGGGTAGAAAAGTGGAGAACATGTGAGGCTTTTAACTCTTAGAGAGCCAGCGTTTTCTGTAGGGATATGAAAGAACAATTTTCTAGTGATTAATTGAAGTATTAACTATGATACAGACAACACTCTCTTCAAACAGGTTTGATATAAAAATGTTGCTCAGGTTACTATGGACTTTGAACGGGTTCCTGCCCCACCAATCGCCGATAAGCTTTTGTTCAATCTCTTGCAAGAACAAGGATTTCATGCAAATTTGAATGAAAGGGCTATAATTACAGTGACTAATATGATTTTCTGCATTAATTAATTACTCCAAAGTGCATGATTTGATCCATGAATATCTTTGGCGGCAATTGCGCAAACTATCCTCTGTTACAATATTTTTCATTGGAAGATGTACTCAATTCTTTTCTATTGCCAAATGGAGGGCGAATTCATTATCTCTGCCATTCAAGTACCAACTGCACCATCAGATGATTACTTTTAATAAAATATGTCACATAGATTCATTTTTAAGATACCAGAAGGAATACAAGTTTCTAGAAAAATCATTTTCATTGGAAATGATTTTCGAGAAAAAACCAGCACAACTCCCCCACACACACACACTGCGTGAGGAAAAACATCACACACACAATTATGACTGGAGAAAAGAAAATAACATCTGACACTTTTAAGTTCATTTTTGGGTATGGAGACTGGAACGAAACCCCTTCCACTCTATGGACCTGTCTTGCCATGTTTTGGAGTATCAGGAGCTATTTCTACAAAACCTTGTTACCCCCTTTCTCAAACCTCTGCCGAAGACACCCTGAAGCTTTAGAGACAATAGTTTTAGCGTATTCCCAGGGAAATGAACAAAATGGGAATAATGGTGCTTGTTATATTATACAGGTCATTTGTACAAAGCAGAAACAAACTGTGGCGAATGTCCCATTAGGACAGGGTGCAAACATTATTGCATTATAATTAAGAGGTACAGCCCATTGTGTGCTTTTCACTAATGGATTATGAGTGCTACCGTACCGAAAATTAACTTTCTGAAGAAGAAAAGGACGAAACGAGTATGGCTTTGTTCTGTCTTTATGTATTTGAGCAAGTAGAGCATGTAAGAGAAATATGCTTGATCAACAAACTTGTATAGGATGGATTTTGCAAGAAACCATTCAGATCCAATCCTAGATGTCAACAGGGAAAATCCAACTTGTGTGGACACAGCTAAACAATGCCGGAAGTATAGATGTCAGCACAGACCTGCAAGTCTAATGACTTTGAAATAGATACGGAAAATTTTTACTCTATGGACCAGCAAGAGGATGAGAAGACTTTGGAAGAAGTGAAGCTGGCAGGCACCATTGAAATTAAGATATCAAGAAACCAATGTTGCTAAAAGATACTGTGGGTTTTTGCCCAATGATGCAGTAGAAGCCTCACAAAACCCAGCAAAAGAACAAATACTCTTGAAGTTGAAACCCTGAAAAAGACAGACAAGAAAACTGCTTCCACAAGAGGAGGGTGCAAAGGAGTAGTCAAGCAAGGACAGAACATCCTCTGTAAGTTGACAGTAAGAATTTTCTCTTTTCATTTGATCGCAAACTCAACTGTCAAAACGCAAATGTGATATGTTTGGAAAAGCAAGTGGCTGAAAGCTCTGTACATCTAACTAAAATTTTGACCAATATACAGATATAAATTTCGAAATTCTTCCATGGAATATGGAAATTTCCTTTATTGTGCTATTAAGAAGTTACAAAGTCTGATCTGGCAAATGATCCTTATTGAATTGACCAATACAAAATTACCAAATGATCAGAACCAAATGTCAAAAGTGAACTAACCCAGAATTTGTCAAATCAATACTCATTGTTGTCCCTTGG
Source organism: Talinum fruticosum (assembly GCA_021018815.1). NCBI lineage: Eukaryota > Viridiplantae > Streptophyta > Magnoliopsida > Caryophyllales > Talinaceae > Talinum > Talinum fruticosum. The sequence goes on along the minus strand of JAITYX010000004.1, from coordinate 6,458,992 downwards.
CTAGCTTTTGCAAAGCAACAGCGACCAATATGTAATAAAAGAAAAATTATCTGATCTTTCTTTCATCAAGGGCACAAGAAAAACCTTGTTATATCTAAGATCTAAGATGAAACAAAGAGTAGCCAATATATCTATGCGATTCCAAAAGTTCCCATCATTGTTTACCAAGAGATCATAACCCTATAAGACAAAACATCTAAAAGAATTGAAGTCTCCTTTTATTTTAACCTTTTCAGCTGTCCACAAGTTTATACCATAAAACCCACATTATAAAACCCACATTAAACTCAGACGACTCCTCCTCCAATGAAGAAAAACAAATCAAATCATTAGAATTCCAAAAAATTTCCTCAATTCCCCTCTCAAACCTAAGAAAGCCAACAATTTGTTCGCCAAATGTTACTCTTCAACAATTTGATTGTATATTTACACTCTATACTATAAACTAAATTAAATTCCCAAATCAAAAGATAAAGAACAAACCCAAGAACAACTTTCTCAATTCAACGAGTTCTAATTCCACATAATAGCGAATAAAACCAAAATAGAGTTCAAGTACCAAAAATCACAGAGGAAAGAGAGAGAGAAAGGGCAAATTACTCCATGTTGGCGAGTTCCAGCGTTGATGCGTTCTATCCAAAGAGAGCGCATGTCGCGCTTCTTGTTGCGGCGGTCTCTGTAGGAATATTGAAGCGCCTTCTCCACTCTCTCTCTTGCTATCCTAATGCAGTTCTTAGCTCGACCTCTGAACCCCTTGGCTAACTGGAATACCTTCTTCTTGTTCATCTTTTTCTTCTCTCTCTCTCCCCTCCCAAGGCGGCGGCGGTGGCGGCGGAGTATTGGCAGGTAACGTCGGAGCAGCGGGAAGACTAAACTTTTGTTGCGAAAATGATTATGAGTGTTAATTTGCAGCCGTTGGTAGGGATATAGGCCTGTAGCCCGTATTTTGTTGGCCAACTTCCAAATGCAACGACCCAGAAAAGGGTATTCTTGATCACTGCGGCTCTATTCTGAAAATTATATGTTTGAACAGCTTTATGTAGCGAATGACTATTAAAATAGCGAATATTATTCAATCTTAGCTAATGGTGGATAGCTATTCAGCTAGCTAATTGTTCGAATTGTGTTTAACTAAATTAGTTGTTGAGCAGCTGATGAATACAAAATGACACAAAAGAACATATCGTCATCATTTACTATAATAATAATAATAATAATAATAATAATAATAATAATTGATTCAGGTATTTCAGGACGGATCCACCTCAATCGCCAGTTCACCAACCAACTAGACCTAATTAGTTGGATAAGGGAGGAATAGGCTCAAGACAACCCTTAACTGGCCAGGTAAAGCTCAAAGCCCACTAGAGTTAGGTTTCCCTTAAACCATTGTAAAGATCTTGTTTTACCCATTTAAAATTTCCTATAAATACACATCATTTCCCAATCTCAAAGGACATGTTCACATTCCACAAAGTCTCATATTTCTCATAATCACACCTCCAAGCTTCCTAAGCTCTCAACATTCATCAACGTTCATCAACACTCATGCCAAGAACTTCCATCTTTGGAAAACTTTTCGATTCCCAAAGGAATCCTCTCACGCACATCGAGGAAGATTTCCTCGATCCTTTCAATCAAGTCAAACACTAACTTAAGCGTCGGAGGGCGTTCCCGGGATCCACCACCCGGGCTTCGCCTTTGCGGGTTCAAGCGGTCGCCAAGCGGAATCGGATCGAATGTTGTTAAGCTTGTCGTACAGACAACAAATTAAACCACTATTTAAACTTATAATAAACAATATAGCAAGTGCAAGTAGGGATCGAATCCACGAGGAAAGATATAATAACATGCAAGTTTTAATCTAATTAAATTTACTACTCTTAAAAACAAAACAGAAAATATAAATTAAAATCAATAACTAAAATTCATAGAAAATTATCTAATAACTAAATAAATAATTTATACAGAATAATAAAACTACAATAACCCAGAAATATTTTTGTATATTTTTAGAATAATTAAAATAGAAAACTAAAGCAGAAAATAAATAAATTCTAAAACAGAAAATTAAATAAGTAAAATTCTGCACTAAAATAATTACGAAAATAAATACTAAAATTATCCAAAATAATAATACTAATTTTCTAAACCTAACCAGACCCTAAAAATATAAAAAGAAAATTTAAAGTCTAATTTACGAATTTATTTTATTAAAAACCTGCAGTAATTAAATTCAAGAATTAAATCTAAAAAAATATCAAATTAATTCCAAAAATTCTAAAATTTAATTACAGCAAACTAGGACTCTATCTAAACCCTAAAAGAAAATAAAACACGAAAAACAACAAAAGAAACTATTTTAAAACTAATTTCTAACAAACTGACTCAAAAATAATAAAAACCGATAGAAAAATAATCTGAAAATTAAAATATATAAAGACTCAAAATAAAATAAAAATAAAATTACTAAAACTAACCTAAAATACTGATCTTTAGGGGGTAATGAAATTAATAATAAAAGACTATATATTTATAAATAAAAATTGACAAACTAAAGAAAATAACTAAAAAGCAAACAAATAATTATCAAAGATATAAAATTTATAAAAACACTTAGTATAATCTATATCCACCATGCAAATTATTATTTATCATTAACACACAAATTGATCTATCCATGAGCTAAACTGTAGAAGACAACCAGTAGCGGATCTTCCCCGTTTTTCCTTAGTTATTAGTTTACTTAGGCCTAGCCCTAATATAAACCCTACTAATATTGATAACCCTAGCACTAGCACTAGAATTTAATCAAATTAGAGCATTAAGTATTAGAAAAACATCATCTAGCACCTAATAACCAATCTACTAGCAAATTGATTTAAGAAGGATCTATGATAATTTCCTAATTAAAAGAGATGGGTATGAGCCATCCATGATTAATTAGGGTGATACTTATGTCTAAAAGATCAAGCAATTACGTACTTAAACCCTTTAAACTATCACATGAATTTATATAAAACTAAGTAGCGTGCACTCTAATTAATTAGACATAAATTCATAAACATTAAACACAAATTATCATAGAATCATGGATCGAATCAATAAGACAATAAAAATCGAAACTTTGTTTCAAAATAAATAATTTAACATGGCTTCAAGTAGATTATACTAAGTATAAGAAAAACTACTCACACATAATGTAATTTAAAACATGTAAACTAAATAAAACTAGCATCTTTAATATTAATCTAACAATAAAAACTCAATCTTTTCTAATAAAAATTACAAAACTAAATTATACTACCGATATTAGTTTCTTTGACCCGGGAAGATGAAGAAGATGATGATGGATGGTGGCTGGCTGAGGCAGTAGCACGAGGAGCGGCAGCAACCAGGAAGCGGCGTCGGACGGCGGCAACCGAGGGCAGCGGCAGCGAGTGCAGCAAGAAAACGTGAGGTGGTGCAGGTAGCTAGGTGGCTCGGTCGCTTGTGTGGGCGGTGGACGTGAGCAAGCGATGAGGTGCGGGAGCTGTATGTGGCTGGCTTCCCTAGGTCTCCTCCTCCATGATGATAATAAGTAGTATATATAGGGTGAAAGAGTTAGGGTTTATTTCTCTTTCTTCTCTTCTAAGTTTCCTTTTCTATTCCAATTAGGATTTCCTAAAATATAATATCCTAAAATAAATATTTTATTACATATTATATTTATGGACCGACTTCATATATTTTCTTGGATGCTTGTCGGTAGCTAAAAATCCACTTTTAACGACTTTTCTTCTTTTCCCCACTTTATTCGATAATTACCTATAAATAGACAAAATAGGATATTTTAGATAAAATAAACTATATAATATAAACTAAATAACTACTAAAAATACGTATAAAATACGACTTAACAAATGTGCCACATCCTCGGAACCGGAGCGATAAATCCTTCTTCTCTCCGAATCATCATCCACATCATCGACTCAATTTTCTCCGGAAACTGATTTGGCGCCGTCTCGTGGGGACGAAGGTAGCACATGGTCGCCGGTGGCACTCAATCTCGATCCAAGATGATGCGGGACACGACTAACCCACCGGTCCCTCACCCTCATCGTTCAATGCCTACGGGGGCCAATCCCGCGACGCTCCTCAACCCGAGGATGCGGAATCATCTCGGAGGTCTACCGGAAACCGCCACACCAGGCTGGAGGGGTACGTCACCCTAGGGGCTCTTCGAGCTTAATAGAGACCTTTAAAACGATTGTCGCACAACAAGTGCAAGAACAGTGCGAGCCACCATGGAACAACGCATGCCTATCATGCCCTTCCACTATGCACCGACTTCAGGTACGGTACAACCCCCGGGGAGGTCAGCCTGTTGGGCACTTCTTGGGCGGGATGCCTTCCCATGCGGCTCCTGTACAGCCCACCGAGGGCCCGACGACACTTGCCCCTGAGCAATCAAGCGCCCGCCAACGAGGCACTATGAGTAGGGAGACCCTAGAGGGATCATCGAAGCCAAGAGAGCTCTTCATAGAGCCAATGAGAATATTGAAACATCCCATACGGCTTCAACCCCTACGCCACCCATAGCGGGCGTTCGGCCTGGTTTGAAGGCAATGCTCCAGACACGAAAGCGGGGCCAAACCTCGGGGAGCAGAAGGACAGCCAGCCCCATGCGATCGGCTACTCATGGTCGTGAGTCCCAACGAGCCTACGGCGCTCTCAAACACGACCAAGGACAATCTGTCGTTCGAGAGAGCGAGTGCTCGAGGGAGAGGCACCAAGGGCGATCGGCTATGAAGGGTCCCGAGAAGTCGGAGAGGACCAGGCGCACTCCTCCCGATCCGAGAGGAGGAAGAGTCCTTCCCTGGTGGAGGTTCCGCGCCACCAACCCCGCGCCATCCCCATCTCCGGCTCGACTCGAGGCCGACCTAACATACTTTCAACACTCCCTTCTCGAAGAAGATCATGAACGCACCTAGGATGAAGAAGATAAAGGTCCCAAGTGTTGAACCGTACGACGGCACTACTCGACCCCGAGGACCACCTGGCATACTACAAGTCCCATATGTATGTGCGGGACGGAGACAATGCAACCTACTCGCCGATTCTTCCCCGCCACACCGAAAGGGGTCGCGCGAAGCGGTTCAACGGCCTTCCGCAAGGAAGCATCTCTTCCTTCGAAGAACTCTGTGAGAAGTTTGTGGCGCAATTCATCGCGAATTACAAACGGAAGAAAACAAGCGTCCATTTCTCAAAAATCAAGCAGGGGAGAAATGAAACTCTCAAGGATTATGTGCGGCGATTCCACGGGAAGGCTGTCCTCATCCCCGACCTTCAAGATGGAGTTGCCTACAACTTCTTCCTAAATGGACTCGGGAGCGGAAGATTCAAGTTTTCCCTCGCCGAGATAAAGGTGACAACTCTCACGAAGCGCTCCGAAAGACGGCCGACTTCATCCAGGCCACGGAGATCCGGGCAGAGGAGGGGAGGAGGCGAGAAGAAAAGGAGGGGAAGGAAAGTTTAACTTCCGAAATGAAAAGAAACCCCGGGAGAATAAGGTGAACCACCGCTTCAACACCGATCCACGAAGCATTTTGATGGAGATCAAAGGGCACCCCATGCTCAAGAAGCCACCTCCCATGTCCACTCACTCTAAGGCACGAGCCTCTAACAAATACTGTGAGTTCCACGAACAAACGGGGCACAACACTCGCTGAATGTCGGGCCCCGAAGAAAGCCTTGGGGAATTGGCCGATAACGGACAAATCGACCGTTTTCTTAAAAGGATGCCCATAGGGCTAAGGGAGGCTCCTCAAGGCAAGGAGAAAAGAGTTATGAAGATGACGATGTCACTAGAATCGTAGCCACCATCGCCGGGGGCGTGGCACGGGGCATGACCCCTCCTCTTAGAAGGCTCACATGAGGAGCGCGAAACAAGTATTAATCACCGGGCAACCTCCACCTGTGAAGGTGCCCGCGATGACCTTTGGAGAAAAGGACTTAAGAGGCATGGCTACCCCACAAGACGACCCCATGGTCATCACATTGAAAATCTCGGACGCCATCGTCGGGAGGGTCCTGGTGGATATGGGAAGCTCGGTGGACATCATTACCATGGAATGCTTGAGCCAATTGAAATATAACCCTCGGAATCTCATCCCTCTTGTAAATCTAATCCTTGGATTTGGGGGCAAACAGTGTATCCTCTCGGCATGATCCACCTACCAATTAGGATTGGAGACAAGGCTAGAGGACGAAACATTGAAGTGAACTTCTTGGTGGTCGACGTGCCCTCCGCATACAATGTCATCATCAGGCGTCCCATCCTCAATCAAAGCAAGGCAGTCATCGCTCCATATCTTCTCCTCATGAAGTATGAGCTCGACGACGGATCCGTAGGCGAAATCTACGGAGATCGAAAACCGCAATGGAATGCTATGTCGTAAGCCATCGACCCTTAATGGCGAGGCGGACGGAAGAAGGAAAAGCTAAGGATGACCCTAAGGGCAAGAAACCGAAAGTAGAGCTCCCCGCCCAGATCCCCGAAACTATGATGGTGTGCTTCGCCACCACCGAAGACCGTGGCGGGGACCGACCTACACCTTCGGAAGATGTCGAACTCATCCCTTTAGAGGAAACTTGCCCCGATCGTTCCGTACAAGTGGGCGGGAACCTCCGCAAAGGGATCAAAGATGGCCTTATCCGGCTCTTGAGAGAGTACAAAGATGTCTTCGCCTTTGGACCCAAAGAAATGCCCGGGTTGAGCCCTAAGGTCATTGAGCACAAGTTGAATGTCGACCCCTCTTACAAGCCCATCATCCAAAAACGAAGACATCCGGGGGCGGAGCGCAGCACAACGATGGACCGAGGAGGTTAAAAAGCTACTGGAGGCGGGGTTCATCCGGGAATGCCAATACCCCAAGTAGATTGCCAATGTTGTCTTGGTGAAAAAATCGAACGATACGTGGAGAATGTGCGTCGACTTCACCGACCTCAACAAAGCATGCCCAAAAGACAGCTATCCTTTGGAAAAAATTGACAAACTTGTCGATGTTATGGCAGGCCACGCCCTCCTCGGTTTCATGGATGCTTTTTCGGGGTACTATCGGATACCATTATGCAAAGAAGACCAGGAAAGAACTGCCTTCATCACCGACCAAGGGCTATATTGCTACAATGTGATGCCCTTCGGATTGAAAAATGCCGGAGCCACCTACCAAAGATTGGCCAACATGGTCTTTGCCCACCTCATTGGGAAGACCATGGATGTATATGTGGATGACATGATCGTCAAGAGCAAACAGGACATCGATCACATTTCCAACCTCCGGAGGACGTTTGAAGTCCTACAAAGGTATGGGATGAAGGTGAACCCCAAAAATGCACATTCGGAGTCAAGGCTGGAAAGTTCCTAGGCTTCATGATCAACCACAAAGGGGTAGAAGCAAATCCCGACAAGGTGCAAGTCGTGCTCGACATGAAGTCCCCTAGGCCATCAAGGAGGTTCGAAGTTAACAGGGTGCATAGCCGCCCTAGGACGATTCATGTTAAGGTCTCGTAGACAAATGCCATCCCTTCTTTAAGGTGCTCAAGAAGAGAGTAAAGTTTGAGTGGGATTCCGAAGCGGAAGAAGCATTCTCTCAATTGAAAGCATACTTGGCCCAACTTCCAAAAAGTACAGATCCTCCTTGTGGAGCGAAGGAAAGCGCAAATACCAATGTATTACGTCGGCCATGCACTCACGGTGCCGAGCTTCACTACCCTGTGATCGAAAAATTCGCATATGCTCTCCTCTTGGCTAGTAGAAAGCTTCGACCTTACTTTGAAGCGCACAAAGTGACGGGACCTTACTCGACTAACCCTTGAGGAACGTGTTGCAAAAGTTTGAAAGCTCTAGAAGAATGTTGAAATGGGCCGTCGAACCGACCCTGTATGGCCCGGAGTTCGAACCCAGAAGAGCTATCAAAGCGCAAGCATTGGCAGATTTCATAGCAGAATGCACACACCTAAACCAGCCCTTACCATCCGAAGACGAATGTTGGACCCTCTACGTAAACGGTTCGAGCAACCAAAGATAGGAGTGGGGCGGGGTTGGTCATTACTTCGCCAACGGGGAACAATACGAACACGTTCTCAAATTCATGTTCAAAGCTTCCAACAATGAGGCGAGAATACGAGGCCCTCCTAACAGGCATAGACCTCGTTATGCGGCAGGAGCGAGCTCCATAAAAGCCTACTCCGATTCCCAGCTTGTAGTCTCTCGGCTGAATGGAGAATACAAAGCATGGGACGAGGACATGATAGCATATCGTCAAAAGGTCAAAGAAGCGGCAGGACGACTCCAACACTTCGAAATCCTACATATACCCCGCTCGAGAGAACAAACAAGCCGATGCCCTCTCCAAACTCGCCAGCTCCTCAGCCGACGAGGCAGCCAAAAAGATCCAAGTAGGAGATACTTGGAGAGAGAAGTATCAATGTTAAAGAAACCATGTGGCTAGGACAGGAGCAACACTTGGATGGATCCCCTCATTAGCTACCTATCCAAGGGGGAACTTCCGCAAGATAGCAAAGAAGCGGAGCATGTTAGGAAGAGAGCGGAATGGTTTGTTTACTATGACGGAGCACTCTACAAGAGGCGCACTCCCAACCTTTGCTTCGTTGTGTACCACAGGAAATGGGTCGAAAAATACTCGAAGAAATTCATGAAGGAGTGTATAGCTCGCACATAGATGGAAGGGCACTGGCAGTAAAGGCTCTACGAACCGGATACTATTGGCCGTCCTTACGAGAAAACTCAATGGACTTGGTGAGGAAATGTGACAGATGCCAAAAATTCACTCCTGTGCCAAACCGCCCTCCTACTCGAGCTAACTCCCATCCAATCGCCCCTTCCTTTTGCAAAATGGGGGATGGATATCCTGGGCTCATTCCCGAAAGCCACGGGTCGGCGCAAATACTTATTTGTAGCGGTGGACTATTTCACTAAATGGATAGAGGCGGAAGCCGTGGCCTTGATCACGGAAAAAGAAGCTGCGCGAGTTCATATGAAAGAACATAATCACCCGGTTTGGCATCCCAGTGGCAATGATATTTGACAATGGGCGACAATTCGACACCGACAAGGTGCGGGATTACCTCGCCCAATATGGTTGCCAAGCTCGCTTCACGGCCGTACCTCATCCCCGGACCAACGGCCAAGCCGAGTCATCCAACAAGGTCATACTTAATGGCCTTAAGAAGAGGCTAGACGATGCTAAAGTAAAATGGGCGGATGAGTTGCCGGCCGTCCTATGGTCAATAAGGACCATAGAGAAGTCAGCCACCGGAGAACCGCCTTTCATGCTAGTATACGGGTCTCGAGTCGTGCTCCCAGTCGAAGTGGCCCTTCATACCCCCGCCTCACAACCTTTCGGGAGGAGTCTAACAACGGGGCCCTCCGGGAGGCCCTTGACTTACTCCCAATGGGTCGAGGAGATAGCTATCTCCGTGAGGCCATAACCAAATTGAAAATGGCAAGAGCCTACAACAGGAGGGTGAAGGGAAGAGATCTTAAAGTCGGTGACCTGGTTCTAAGGAAAACCGAAGCTATAGGAAAGGCGACGGAGCACGGCAAGCTCATGGCTAATTGGGAAGGACCATACATCATTCATGAGGTAGTTCGCCCAAGGACTTACAGAGTTGGCCACCCTTGAAGGAGCGAGACATTCCCCGAGCATGGCATAGCAAGCAACTTAAAGAAGTACTTCATCTAAGTACTAGGAAACGACTTTTGAAAACAGTATAAGCTCATTGACTGGCGTGGGGGCCTTTCTTTAAAGACCCACCCAATCCAAGTCCCAAAAAATGTTGTAATGGAATCAGCCACGATTGACGCGACTTTTCCAAAAGCGCTCAACGGGGGCACACATTCCTCTCTTTTGTAATAGACTTCGATCTTCTATGTTAATACAATGAGCAAATTTTCCGTAGCTTTATACCTCGTGTATTGTCTTAAGTCGGTTTTGGAATATGAATAGGGGCTAATCCGATCCCCTAGAACAACCAAATTCTCGATTGTATATTTTACCTTTGCCGAAGTGAGGGCATGACTAGGGGCTAATACAAACCCCTATAGCTCCCAACCTCTCGGTCCCTCTCGTTGTATTTTCTCAATTTTGTTAAAGTTAGAAGAAAAAGTAGGGCTACTATTAACCCCTACGACAACTACATTGTTAAGTGTTACTATTGTATGTTTTGCTTGCACCAATTTTGGGGGCAATACCAGGGGCTAATGCAATCCCCTAAGATAGCCAAAAATTGCCAAAGTCAAAAGATGATCATATACACAAAAACGACAAGGAAAATCGAGCAATGACCAAAAGAAACAACGAAGCAAGCATCAAATAAGCATTGAGTAGGCATCCAAGCGAGCATCAAATAAGCATTGAGTAGGCATCCAAATAAGCATCAAGCAAGGAATAGCCAAAGATAAAAGTTTAAGGAAAAATGAATCCAAAGTAGCGAAGTATTAAGTTATACTGGCACGCGAGCCATTCAAAAATATATGGCATGCAAGCCATCAAAATCAATCTTAAGGGTTAGGAAGAGGGAAGGAGAATGGAGCCTAGTCCTCGGGGCCGTCCCCGACCTGGCCATTAGCTCTATCCTCGGTGGGAACCTCGCTGTCCTCGGTGGGAATCTCACCGTCCTCGGGGTGCTCTCGACGGAGAATATGATCGGGAGGCAAATGCCTCGGAGTAAAGGATAGAGGCGTAGGCCAGCCATTGCTCTAGCCCCTCCGCTTCCTCGCCCAAGGTCGGGAGACCAACACAAGAAGCTTCCCGAGAGACGCATCCCTCGCTGCGGCATCTATCTCCTGCGCGGACTCGAAGTGTAGGCTCCAGCTATGCGCCTTCTCGTGAGCAGCTCCGGCGCGAGTCTCGAGGTCTCACTCTTTCCCTTGAGCGGCCTCCACTGAGCCTTTACGACCTCCGGTTGTGCCTTTAAGTCTCGCTCTCGCCCTTAGGAAGCCCCCAACCGAGCCTTCAACTTGCTGATTTCCCCTTGAAAACGGTCGGCTTCGTCCTTCTTCTCCTTGGAGAGCTTCTTTAAGGAGCTCGAAGGGAAGATATCTCCTTCGAAGACTTGAGGAGGAGGGCTGAGACTCTATAGCCTCCATGACCCCGATGAGAGCTCGCGGAACAAAAGAATTAAAACCCGAAAGGTAAAGAAAACATAGGTATGAGAGAGGCTACTCTTTACCTCAGCCGCAATCATTGACGCAGCAGAAACAGGAGAATCGACATCCTTACGAGGAGTGTCGCCATATGCCTTCAGGAGGTTGCCCGCCATGATAGCCTTGGTGTCCGGGTCGACACTCAAAAGCGGCGGGATTGGAGACCTAAGCATATCTCCTTGCCGCTCGTGCTGGGAGTCGCTCCTCGGGGAGGAGAGGTCCGAAGCATCCCTCGAGCGCTTGCTCGAGTCGACGACCCTTGCACCAACCGGCCCCCTATCCCGATGCTCGAAACAGGCGATGGCCGACTCTTCTCAGCCGGAGGAGGACAAGCCTATGACAAAAAGATAATGTTAGCATGAAATCGGATATTGAACACAAAGGATATGATAAAGAACGTAAGGCTTACCACGGGAGGTCTAGTGCCGCTCCCCTTGAAAACACCGATCGTTGGGATAGCGGTAACCGAAGGATGCGGCTCCGATGCTTTCCCCTTCTTGCCTCTATTTGTGGTATCCTTGCCTTGAGGGGAAGGGTTCGTATCCCGATCACCCCATGGTCGCGAAGAGTTCCCGGCCATGGCTTTGGACAGAGAGCCCTCGCTTGATCTCGCAAAAACAAACCAAAGTCGGTCGGTTCAAAACATGAACAAAAACAAACATGAGATGGAGTACCCTGTGGAAGTTTCGAATCCAGAGCCAATCCAGCGGCGATGAGGAACAAGTTCTTCTTGAAGTACTCCCTCTTGGGAAGCCGATTGGAAGGAAGCCTCTCTTTCTTTCCCGCCCTCGTAGGATGGGGTACCTCTCGGGTACGAAAGTACTCCGCTACGGCGTATACCTCGAACGATAAACCGTGCGGAGAGAACCAGGCATCTTGATGACTTCCTCCTCCTCACTCCAAACAGGGACATCCCACTCCCCGTCCAACTTCTCTATAAAGAGAAACTCATACTTCCCCTTATGGATTGAGGATGCCCTACCCAAGGCGGTCATGTATCCCTTCTTATTTGGGAAGCTATACCACCCTCGTTCGCCATCTAACGAGGTGCTCTTCCGAAAGCCGTGGAGGAGGGTGAACAATTCTAAGTTACAGGGAGGTCTTTTATTTCACAAGTGGCGATGAACGAACAAATCGAGTGCCACAAATTGGGAACTATATGGGCTGGGGCCAGGTTGAACTTATTGCATATTGATACAACTAAAGGATGGAGCGGGAACCGCACCCCACTATCGAGTGCCGCTTTATAAAAAGTGCGGCACCTTGGAGAGGGGTTTAACCGTGTCCCGCACAAACGGAACCAGATTCCTATAGCTATCGGGGATGCGGTAATGACCAAAGAGCCTCGAGGCTCGTACCATGTCGCTCGCAAGCGCGAATTGATAAAGTGAGAACCTGGACCATCACCGGGGTCCGAGCTCTCAAGCAATGACTCAACTAAGTCATCCGTCTCATTAAGCGGCGTAAAAGACGAGGTGGCCTCATCATCTAACGAAATATCTAAGGATTGGGAATTACCTCTAGAATACCCATCCCGCATGAGTTCATCCACGGTCTTGAGTGTATAGGTAGTCTTAAGCCTAACCATAACCTCGCTATCGGAATCTCGTAAGGCACAACCCGTAAATGTCACTTGTCCTCGGAGACCGTGACTCCTCTTAATTCCCAACGGTAAACCACCTCCCGAGAACAAGCTGTTAAGACTAGCAGTGGGGGACCTTTCATAAAGGGAATCTGAAATCACGGTGGCGCGGCCAAGGGGATGGCCTCCGCAATTGCGCTAGGAGCAAGAATTTGCCGCCACGGCACACAACTAGCTCACGAGAAGCTACATCGGGATGAATATCAAGGCTCGCGGAAACCTCTAAGTCAGCGAGACACAACAATTCCTAGAGACTCCCTCCTACAACACCATCGTTAATACACCCATCCGCGGGGCACGACAAGTCTCTACCCAAGGCACAATTGCTTGACAAACTATCATGCTGGCTCGCAACAGTATCCTTGGATCTACCCATTATTCTAAGGCATGCATGTACTTGAATATTCAAACTACAAGAGGGTGATTCGAAGATATACCTCAAAAATTCAAGGAAGATGATGAATGCTCGAATTCAGCTTGAAGGCTCCTTCCAAGTGCACTCTTTCTCACTTTGAAACTAATTTTGTGGATAATGGAAGAGAGCACCAAGGGGCGGGTTATATAGAGTTCCTTCCCCGATAAGTCGAATCAGCCGAAGTCGATCACTGTCTCCCTGTACAAGATCGAATTTAAAAATTCGAATTCAAAATTTGAATTAACAAATTCCAGATTTCCCGCTCAAGAAAAAATTAAATAAAAAATAAAAACTAAAAATTCTAGGGTTGGGGTTAGGGTTAGGGTTAGGGTTTTTGTGGGGGTTTTGGTGTTTGGGGGAGTCTCGGCAGGGCTAGGGTTCCGGGGAGGGGTCGGTCTCGGGGTCGGTCTCGGGGTCGATCCGGGAGAGCCGGGTCCGAGAGAGGCCGAGAGAGACAGTGCACGCGGCGAGGGCCGAGAAAGCGCAAGTAAGAGGGTGAGAGAGTGAGAGGAAGGACTCGGGTCGAGGGTCGGTCTCGAGGGGAGGGGGAGGCGTCTGTCCGGGAAGAGGTGGGTCCGAGCGGAAAGGTGAGGGAGAGAGAGAGTTAGCGAATGAGAGGCTGAGAGGGTGCGAGCGAGGGGACGAGAGAGCGAAGGGTCGATCTCGGGGGTCGGGGAGGGGTCGGTCCGGGAAGAGGTGGGTCCAAGTGGGAAGCCGAGGGAGGTGTGTACGCGGGTGAGGAGCCGAGAGAGCGAGGGGAAGGACTCGGTGCTAAGGGTCGGTGCTATGGGTCGGTACTAAGGGTCGTCTCCGGGGGTCGGTTCGAGTAGTCGGTCCGAGGGAGAGGGGTCCAGCCGCCGAGTCCAAGTGAGAGGGGAGGGGGCGAAACAGAGCGTAAGCGAGAAAGGGTAGAGTGCAGCGAGAGAGAGCGAGAGCGGGAGGGGAGGGGGTCGGCTCCGGGGTCGGGGTGAGCGCTTGCCTCCGGAGGTCGGGGTGGGGGTGCTAACCGAGTGCAACCTGGGAAGGGGTAGCGAGCAGTGAAAACAGGGGGCCGAGAGGGGAGTGCGCGAGAGTGCGAGGGAAGGGGACCCGGGGAGGGGGACGGGCCTAGGGTCGGGGGAGGGGTCGGTGCGGGGAGGGGGACACCGAGTGGTGGCGAGTGAGGGAGGAGAGGAGGAACTACCCGGTTCGGCGACGGCTAGGGCACAAGGCAAAGAGCAACAACAGCGGGCGAGGGGGTGGGCGGGAATGAGGGAGTGAGCGAGGAGAAGGGGACTTTGAAGTCCGGGCCGAGAGAGAGGCAAGCCCGGAGGGAGAGTGAGCTGCGGGAGGGAGAAAGAGCCGAGAGGGAGAGAGAAGCTGGGCCGGGAGAGAAAGAGATGAATCGAGAGGAGGAGAGTTGGGCGAGAGAGGGGAGAGTGGGCCCGAGAGGAAGAGGGGGCTGCGAAAGATAGAGGGAGCCAAGAGGGAGAGAGAGTGAGCCGCTGGAGGGAGACCGAGCCTAGAGGGAGAGAGAGTGGGCCGAGAGAGTAAGGGAGCCGCGGAGAGAGAGGACAGGCCGAGAGAAAAGAGTGGGTCGAGGGAGTGAGAGCGAACGGACGAGGCAAGTGGTCGGTCTTAGGAGTCGGTGAGAGGGGTCGGGTTCGGGAGTCCTCCAAAAAAATAATAAAATAAATAAATTAAATTAATTAAAGTGGCAAGGATTGCTTGAGACAAAACAAGCAAGGCCCGAACTCTCGTCAAGCAACGACTTAGCCCCTGGGGATAACAAGTCGTATCTCTACCCACACTAGGGGCTATCCTTTGGGGCTTAGAACCAATTCACATTCCGCGACAACTTGGCCTCCGGGAGCCGAAAATCGTGTTCTCAATCCCATAAAGAAGTACCCTACAAGAAACTATCCCTCAAGCACATTCAAGCCTCGGAAAGCTTAAAGGTCGCACAAAGACCCATTTCGCCATGGGCACTTGCACTCCCAATCCCAACGAAGGTTGGGGGTTGCGTTCTCCATGGGATGTTTCCTAGCGAGACTCACGCACTTTCAAACCTTCGGGAATCAAAAGGTCGCGCAAAACCCATTCCGTCATGGGCATTCGCACTCCTAACTTAAGGTTAGGAGGTCGCGTTCTCCGTGGGATGTTTCCTAGCGAGATATCTATACTCAAGAACTTTCAAGCCTCCGAGCAGTTGAAAGGTTGCGCAAAATTACTCTTTAAGCCCAAGGGGCTAAGTGAAAATCATTCATCACAACAGAGCGTCAACGACGGGATAGGAAAGCGAAGAAGCGTCTAAAGTTCAAAGATACTACGCTACAACACTACTGTTACATTACTACGCTAGAACACTATGGTTACATTACTACGCTACGGTTACACTACTCGAGACGAAAGGATAGCAACGACCGTCATCTCACTTCTCCTTCGGAAGGTTCCTCTTTTCTCCGCCGGAAGGTTCCTCCTCTTCTCTGCCGGAAGGTTCCTCTTCTTCTCTACAGGGAGGCTGCTTCCCTTTTCCTTGGGCAAGTCCCTTCGGCCATGATAAGAGGGAGTAGGAGGGCCATCTACCGACTCACCACTCTCCAAGGGAGGGTCGGATGACGAGCCAACGCCGGGAGCGGTTCTTCCTCCAGTAGCGATGTTCGCCGAAGAATTAAGGTTCGCCGATTGAAGCTCAATGATAAGATCGTGGTTGCACTCCACCCAAGCCTCAAGTATACCCCACTCGGGACGGAGTGCAGCTTGAAGCAACTCGAGATACTCCACACCATCATTGATCAATCTCGTCTTCAAAGCGTCGTTGATGAGAAGCCGATAGAACGCCTCCTCGACAAAGGATGGATGGCGATGCTCGATCGCTGTTTGTTCGGCCTCAACTCGGTTGAAGCGAGGGCACAACTTTTCATATCCGATAGGAAGCTCCCGGCAGTCATTGTCTCCAAAGCAAGAGAAAGGAGAAGAATGAAGAAGCGAAAATTGGCTATCCTTCTCAAGATTTACCCCTATTTATAAGAACTTGGGGTCATAAAGGCACAGACAAAGTGGGCTCCACATTCCACCTACCTACCTCGGGAGGCATCCAGGTAGAATGTGAGGGCTAAATGATTCGGGTATTTCCTGGACAGATCCAGCTCAATTACCACGTCACCAGCCAATTGGGCATAATAAGTTGGATAAGGGAGGAATCGACCCAAGACAACCCTTAACGGGCCAGGTAAAAGCCCAAAACCCACTAGGGTTAGGGTTTCCCTAAACCATTGTAAAGTACTTGTTTTACCCCTTTAAAATCCCCTATAAATACACACCATTTCCCAATCTCAAAGGACATGTTCACATTCCACAAAGTCTCATCTTTCTCATAATTACACCTCCAAGCTTCCTAAGCTCTCAACATTCATCAACGTTCATCAACACTCATCCCAAGAACTTCCATATTTGGAAAACTTCGCGATTCCCAAGGAATCCCCCACGCACATCGAGGAAGATTTCCTCGATCATTTCAATCAAGTCAAACACTAACTTGAGCGTCGGAGGGCGTTCCCGGGATCCACCACCCGGGCTTCGCCTTTTGCGGGTTCAAGCGGTCGCCACGCGGAATCGGATCGATCGTGCCACGTCCTCGGAACCGGAGCGATAAATCCTTCCTCTCTCCGAATCATCATCCACATCATCGACTTAGTTTTCTCCGAAAACAATAATAATAATAATAATATTAAAAATTTCATATAAGATGGTCAAGATACTAATTAAAACACTAAACAAAACTCAAAACACATGGACCCAAAATTATACATCCAATGATATGAATATTTTGAAGGATATATTTTTATGTACAAATTATATTATGACACATCGTCTATAGAACCGAATCACAAAAAGGAGATTTTTTTCTTTTTTATTCCCCTAAATGCCCCCAATTTTTACTAATGTTTGTGCCATCGCCGAACACATGGGTTAGGACCGATGCTCCCAATCAACGAGTATAACTTTGTATTTGTGTGGAAAAAGAGTAATGAAGACGAGGGTGAGTTTTAGCAAATATATGATGAACGAAAGAAGACCAAAGATTATGGTAAAACAGAGGAAAAAAAAATTTTAAATCTTCAATTTGGTTTAATTTAGTTTAGTTAGAAAGTCACTACTACAATATCGTTAATTAGCGACGGATACAATTGCGTCGCCAAACAACGACGGAATCAACGACGGAAATTGATAAAAAATAGCAAGCTGTGTCGAGACAGCGACGGATATCTGTTTCCGTTGCTATTCCGTCGCTCGTCACGAATAGCGACGGACTATTCACGTCGCTAAGTCGTAGCTGTAGGAATTAAAATTTTCAGATCTAGGAAAAAATAAAATTAAATTAATTTAGTCAATGGAATTTTCTACATCACTGTTACGTCGCTAATACAAAATTTTTTATTAGAATGTGTTATAAATTTTAGATCGGCCTTTCGGCCGACCGAGCAACCCGAAAGCAGAGAGAGAGAATGAGTGCGAGCGATTGTGAGCAAGAGTGCCAACCGCTACCACGCGTCCACTACCCCCATCGGCCGCTGGTCGTTCACCGCCCCGTCTCCGTCTGCCGCCCCTTGTTTCCGTGAAGTTTAGTTGGAGGGTTCAAGGACGGGTGAGAAGACCTTGGTTGCTACCACCTGCTGTCGCTGCTCGGAGGAGCTCGCCGTCGCCACCGCTCTGTTGTGCCGCCGACTAGTTTAAAGATATTGTTTTCTTGATTGTTATTAGATTTAGGGTTTTGAATAATTTAGTACAAATTGATGATTTTATATAATTTGATGCAAATTAATATCTCGCTTTTTCTCTCTTCTGCAGGTTTTTGTTATTGTCATACTGATTAGGTGATCCGTAAAGGTCTCTTTGAGATATTCAATTCATTTGGGGTTTTTACAAGTTGACGTTTTCTTCTCAAAGTTATAGTCTTTTTCAAGTTTAATCGATGCTAACATCAATAGTCGTTGTATCAGCTCAAGTGTGATTTGTATTTCTTGATATTTGGTTTTTGATTTGCAAAGATTGGAGCTTGATTAGCCTGTAAAAGTTTTTGTTTTGTGGAATTGTTTGATGCCCAGTTGCCTATGATGGCGATAAATCTACTTTGAGTAGTCATTTGCTATGAAAACAATTTTATTATGAGGCCGGGCTATTTCCAATTATTTCATTGTTGTTTTTTCCTTTATTCTTTTTGTAAGATTAATTAATTGGTGCAAGTGAAGATAAGCCTAGACAGGGACATCGGATCTCTATGGAGTGTGATGATTTGTCTAAAATGGGAATCTCTCTTATGCACCTGCCTTTTCTATTTCTTATTTATCTTGTTGTTTTGTATGTAGTTTTCCTATTATTGTGTATCTAATTTCTCGATATGATATTTGATTTGTGGTTAATTTGCTAATGATGTATTGATATTTGCACGTATTATCGAATATAAGATCCGATGATATTTTCAATTGTCACTACCTGTAGGACAAATGTCAATGATTTTTCTTATTTGTGTGGCTTTATTTTCTTTAGTGTCATGTGCTGGCTTTGTTATTTGACTGATAGGTTTAGAAATGTTTTGAGGTGTAAAGTATTTTGAGAATTTATGAAATAGGCAGCTCAACGAAAAGGTGGACAGTTTCGTTGAGCCACTAGCACGCTTCACTCGAATTTATGAAATCTCAGCAAGCATCTAGATCTCACCGTATACCAGTACAACGACAAGAGGAAGAGGAAGAGGAAGAGGAAGAGTGAGGACCCCGAATTCGTTATGATCGGAACTTTTGTGTATTGGTGAACATTTTGCGAACTTTTGGATAATGTGTTCATGGTTGTTTGTGCACTTTTGTATGGTTGTTTTTGTGAACTTATGAATTGGTTATAAATGTGTTTGGATTGTTTATGATTGTCAAATATATGTTGGATTTGTATATCCAACTTGGAGGACTACTTTGTGGCATATGTAAATGTCAAATGTAATTGTCACATATGTGAATGTTGGATTTGTATATCCATTCACATTTTTTATACTAGGTTAACGAAAAATAAGAAAAAGCTATTTTCGAATTCTCGCCAACACAGCGACGGAACAGCGACGGATTAGCGACGGATTAGTGACGGATTAGTGACGGAATAACGACGGAATAGCGGCGGATTAGCGACGGATAGTGACTCAACTTTTGGATAATGTGTTTATGGTTGTTTGTGAACTTTTGTATGGTTGTTTTTGTGAACTTGTGAATTGGTTATAAATGTGTTTGGATTGTTTATGATTGTCAAATGTATGTTGGATTTGTATATCCAACTTGGAGGACTACTTTGTGGCATATGTAAATGTCAAATTTAATTGTCACATATGTGAATATTGGATTTGTATATTCATTCACATTTTTTATACTAGGTTAACGAAAAATTAGAAAAAGCTATTTTCGAATTCTGCCAACACAGCGACGGAACAAAGACGGATTAGCGACAGATTAGTGACGGATTAGTGACGGAATAACGACGGAACAACGACGGATTAGCGACGGTAATTATCGACGGAATTCCTGGATATTCCGTCACTAACTTCAGCGACGGAATATGTATTCCGTCACTAACTTCAGCGACATAATATGTATTCCGTCGCTGATCTTGAACAACTACGGAATGGTATATAGCGACCAGGTATATAGCGACGGATTTTTCCGTCGCTAATTGCAAAATTCCGTCACTATTGCATATATTTACGTCGCTATTCGTCGGTTTTCCGAGTAGTGAGTTAAAATTTTAATAAAAGAAAGAAAAAATTATAAAATTTATAAAGAATTGTTATTTTTAAATTTTGGAAAAAGAAAACAAGTAATAAGAACTCAAGTAATTTAGTTAGCAAATTAGTATTTTGCCTCATGCAATGCAACAGGAGAATTGTTAATTTTTATATATGATAATAATTTTAAATTTAAATTATAATAAATCGTCTAGTGGTCAATGTGATACTTGAAAAAAATTGAAAATTTTTATTTATAATAATTTTTAAGCTTAAACGTAATTATTAGGGGATGTACATTATGAGAGATCAATAAGACTAAAACTTTTAAAGTAAATATGTTATGTCGAACTTAATTTTGATAACAATTATAACAATTTTAAATTTTATTTAATAATTTGATAACTACGGTAGTCCAAAATCATCTAACTTGTTGATGGAAAAATAATTATTATTACTTAGTATATAGATTTTTTTAAAATAATTAAAATACTTAAACGAATAAAGAATTAATTATGTTACTTGTAACTTTTTTATCAAGTTACTTGTAACTTATAATATGAAAGCAAGAATTTTACTGATTATAATAACGTCAATTTTATGATAAAATTTTTATGAAGCAACTTATTTAGTTTCTAGAAATGCTTCTTATTTGTACATTTTGTTTACATTATTTATGATTATAAAGTATATAGTATTCCATTGGCTCACATCCTCTCTCTCAACTATATATATATACACACACGTGTAAATTCCGTGTTTCGCATGGGTATGTGATACTATTTGAGTAGGTTATTGTAATACTCGGAATTTTAAAGAAAACAAGCTGGAAAGCATAGGATTATTGAGCATTTTTCCCGCAGCTAGGGGGTTGAGCGACTGATTTTATTTACGACCGGACATATTACCTTAGAATCCCTTTGGAGGCTGGTGTTGAATAAATTAAATTAAGGGATTGCCTTCCTTTTCGTCTAAGCTAAATTGTTGGGTGATTAGGAATTGTCGTGCTCGTATATTAAAATAAGTTAGGATGCGGCGACATAAGAGGACGGAAGGGAGAAGATATAGACTTGTCGTATATGGGCCCGGTGATTATTTTCACTTAATTATGAAGAGATGATTAAGCTTATTTGGGGGTCCAATTAGGAGCGAACCGCCAATTAAGCGGTGGAAAGAGAGACAGGTAGAGGGGGCCTCGGAGGCCCGAGCAGAGGAAAAGGAAGGGGAAACGCGAGAAGGAGGACCGGAAAAGAGAGAGAGAGGGTGCGCGGGACCCGAAGCCGAGGTCGGAGGCCGGCAAGCTGGGCGGCGAATGGAGGGAAGGCGGTCGACGCATGTAAGGGAAACGGAGGAGCGAGAGAAGGAGAGGGCCACCGCTGCAAAACGCACCAAGAGGGAGAAAAGGCGAGCGGTACAAAGGTCGAGGAGACCGAGGGTGGCCGGCGACCACCACGGACCCGAAGCGACGGCCGGCGACCCGAGTAGGTGGCAAGCGAAGGGACAGAATGAGGGCGGAGGAGAAACCCGAAAGCAGAGACAGACGCGAGCGTGAGTCCGAGAGGCCGGGACCAGGGAAAAGCAACGGCGGGAAGGGGAAGGACCGACGGCGAACCCGTGAGGGCCGGACCGAGGGCGGCAGGAAACCGGAACCGCCGAGCAAGAAGCAAGAGGAAGCGGGAGTCCCCGAAACCAAACACAACCGAACGTAGAGCGAGACGAGCAAGCAATTCGATCAATTCCAAAACCGAGAATCCGAGGTGGGTAGTCTTATACTCTAAACTATTAGTAATTTCGAAATCCAAATGAGTTTATTGTGATTGTTGGACGTGATTGTGAATGTTGAACACGTATGCTATTAAATGAGTTTAGTAGTTGTGGAAAGCTGAATTAGGAGTTGTGAAGGGAGTTGGTAGTTGTTGAGGTCCGAAGTTGAAATCGGAAAATTTAGACGGAGTTGAGTTGCTTGGGTATAATGAGTAGTATCGGGAATTTGGTTAGTTGGGGATGGGATAAGCACGTGTGGTTTGGGCATAAGTTGTGAATTAATATTTCAGATTGACTCTTAGAGATTTATTGAATTTACGACATTAAGGGGATGATTGCTAATACGGGAAATAGCGAATTGAGCATAAAAGAGAAGCGTGAGTTCATAGTAAATGCTGCACAATTGAGGTATGGGAGTGAGAAGTGGGTGAGTATTGGGATAATTGAGTTCAAAAGATAATTAAATCCTTGAGGTTGAACTAAATTCGAAGATAAGCGGAGCTAGCGAAAGTGGAGCGATGAAAAAGAGATTAAGAAGTGTATGAGTGAGTTGGTCGGGAAAGAACGATTAATGAGATAGAAACCTAAGATGAGAGCAAACTACACTTGGTAATGAGGGGAATTAGAAGACTTTTAGTAGCGAAGTAAGAATAAGAACTACCTAACTAAGTATGAATAAGAAGAGATTGATGAGTAATGTGGAAGTGTAATCGAAAAGTATTGAAACCAAGATGGTAATTGGGAAGAGTTAAGTTATAAAGTAAAGGCATTAAATGAGGAATTGAGGTGAAGACAATGAACCGTGAAAAGTGAGAACGTTGAATTAGATAATATCTACTTATGATTATTGTTTCTCAGAAAATGGAAATTAATCGTACTAAAGTGATGGATTGAGAAAGGTATAGTTGGAAAGAGTGGAGAATGACTGCTTGCATTGATTGGTGATTATTCGTGCTATGTGATTGCTTTACGTGATACTCAAAAATAGTTTAGAAAGGAGTTTTGTATTTTACGTGAATGATTCTTGAATGAAATTCCTTGAGAACCGCCTTTCGAACGTGATTACGTTTTAAAGAAGCGAAACTTGTCCGAGAAAACAAATCAGATTTGAGAAAGTGAATTTATAAGGGTGACACGTGGTGTCATGCCTTCCTTGATATTAAATCGATTGAGAAAGTTGTGAAGTGAATGTGATGAATGAGAATGTGCAAAGAGTTTTGAATCGACAGGCTACGGATTGTTTAGCATATCGAAGGGTTCGAATCGGGGACGCTCAGCTAGAAACTTCGAGGGAAGGGTTCTAACAGGGGTCCTGCAGAGGCGGGATGCCCGCTCCGAGACTTCCTAGAAGATAGGTCCCGGAGCCTTTTGTCGGGGTCGCGCCCGAGATGAAAGAAGTGCTAGTTCGAGTCCTCGAAGGCCCGGAAAAGTCGATTCAACCCCAAAAGAATTGTTTATGGTATATGTGAAACTGTGCTTTGAATGATTAAAAGAGTCTTGAACGTTACGTTGCAAGAGATTTCATTGAAAGTATATAGATTTGTATTATATTATTATGCTTTCGTAGATTTCATTATTATGAGTATTATGTGTAAAGAATTTCCATTTTAAGGGTATAAGACTCCGGTGAGCCCGTGGATTATTGCTCACCCCCACAAATTGCCCCGTTCCCTCCCAGTGTTGCAGGTGCACTTTCGAAGCATAATCTACACTTAGCACACTTCGGACTCCTGGTGATTGTTGACGGTTGAAGTGACTCAAGTGGCTGTCATGCATTGCTTTGTTTCTAAATGATTGTACTTGTAATTTAGTGCATATAGTTGTACCAAATGTATAGTAAACCATTTAGATTGTTTTAAGTTTTATAGCATGATTGGTTGGACTCCGACGTGTGGCCGTTGAGTTGTATGCTCCAAGCGTGTGGCTCGTCGAGTTTTATTATACTTTTCATGCAGGGTTGTACGGCTTTAAGCCTATGGGTTAGTCTATATTACAAACAGAACTCTGCCGAAATTTTTAGGAAATCTCGGATCCTTTTGTGAAACCATTGTTGTTATCTTTAAGTTGAGTTTAGACAGCCAAACCAACACCAAAAGAGCCTTGGGAGTTCCTTTAAGGAACTCGGCGATGTAATCCTCCCAGGGGTGTTTTGGGGTGTTACGATTATATACTATTATAAATATTAAATATATAATTCTTGTAAAACTATAATTATTAACCTTACAATACATATGAATGTTCTAAAGGTAATTATTAGGAGAAAGAATGTAAATTTTGAGTTACTTAATGAACGAAAATAATTCTTCAACATATGAACCTATAAAATAATTTTTCTAACTTATCATTTTTCCCATCACATTTTAAAGTTGAGACATATCTGTCTCACTTTGTTAGTATCAAACTACTTTAAATATAGGAATGTTGGATTCTAAAATCCCCAACTTTGGGGTCTTTTGATCGGAATATCCCAAAATATTTAGCACCGCAACATCCCGAATTTAAACCCTAATATTTTTAGGTATCCCACCACCGAGTTATGGTTAAAACGACTCGGTGGTGATATGACGTGGTGGTGGCGATTGTAAACGTGGCTATTGTTGACCCGCTTTTGACTTTCACTAATGACACGTTTACACTCTCTCTCTTCCTTCTATCCCCCACTAACCCCCTCTGTATCAACTAATTCAAAATTACTTCCAAACTCGACATTTCTGCTTTCTCCTCTCTCTAACCCCTATTCTGAAACTCATTATTGAAATTCTAGCCTCGAAATTTCTGTCTCTCCATCCTCTCTTTTTGAAACAAAGTTGAATTCTTCCATTGTCAATCTTTTCTCTAAACTAAAATTGACCTAAATCCTTCCCAATCTGTTGACTTGTGCAAATCCCCTTAATTACTCTCAAAAACATAAATCGAAGGACGCACACTCGTTGTTGGGTCATCAACTTCGGAAGGAGAGGAGTTTCGAGTGCCCAATCGCGAAGAGAGCAAATGTTGCTAGTGAAATGCCACCATGATTTGCCTGCAATGCATGAGATCTTCAAGAAGCCCCCTTATAGAGGGAAGAAACTTTTCGGATGCCCGTTATGGAAGGTGAAATAATTAAGAAATTAGGGTTTGGATATGGCTGAAATTATAGTTTTATTTTTTTGGTAGTTCATTTTTTATTATTGAGTTATTGTAGGTAAATCAAGGGTGTGGGTTTTTCAAGTGGGACGATGAACAAGATATTAATGTGCTTGAGGAAAACAAGATGTTTCAAGAAGAGAATGAAAGTTTGAGGAAGAAGGTTACAAAAGAAAGACAGAAAAGATCCAGAGTAGAGGAAGAATTAAAGGCATCAATGAACTCACTAGTGGAGAAATTGATATTATGCTTGTTAGTTGTACTGGTAATTGGGTTTCTAAGTTTGATAGTTTATTAATGAATTTAGGCTGAAGGCAGAAAGAGAGAAATTGGTAGTTCATGATTTGTGGTAGTTGAATATTGAATTGTAGTTGAATGTTTGTTTGAAGGAAAAATTATCAAGTTATTGTGCTTGTTTGAATGAATATGCACATTGTATGAATTTGACTCGTGAAATTAAAATAGTTGCTTTTCAGCTTTCTTGAAAATTGAAATACTTGCTTTACAGAGTTGATTGCTTGCAAATTAAAATAGTTGACATTGTAATTAAAATAGTATTTGACATTGTTTACATATCAAAACTAAATTTACCAACTGTCAAATTTACACAAGCTTGATAGTTAAATACAGCCTGCCAAAGTACAAGACTCGTAACACTTGAGAAAGGTAGATATTGGTCCAGATAGTGGCCTTGATTGAGGGGGAAGGAATCTTCACTGTGGTGGGGTATTGAGAGGTTGGGAGTTGCTGCTTGCTTGGCTTAACAGAAAGGAGTGTCCAACATCCATAATTGACTCTCCAGCGAACCACATGTGTATCATTCTAAAAATTAAAAAAACTATAAGTATAATAAAAAATGCACTGGTTGTAGTGTAATAAAAAATTGAAAAAGTCTAAAGCCCTACCATGTTGCCTCCTCTCCCCTAATTTGTCCTCTCCCTCTGCCTGCAGCCCCTCTTCCTCTTCCTCTTCCTCTTCCCCTTCCACCGCCTACTGTTCTTGCTTGTTGTAGATCCCGTAGGTGGCAAATCTGCACTTGTAGGCTCCATTGTTAGCTTTCTTAGTTTGCCCCTTAGTCTTTTTTCAGGTACTAGGTTCAACATAGTGGGGTTTTTGCAGCTCCTTTTATTGTGGCCAACAACATGACACTTGTTGCATACAATTAGAGATCCATCTCTTGTAAGCTTGCCTGGCCTCTTAGGGTTTGTCTCTTCTTCTTTGGTCTTCCTGGACCTATTTTCATAGTTGGAGGGTCAAGAGGGAGTCTAAAGTTGGCCAATGTCTCTCACCAACACAAGGAGCAATTGAACCAGCATATGCTTGGAGGTATTTTTCCTTCTTGAAGTATGAATGAACATAGTCTTATGCATCTTGTTTAAGCCAATAAGCACACACGATTGCATAACAACATGGGAGCCCAATCAAATCCTATTTCCTACATGTGCATGAAGCAATATTCATATCAACATGTAGGCTATCAAGCTTGTGTCTCACCTCAAATACCTTATTAGTCGAAGGGTAAGGCTGACAAAATCTGGCTTCTTCCTTCTTTTTCTCAAACTTCTCCCTCACCCTTGGACATATCTCATCTTCACTTGCTTCCATCATTTGTCTCTTTAAAACCATCATCTCCATGAGTGAACATCTCGATATCCTCTAAAATGTGTATGCAATGTTTGGCTCTAGCTTGGACAATGTAGGCATTGAATGTCTCTGCCATATTGTTAACCATAATGTCACTTTTTGAATTTGTCCTCATGAATGCCCTACGAAGCACCTAGGATTCTGATTGACAAAATCTTGGCCTCGCTTGTTGTGATGCAAGTTGCGGGGCCTTTAAAGCATCTGAATAATCTGCCTTATTGTAGGCTTTCACAACATTCCGGAATAACATTTTCAATTCCTCTCATTTGTGATTTTTCTTCCAATTGGCATAAATATGCCTTGCACAGATGTTTGTGCTCACTATTTGGGAGTACTGTTGACACTTGTATGTAAGATCGCCTGCACATTTTAACTAACAAAATCAATATGCAAGTTCAATGTAATAAGCAATACAAGTCAAATAACAACCCTGCATGTGAGATTTACCCGATGCTCATCTCGCGATCATCGTCCACCCAAAACCCCGTGTTCCACCCAGAGCAGACTTGCAAATTATGTAAAAACCAAATCCAACTATCATTGTACTCCCCTTCAACTATTGCTCAAGCTATTGGAAACATTTGGTTGTTTCCATTAATGCCAATTGCGGTGAGCAAGCAACCACCCAAAAAGTTTTTAGGAAGCATGCATCTATGCACATAACAACGTTACGATCTGTTAATAAACCCTTTTTCATGGCATCAAAAAATACAAAGAATCTCTTGAAAGTAATGCTCTTTCATGAATAAATATACGACTGCTATTTGACCTTTTCAACTCTTAAATGTATCTCCTAACTTTACGAGTAATGCTCTTTCATGAACCCATGTAACAATTTGTGTGCTTATCTCTTTACACAATATGGAAACCATGGATTCAAAATTATGTCAAACTCTCTCTTCACTTCTTCCTTCAATTCTTTGGTTGGCCAATGAGGTCTTTCCTTGTACCTTAGCAGGGAGTACTTTGCAACCCATTCAGATTTCAGTTGGCTATTCTTCAACATATTCCTATTGCACTTATGTTGGTTGAATACGGATCCGAGGACATATGTGAATTTGTTCTTGTCCCATGAAGCATACAAGTTGGAATTTGCAGTTATCCTTAGAACATGCAACAATCATGTTCCTCTCCTTATCGAGACCTCACAATCTTCAAGTCATACCTAACTTTAATGCATACGAAGTAATTGCATCTTTGAATCTTTGGACAGTACCAAATGTCATACCAACCTCGCACTTAAAATTTTTCCAGTCAATCACTTGTCTAACATTCAACACTCTCTTCTTCCTACTCAACAACCTAGGTAGTCCATCCTCATCACTTTCGGTTTCACCCCTGTCTCCATCTCTTCTTCACTATCTTCATAATCACTATGCCACTTTCCTTATCCCGAAGATTCTCCAACTGAACCAGGCATGAATGCATCTTCATTGTGTACAACTTCTTCATGAATAGCTGCCTTTTGTCTTTTATACTCTGCCATTTTCCTTTGACATGTTTTCCATTCTTCATCACTGGTATCAATATTAGAAGGGTCGGGATCATTGCACTCCTCTACTTCGTCCGATGCATCATCTTCTTCCCGTAACTCATCTTCATCTTCTCCCTCAAGTTCTTCACTATCTCCCTCGGGTTCATACAAGCTATCATCGGATGAGTTAGTTTCATAGTCTCCCCTACTAACTCATGCATTGGAATTAGTGACTCGGGTCGAGGGTCTTCCCAATCATATGCAACTTCTACATTAATTTCGGTGTCACCATGTGTGGCTGCCATAGGTGTGCACTCTTCGGACTCATGAGTTAGAGGTAACTCAGGGGCAGCTTCTGTGGACATATTAGGGGAGCATTTGACTGAAGGGGAGCAATTGAGAAAGGGCAAGTTTCGTGGTTGATCGAGGAACATTTGAGTTCAAGGTAGTTTGTGTGGTTGACTGAGGGGATCATTTGAACTAGGATAGGTGCATGTGGTTGACTGAGGGGGATCATTTAAGGTAGGAGTAGATTTTGTTGTTGGCTGATGGGGATATAGGAGACCCTTCTTTCTTTTCTTCGATATAGGGAATTCTTTGGGACATGTTTCACTTTAAGACCACTACAATCTGGACTACTAATAGAATTGGGCACACCTTCGAGATCTGCATGATTTAAGGACATTTGGGGCAGGTAGAGGTAGTGGAATTTCAAGTAATATATAAACTTCATCCACTGTATGAACAATATACACACTAATACGACCTGCTATACTAACATGTTTAGCCATCTCTATTGAATCATAATCATCCAATAACCTTCTCAAACCAGACTTCAAATCCAACCCAGTACTGCATAGTAATACTCAATTGCATTTTCAAAGCCAGCATCCTCAACATAGCCTTTAATCGAATAAAATCCCAACATATCAACATCAAAATTCAAAATCTCTAGCTTATCACCCCTTCATATTTGAACTCATCTTCTGTCACAAACTTTCCCGCATAATTGATCTCTAAAGAAATTAAATCCATTTTCGACCATTACACTATTCAAGCAAAATAGAAATCAAAAAATAGGTTTCCACAACAAGAACCCCATCCCATTGCCTCGGATAATTTAATACTAAGCATAAAGTCTTATCTTCACCCTTCTACTAACATGATAGATAATCTTCCTTCTCTTACAGTTCAAGCGAATATTGGGTAAAATCCTCTTTGAAGGGAGATTTGCACTTCGTTTCCACTCTCGATTTTGACAAGAACTTCGATTTCTCTTCAGTGAACGAAAATGGAGTGGCTTCCGAACCTCATTCCACGATAATCTCATCGCAATTGGTTTTGGAAGTTATCGGTTTTCAATTTCAGGTGTTCATTTTTTTCCAAGAATCGAGCATGGGGAGTTTGGAAGTAATTTTGAATTAGCCGATACGAGAGGGGGTTAGTGGGGGTAGAGCAAAGAGAAAGAGAGTGTAAACATGTCATTAGTGAAAGTCAACAAGCGGGTCAACAGTAGCCACGTTTACAATCTCCACCGCCACGTCATATCGCCACCGAGTCGTTTTAATCGTAATTCGGTGGTGGGATACCTAAAAATTTTAGGGTTTAAATTCGGGATGTTGCGGTGCCAATCGATATTTCGGGATATTTCGATCAAAATACCTCAAAGTTGGGGATTTTAGAATCCAATATTCCTTAAATATATGTGTTTATTGTTGGATCTTTTTTATATAAGTATCTCATATGATACTACTCGATTATATCTAGAATTTAAACATATTATAATAATATCATTACTCACTATATATAAAATAAGCACACGTGATTATATATATAATAAGAAAATTAAACATCAAAATAATGAAATACGCAACTATTAATTTCTTCTTAATATAGCGTCCTACATTACCAATCTTGCTTGTTTTCTCATTGCTATACTAGTATAAAACCCCTAGATTGACAATGGAGATAAAGAGCACCATTCAAGACTAATAACTCAATTTATTAGTAGTTGATTGCATCTTGTAAAGGAAATTTTTTGATGAAAAACAAATAGCATATGGTGTTGTGTAAGTCACTTATTTCATATCTCAAAATTTTTACCCTTTTATAATACAAAAATAAAATTTTGAATAAATATATTTCATAAATATGAGATACATTACATATACGAATAAACAAATAATAACTTGGACCAATTTTTATCATAATAAGAAAATATTAAATATAATCAATATAATTTTTCCTACTAATTGCTAACTGAATAAACATTCATATTCTTCTAACCGAATATATGCAATAAAATAAAAATAAATGAATGGTTACAAAAATTTTAAAAAATTAAATTATAATTATTATAATACTATGTTATAATTATCATAATTTATTTAAGTTTCAATACTTGGAATTAATAGACATATTATATATATTTTTTTGCAATCTAAACAAATTATATACAATAAATATTATTTTTATTAAGAATTTTTTAAAAAATCTAATTTTATAATTTTTGAAATAATGGACTAATCCTTCAAAAAAAGATAGGTAATAAAATATAACTTTATTATGATTATAATTAAAATTTATATGTAATAAACTGTAATTAATTTTTAGCAAAATTAAGTCTGATTGATGATCATAGTCATTCAAAGAGTAATAAATGAACTTCATTTCACTTATAATTAAAGTTTATAGGTAATAAAGTGCATGTTACAAAAATGATTTGATAATATAAAAGAAAAAAAAAGAAATGATAGAACAAAAAGAACCAATGTTGGTATGCCAAATGTATAGCCTACAGACAAACCACTCGGTTTTAAATGTGTATATATATATACGCACTAGTGTATATCTCGTGGTTCGCGCGGTCATATATTGAACTTTGTTTTTCTTTTTAATTTAAATAAGTTTTTTTAAATTTGTTCAATTACATTATTGATCAACTAATAAATACTTATGTGTTATTTAAATTATTCGTATAACATCGTGAAATAAATTCTAAAAAATATTTTCGCATCCAATAACTAACTTTTGCTTCTGGTTATGATAAATTGTTATCAATGGTGTGGAAAAATATTATTTTTTTTAAAAGTATTTTTAAGTAAATTATTATAGTACTAAATGATACTCCCTCCCTTTAACAATATATGTCGCTTTAAGTAATATTTTTTATTTATTAATATTATTTTATTTTCTTATAATAATAATAATAATAATAATAATAATAATAATAATAATAATAATAAATTATTATTATTATTATTATTATTATGATTATTATAACATTCAGTATTAAATACATACCATAATTAAAATTATTGTTGTCATTTATTTTAATTTATAATTTTATGCATAGATGTGAAGAATATTTTTCATACTATGAAGTTTATTTGTAAGATTAGTATTCAGTAAATTATAGTAAGTGCAGTCTCCAAATAGTTAAGTTTATTATATTATATATAATGTCGAATTTTATATGATATATTTATATCCAAAAATAACTATTACTCCAATATTATTTTTTGATTATTGTTTTGATATTACATATGTTAAAGATTATTTTTTAAAGGCATGATACTAATAGTGCTATAAATGAGATGTTACAAAAGGTTTTAATAATATCCATAAAAAAATAACAAATAGAGTCAATCAATGGTGATGCACCAACTGTGTGTGTGTGTGTGTGAAAAGTCTGGTAGATTTTTTTCTTTTGTTGAAAAGATAATAATAACAATAAACTAATATATTAGTTTAAATATCTTATCTTGATGTTAGATAAGAAATGCACTTTTTACTACTGATTTAGAAATTGATTCACTAGTATGCATAAAAATCCTCATAACCGGACTTTTAATCCGGTAGCTCATTTATCCATAACTAATTGTCGGTTTTAAGGATCTCATCCCAACAATCTGAAGTTTTCTTTGAGTTTCTGTTCTTATTAAGGTTACACTATCCAAACACCTAAAAAGTGCCATACTTATCTCTTTTATATATTTTTGTTGGCCCTGAATACTCGGACTCGAATTTATATCATTCACGAGTACTATCCAAGACTCGGTACAAACCTCATCTCTCTTAGGTTTTGATCACAAGTTATTCCGAGTGTTATAGAAACTATTGCATATGTTTTCATTTGATTCTAACCGACTCAAAAATCACATTCTTGTTCATCAACTCACACTCGATGCTTCGAGTCACTCGGACACTACTCGGATTTATCGCATGTTCAAACATTCTCTCTAACATCTTTAATCTGTGTTCGACTTCATATTCTATGTTAAAGTGAATTACAGCGATAATTCAACTTTCTAAGTCAGCATGTTTGTTTGAAGCATATTTGTCTAGATCAAGTACTCATACTCGATATTTTCTTTGTAACTTGATATTCTCTAAGACTCGACTCGGATGGAATTTGAGTATAATGAATATTAGACTCGGAAAATTCCACTCTTCTAGGTCTCATATAATTATGCACTTAATTATCTTTATTAAATTATTATTTGTGCCTATTCTTGGACCAAAGTATTTTATACTTTGAGAACCAAAATTTGTTTACTTTTGTAGGTTATTTAAACGAGGTTATCCTATTTTTGAATTACAAAAGTAACCGGCTTCAAGCTCGTCAATCACCAGCAGCCAAGGGTTTTCTACTTCTAAATAAGGTCCAGATGCTATGTCGTGGTTATCTGTTTCCAAAATTGGAAATTTTCAACGCTAAACTCAACGGTGGTTTCCACCCTACTTTTTAGACACCACCATTGGATTGGGACATCCTAAGGAGTCAAGAGCCATTACACAATGTTCACATATCAACGGATCTTTTCGAGTGACTCGGAAGAAACGTTACAATGGTCACAAAGGACTTCAATTCGGAAGATAGTCACAACGACTAATCTGCTTGGTCATCTATAAATAGAAGCCAACTTTCAAGACTTGAAGATTGTTGAACACATTGCTGAAATTATATCTCTCTCGTATAATAATAATTCAATCTTCTTCTTAAAACTCCTAGTCCGTACTTAACACTTTTCCGAGTTGTAAAGTCTTGTAATCATTCACATACTCTTTCTTACTATCTCGAGTAAGATCCCTTGACTGAGCTGTAAGGGTTAACTCAGCTCGCTTGTCCCTAACTGTAAAGGTTACCTCGGTTAGGAAGTACTAGATCGGATAAGGGAACTTTTGAGTCTAGGAAAACTCGTTAGGAATTATTTAAGGGAGCAATTCTAATTGAGTCAGTCTATTGTATTTTGTGGATTCCAAATAGTGAATTTGACTTGGTGCTTGGATTAGCACTGGCCGTGGTTTTCTGCCCCAGGAGGGTTTCCACGTAAATCCGAGTTCATACTTTTCCGAGTCCAATCTAGACTCGGATTGTCTTGATTATTTAGTTTAAACTTTAACCCTTCCATTTTATTAAAATTTCCTCATCACCCTATTCACCCCCTCTCTAGGGCGACCAAGACTCTCCACGAGCAAACCTTCAATTGGTATCGGACCCTAGCCTTTCGTAAAGAATCTAACAATCCAAAGGTTTAAAGATAAAATGGCTCGGAACAATGGAGAGTTCGATGAAGGAAGATCTTTCAGCAGACCACCAAAGTTTAAAGGATCAAATTTTGTGCATTGGAAGAAGTTAATGGAATGCTTTCTACTTGGATCACGATGAAGATGTATGGAACATCGTACAAGAACGCAACTACATTCCAATGAAGATGAAAGATACAAGACCGGTGCCTAAAGAAAAATTCGAATACACCATCGAAGAGGCGGAAAAGTTCGGAAAGAACTTTAAAGCGATGAATATTCGATGAGCGCCATCGGCGCAGAAGAATACAACAGAGTGTCGGCTTGTGACATAGCCAAAGATGTGTGGGACACTCTTGTCGGCACATATGAAGGAACTAGTCAAGTAAAACAAGCGAAGTTAAGTCAATATCTTCACAAATACGAGCTGTTCAAGATGGAGCCGAAGAAAACATCACTCGGATGTTCATACGCTTCACCGAGATTACAAATAATCTCAAATCTCTGGGTAGAAAGATATCCCACGAAGAAATGTGCGGAAAAATTCGAGAAGTCTACCCAAGAGAAGATAGGGTCTAAAGGTAACCGCCATCGAGGAAGCTCGGAACCTTTCATCTGTTAAAGCCGGACGAACTCATTAGCAAGCTACTCACCCATGAGATCCATCTAGAAGAAGAGGACGCCAAGGTCAGCACTAAAAAGAATATTACGGTAAAGGCCTCGGAAAGTAGAAGAGAAAATCTGAGTTCCTCATACTCGAAGAAGATCCCATGACACTCATTGCTCGAGGCTTCAAAAGAATGATAAAGTACAAGAAATGGTAGAAAAGGCCAAGAGAAGAGTTCTATAAAAAAGACAAGAAGGATTGAAAAGGTAAACACTCTTCCCCTTCAAAGTTATCTTTAACTAAGAATTGTGGTCTGTTTTGAATGTGGCAGACAAAGATCATATAGTCAAAGACTCGTCAAAGAAGAAAGAGGGACAGAAAGACAAAGAAGGCTATGATGGCCATATGGAGTGACGAAGATTCATCCGAAGAAGATGAAGACTCAAACGACTAAAAGTGTCCGATGGCTTTATCGGACTCGGAAGTCGAATCCGAGTTAAACTCGATAACTCGGACAATGAGGAGACTAATCCTCAGGAGGTAATTGAATATTTCCTCCAGTTTTCTAAAGTTGATTTAGATAAATATATTTATACTTTGGAAGAAAAGTCCAATTCCGATTCTTCCCAATTTAAAGAACAACTTGAGTCACTCACATCCGAGAATATTATTTTGAAAAATGAATTGGAAAAGCCGAGACTTACTCTAAGAGAGCTCAAGACTAGTACTCAAGCTAATGAGACCGAGTCCGAGACACTCGTAAAAGAAAATGAGCATCTAAAACAAAAACTCAATGAGTCTCAAGAACTTGTTTTGAAATTTATTCAAGGTCGGAAAAACCTTGACATGCCCTTAGGCTCTCGGTGTGTCTCCTTCAAAAGGAAAGACTCGGTTTTAACAAAGAGGAGGAATCTAATTCCTATTCGGATCTTTTCAAAAGGATTCCGGAACCGTAAAGTTCAGGAAGATTGAGCACGTTCCCATTCATAAGAATGAAAGGAGAACCGAGCCCGGACCAGCTTATAGGAGAAAACCTTCTCCACCGGTTTACAAAAGAAAAGATTTTCAAAAGAAAGAGACACACACTCAATTTTCGAAAAGGAATACTCAGAATCAAACCAAACCCAAAGTTATTCAAATCTGGGTTCCCAAGAGTCTTCTTCCTTAGAAAAGGACCACAGTAAAGGGAGTTATTGGGTTCGTTAAAGGAAGTGAGAAGGGTTAGTGTGTTTCGATTTGCGAGTAACTCGAAAAAGACAATAGGTCATTGGTACCTAGACAAGTGGTTGCTCAAGCCATATGTCGGAGATTCAAGACTCTTTTCCGAGTTAAAAGAGTACAAAGGAGGCAAAGTCACCTTTGGAGATGACGATAAAGGCAAGATAGTTGGGATAGGCAAGATTGGAAAAGGAGACAATCTGGTTAGCCCGAGTCTACCTTGTCAAGAGATTAAAGTACAATCTACTCAAGCATCTCTCTACTGTGTAACAAAGGTCAAGAGGTAAGATTCACTCGGACAAATTGCTATATTTCGATGCAACTACCAAGGAGACTAAGCTCTTAATAAAAGGCCGAGTAATACCTACACTATTCCTCTTTCGATCCAAGTCGAACTTATCTTGTTTAAAAGCTTCTCTGCATGATGATTCTTGGACATGACATCATAGACTAGGTCATGTTAGCATGCACACCATTAAAAAGCTTACAACTCATGGTTTAGTTAGAGGCTTGCCTAACTGTGCATTTAAGAAAGATAAAATTTGTGAAGCATGCACTAAAAGGAAACAAGTCAGATCATCTTTCAAATCTCTCAAAACTGTTTCCACATCCAAAGTGCTTGAAATGTTGCATATGTACCTATGTGGTGAAATTCCTGTAAAGAGTCTCGGAGATAAATCATATGTACTTGTGATTGTTGACGACTATTCATGATTTACCTGGGTTTGTTTTCTTAAGCACAAAAATGAAGCTTTCAAAGAGTTTAGCAAGCTCTGCGAGAAAATTCAAGTTAAGTCTCGGACTCAAATCGGAAGAATTTGAACCGACCATGGAAGGGAGTTCGATTACTCGGAATTTGCAGAGTTCCGTGATAAGAATGGCATCTCCTATAACTTCTCAGCACCAAGAACTCCTCAATAGAACGGAGTAATGGAAAGAAAGAATAGAACTCTTAAAGAAATAGGAAGGACAATGATGATTGAACATGATCTGTCTTACTATTTACGGGCCGAGGCAATCAACACAACGAAACTACACACTCGAATAGATGTCTCATCGGACCCATCCTGAAGAAAACTCTATACGAGCTCTACAAAGGGAAGAAACCCAATATTTCATACTTCAAACCCTTTGGATGTAAGTGTTATGTTCACAATAATGGTAAGGATCACTCGACTAAGTTTGATGCTCGGTCGGATGAAGGTATTTTTCTTGGTTATTCATCTCATAGTAAAGCATATCGCATTTTCAATAAAATAACTAACAAAGTGGAAGAAAGTATCCACGTTATTTTTGATGAGATTGAGCGAGGAAAACCAAGTGAGTCAACATTCTCGGACCTAAAACTCAGTCGAAATGAAGATGATCTTATTGAAGATGAGCTCGGAAAGAGTCAAGGAAAAGAAACTCCGAATGAGGTAACTCGAATATCATGACTTAAACCGAATCAGCTCAAGGGTCAGCTCAGAATGCTGAAATTCAACCACATGAGCAAGCTCAATCGGATCAGATTATCGAAGATCAACCAATTCACCCTACGGATTTGGTGAACCGGAGAACGAGTAGAGCATTAAATATGCTTCAAGTCACCCACTCAAAAACATTTTGTTTGATATCAACAAGTGGGGTAAGAACTCGTTCTTCTTTGAAAAATCTATGTGCATTCACTGCATTCATATCATTAAGTGAACCCAAAAATGCACTAGAGACCCTAAATGAACCTGAATGGGTAGAGGCCATGCAAGAGGAACTTAATCTATTCGAAAGAAACCAAGTTTGGACTCCGACCAAACAACCTTCTAACCACCTAGTCATAGGAACCAAATGGGTTTTCAAGAACAAACTGGATGAGGAAGGGTTGGTAGCCGAAATAAGGCTAGACTTGTGGCTCAAGGTTACAATCAAGAAAAAGGAATTGATTGTGGGGAAACCTTTGCACCGAGTGGCTAGGATTGAAGCAATTAGAATCCTATTAGCATTTGCATCAAGCATGGACATTAAACCGTATCAAATGGATGTCAAATGTGTTTTTCTTAATGGTTTCATTCAAGAGGAAGTCTATGTTGAGCAACCCCTTGGATTTGAAAACTCAGAATTTCCAAATCATGTTTTCAAGTTGCAAAAGGCTCTTTATGGTCTTGAACAAGCTCCAAGAGCTTGGTATGAAAGACTCGAGCAGTTTCTTGGTTGAAAATGATTTTAAAAGAGGTCAAATTGACAAAACTCTTTTCATAAAAGCCAAGGGGAAAGACTTTCTTATTGCTCATATCTATGTTGATGATATAATTTTTGAAGCTACTAATGAAAATCTATGTCGAGATTTTTCCGAGTTAATGAGACGAGAATTCCAAATGAGCATGATGAGAGAACTCAATTTTTAGATATCTTGCAGGGACTCGGAATCTAGGTCTATGGTTTTCAAGAGACTCGGAACCGACCCTCACCTGGATACTCGGACGCCGATTATGCTGGATACAAGGTTGATAGAAAGAGCACCTCGAGAGTCCGCGGCTTCTAGGTCAATCCCTTATATCTTGGCACTCAAAGAAGCGGAACTCGGTTGCTCTATCAACGGCTGAAGCTGAGTATATTGCAGCTGGAGCATGCTCGTGCTCAAATTCTATGGATCGGACAACACTTGAGAGATCTTGGACTTTCATTCAAATCAATTCCAATCAAGTGTGACAACCGGAGTGCAATCAACATCATTAAGAATCCGAGTTCAAGCACACAAAGACAAAGCATATTGAGGTTAGGTATCATTTTCTAAGAGACCATTTTGAGAAAGGTGATATTGAACTTGAATTCATTCCTACCAAACTTCAACTAGCTGATATCTTTACTAAGCCACTTAGTGAGGATCAATTTTGCTTTATTAGGAATGAACTTGGTATGATAAATGCATAATTATGTGCTATTCTATGTGAAATTATCTCGCATGATTATGTGGTATATGTTGTCCTTTCTTTGTCTTAATAACAACTAATTCAGCTGACCTAGTAATACTTAGCTATGAGTTATTATTTGTTTGCGGTTTCGAGTCACTCGGAAATCTTACCGAGTCAAACTTAGGTTTTGAGAAAAATGGACATCAAACTTCGAAATCATCTCTAGCTTAGTGGAGAATTTCAGAAATTTCTTTTAAAATTTCTCTTTTTCTCTACCTCTCTCGCGCGTATCGATCGGAGAACTAGCCATTAAAAGATAGGCACTTGGAATTCTAACCGTTGGAGAGCGAAGCAGTCACACCTGGCTCGAGGCGATCGTTAGAGAGTTGGGTCGGAATGGATACTCGAAGGACATTTTTCTCTATAAATATCGTCCATTTTCCTCCATTTCGCTACTTTACTCTCTACTCGACTCACACTCTCGCATACTAGCTCTCAAATAAGTTTAGTATTTTCAAAGAGCAAACCTTGACTCTCAAGTAAGCAAGAAACCCCTCAAGTAAGCAAACCATAAGCTCTCAATACTCTCTTACTTTCTCTCTCATCTCTCTCTTTGAGTTACCTCTTCGTGAAGGTTTGCTCAGGCAGAGACTAAGTCACCCTAGAAGGGGGTGAATAGGGTGGTGGAAGATTTTTCGAAAATCAAACTCTTTTGAACAAAGTACGACATGAAGCGATTCCGAGTCTATATTGTGGTCGGAAAAGTATGAACTCGAATTGCAGTGAGGAGTAAAGAAGCGGATTAAACCGAAGCTTTGAGTCCGTCCGAGTTTAGAATGTACTCGAAAGTGAAGACACAGAAAGTAAACCCTCCTGGGGCGAGAAAACCACTGGACCGTGCTAATCCAAGCACGAAGTCAAATCCACTATTTTGAGTCCACAAAATACGATGGACCGACCGAACCCGAGTTGCTCCCTTATACAGACTCTTTACAAGTTTTTCCTAGACTCGAAATTCCCTTATCCGATCCAGTACTTCCTAGTCGAGATAACCCTTACAGCTAGGGACAACCGAGCTGAGTTAACCTTTACTGACTCAATCAAGGGACCTTACTTAGAGAGTAAGAAAGAGAGTGTTTGTAACTAAGTACAAGACCTTATAACTCGAATATAATGAATTACGAGTGGGAGTTGTAAGTAGAAGATTGAGAATGAATACAATGACTTTTGCTCAAGTATGTGTATTAACAATAGGTTCGGCAATCTTCAAGTCTTGAGAGTTGGCTTCTATATATAGAAGACTAAGCAGCTTAACCGTTGAGTCCATATTCGACCGAGAGTCCTTTGTGACCGTTGTTAAGGGCATTCCGAGTCACTCGGAAAGTATCCGTTGAGATTTGAACGTCGGGCAACGGTTCTTGACTCCTTTGGAAGTCCCAAAACCACTGGTGGTATCTTGAAAAAATAAGGTGGAAACCACCGTTTAGCTTGGCATTGCAGATTTCCAGCTTTGGAAACAGACAGTCCCGACACGATCTTCGGGGCTAGGTCGAGGTGAAAAAGCCTTGTCTCGCTGGTGATTTGACGTTTTGAAGCCTAGGTTACCTTTGTATTTCAAAAAGTGTAGCCTCGTTTGAATAACCTCCACGAGATAATAATATAATTAAGATAATTAGGTGACTAATTATCCGAGTCGAAAAAGGAATGGAATTTTCCGAGTCTAATATCCATGAAACTCAAAATTTCATCCGAGTTAGTCTAGGCGAGAATCAAGTTACATAAAGAACACCAAAGTGAAATAAACTTGATCTAGACTAAGCATGGTTCGGACTAGAAGCGCCGACTCTAACGAGAATAAGACTTGTAACATTAAGTCGACACTGAGTGCGGTTATGTAAATACTAGTCATTTGAACATGCGATACTTCTAAGTGATGAGAGACTCGGAACTGGGTGTACAATAGTAAGTACGAGATATGCTTTACGAGTCTCACAGAGACAAGCAAAAATACATGAAATAATTGTTATATCACTTAGAGGAAATACTATATCACTCGTAAAAGTTTCTAAGGTACGAGAGAATGACTTGGAATCAAAACTCTATAACTGAGAAAGTCTTATACCCGATTCCCTTGTTAGAACTCGTAAATGTGCGGAGTAAAGTCCGAGTCTTCAATCTCCCCTTTTTGATGAAAGGCATTCCATACTTAGACGTAAACTTTGTTAGTCATATAGATCTATTTTTGTATACTTGCTCGGAAAATAAGATAAGTAAAACATACTTAAAGTATCGGATCATAAAGAATAGATACTCAAGCAATTGTCAATGAAATAATGCTAACTCGTAAATGTTTGCATTAAACAATAAGCTCGGAGAATTGAAAAGAAATGCATTAATTCATTGAAGTTAAAGAAAGTATATACGAGAGATAGAGAGTGAGAAACTCCCCTAAACAAGACAAAAAAATTTTCTATCTATATTCTCCCCTTGCCTTTCATCAAAAACAAAAAAATGGGAAGAATACAACAAGTAGTACATATTTAATGTCCGGACAAAAAGATAAGTAAAAGAAAATGGAATTCCGGGAAGAAGAAGAATCGCGAGACTTTGGAATTTTGACACGAGTGCATGGTGTCCGCCTAAGAAGGAGAAGGGGTTGTCCGAGTAGAAGAGGAAGGACGAGTGGTCCGCTGGCGCTGATATGATCTTGACGATGTGCTTGAGCGCCGCAGGTTGGCCTTGTGCGGCTAGGTCTTCCGACCCACTCATACTGCCGTGCGAGCCGAGTACTTCCAGTTGAGCTTTTGGAGCACTTTGACCCTCGGTTGTCCCTCCTTCTTCGTCTTTTTGTTGCTCCCCTTGCCCGGAAGGAGCTACCTCAGCCTCAGGCTCCTCGGCGTCCGCTTCTTCCTGGTCTTCTTCTCCGTCCTCCCCGTTATCCGAGGAGGAGGTCTTGGCCGGGCTCGAGGACGCTTCGGATGTGTCCGAGTCGCCATGGTCCTAAGCCGCCTTGGACCGTCTCTCCTGGAGGAGCTCGATCAGCTCCTTTTGCTCCTTCACCAAGGCCTTCATCTCAAGTAGCAGGTCTTGCTACTCTCGGATTTGAGATTGGGCTGTTTTTGGTCGATGGTCATAGATCGATAGACGAGTCTTGAATGACGAGAGCATATCCTTGAATTCCAAGGACACGAGTTAATTTTGTCCATGAAAGCGGAGGACAAAATGGAGTAGAGAGACTTAGAGGCACCTGAGGTGGAAGCACCACCAAGTGGGGCAGGAAGAGAAAGGGGGTTTTTTCGAGTCCGAGGCGAAGAAGGTGGCCTCGGCTACGAGCCGTGTACCCGGATACCGAGGTTGAGTCTCCTGGTACCGTACCCCTGAAGTTCCTTTTTGCCGACA
The DNA here is from genome assembly GCA_021018815.1 of Talinum fruticosum. NCBI lineage: Eukaryota > Viridiplantae > Streptophyta > Magnoliopsida > Caryophyllales > Talinaceae > Talinum > Talinum fruticosum. The sequence goes on along the minus strand of JAITYX010000004.1, from coordinate 6,417,329 downwards.
ACAATGGCAGACCTTAGAAACAGACGTTTGGGTCCGAGGGGAGAGGAACTTTGAATTGTTTAAAGACAAGGGTGAGAAGAGCACCGAAAGGAAGAGAGGTGTTCTTCTTATTTTGGAGTTGAGCTGGCACGACTACCATTTGCTTGATGATAGAAGGAAAGAGGTCTACTTCGTAGCCCTCAAGAATGTCAAAAATAGCTTTTAAATGCTTGGAGTTGGTGTTCTCCTTGCTAGAATGCTGAGAGAAGAAAGTTCTCATCGGCGAAAGCACGAAGATGTGCTTCTAACTTCAGCTGAGTCACGAAAAATTTTTGCGTGACTCGGGAAACTCTTTTGTGTATTTTTCAAAGAAGTCGTCGACGACCTCGAGTGAAAGGAATGGGGTTGCTGTTCGGGAAGAGGGAGGAGACCTTGAATAGACGATGGAGAAGGGAAGTGTTTATACGAACGGTTACGTTCGGAACCCTGGAGGTTAGAACACTTTCGAGCTTGTAAGATGATTGTAAAACTCGGATACGAGTCAAGATATACGAACTCACTGAAACAAAGAAAATTATAAACACCGGTTGTTTGGATGTGTGGCAACCACGAGAATTTGGTGGTTGGGAAGAACTTGTCATCCAAGCACAAGATGCTTCGGGTGACAACACGTTTAGAGGTGGACGAGCCTTCTTGGCTTTTTGTGCGTGGCTTCTTTGAGGAAGAGCCGAGAAAGTCGAGTTGAGAACCTCTCTTAGGCATTTTGGATGATAGAAGAGTGAGAAGTGGAACTTTGAGAGAGTGTAGAAGAGCATAGATCGACGAGGATGAAAGAAAATGAGTAGAAGAAAGAGATGAGAGCAATCGAGCTTACTTGAGATGAGCTTCACGAAGCTTGAAAAATGTCCGAAGTCACTCGTAGAGAGCTTGTGCGCGAAGTTTTGATCTCAAGAGAGAGAGAGAGTAAATGAAATGTAAAGTAGCGAGATGAAGGAGAATAGGCACTATTTATAGAAAAAAATAATCGTCCTTCAACACAACGCTATTTATATATCCGTTCGACTCAGCTCTTTCATCAGTCACCTCGGACCAGGTGTGACGGTTCTCTTCTCAACGGTTAAAATTCTAGCGGTTTGACTTCCATCGGCTAGAAGTCCGATCACAGCGAGCGAGAGAGAGAAAAAGATTTTGAAAATTAATTCGAAATTCTCCACTTATCTAGAGATGATTTTAGAGATTTGATGTCCACTTTGCTCATCAATCCGAGTTTGACTCAGCTTAGTTTCCGAGTGACTCGAAACTATACATAAATAACAACTATCAGCTCAGTATCACTAAGTCAACTGAACTAATGGTTATTAATGATTTGAACGTACATAACACATAATCATGCAATGAAATTTTCACATAAGAAAGCACATAATTATGCATTTAACATTCCAAGCTCATTTCTAATAAAATAAAACTGATCCTCACCAAGAGGCTTAGTAAAAATATCAGCTAATTGAATATTAGTAGGAATAAATTCAATTTGAATATCACCTTTCTCAAAATGGTCTCGTAAAAAATGATACCGACCTCAATGTGTTTTGTTTTTAGTGCTGAACCGGATTTTTGGTGATGTTGATTGCACTTTGATTATCACACTTGATTGGAACCGATTTGAAAGAAATTCCAAGATCTCTCAAGTGTTGCTTTATCCATAAAATGCAGTGCACGACATGCTCCAGCTACAATATACTCAGCTTCGGCAATTGATAGAGCTACTGAGTTTTGCTTCTTTGAGTGCCAAGATATTAGGGATTGACCCAGAAATTGGCAAGCTCCTGAGGTGCTCTTTCTATCAACTTTGTATCCAGCGTAATCCGCATCTCGAGTATCCAGTGAGAGTCGGTTATGAGTCTCTTGAGTACCATAGACCTAAGTTACGAGTCCCCGAAAAATATCTCGAATATTCTCTTCACCGCAGTGAGATGTGATTCTTTTGGATTAGCTTGGAATCTTGCGCATAAACATACACTGAACATTATATCGGCTCGCTGGAAGTAAGATATAGCAAAGATCCAATCATACCTTGATAGAGTTTCGATCTATTGCTTTACCTTTCTCGTCCGAGTCAAGTTTTATCTCTGTCTGCTCATGGGTGTAGCTGCGTGCTTTGCATCTTAGAGTTTGTATTTGTTCAGCAGCTCCTTGGTATACTTTGATTGATGGACATAGATTCCATCTTTGTCTTGTTTGATTTGTAGACCAAGGAAGAAATTGAGTTCTCCCATCATACTCATTTGAAACTCCGACTCATTAACTCGGAAAAGTCTCGGCACGTAATTTCATTAGTAGCTCTAAAAATTATATCATCAACATAGATCTAAACGATAAGGAAATATTTCCCCTGGTTCTTATAAAGAAAGTCTTGTCAATCTAACCCCTTCTAAAATTATTTTGAACCAAGAAATTGCTCGAGTCTTTCATACCAAGCTCTGCGAGCTTGTTTAAGACCATAAAGAGCTTTTTGAAGTTTGAAAACATGGTTTGGAAAATCTGAGTTTTCAAAACCAGGAGGTTGCTCGACATAGACCTCCTCTTTAATAAAACCATTGAGAAAAGCACACTTAACATCCATTTGATATAATTTGATATTCATGCTAGATGCAAATGCCAACAGGATTCTAATGGCTTCAATTCAGCAACAGTGCAAAAGTTTCCCCACAATCAATCCCTTCTTCTTGATTGTAACCTTGAGCCACAAGTCTAGCCTTATTTCGACTACCAACCCACCTTCATCCAGTTTGTTCTTGAAGACCCATTTGGTTCCTATGACTGGGTGGTCGGAAGGTCGTTTGGTCGAGTCCGGACTTGGTTTCTTTCGAATTGATTCAGGTTCATTTAGGGCCTCTAGTGCATTTTGGGGTTCGAGTTAATGAGATGAATGCAGTGAATGCATATAGATTTTGAAGAGAGGAACGAGTTCTTACCCCACTATTGATATCGGATAATATGTTTTCTAGTGGGTGACTAGAAGCGTACTTGAAAGCTCTACATGTTCTCTCGATTTACCGGATTTGTATGTCTGAACTGCTTGATCTTCGGAGGCTTGGTCCGAGTGATAAGTTTGCTCTTCAACATTCCGAGTGGATTCTTGAGCTGTCTCGTTCGAGTCACTTCATTACGAGTGACTTTATTCCGAGTCTGTTTGAGTTTGAATCTTGACAGATTCATGTTCATCACTATCATCATCTCTGCTGAGCTTCATATCCGAGTATGAAGACTCACTTGGCTTTTCCTGTTCAAGCTCATCAAACACAACGTGGATACTTTCTTCCACTTTGTTAGTTCTCTTATTGAAAATGCGATAAGCTTTACTATGAGATGAATAACCCAGAAAAATACCTTCATCTCGACCGAGCATCAAACTTGGTCAGGTGATCCTTACCATTGTTATGAACAAAACATTTGCATCCAAAAGGCTTGAAATAGGAAATATTGGGTTTCTTCCCTTTGTAGAGCTCATAAGGTGTTTTCTTCGGTATGGGTCCGATAAGACATCTCGCTCAAAGTGTAGTTGGTCGTGTTGATCGCCTTAGCCCGAAATAGTAAGGTAGATTGTGCTCAATCATCATTGTCCTTGCTATTTCTTCAAGAGTTCTGTTCTTTCTCTCCACTACTCCATTTTGTTGAGGAGTTCTTGGTGCTGAGAAGTTGTGAGAGATACCATTTTTGTCACAAAACTCGAGAATTCTAAGTAGTCGAACTTTCTTCCATGGTCGGTTCGAATTCTCTGGATCTAAGTCCGAGACTCAACTTGAATTTTTCTGCAGAGCTTGCTGAACTCTTTGAATGCTTCATTCTTATGCTTAAGAAAACATACCCAGGTAAATCGTGAATAATCATCAATAATAACAAGTATATATGATTTACCTGCGAGGCTCTTAACAAGGATTTCACCACATAAATCCATATGCAGCAGCTCAAGCACTTTGGATGTGGAAACTATCTTCAAAGATTTGAATGAAGATCCGACTTGTTTCCCTCTTGTGCATGCTTCACAAACTTTATCTTTCTTGAAAGCACGGTTAGGCAAGCCTCTAACTAAACCATGAGATGCTAATTTCTCAATAGTATGCATACTAACATGGCCTAACCTATGATGCCATTTCCACGAATCATCATGAAGTGATGCTTTTAAACAAGATAGATTCTTATTCGGGTCGGAAAGAGAAATGATGTAAGTGTTACCCGATCTCTTACCCGAGAGTTTGATCTCCTTGGTGGTATCATCGAAATGTAACAGTTGGTCCGAGTGAATCTTACCTCTTGACCTTTATCGCACAGTTGAGAGATTCTAAGCAGATTATACTTCAGTCCTTTGACAAGGTAAACCGGGCTGACTAGATTGCTTCCCTTTCCAATCTTGCCTATCCCAATTATCTTGCCTTTGCTTGTCATCTCCAAAAGTGACTTTTCCTCCTTTATGCTCTTCTAACTCGTAAAAGAGTCATGAGTCTCCCGACATGTGACGTGAGCATCCACTGTCAAGATACCAGTGTCCTTTTGATCTCTTCGAGTGACCTGCAAAACAGAGACAATCTAACCCTTCTCACTTCCTCTAACGAACCCGAGTAACACTCTTTACTGTGGTCCTTTTCGAGGAAGAAGGTTTTTCGGAACCCATATTTGAATGACTTTGGACTTAGTCCGATTCCGAGTCTTCCGTGTAGAGAACTGAGTCTGTATCTCTTTCTTTTGAAAAACTTTTCTTTTGAAAGCCGGAAGAGATGGTTTCTTCTTGTAAACTGATTTGGGCTTAGTCCTCCTTTCATTTTTATGAATGGGACCATGCTCAGCTTTCCTGAACTTTACGGTTCGGAATCCTTTTGAAAAGTTTTGAGTAGGAATTGGATTCCTCCTCTTTGTTGAAACCAAGACCTTCTTTTCGAAAGAGACACATTAAGATCCTAAGAGCATGTCAAGGTTTTTCGACCTTGAGTAAATTTTAAAACAAGATCTTGAGACTAACCGAGCTTTTGCTTTAGCTGCTCATTTTATCTTCCGAGTAACTTAGACTCAAGTCTCATTGGATTGAGCACTAGTCTTGAGTTCTCTCGAGTGTAAGTCTCAGCTTTTCCAATTCATTTTTCAAAGAAATGGTCTTAGAGGAAATTGACTCAAGTTGTTCTTTGAAACGAGAAGAATCGAATTGGACTTTTCTTCCAAAGTAAAAATATACTTAGCCAAATCAACTTTGGAGAATTTGAGAAAGTACTCAATTACCTCTTGAGGATTAGATTCCTCATTGTCCGATTCTAAGTCCGACTCGTTTCGGCTTCCGAGTCGGAGATTGCCATCGGACACTTTGAGTCATCCGAGTCCTCGTTATCTTCCGATGAGTCCTCATCACTCCATGTGGCCATCATAGCCTTTTTCTTCTTTCTGTCCCGTTTTCTCTTTGGACAATCTTTGACTATGTGATCCTTGCTGCCACATTCAAAACAGCCCGAGTTCTTAGTCAAGGATAACTTTGAAGGAGAAGAGTATTTACCTTTCCTGTCCTTCTTATCTTTCTTGTAGAATTCTTCTTTTGGCCTTTTATCCCATCTTTTGTGCTTTATCATTCTCTTGAAGCCTCTCGCAATAAATGCCATGGGATCCCCTTCGAGTCGGAGGAACTCGGATCCGCTTCTCCGGTTTACGAGGCTTTCGGCGCTATGTTATTTTTGGTGCTGCCCTCAGCATCCTCCTCTTCCGAGATGGATTTCATGAGTGAGAAGCTTCCCAATGAGCTCGTCCGGCTTGAGAAGTGATAGGTTTTGAGCCTCCTCTATGGGAGTCACCTTGGGTCCCCATCTTTTCTTGGGTAGGCTTCGAGTATCTTTCCGCACATTTCCTCATGGGAAATCCTCTTACCCAGAGATTTGAGATTGTTGGTAATCTCAGTAAATCGAATGAACATCCGAGTGATGTTTTCTTCGGCTCCATCTTAAATAGCTCATATTTGTGAAGATATTGGTTGATCTTCACTTGTCCGACCTGGTTTGTACCTTCATAATTGTTGACCGGTGTGTCCCACAATTCTTTGGGCTGTGTCACAGGCGGACACTCGGTTGTACTCTTCCGAGCTGATGGCGCACATAAGAATGTTCATTGCCTTGAAGTTCTCTTTGAACTTCTCCGCCGCTCGGAGTAAACTCGGCCTTTGTCTTGGGAACGAGTCTAAATTCTTCTGTCTTCATGGGAATGTGGTTTCCTTTTTGTATGATGTCCCAAACATCTTCATCATGATCCAGGAGGAAACATACCATGAGTTTCTTTCGATGCACGAAGTTGGATCCTCCGAATTTTGGTGGTCTGTCTGGAAGATATTCCTTCATCGAACTCTCTGTTGTTTTGAGCCATTTGATCTTTATACCTTTGGATGGTTAGATCCTTTCTGAAAGGTTAGGCTCGATACCAATTGAAGGTTTGCTCGAGAGAGAGACTAAGTCACCCTAGAGGGGGTGAATAGGGTGGTGGAAGATTTTTCGAAAATCAAACTCTTTTGAACAAAGTACGGCATGAGCGGATTCCGAGTCTATATTGTGGTCGGAAAAGTATGAACTCAAAATTGCAGTGAGGAGTAAAGAAGCGATTAAACTGAAGCTTTGAGTCCGTCCGAGTCTAGAATGTACTCGAAAGTGAAGACACGAAAGTACGTAGAAACCCTCCTGGGGTAAAAACCACGGACCGTGCTAATCCAAGCACGAAGTCAAATCCACTATTTTGAGTCCACAAAATACAGATGGATCGATCGAACCCGAGTTGCTCCCTTATACAACTCTTTACAAGTTTTTCGAGACTCGAAATTCCCTTATCCGATCTAGTACTTCCTAGCCGAGATAACCCTTACAGCTAGGGACAAGCGAGCTGAGTTAACCCTTACGGCTCGGTCAAGGGACCTTACTTAGAGAAAGAGAGTGTTTGTAACTAAGTAGAAGACCTTACAACTCGGAATATAATGAATTACAGAGTGGGAGTTGTAAGTAGAAGATTGAGAATGAATACAATGACTTTTGCTCAAGTATGTGTATTAACAATAGGTTCGGCAATCTTCAAGTCTTGAAAGTTGGCTTCTATATATAGATGACCAAGCAGCTTAGCCGTTGAGTCCATCTTCCGACTGAGAGTCCTTTGTGACCGTTGTTAAGGGCTTTCCGAGTCACTCGGAAAGTATCCGTTGAGATTTGAACGTTGGGCAACGGTTCTTGACTCATTTGGAAGTCCCAAAACCACTGGTGGTGTCTTGAAAAATAAGGTGGAAACCACCGTTTAGCTTAGCGTTGCAGATTTCCAGTTTTGGAAACAAACGAGTCCGACACGGTCTTACGGGGCTAGGTCGAGGTGGAAAAAGCCTTGTCTGCTGGTGATTTGACGTTTTGAAGCCGGTTACTTTTGTATTTCAAAAGTGTAGCCTCGTTTGAATAACCTACAAAAGTAAATCAAATTGGTTCTCAAAGTATAAAATACTTTGGTCCAAGATTAGACACGAGATAATAATATAATTAAGATAATTAAGTGACTAATTATCTAAGTCAAAAAAGGAATGGAATTTTTGAGTCTAATATCCATGAAACTCAAAATTTCATCCGAGTTAGTCTAGGCGAGAATCAAGTTACATAAAGAACACCGAGTGAAATAAACTTGATCTAGACTAAGCATGGTTCGGACTAGAAGCACCGACTCTAACGAGAATAAGACCTGTAACATTAAGTTAGACCTAAGTGCGGTTATGTAAATACTAGTCATTTGAACATGTGATACTTCTAAGTGATGATAGACTCGGAACTGGGTGTACAATAGTAAGTACGAGATATGCTTTACGAGTCTCACGGAGACAAGCAAAAATCCATGAAATAATTGCTATATCACTTAGAGAAAATACTATATCACTCGGAAAAGTTTCTAAGGTACGAGAGAATGACTTGGAATCAAAACTCTATAAGTCGAAAGTCTTATACCTGATTCCCTTGTTAGAACTCAGAAATGTGCGGAGTAAAGTCCGAGTCTTCACTTCGCTCTCTCAAAGTTCATCTCTTTTCTCTCTCAAACTTCCATAACCATGCCGAAAAGAGGTTCCGTCCCATATTTTCTTGGTTCCGCAACCAAGAAACAACGAACCAAAAGCCAAGGGGTCCTTCTAACCCCTCTAAAATCCTTGTCACCCAACACCTGACGATGGATGAAAAATTCTTCCCAACCACAAAATTCTTGTGGTTGAACCACATCAAAACTACGAGGGTATACAATTTCCTCTGTTTCGGCGAATTCATCCGCCCAAAACTCGTCACTGAGTTCTACTCCAACCTTTCTAGCTCTAAGGGGATTCTCACCTCCGGAGTTCGTGACAAAGTAGTTCGTATTAACGTCTCTCTCCTCCATTGCTTATTCAAAGTTTCCTCTCTTTTCCTCAACAGCAACCCTATCCCCTTCAACGAGGTTGCTGATGAATTCTCCGAGAAACATGCCAAAGAAATCCCCGAGTCACACAAAAACTTCTCCGTGACTCGGATGAAGTCTAAGGAACGTCTTCTTGTTTCCTACTGATGAGAACCTTCTTCTCTCGAGCATTCCAAGCAAAGAGAATCCGAATTCCAAGATTCTTAAGGCTCTATTTGACATACTCGAGGGCTATGATGTAGACCTCTTCCTAACAATCATCGAGCAAATGGCTTCGTGCCAACTCGGACCAAGAAAACAACTCCACTTCCTTTTGGAGCCCTCCTCACCTTTATCTTCAAACAATTCAAGGTCTCGCTCCCTCGGATCCTAACGAGGTTTCGAGGCTGCGATAGTGGTTGGTAGAAAAGAGCTTCTAGGCTATGGATACCAGGAAACCCGATCGGGTGTCTTGGTCCACAACTCAGAACTAAGGCAACCATCTCCTCCGCCTCATACTCGGACTCCTCTCTCTCTCTCTCCCTCCTCCACCTAGTGGTGCCTCCACCTCAGGTCCCCCTCCTCAAGCTACTCTCGCTTTGTCTACCATAATGATAGACAAGCTCTCCTCCGTGTCCTCGAAATCAAGGACACTCTCCGGTCACTCAAGATTGTCCTTCGGTCTATGACCATTAACCAAAAAATAGCCCCATCTCAAATCCGAGAGAAGTAGGATGTGCTCCTTGAGATGAAGGCCTTAGTTAAGGAGCGAAGGAACCGATCGAGCTCCTCGGAGAAAGGCGCTCCAAAGCGGCTCGGGACTCGAAAAGCTCGGACACATCCGAAGAGTCCTAAAGCCTCGCCAAATCTCCATCCGGAAAGGCAGTGAAGAAGAAGAGGAGGCTGTGATCGAAGCGGCTCCTTCGAAGAGAAGGAGGAAGACGAGAAGGAAGAAGAAGATAAGGAGGAAGAAGAAGTAGAAAAGGGAGAAGATGAGGGACAAGGTGCTCCCGCCCCTCAACCGGAACCGATTAGCTCGGACAGCGAGTCCGAGTGAGTTAGAAGACCTCGTTGAAGCTGGTCGAGTCGGCAGCGAGTCAAACTCGAGAAAGCGCCACCCTCTATCGAATTCCAAGAGGATGAAAATCTAGATGATCTTGTTACGGGTCGGCCACTCGGAGCTGAGCCCATCTTAGAGATACCAGTGCTTGCCATCGCAAAGATCCTCAACGTCTTCACGTTCATATCAACGAAGGCGCACGACATGTTTATTCGCTTCGACTTAGACAGCTCCCACTCCACTTGTCTTAATTTTTTCTCTCTCTTTCTGTTTTTCTTTTTTTTATTTTTGTTTTTGTCCAGACACAAATTATATCTACTTGATACATTATTCCCCATTTTGTTGTTTTTACTTGAAAGGCAAGGGGGAGAATATTTAGAAAATTTGTTGTCTTGTTTAGGGGAGTTTTTCTAACCCTTTCCTGTGTATATATTTTCTATGCTTACGAATATATAAATGAAGTTTCGAATTCATGACTACTACTTTGCTTCTTTACGAGCTTACATATCTTAGTGTATTGTGCTCCGATATATCAGCTCATCTATTTATTTTTCTCGGATATAACTACTCGGAATTTTTTCATTCAACATTCTAAGACCGAATCACTTCATTTATTTCTCTGCGATATTTTACTCTAAGTTCTTATACATTCTACGCCACATGAATAAGAATGAAAACTCTTGATTATTCCACTAACAAAGTTTCTATCTGAGTATAGAATGCCTTTCATCAAAAAGGGGAGATTGAAGACTCGGACTACGAATTTATATCATTCGAGTACTATCAAAGACTCGGTACAAACCTCGGCTCTCCTAAGTTTTTATCACAAGTCATTACGAGTGTTATAGAAACTATTGCATATGTTTTCATTCGATTCTAACCGACTTAGAAATCACATTCTTGTTCATCAACTCACACTGATGCTTACGAGTCACTCGGACACTACTCGGACTTATCGCATGTTCAAACATTCTCTCTAACACCTTTAATTTGTGTTCGACTTCATATTCTAAGTTAAGCTGATTACAACGATAATTCAACTTCCTAAGTCAACATGTTTGTTTGAAACATATTTGTCTAGATCAAGTACTCATACTCGATATTCTCTTTATAACTTGATCTTTTCTAAGATTGACTCGGATGGAATTTGAGTATAATGAATATTAGACTCGGAAAATTCCACTCTTCTAGGTCTCGGATAATTATGCACTTAATTATCTTAATTAAAATATTATTTGTGCCTAATCTTGGACCAAAGTATTTTATACTTTGAGAACCAAAATTTGTTTACATTTGTAGGTTATTTAAACGAGGTTATCCTATTTTTGAATTACAAAAGTAACCTAGGCTTCAAGCTGTCAATCACAAGCGAGATAAGTCTTTTCTACTTCGAACAAGGCCTGAGACGCTGTGTTAGGGTCGTCTGTTTCCAAAGCCGGAAATCTTCAACGCTAATCTCAACGGTGGTTTCCACCCTATTTTTTAGACACCACTAGTGGATTGGGACATCCTAAGGAGTCAAGAGCCGTTACACAACGTTCACATCTCAACGGATCTTTTCGAGTGACTCGGAAGAACCATTACAACGGTCACAAAGGACTTTAATTCGGAAGATAGTCACAACGACTAATCAGCTTGGTCATCTATAAATAGAAGCCAACTTTCAAGACTTGAAGATTACTGAACACATTGTTGAAATTATATCTCTCCGTATAATAATCATTCAATCTTCTTCTTACAACTCCTAATCTGTACTTAACATTTTTCCGAGTTGTAAAGTCTTGTAATCAGTCACATACTCTTTCTTACTATCCGAGTAAGGTCCCTTGACTGAGCTGTAAGCGTTAACTCAGCTCGAGTTATCCCTAACTGTAAAGGTTACCTCGGTTAGGAAGTACTAGATCGGATAAGGGAACTTTTGAGTCTAGGAAAACTACGTTAGGAATTGTTTAAGGGAACAATTACGGTTAAGTCGATCTACTTGTATTTTGTGGATTCAAAATAGTGGATTTGACTTGGTGCTTGGATTAGCAGTGGCCATGATTTTCTACGCCCGGGAGGGTTTCCACGTAAATCTAAGTTCATACTTTTCGAGTCTAATTTAGACTCACACTTGTCTTGATTATTCGGTTTAAACTTTAACCCTTCCATTTTGTTAAAATTTTCTCATAACCCTATTCACCCCCTCATAGGGTGACCAAGACTCTCCACGAGCAAACCTTCGAGCCCGGTGATAAAACACAGCCTCGTTTACATATTTGGGTCAAGAGTGGACTAATAAAGCAAAGTGGCGGAAGTCGGTAGCCTACAAAAAGCCAACTCATACTAAAAAAATTCCAAAAATATAAACCTTCCAAAAATATAAACTTTTCAAAAATGGAAAGTCCCAAAACCGACAACGGTTTACTCCATACTACACAAAAATGCAGCATTTTAACCTACTCTCGGCGCCAACCAATGCACACAACTCGAGATGTCCATACGACATCGTATGAGACCGGTGCTACGTTTCCCGGCCTTCCAGGTGGTATCATTCGGTCTAGGTGGAATATCCAGTTCTTTGTCATATCACTTCCAGCAAATCTAGTCCTAGTTCAGGCCAACTCCAACTGCTGGTTGGCATTTTAGGGTTCATTTCTACCTTAATTTTCTACTATAAACATAGGTCTATTCCCGATCATTTAACACACCTATATGCACCATTAGTAGCTGGAAAATCCCTCCAAGCTACTGAATTCTCACTCTTTCTTCTCTCCATTCTACTCTCTGCACAAACACTCCAAAAATTCCTTTCTACACCTCTCACAAAAAGGCCTCATTTTGCCTCTTTCATTTTCCATCACCCTACCGTCACTCTTCCGAAGTCATATCATGATTCAAGCCTAGCAGGTGGATTTACCTAAGGACGCCATTCCACCATCCAAAGTTTGTTTTTGTACTTTATTTAATTTCACTTATTTATCGTTTTCCGTATTGTGGTTTTAACAATGTAATCGCTTTTAATTCCTTCCCACCCACTATAATTTTAATTTCTTTCCGATTTGTTTTTGCTCTGTTTTCACTTTCTTTACTACTTTCTTTATTGCTTTACTATTTGCCTGTTTATCACTTTCCTAGCATGTTTAGTTTGCTTTAATTTACGTCTATTGCATGCTGATTGCTTGCCTGTTTAAACACATTTTTTAACTCACAATTTAGATTAGTAAAGGTCGTATGTTGAAAGACGGAATGGAGAGCATCCCTTTCTATTTTGTACCTTTGCCCCTAAACATCGAATTCTCGGGTTAAAACCGATGGAATCTCTTTTAAGCTTAGTTTTTCTATACTAACATCGGAAGAGTATTTTCTATATTTTGTTAGTTTTTATTCCCTAAAGCTGAATGGCGACTCAAATATTTTCTATTTCATTTCTCTCCATACGCTTCTCAGCATTTCAGGTTGAAAATGATGAAATTTGGATTCCATTTTGACGAGTTGAAGCTATACGGCCAAGGCTGATTTCTCAATCACAACCCTATAGTCGCGCCGATTTCTAATTGGTGCTCGGCTAACGCCATGCTGGCTAAAGGCCGGGCTCAACTCTCGGCCCAACCATATTTATCTCTTTGGCCCAAGAACTTTGCGGCAAAATGTAATCTTAATTTTTCTATTTTTCTAACCTCGAAATAACATCTCTCTAAAAATTAATTTTTAAAATGAAATGGTTAATAAAAATCGTCAATCACACTTTCGCTTAAACTTGTTTTAAAATCATATTTTAAAAATAATTAATCATATTAAGAGGTGCACTCCACTTTCCAAATGAACTTTCAAAAATAAATTTTCAAAGAGAATTTAAAAAATAAAATTAAGAGAGCGACATTCGTGGGGAAACTCGGTCCCGCTACCCTAAGGGGACAAGTCGTTGGTTCTTAAAGTGATGACTCTACTAGGGATATCACTTAGTAAGAGGGTGAGACTTTAAAATTAAAATTGTGAGTTTTCTTATTTTATTTTGTATTAGGTATATTGCATTTAGGCAGTCTCATACATAGTTGCTTTCAATTTTGACCTTTAAGCTTTACCCTTAAGTAAACATTTTCGGAGAGGTCAAACTATTGATTTGGTGGGCCTAATTAGGCTTGATACAATGGGAAGATGGTTACTCTCCATTGCACGCTTTTCTCGGTTCCTAATCGAGAGTTGCTGAGTATTCAAGTCCCGCCATGCACCCATAGGGGATGAAATTTTTAGACTATGAGTCACCATGTATTCGACCTAAAATTATCCCTCTTTTGACCAGTAGAACCTTGGCGAGTTTAGATATTATCCTCTTTTTCATTTGCATGCTTGAATGAATATGGTTGCTTTTGGTATTTAACGTTCTTCCTTGAGTCTTTAGCAGGTTTAGTCGGGTTCACCAAATAATCCTTGCATGCGTTCAAAAATAAGAAAAATAATGAACCTTCTTGAGTCGATCCAATTTGTGCAATTTAGCCAAAAGTCCAAATTTGCCTCTCCTTTTAAGGTAGGTCCATTAATTACATTTCCGAGTCGGTCTAAATAATTTTTAGTCTCGACCTGTTTTTAGTCACCAGTTTGTTGGGCATAGTTGTCGTCGGTCTTTTTGGTTGGCCGAGGTGGGTCCCGCCTATTGACCTCCTCCTCTCTTCAATAGGTTTTATGTCTTGAACGTAAGCATGCTTGCATTTTTGTCCATTAATCTAGATCAATTCCAAATTAGGAGAGTCTTTTATTTAACCAAAATAAAATTCATCTCAAAATAGGTGAGTCTTTGTTTGTATTAGCCAAAATTAAAATTCATCTCAAAATAGGCGAGTCTTTATTTGCATTAGCTAAAATTAAAATTCATCTCAAAATATGGGTGTCTTTGTTTGCATTAGCCAAAAATTAAAATTCATCTCAAAATAGGTGAGTCTTTGTTTGCATTAGCCAAAATTAAAATTCATTTCCAAATTGGTGAGTCTTTGTTTGCATTATCTAAAATTACTTACCTATTATGAGATGAATTTTAATTTAGCTAATGCAAGCATTACTACCTATTATGAGATGAACTTCAATTTGTTTTCATTAGCCAAAATTAAAATTCATCTCATAACAGGTAAGTCTTTGTTTGCATTAGCCAAATTAAAATTCATCTCAAATAGGTGAGTTTTTGTTTGCATTAGCCAAATTAAAATTTGTCTCAAAATAGGTGGGTCTTTGTTTGCATTAGCTAATTTAAAATCTATATCTCAAATAGGTGAGTTTTGTTTGCATTTAGTCAAATTAAAATTCATCTCAAATTAGGTGAGTCTTTGTTTGCATTTAGCCAAATCAAATTCATCCCAATTTAGGGGACTCCATTAGCATCGTTGCATTTCAATTTGGTCAATCTTCATTCTTATGTGCATCCAAATAAAAGAGCATACCATTTTCTTTTTTAGGAGTCCGTTGTCTTCTTGGGTCAAGCACTTAAGCCCCATCTCCCTAAAAATTTTCACGAGCCAATCTTGAGAACCTACTCTTTTGGGATACAAGATAGGGAATCCTACTTAAATCGGGAATCCTAACACAAAGGGGTTAGGAAATAAGAAGTCTACTTCAACACCGACACATTCGACCCGAATACGTCCCACATCAACATGTATCACACTTAGTACGTCCCACACCTTTATTAGTAAAATCAGTATGTCGCCCACGGATAAAGCATAACCCTCATCCAAAAATGGCTAATGAACTAGAGAAAACTCACATCATGACCTTGTGTAACAACCCCACCCTAATTAATATTATTAATTTTCTCAAAACAACGGTTAAGTTAACCAAATCGAGCGCGTGCACTTCAATTCGAAATTTATAAGTGTTTGTTTTTGCGGGGTAAAAATAAATTTAATAAATAAGATCAATTATGAACACTTGCATATGAATACTTGATTTAAATATGTCATTTAATCGGTTGTATAATATTTTTATTGGCCTTAACACTTCTAAAAATAATTAGAATTATGTGATTATTGGATTAGTTCACATGCATCAAAATTATTAACATTATATTTAGTAAGTTACCTAATCATATAAAATTGGTCAAGTGAAAGTCAAAATCAAGTCAAGTCAAATGCACACTTAGTAATTAAGCAAATTATATATATATATATATATATATATATTAACTTGCACGTGGATTTTCAAAATTATTAACAATGCACAAAAAGATAGCATGGATAAAAATATGCAAAATTCATCACTCAATTGATCATATTTCATTCCAAAATCAATGTCAATCTCCAGCAACGAGTCGCTCTATTCGGAAAGCGGATGACGGTGGTTTGGGATGAAGGGCATAATTGAGATGATGATGAGTTGAGAATTATTTGATTTAGAAACATTTTGGAAAAGTGCCCCCTATTTTGGCGTTTGTTTCCCCTAGTGCGCATCATAGGCAACATCCACTGAACTATGTGAATATCTACTTTACAGGTATGTTCGATTAGTTATGTCGAAGTTTCACAACAATCGAGGAGGAGATCGGGCGAGTGCCACCTCGGTAATGTTTTTTCTTTCAAAAGCATTGTGGTCTTATGAGGCTTGTCATACTCATTGCTATTTTCTTCTTGTCTGCTTTGCATCTGTTGAAAGCTGTATCTTTGCTATAGCTTAGCGGCGGTGAGACTTTGTACATCCGATTCCAATATCTAGTTTTATCTATTTTAGGTAGGAGCTCATGAGGCACCACGAGATAAAGCCATCGAGTACTAGTGAAGTGTTGTGATTGTCTTTGTGGACATGTATATTGAGATGCTTCGGAACAATTATTAGTTGCAGAATTACACAATAGAGAGGTGTGAGTCTAACATTTATTTATCTGTTCGGGAGATTCAAACAAATAGTTTTCTTAGAAAACTAATGGCTTCTACTGAACCTTAACTTGATTTTGGTTGTCGACCTACGAAACGTGTGCTTGCGGTGACCATCACAATCCAGCGACACAAAAGCTTGCTATTTTGTCCTTGTCGGAAATAGGAACTAAAATGTATCATGGCACGAGAATGCTTGTGGTTTTGTCACTTGATGAGTTTTTGCATATTTTAACTTTTAAGTGTTCATACGTCTCGCAAAACTTGCGACTTATTTTCTTGACAACTTTATATGTTGCATACCTTTACTAAAAAGATATCAAGAAATGTGAAGAATGTGGAAAACCATGAAAAGTGCAATAGTGGAAGCTCATAGGAAAATAAAAGCTGTACAATCTCATGGTTTGTGCATTTTCGGTTAGTCGCTATGAGAAACTAAGAACGAGTAAGAGATTAATCAACGTAGGTGGATTCAAGCTATTTGACACTTGTTCTTATTAAACAAAGGATTAATGTCTTGTGAAGTGTGAGTGGAGAAACTGCGGTGGGAGAGAATAGCTCAACTTCGGTGAATGGAGGATCAAAGACGCAAAAGCAGTTAGGTTTACTGCGAGATATTTTATTTTCAAAGTTGCTATTGCGAGACTGCATGCTGGAGCTGCTTCTCTTTGATTTATTCAAATTTTCATTGTTCTTATGCCATTTTAGATAGCTAAATTGTGAAAACTCGTAGGGAAAGTAAACTTAGGAGATTTATACTTTACGTAATTCCCCTCAATTACCAAATATAGCAAAATTTTGATTCATTGCTTTTTAAAGTTTTCACTTATTTTTATTCGATTCTTGCAAACTCCCAAGTGATCAAACCCTTGTAGATCTTAGATTTGGAGGTTCAACATAGTTCTCTTAAATTCAACCAAACCAACTTGAACCAAGCCAAGCCAAAACCGGTAGAATGGTCTTTGCCTAGTTGAAGTGAATACTCAACCCTCTTTCAAAAATTCTACCATGGTTTCTCATGAATTGTTCCATTATTTACGAGCGGCATGTCGGAATGATGGTCAATATGAAATCTTGCTTCGGCAAATGTCATTGTATGCGGCAATAAGATAGCGCATATTTTTACTGAGTAGATCTTCAATCGGCGGGCGTAACTTCTCGTAAACGGTTTATTTCTTTGTTCAGCTTGTCTAATTTTTAAATACGATCTTTGCATCGGTCACTTTCGCCTTCTCAGTATCTCAAATTCAATTTTGTCTTGGGTCATGAGTATTCTAAACTATACCTCCGAACTCATCATATCTTATGTTTTTCTCAATGACTTAAGTCACTCTCTCTCTCTCTCTCTCTCTCTCCCCCCAGCCCTCTTCCTCCCCCTACTGTTTCATTCTTTTCGGATCAAGAGTGTTTTCTTTGGAAATACCATAACAATAATGATTAAGACCGAAAATTAAGTATTGTGGGTACCTTCATTGTTGCACGATATGTGGCTTGTGTTACTTGGTCTTTGGCTATGGTATCCAGCATGAGCCCACCTATTTTTGCACATTTTGCTATGTTTTTGGTCTAAACTTAGACATCAAGTTATGCGCTACCGTTTGACGGTTGAGTTCCTAGATACTACTAGTATCAACTACTAGAGATGGAATAGGTATCTAAGTGGTATATATGCCCATGTTGGCCTGGGCTTGTTGTGGCCATGTGTATGGGTTTGAAAGAAAAACAATCATCAGCGATAAACGAGTGTAGTCTTTTTCTTTTTTATGGGTAAGCTGCCCCGGCCCACGGGCCCCTGCGCACAGCTACCCAAGGGGTGGGAAGGCTGAAGGGATGTCGGCTGTTGGCCCACAACGAGAATTTCCTGTACTAGATAATTACGCTACCCCAACTTATGCTCAGAATTTCCCTCCGAGAAGGATGACTTACGCCTTTGGGCATTAAATTCTACTTATGCACATTTCAAGGTTTTAATAGATCATTACGGACTCATTATCTTGATAATTGATAGATAGTCATTATCAAAAATAGATCCGAGCTTTTAAAATTTAGCTGACACTTATTTCATCCATTTTAATCTATTCATACATCAAATTATAGGTTTTTTGAGCTTAAGAGCCTCCATGGTATAAAATAGGAGACGCCATTGGCTCTCGGTTACGGACTTCGAGTATGTGTCCACTCTTTTATTAGGATCCTGTGAATGTGATCCAAGCTTTTGGAATAATTTTCCATCCCCAAGTGAACTCTTTTGAATTATAGTTGTCACTCTTAAGTGTGTTGGGGCATCAATTGGAGAGAAGCCTCCATTGACGAAGAAATTACCAGCTACTAACTCTATCGTAATATTCTTTCTGTTTTCCCCCTCATTCTTTACGGTTTCCCACTTAAATTTGCTTCTTCTCTCCCAAGTGAACAAGAGTTGGATTTATGCTCAAATTTTGAATTCTGTTTCCCCAGATTTTTATTTTGAAATTTTTTAAAAAATTTCCTTGTTGATAACTCTGTTGATTTATGTATATTTTTATGCATGTCAATCTTTTAAGGTTAGCAAGCTGAAAAGTCTTTGTGAGAGCTTTTTCAAGTTGAAATCCATCAAGTTAAAGTTATTTCTCCGGGAAGAGGTATGTACGAAGCGTAAGCGATATTCATTACGTTTGGCTTAACTATATCGAAATTTTTAAAAATGATATGTTTCCCAAAAAAGTAGGTTATATTTTTGTGCGGTCCAAAAAGTAAAGTGAAATTTAAGTGGAGATATAGGCCTAGATTTTCCCAAGTTCTTTATTTATCATAATGTTTTAGAGTTATCTATATGTATCTAGATATTTTGAAGTTTATCCATATCTTATATTTTGTATTCCAAATCTCAATTTATTTGGGTAGGAATAATAATTACTCCCAAGTTCATATTAGATCTTCCAAATTTGATATTGGTATGTTTAAATTTATCTTGATTTATTCAGATTATTGCACATATGTTCAAATTCTTCTAGATTTATACGAGATGTAGACAATGTATATTTGTTTCGCATATTTAAACGACAGAGAGCTAGAATAGTCAAATTTCTTTTTTAAGAAAAGAAATGGTTATTTATATGAAGAGAATTGGCCATTGGCCAATTTTCTTCTTCTATTGTCAACAATGGCCTCTCATTCAAGTGAGCGACATTGTTTGGACTAATAAAAGAGAGAATACACTAAAATTGCCCCCGCCCCTTACGCAGCACGTGGGAAGGGAGGTATCAACTAGTTTCTAACTTCTTGAATTGATGAAGCTTGAATTTTCTTATGTACAGATTAGTGAAGTTGAACCACAGCCAACAACCTTACTCAAATTGCTGAAATAAAAAGACTAACAAATTATCTTACCTAGATAATCCGAGATTGGACTGGAACTGTTGATTACAACTCTTTCCTTTTTGGGGGTTTTAACTCGCTCATTGAACAATTTGGGTAAGGTTGATGGGGGTTAGTTGGGTGCAGACTTTTAATGCATTAAAGATGTTTTGGTGGCATGGACAAGAAGGTTAAAGAAGAGTTGGGTTCTAGGAGTGTCGAAGTTCATGCCTTTAGCTATTGGTGGAGTACTTGAAAGGAGAGGAATTGCCAAGGTCCTTTGATGATTTCAAGTTTTACTATTTGAGAACATTGTGCAGATTGGGGTCAAATTCTTGATCATGGTACAAAGTTGACTTTTTGGGATTTTGTTGATATGATTACTATCCCGAGGGCTTGATTATTTTGTGTTTGCCTTTTTGTACATGGGTGATACCCTTGGTATCCTTTAATACATATTTTGTGATTACTCATCAAAAAAATAGCATATTGAGCGAACGACATTAGACCCGGATATTACCGATCCAGAAAGAATCGCATGTGATCCAAACATTCAATCAAAGTCAGAGCGACTTTAAGGAGATGTGAATTTGTAACATTACCTAATGTGAATGACACGTTTGCTAGACATCGGATCCTATTTACTAGGATCATGGATAATTCAGGTAAAGGATTACAGTAGGAGGATGCGGTTGTTTTTAATTATACAATTTAGTTTGATATGGCTTCTCAGTTGGGATAGTGGTGTTTGGGATCTTTCGAAGGTGTTGCTATTGTAGGCTATGTTACTTCAACTCTTCATTTTGCCCGTGTCGGACACTCGACACCCGGACATGGGTATAAATGCTTGACCTTTCATTGGTCCAAAACGTGCAAGATTCTTTATAAAATTGCCGAATGTGACACAACCATGTCAAGTGCTCGACACTTCAACATGGTTATGGTGGTATGACCAAGTCCAAGTAAAACGAGGTTGTGGGTAAGCGGAAAACGTATAGCCAGGGTGGATGGAAACTTCCCTTATTTATCTAGGCTAATGTTCTGGGATTGGATGAATATTGTAGCTAATATGAGCATTCCCAGTTCTCATGCTCAAAACTCAACGATAACTTTCGATGTAAGAGAGATTGATGCCAAATTATGTTGTTCTATTCATTTGAGTAGGTGGAGTTGAAGGGCTTGATTTCTAAATCGAATAATTATGGGAAAATTGAAAGTGTTTTTCGTTTATTCTCTTGTGGTTTCTCAAATTCACTTTAGTCCACTAATACTTTTCCTTCCTATGCAGTGGCTCTCCATTACCAATGCTCCTTGACAATGAAATGGAATCCTTGCTTGATGTTGGGGTTGACAATGAATCAATCATTCTTGTCGATGAAGAATGTTAACCACCTCTGTCTTATCTTTCCCAGGATGCCCTATGATCCTTCTTTGACACTGAGTGTCCATTGATTACATTTGTTCAATTAATCGGCAGTATTTGTTCATGTTGTTCGAAATGGGTCACTGTTGTTTGACATTTAAGCATTATTTGAGACTGAAAAATCATTGTGTTGGAGTGATCTTCAGCTCCTTTTAGTTCTCCTGTAGCCTTTGCAAGATAGAACTAGAGATTTCAGACTTCATGCGTAACGGACTAGCAAAGTGGCTCGAATCTTCACTATGCCATCACAAGAGTTAGCTCATAGCAAAATTCTAGTCCATCCCAAAGATACTTAATAAATTGGATCAAGTAAACAAGGAAATAGCTTTGATACGTTATTCACAACAATCGAATTTTTGCCAGGACTATAATAAAGGGTCCATGCATATTCAAAGACATAAAATATTTATTTAAAAGTTGTCTCAAACAAATATGCATTCCCGCTTATTTTTAGACGAAATGAGAAATCCTCCATTTTTCGTTTAATTTTTTGAACTTATTAAACAAATTTTTAGAAGTTGTAAAGGAAAAACCTTAGAATTTTAAAATTTTGATTATATGAAGTCAAACTCTTCTTATTTATCCCTTTACGTTATTTTTGGTAAAGAAATAGAAAAAGAAGAGAACAAGTACAAATAGAAATAGGTTGAAGCCTAGGATACCATTTCCATTTGCTCGAGTAGTAGGGGTTCTGATGTTATTAACTCAATCAATTCTAAGAAAATATATTATAATACCTTCATTGTTAAATAACAAAAATATTGATCGTCTATTATTATTACAACTTAGTGAGTGGTCAGAAGATTTAAAAGAGTGATATAAAAGAAATGTGTGTTAAATGTACCTATAACATTGTTCAATTATCGGAAACAAAATTTCTTCAAAATTGGTTAACAAATGGTATTTAGATAAAGATCTACAATACGCCCTTCTCATCGAGATCAAATAAAAAAGAAAGACGATATTTGTTTACGGTTTAGGGTTTAAGGTTCGAGGTTCATGGTTTAGGGTTTAGGGTTTATAGAGCAAGTTATGAGACTCTATGACTTGGACCTAAATATTTTCTAAATAGTACAACAAACTAAATATTATTAAAATACTCCTAATTAACCCTATTTATACTCTTATAAAATATCCAAAAAATTACTTAAAAACATCAAAGTACAAACAATTTTCAAATACCGAAGTATATCCCATATTCTTAATCTTGATTTTCTTTCTTTTATTCTTCGTCTCCACCACTTTGTATACAATACTTTATCATTAAAAAAATGAAGAGGAGAGCTGGGGCTCGAAAATGAGTCAATTGAATCCACCTGATTGTCTAACAATCTCGAGCTCATAAGCCTAGAAATTCTTTATTCAAATTGCAATTTCATATATAAGTTCTTATCTCTCTATTATGCTAACTAAATTTAGTCTTATCTATTTTAATCTATTTAACCCTAGGTAAACTAAGATCACGAAAGAACTTGTCGAGCTATGGCGAGACTACTTGATTATTAGCTCTGCTTTAAAACCTGTATGGGTCATAACTACAACGATCATAAACACATTGCATACAAAGACACCATATACCCACTTTTGATTAGAACGATAACCACATGAAATGACATTCATAGCATCCCGAAAAAGGTGTTCATGTCCAACCGACCCATATACTCTTTAAGTCTAAACTTGATTGAAAAGTCTAAATTAGAAGTTCTTTTTTTTTCTTTTGAAGAAATTCACTATACATAAATCCATTCATCATGGAGATTTGTAGTTCTTGTAACCCTAAACCCTAAACCTTAAACACTGAAACCCTAAAACTCCAAAGTCACTATACATAAATCCATCACTGCGGAGATTTGGAGTTGTTGTAACCCTAAACCCTTAACCCTCAACCCTAAACCCTAAACCCTAAATACTAAATACTAAATACTAAATACTAAAGCCTGAACCCTAAACCCAAAACCCTAAACCCTAAACCCTAAAACCTAAAATCCTAAACCCTAAACCCTAACCCTAACCCTAACTCTAACCCTAAACCCTAACCCCTAACCCCTAAACCCTAAACCCTAAACCCTTCCTGTATGTGTCCCCAGTGTTGAGCAATTGAAGGATGTTGGCTGCCAGTGGGTTATTCTTGGGCATTCAGGAGAAGACACATTATTGGTGAAAAGGATGAGGTAAATCTTTGACGGATTTACAAGTATTGCTACGTTTAATTTGTTTTATGGTCTATACTAAAGGGCTGTTACATTCAGTTTATAGGTAAAAAGGATGCATATGCTCTGAACCAAGGTCTTGGAGCGATTGCTTGTATTGGAGAGCTTCTAGAGGAAAGAGGAGGAAAAACCTTTGATGTTTGCTACCAGCAAATGAAGGCTTTTGTAGGTAAGTTGTTGTCCCAACTTCGTATCGTCTGTCCAATGGCTTAAGGTGATAGAAGAAAATCTATACTGTTTGTGGGGCTTCTTCATGCACAGATGCCTTACCAAGCTGGGATAATGTCGTTATTGCTTATGAACCTGTATGGGCTATTGGTACTGGTAAAGTGGCTACACCTAGACCCGACAATTCGGGCGGGCGGGTTAATACGGGTCGAGTGTATTTTGGGTTCGGGTAAATACGGGAGGTCGTATATCGGGTTATACGGGTTTCAAGTCGACCAACGGCTTAAGAACGTCTTTTTATCGGTTATTTTTCTTTTTTAATTATAAAAATTAAGCATAATTTTGCTTAAAATTGCCAATAATTTTACGAAAAAGTATAATATTTGTATTTTCTATAAAAATATTCAAAAATTTCATTATGATATTTGTGTAAGGTCCCATTTAGTCGAGAGGGTTGGCCGCTTGACGCGTTTAAATAAGGCCAATGAAAGATTGGGTCAATGATGGGTTGAATAATAATGACTCGTTACGTAATGATTAGTTTAAGGTTACAATGTTTATTTCACCGTTTATATTATACTAATGAGGTTTATATGCATATTTAATGCATTTTAAAACACATCGAGAAAGTTTTGACTTAAGTAGGCTTAACCGATCCATTTTATTCACTAGCAAAAATTTAACTTTGTTTTAGTTCCGCTCATTGCCCACCTTAGGACTTCTGGTTCGTGTACAAGTAAAATAGTTTAAAAGAAATGAGAATTAAAGATTTATAATAAACTAAAATTATTATTTTTAATTATAACATCAAAATTTTACATCATTATAGTAATATTATTTCTACAAAATAAAAATATATTATTTAGATGTGAGTATGTATATTCGATTCGTAAAAATACAACAATATAACTTGTACACTTATAGTATTTTAATATATTACACCATTTGAATTCATATATGTTTTTATTGAAATTAACTATAAATAATTTTTGTATATAATGGCTTTTGTTTATGTGGAAGAAGTTGAGAAATGAAACAAGATGTCAGTCTTCGTGCAGTAAATGATTGCAATAAATATGTAACGTCTCTTTAAATAACTCGATATGATAAATGGCCATTATTAAAATAATGATAAATTGAAAGAAAAATCATATAATGTGCATGAAACATTCAATCAACAAGTCACAAAGCTAAAATGGTAGTTTTTATTGCCGTGACCCAATGGGTCAAACGGGTTTGGGTCGGGTTTGACCTGCTAATTTACGAGTTTTTCAGGTTCGGTTTTTTCGGGTTCAGGTCGAGAAAATCTTGTCCAAAACCCAAAACTTTCGGGCGGGTTCGGGTCGGGTCAGTTTTTGCCAGGTCTAGACCACAGCAAGCTTAGGATGTGCATGTGGCTGCTCAGGATTGGCTTAAGAAGAATGTGTCTGAAGAAGTTGCTTCTAAGACACATATTATATATGGAGGTATATAGATCTATTATCTTGATAATGCTGTTGTTCACAAACTAAATTCTGCTTGCTTTCTAGAACTGTGTGCAATAGGGTTTTTGTCCATGAGTTGGATGCAGCAAAAGGATTAGATGTGAGATATATTGTGCAAACAGCTGCATACTCGTATTCATATCCATATGAAAAGTAGTGGGATGCCTCCAAAATGCAAAGAACAATGTGCATAAACAAGCATATACCTGAACAAGAAATGAGAGGAGATATATTTGGGTTTGCTTCTGCTTTACAATCTTTCGTTTCCTATATCCAATTATCACCAATAGCTAGTTTCTTCCCACATTATTTTGTAGTTTGATTGACCCATGCAACTCTTCCCTGCTTGACTTCCTTCACTGAAAGTTCAATCAAGCAGTATGGATGAACAAGCCGTGAGAACCTCTTATTTGCCATTAGTGCCAAACTCACCACAATGATCAGGCTGCAACCTTCTTCGCTGTCACTGAATTGATGATTGTGGCAAATTAAGGACCCTGCACAGTCAGAAATTGCATGAGTCTATCCCTGTGTCCGCATCCCAATTGCACATTTTTGCATCATCAGTGCATCTCCAATCTCAAAAACTCTTTACTCAATTACTGATCACCATGATCCATTCATATTAGCTATAACTATTAAGAGATGGTTTCGTGGCCTGCTGTGAGATACAATTTTTTGGACCTCTTGAATGGCCCAAAAATCTTTTCCTAGGTGAATCAGAGAGTTTGCAATAGTATCGCTGAAGACAAACTATGGTAGGTTTAAGTAACATCAGGTGCTTGTTGCAAAATAATAGCTCAAGTTAAACAGCGACAAAACCAATATACGTACCTTTAAAGAAGCACTCCCAACTAGGAAGCCATCAATGTCTTCCTCCTTTGCAAGCTCTGCACAGTTGCCTCCATTAACAGACCCAGCCAAAGACGACATCCACATCAGCAACCTTTTTCATAATTTAGCATAAGTTCACAAAAATTTACCGGCAGTCCTCTCTGATTCTGAAACAAGACTCATCAAATCAGATAGGAAACATCCGTGTATGCAACTGATAAGGCTTGCTAAGCTGCTTCTCTAGACCATATCAAAGTTATCTGTCCAATTCTACTCCCAGGAAAAATGCAGAGCACACTGATCCAATACCAAAAACGCTGATGAACTCTTGTACATACAGGAAGCAAATTCCTTTTGCATAAAGTCTATGGCATACTCAATGTCGAGTTTATTATTTACTTCTCTCACAATTAGTTCTCAAGGATCCTCATATAAAGCCACCTTTCTGTATTTGTTTTAATACTTGCCCTACCTAGGTTAGTCCCTGTAGTGGCAATCGTTCAATCTCTTTGCCCAGTCGATTTTACTAACCTTAATTTTATTCTCATTTCTTATTGTCAAGCCCGAGCTCCTGGGCTTGCTTCAATCTCCATCAAAGGCTCCCACTACTATCAAGCTAATGGTAGCCTACAAAGGCATCCTATATCATTTTTAATCATCTCAGCAACTACCCTCTGTCACCATGATTCAATCTCCCCTGCCCAGATTTCTATCTCCTTTGCCCATGTCAAACTTCCTAATATGAAGCATTCAAGAGGTGGACAGTTTTTTTTCTTTTTCTTTTTTTTTTTTTGGGGGGAGGGTTGTGCAGGGAAAGGAAAGGGATGCAGTGAGGAAACTTTTAGCAGCATTGATTCAATGTTTGCAGGACTGAAACTGCTTGTAGGGAGCAAAGATATATCTTTCAATTTCAATCCTAAGTCCAAGGAATTAAATTTATCTTTGGTCTAGCATCTAAACCGAAATTCAAGGGATGAGACAGCATACAGCTTGACTTGTCCAACACCCATCTCATTGGTGATTGTTTTACGCAAGGAAGTTTTTATGATGATGCTTAAGAATGTATCACCATTATATTCATAAATTTGCCGGGGCAATACAATTTAAAAAGAAATGCACAATGACTAGAAAGAGAGCCTCCTCTGGAAAATTCATATTATAATGATGTGCTGCTAAGATTCTCAGTGAGCCCATCATGAGCTGGGTCTAGAGGATCCAAATGTGCGCAAGTTTACACCCCCTGCAGGTTATAAGCAAAAGAGGCTAATTCCAAAAGAACCACAAAAAGATTATGGAAAGCAGGAGATTTGAGAATTAAAAATTCTGAAACTTGGAGTATTGCATCTGCAGGGAGGTATGTGTGACACATAGCAAGTAAGGAAGATACTATACAGGTACAAGGGGTCCGCCATACATACTTAAAGCATAAAAGTTGGTGGGATTATAAGATCTGTTTAAAGGAGGTTATATTATCTACAAAGTGAGGTGGGAAGCTTCAAAATCAGGTATTCGGGGTACAACTGGTTATCAGGGCCATTCCCTCAACAACAAAGTTAGTGTGGACTAAGCGGAGTATCCCTAAAGCTTCTTTTATTATATGGTTAGCAATGAAGAATAGATTGTAACCAAGATATAGAATGAAGCACATGAATTCGATACAGGTGGATCAACGTGCATTTTGCTCTGAAGTTGAAACTAGAGACCACTTTTTGTTTGAATGTGTTTTCAGTGCAAAAATGTTGATGAAGGTATGCCAGTTGCTGCAAATTCAACTACCCAAATCTAAACCTTGGAAGACGATGTTGCAGTGTAAATTAGAGGCTGATGATTTATTTGACAGTCTTGGCCTTGGTTTTATGCAATATGGAAGGAAAGAAATAATAGAATATTTCAGGGAAAGCAAAGGGATGTGAATCAACTTATGGAATATGGGTTATATTATATCTATGCCCGAGATTATATGTAATATTTCCCATTGGAGACTAATACAATCTTACTTAATTACCCAAGAAAAAAAGCTTTTTCAAAACTTTTTGTAAAAACAATCATAATGATATGAAATTCTAAAAAATTATTCCACAAAAAAATCTAAAAAATAAGTCCTTTCAACTCCTAATTCAGATAATGGCTATAGGACAGACCATCATTATTGCATTTGCTATGCCGATAACAACAGATATATACATAAGACCACTCAAGCTTTGTGGCAAAAGAGTATCCCTGCACCACAAAATATCCACAGGATGCCTCCAACAGAGTAGATTGTCTTCAGACGATGGCCAGTCCATGTCATCTCCTAAGGGTATATATCTTACAATGAGTAACATACTAAATATAGAATAAATTTAAATAAATTATGAGCTATGGATGACACCTGTAGAAGCACAGAGACAATGAAGCTGCATATGTATATAATAGCAGGCGCCTAAATAGCATTAAAGTTGTCACTTATCAGTTTCAAGAGTTTAAGAAGTAGAAATAATTGAAAGGGTGAGTACCAAATATGAGTAGTAGGATCGTACCAAAGCTTTAGAAGATTGAGCCATTCAGCTCATTGATGACATAAAAAGCAAGAAACACCTAACAATGTAACACAAGTAACCACAAGGTGAGAGTGAGAACACAAAGTCATCAACTCATTGCAAGGAATATATTAAGATTAAAAAGGAGAATCAACGAGGATGCTTATGGGACAATGAATACCATAAAGAAAACTGAAGTACCTATAACAAGATGCAATATAAAGGAGACTCCCTCTGACCCGTGAGACATTCGTGACTACTCTAGGCAGCACATATACAAGAGCAACTTGGTAGTAGAGGACTTTCCAGAACTAGTATGCCCATTCAATCCTATCGCAATGATTTCTTGGAAACCCATATTTCAGCCTAGAAAAAAATGCATGAACCGTGTTTAGTTGAGCAAGCTACAAATCAGGATGCCTGAATAATATTAAGAAACATGAGTAAGCAACCGACCAGTCCTGGAGACTAGAATATTATCTGGGGACTAATATTAAGAAACATGAGTTAGCAACCGACTAGTCCTGGGGACTAGAACATTATCTTTTGCCATGGAGATCCCAGATATGGTACATCGTACAACAGACATTAACAGAACAAACTTAGCTACGGAGCGTAAGATTTTTGACAAAGATAAATGTGCCGCATAAATGTGGTAAAGGTAGAATGCCCAGAAGGCAGGCTGCAGGACCAAATACATACCTGGGCTCCTTAGTACCAAGATGGAAGATGCACACAAAACAGCATCCAACAAATATTGATGCATATGCGATCCAGCGATACTACTTCAATAAGAAGCATATCAACAAGACACTCCAAGAATTTGAACTAACTACAAAGTAGACTCATCTTTAATTAGAGTACCTGATTTTCTATATCATCAGAAGTCGCTGATTTACCAATATTGAAGACAAATAAAGCCACTGCATATAGGCTTAGGTTTGCAACCTACATTCAAATATTAGAGGTCAGCAAATGACTAAAAAAGAAAGAGAAGAGGATATGCTTCAATAACTGCAAGAACTACTTCAGAACTTCACCATAGTAAATGCATTGCGACAGCTGGCTAGCACTAATCTGCTCGTTGGATTCAGCGTCATACAGTTAACCATAGACCTTCGATCAAGAAAGACAGTCTCATATATATGAAGCAAAATTAACAATATTTTCCCCTTTTTTTTGGGGGAGCACAAAAGCCCTTTCATTGCATCCGGAAAAGAGTAAAGAACGGCCAAAAGAAGTTAAAAGGCATGAACCAATTAAGTTTTCATCAAGGAAAATTGTTATAGTTGCAACTAGGGAGCCCAATTATACCACAAGAATCATTATGTATTGGCTTTCCACCCTCCAGATCAAGGATCAAATGTTGGATCTTTTTATAAATAAAAGAGAGAAACAGAGGTGTGATCACGTACCCATTGTGCCATTCCCAGCCCAATATTCAGATTAATGAAGCACCATGCCATACTTGAAATAGCCACTAACAAGGATCCAGCACCATGCCATACTTGAAATATCCGAATCGATCTATCTGGCAGAAAATGAATAAGGAGGAACACAAAAGGGAAAAAAGAATTATTGCATATCTTCAGAAAACAAACAAACCCTAAAGGCCCACTTTAACTCATTTCTAGTATAACTAATTATTATTGAAATGAAAATTTTCATTTAATAGTAGTTCGAAGGCTTTGAATATAGTGTTTGCAAGCACAGACTAATGGAAATCAGCGAAATTAATTGAATACAACTACCAAAATAGTTGTTCCCTTAAAAGACCAAGTAATTATACAAGTCAATCTAAAACAATGCCGCATGGAATGTGGTTCCTTTTCAGAAACACAGGTTTGATTTCTGGGACCATGCAAGTGGTGGCTTTTGACGTGATGATTTTAAGATTATTTATATGGTACGTTATAAAATCTTTAGTTACTGTTTGCATTGACAAAATTTGAAAAGTCAAGTCAACATCAAGAAGTATTAGAGTAAAAACTGAAGTAATTTACCAATATATCAATAGGGGGAAAAAAGAAAATGAATAAAGACAGGTTGCTGACAGCAGCTCTTTAAGGCATGGGGCACAAGACTGCTGGGCTCTAAACTGTGAAAGAAAGTATGCTTCTCGGATTAAGGTCTAATTAATGTAACGATTTAACATGGTATTAGTGGAAGTGACAGAGAATGGGAAGCGGAAAAGGCAGAAAGGGAGGAAGTTAGAGAAGAAGAAATTTAGGAGAAAGACAAGGAAGGAACCACCATCTCTGTGCTTTAATTCAGTATTCAATATTCAATATTTAGTTATTGGATAATCATAACCTAAGACAAAAACGTCTATTTATAATAACCTAAAGGCTTAGAATACTGTTAGAAAACTAGCTGAGCCAAACCTACATACAATAAGAAACCAAATCTCACTAAAATACTCCTAAATATCCTTATTTTTATTTTTAAAAATACCCAATAAATGAACCTACAAAGACAAAAGATTTTCACATACTAAACTATTTCATATATTCTTAATATTAGCTTTCCTTCCTATATTCTTCATTTCCATCATCTACTTAGTTACTCCACCCAGTGCCGATTGGTTTTGAATTGGAACTTCATTTGAATTATATGCATCACTTGGTTGATTAGGGCCTAATTAATATAAAAATTTAACCTAAACTTTCAAAATAATAGAGTGTAAAGAACAAAAGAAGTAAACTCAAATCAAGACTCCAGATCGAGTGCAATGCAATTGAACACATATAGATATACATATATACCACCTACACTCACATATAACACCCCCCAAGATACACATACACAGCAACACAAAGATTTACACATCCTAGATTTTAAAATTCCTATATCAAATTCTAAAACTTTAAATATGGAGATCTTCAGGTTTAACTAAATTTATATAGATTTCTTTTATCAAAAATTTGTATAAAATTTTTCAAGCTTTAAACAAAACGCAAAAACTATGAAACTTTAGAGACCATACAGGGACAATAGACCTAGTCCGTTTAAGCTACCATCATGATTACACATATTGAAAACAAGAAGTTCATATAAACAAGATTGATAATTGAGGCAACTATGAACCATCTCCTAGATGTGATTCCGTTTTATGAGTGGGAAGTGATGAAATTGTCCGTGGAGAGATTATCTTACATCATTATAAAACAAACCAAACAGAGCATGGGACCTTAATGGTTAAAAATTTCCCAGCAAGAGATTACCCTATGCACCATGCATCAATTCACCAAAAGACCCATCAACTGAGTTCTTCTCAAGGATTGCACTAATTGCAGTGACTACCAAGCTTAGGACCTATGGTGATGACCGCATCTAACCTCGTCCAAATAGGTAAAGCTTCAAGCTCTTGATAGTGAGTTGCATCCCTCTCTAGGATAAGCAATTGCCAAATGAAATAGGGAATTTACAAGGGTCGGCTGACATGATGGGTATGCCCTTATGGGGAGTTATAAAGAGAGAAAGGAGATAAATTTGGTTAGGATAACTGGAAAGTTAGGGATGAAGTATTGATGTTGATAACAGAAGTAAACTGGTCTTGAATGTCGAGATGTCCAATTATTTATTAACGGGTAAACCGTCTATCCTCAGGAAATTCCTATCATGAAACTATTCTTGTCCAACCAATCTCCACAGGTCATAAAAACACTTGGTTGTCTTTGGCGCCGGTAATCCCTGCTCCTAAATAATAAGTCCCTAAATTTCAAGGCATCCGATTTCGGCACTAGTAACTCTAATTTCTATCCCTGGATCTTTTTATAGAAAACGAAGAAAGGGGACAAAGAAATGCAATGTCTTGCAGATCATGACAACCGATAAAAGCACACCTATTTACAAAATTAGGAGTAATTGAAGCAATGGAAAGATATTGAAATACTGCAATTAAAATAATTTTACTGAAGTAGTCTGATTTGGCTCAATTGCATCAGAAGAGGCTAAGAGGTTGGAATCCTATTATATTTGAAGGGAAATGAGGAGGAATGCCATGAATGTGGTTTGATGATGTTAAAAAATGATGGTCTCTCCGACAAAGATCAACAATTTTGAGTACCAAATATCAAGGTACTGAATAATACGCACCTGTGAGAGAACAGAATCAGTAAGGACACCACCATGACACATTCAGGCGAATCACATGACAAAAAATGGGGTATATTGTATAGCATTACAGAGAGGGATGAGATCCACTTTGGTTAGCTTTCTGAGCTGAAGCGCCCACTTCAGATTTCCAAGAATACGAGGTCAGTCCCAGCTCTCAATCATCGGGAATCAGGGTTAAGACAACTCAGGAACTGACGAGCCAGAAGCGCTATAAGTCAAAAACTCCCAATCCTTTTCCCAAAGAAAAGCGTCCAACTTTGCTTGCAGAATATAATATTGCAGTGAGTGGGAATGGCAATTCCTCCATCACTTTCTTCTTAGCTCAATGGATATGATAAGTATGCCTAAATTTTGAATGATGATGGTATCTGAATTTTCCTTGTGGACTACTTCGACAAAATGCACTTATGCATCAAATAGACAGACCCCTTGTGAGTTTCAACATCTCGATGTAAAGATTGATCAAGCAATCAAAACAATAACCCAGATCAACTTGTTAATATCTGGATAACAAGCAGGAGCTACAGCACTCCTCTCAAACATGCATAGCATGCCAGTTTGTGTTCATTCATGCAAAAGAAACAAGCTGGACAATCTTTGTTCTCATTCATTATCATAGAGAAGGGTATCACCATCTTGGACAGACATATCTACCCTTGAGGTAAGAAAATCCAAGACATTGTAGATATGATCACTATCAAGATGTGATTTATCCCCAGAAACAAAGGATGAAACCTCGTCCTTGACCTTGATCCAAGATGATCCAGCCTCTTTTATCACCCCTTTTGATTTCATCAGTTTTCTGATATGTGCGGCCTCCTTCCATTTCCCTGTCGCAGAGTAAATGTTAGCCAGGGTAGTAAGTGTCCCTGCGCAGTTCAGATTGCGTTCAAGAATACTTTCTGCAGCGCGTCTCCCACGCTCGACGTCGCCATGAACTCTGCATGCTCGGAGCAAGGTAGACCAGACAACATCGTCCTGCTCACAGGGCATGCTATCGATCATGTTCTCAGCTTCTGCTAGCCTTCCAGCCCTACATAAGAGATCAATTACGCAACCATAATGTTGTTTGGATGGAGTAATCTCAAAATCACGACTCATGGAATTGAAGTAGTGGTAGCCCAAATCAACAAGTCCTGCATGGCTGCAAGCAGAAAGGACCCCGACGAAAGTCACCGAATCTGGCTTCAAACCAGTTTGCAACATTTTCTCAAATAAATTTATAGCTTCCTGACTATGTCCATGTTCTGCATATCCATTAACCATGGAAGTCCATGACACAACGTCATCACTCTCTGTACTACTGTATATCTCCGAAGCATTCTTTATGCTCCCACATTTGGAATACATAGTGATCAATGCACTTTGTACCAGTGACTTGTATTCTAATCCAATCTTCAGAACATAAGCATGTAGCACTCTTCCCTGCTCAAGCATCGCCATACTTCCAGCAACACTTAACACACTAGCAAGGGCAAATTCAGTTGGGTTTGGTCCTTCCCTCCTCATCAATGACAGATAGTCAAAGGATTCCTTGGCATATCCACCTTGAGAATAGCCTGCAATTATAGTGCTCCATGAGACAATATCCTTTAAAGTCATCGCACTGAATACTAGAGATGTGGCTTTTAATTCTCCACATTTGGAATACATTGTCATGACTGAATTTGCCACCGACAAAGCATTTATGAAGCCAATTCGCATGACATGAGCATGTAACTGTTGGCCTGCCAGGATTCTACCGAGATTGGCACAAGCAGAAATTATGGCCGCAAACGTGTATTCATTAGGCTTTACCTCTGATTCTCTCATTTGCAGAAATTGCTGAACGGCAATCTCTTCCTTTCCCGTCTGAACGTAGGTTGTAATGAGGGAAGTCCAAGAAACCACATCTGGGATCCTCATTCTTCCAAACAAGTCCATCCCATAATTCAATTTCCCGCATTTGTTGTACATGGTAGCAAGAGTGTTCACCACATAAGAGGTCGCATCAAAACCCTTCTTTATTGCTTGTGCATGGATTTCCCTGCCATGCTCCAGATCACACAAGTCTGAACAAGCCTTCAACGCAATGGCAAAACAGTATGCATCACAGGGTAAACGACATCGCCACATGTATGCAAAATACATCAATGCTTCCTTACAGTAACCAGCCTTAACCAGCCCTGTTATGATGGCAGTCCATGAGACTACATTTCTGTCCGGCATTTCATCAAAAACCCGACAACTCTCAAATATTTTTCCAGTTTTAGCATACATATCCAAAATGGCACTTCCAACAAAAACGGAATTAACCAATCCATTCTTCACAGAAACCCCATGCAGCAATCCCCCAAGATGTATATTGTTATCAAGTCCACTAGCTTTCAGAGCTACACTGAGTACGAAGGGGTCCATTATGAGAGAAGGATCAACCCACATCCTAGAGAACAACTTCAAAGCCTCCCCGTATTCAGAGGAATTGACGTATCCAGATATCACGTATGTCCAGGAAACCTCGTCTCTTTGCGGCATATCGTCGAACAGTTTGCGGGCATCTTGTAAATGACCAGTTTTTACAAGCTCCTTAAGCTCGGAGTTGACTTCTAGCAAAACTGGGACTTGGGTTTGTTGCCTTAACGGCCATTTTATGCCGTTGAGTACCGGATACTCGTAAAAATCCACGCACGAAACAACCGACCTCGTGCGGAGTCTCCTGAAATGGGGCCTTGTGAACAAATTCATAGGCACCAGCTGTACTAGATTTCCTTGAGCAATTCTTCATAAGAAGTTATTATTTCTGGTGAAAAGTGCCGACAATGGTCTTTGATGGCATTGATGGCTATGAAATAAGTATAGGAGAGAGAGTCGCCAGAAGTAGTGGCGGCGGAGCTAGAAATTTCAAACAAGGGTGTCCACCAATTAAAATTGATAAACATATACGGGGAGTGGGGAATTCATCGTAAAAAAAACTGAAAAATTCAACACAAACCCCAAAACACAATCGCGCTAATCACAACTACACACAACCATACAACAAATCACAATCAAACAAAATAACTAATTAACCAAATAACAAACCAACTAATTGTTCATAAGAATAAAAGCAGTGATTTTGAAAGAAAATAAGAAGCAGCGAACACAAAGTTCATGAGCAAAGGCAAAGATGTTCATAACCAAATAACCAAACACAAATCACAATCAAACAAAACAACTAATTAACCAAATAACAAACCAACTAATTGTTCATAACCAAATAACCAAACACAAACCCCAAAAAACAACAATGTTTATAGCAGTGGCGGAGCTAGGAATTTCGAACAAGGGTGTCCACCTATTAAAATTTTTTTCCTTCTAATAGAATTTTCTCGACCCATATTAAACTAGACAAAGGAAAAAAATAACTCAAAAAATTCAACACAGACCCCAGAAACACAATCGCACCAATCACAACTACACACAACTTGCATGGCTTTCATTATCCAAATCAAGCTTTGAGCACTAGATCAAGTAATTGACAAAATAACAAAACAACTAATTGAATTATGAATAAAACATAATAAAATTGAAAATAACAAATCGACTAATTGAATCATGAATTTTAATTCATATCATAACATAATGCCCTGTAGTGAAGATCAACCCACCGACAAAATCACGAATTAATACACTGGAGTATAAACTAATTCTGTTCATAGCAAACACAAATTGACAAAATCAACTAATTCCCTTCATAGCAAACACAAATTGACAAAATCAACTAATTGACAAAATCAACTAATTCCGTTCATAGCAAACACAAATTACAATTCACATCTATTTATACTAAATCATGAATTTTAAAGTCTAATTGAGGCTGAATTTTAAAGGCTGAATTTGAGAGTATACCTGAATTTCAAAAACTTAGGGTTTATGAATCAAATTGAGGGCTGGCTGAGGGGTGGACCGTGGACTGCTTGCTGACCGGAGATGAAGGAGCACCGAGCGAGAGTCGCAGCGAGGCAGAGAGGACACCGAGGAAGAGCGGTGGAGGCTGAGCCGTCGTCGTGAGTTTGAAAGCAGAGACGGCGAAAGCAGCAAGTGGCGGAGCAACGACAGCAGAGCGAGACCGACGAGACAGAGCACCGAGCGAGACCGACGAGATTAGAGAGAGCGAGAGAAGAACCACCGGTCACCGGAGCCGTCGAGCAGAGAGAGGAGCCAGCCACCGCAGCAGAGAGAGATACAGAGAGCGTGAGCGAGGAACAACGGGGGAGAGACAGAGCAGCGACCGAGACCGACGAGATTAGAGAGAGCGAGAGAAGAACCACCGGTCACCAGGGCCGTCGAGCCGAGAGAGCAGCCAGCCACCGCAGCAGAGAGATACAGAGAGCGTGAGCGAGGAACCGTTGGGGTAGAGACAGAGCACTGAAGGGGGAACGCGAAATTGAGAGACCGAGTGGAGAGACAGAGCTGAGACAGGAGCACGCGAAATTGCGCCTGTCCATCGAGCCCAAGGGTATCCAGTTTTTTTTTTTTTCTCCAATCTTAGGGATGTCCACTTACCCCTTTTCTAATTTTCGTCATTTTGATACATGTGCTGTTTTAATTTATTTTTAGGCCAAGGGTGTGCATGGCTCCGCCCTTTACAGATCATAAGCAATAAACACAAAGTTCCTCTCTCGCTCTTTCAAACCAAATGATGTTCATGAGCAAAGGCAAAACAATTAAAAAATAAAACAATAATGTACTCGATTTTGTACGAACATTTATAAATTTAAAGTCTAAAATTGAGAGGTATACCTGAATTCTAAAAACCTAGGGTTTAACTTAAAATTGAGGCTGAAAGTCGCCGGTGTGGGTGAGTCGCTTGTCGGCCGGAGATTGAGGAGGAGCACCAAGCGTCGCAGCGAGGCGGAGAGGAGACCGAGGAAGAGCAAGTCTGTTGCCATGGGGTTGAGAGGAGAGAGGGAGAAAGCGGCGAGCGCCAAGCGGACAAAGCGAGACCGAGGGAGCAAGGACAATAGAGGCCGAGAGCATAGAGATACCGGTGAGAGCGAGATATTAGAGAGAGCGAGAGAGGAACCACGGGAGAGAGAGAAAATAAGAGCATGGGAGTCGAGAGACCGAGGAGAGAGAGGAGAGAGAGAGAGAGAGAGAGGAGGGAGAGTTGAGGGTCTCATGGGCCGGTGGAAGGTTCAAGGGTGTCCAGTTTGTTTTTGGGCCAAATTTTAGTGTGTCCATTTATCCATTATATCGACTTTCATAATCCGGTATATACATTACTTATTATTATTATTTTTGGTTAAGGGTGTCCATACCTCCGCCCTGAAGAGGAGATGTTTGAGGAGGATGAGGAGGAAGAGGAGGAGCTCGACTCACCATTGACGGGGGTGGTATGGGTTCCATGGTTTTGGGCCATCATATGAAAACCATTTTGGACTTCTCTATGAACCTAATAAGTTCATAGGTTGAGCTACCCATTTCAAGGAAATGGTCGAGCCTCATCAAATAATTCGAGTTTAAATCTTACATAAAATAAAATCATCTAATTTTTATCTAGATAAGACGACTATTTTTAGAATAATTTTTAATAATGATAGAGATAATTAATAATTTAGTTATAGATTTAAGGCGATTTCAATAAAAATCTTCACAAGAAAAATTATTAATTAACTTGAATTAAAGAGTTATTTTGGAATGAATTATTAGATAACTTAAAAAAGTTAAAATGTTATCGATAAAGAAGTTACTCTTGTACGGTGTTTGATTTGTTTTTTCTTTTGTATGTTTTTGTGTTCGTATTTTAGAGGAAAAGGAGCGAACCGTGAGGGTACGGGATCTATTGGACCGTTCTTACAAAATTTAAAGCATACTTAGTACACTTGATGACAAATCTATGTAATAACATG
This sequence comes from Talinum fruticosum, assembly GCA_021018815.1. Lineage (NCBI taxonomy): Eukaryota > Viridiplantae > Streptophyta > Magnoliopsida > Caryophyllales > Talinaceae > Talinum > Talinum fruticosum. Next base: position 6,379,079 of record JAITYX010000004.1, on the reverse strand, counting down.
GGCCTCCATACATGCTGAGTTGATGATCACATAATGCCTAAAATTTTCCATTCGACAAGTCCATTTCATTTTCATAATGTACAAGAGATTTCATACCAATAAAGCCAATGAAATAAAGCCAACGAAATCCCCATGTATCTTTCTCGTAATAACTTCGATCTACCATAAAATCATATCATCACTAAATTTAAAACCATCCTAATTATAAAATTATTACCTTCAATCGACATTATGGCCTCACGGATCCCGATTGATAAATCAAAGGATTTTATTTTTTAAATAAATAAAGACTTCTCGAGAAATCATCATTAGTTAATAAGAAAATAACGGGGCAAATCAAGAGGTGTTATAAGACAATGAGGAGATTTAACAGAGAGGCAAAAATTCAAAATTAAAGAGAGAACAAAGGCATTGATCAAACCATTTACCTTTAATACGACATATTGTACACCAAAACATGTTTAATATCGGCCACGGGCTACGACCGATAACTATGTTTTTGATCAATGCCTTTTTAAACATGTTTTTCGTCGTAGTTTGGGCCTCGCCGACTTGGCCCAACTCCGCAGCCACTGTACTGGTTTTCACTTGAAATTTAACTTATACTTCCTTATCTATGTTATCATATGCTTTGACTAAAGTGAACATAATGGGGGAGTTTTTGAGATTAATGATAAGGAACATTCATATGCCATATGTCAAAAGATGGACCTCCAATATATACTTCCATGTCATATGTCTAGACATGAACCTTGCAAGCTTCTTGAGGTGGACCCCAGCGAGTCGTAGGGTATGCTTCCCTAGGTGGTCTCCTGTAAGGCCCCAAAATTTAATTGTATCTAATTATTGCATTTCATTGTTTCAATATTTAAGAAGCGATGAGCCGCACATAAATATCAAAATGGAAATGAGAAATGTGAATGAATTTTTCAGCTTAATTGACTTAGGAATATTGATTCACACTTAAATATTTATAATATGTGCAAACGGTAAATATAAGTCCAGTTATTTACTATGAAATTCAATTTGGGAACAAATGATTTATTATAATAATAATAACAATAAAATAGATAAATAAATAAATAAATAATAATAATTAAAAAATTAAAATAATAATTAAAAAATTAAAATTAAAATTAAAATTAAAAAAATTACAGCAAATAAATTGGGAATAAATGTATGGTAAAAAAATTAACCATGTGTGAAAAATAATTAATGATTTGAATAAGCCCAAATCTCATCGAAGTGATGGGGAGGAAGAGGATAAGATTTGGGCTGCAGGAACCCATTATAAATAGGAAGTTGTTTGGGCTCGATTAGAAAACACAAAAGCAAAGGAAAGCTAAAGAAAAGCCACAAGCCCAAATACCTTCTTGCACTCGCCCAACCCCAGCTGGCTACCGCTCGCCGCTGCCCACCGCGGACCAACGAAATCCGTCCACCCGCCTCCGGCCAGCCACCAATTGCCCTCGCCTCATTCCTTTTTGGTCAACACCTTTACTACTAAGGTAATAATTCTTTTTTTAAAAAAACTAAATTTAATTATTCATAATGAAAATAAATAGATACAAAGAAGGAAGGAATTAATATACTTATATGTGTTGAGAAATTGACGATATTGATTTGGAGAAATAAAGTTAAAGAAAAAAATATATATATATATATACATACATATATATGTGTGCTTATTTTCCGAAAACAAATTCAAGAATTGGATAATAATTTTGATAAAAAGAGCATGAGGAAATATACATATAATGATAGTAAAAGGGGTAAATTTTTATTTGTAAACGAAGGTTGTCGGAAACGTTGAAGGTGAAGCAAATCAAAAAAAATTCAAAACAACTTTCCAACCGAGGTACGTTATTGCTTGTACCCTTTCAAAATAGTTAAATTTTAATTGTTATGAAAAGCTTTACCACTTCGTTTTAATACGGCCTAACATTTTAGGACCCAATTAATCGTTAATCGTTAATCGTTGATCGATTATTGTTAACCGTTCTTAATTGTCCGCTAGCGAATTAATCGTATCGGGCCCTTCCCGTAACGGAAATTTTAATCGAATCGTCTAGCCAAAACCATGGCTGCAATTGCATATAAATTGGGGTCCTAGTGTTAGCTGGAAGCTAAAATATTTACAAAATCGAAAATTTTAACCGAAAAGTCTACAAGAAACAGAAAATTGAGCTTTTTCTTAAATGATATATTTCAAATGAATTTTTGAAATTGCGCGTGCTCACCGGCTCACAAAAATATTTTCACGAGTACAAGGGTAACGTATTGAGTCAATCGCTCACTTTTAGTTTTTCCTACTTTTTTAAAATTTTGTTTTAGGGAAAGAGAAACACACAAGGGTTAAACAGGAGATTTGGGAGGTAGAGGAGTCCGACGAGAAGGGTCCCGACAAGGTTGGACAATGACCCGTTGACCACCCCTCTTGAATTTCTTTGCCACTATTGGTTGTGCTAGAATAAATTTAAGTTTTTGGGTTACGTATGGACTCTAGATATGGTAATAGAGTCATCCAAGTTACTTGTTTGTATAAACATAACTTTCATATTATCGTTTATGTCGTACGAAAAAAAATTATTAATTAATTGAGTGTTTTAGCCTTGTCTCTAGTATCCGGAGACTGCAGTAATGCCTCAACCTTGATCTTAATTTTTCATCACTTTATGTCACTTGTGGTTAATGCGCAAATGTTGGTCGATTAATTATAGGTTGGAAGTTGGGGCGTTACGAGAGGTGGTATCATAGCCTTGGATTTTGGTCTCGTACCTAAATGTCAAAATAAAACTAAAAATTAGGGTGATATGTTTAAAAAAAACAGATAGAGGTGGTTGAGTATTGTGATGCATATGTAGGATTATTGTGAGATTGAAGTGAATATCGTCATATAAATGTATAAGTGAGATTATACAAGTTCTTAATGTTTTGTTGTTGGTAATAGGGAATGGCGCCAAGGGATATGTACGAAATTAAAATGAAGTTGGATCAACGGGTGACCGACTACATAAAGACATTAAAGGCTACCTTTTACAAGTACGTACTAAGCAATCCCGAAACTCCTTTCATTAACCCTATTGTCAAAGCCCAGTGCTTACTAAAAGGTTTACCCGATGCTTGAACCCTGGTTTTATTTTAAAAGTACATATCGGGAATTTATGGACACTGGAAACGTTGGGGAACACGGGGCATGTTTCCGGACTTATGGAAATCCGTGGGATTTGCATAGTGGAGGAATTAAAGCTCCGAGACTTGGCCGACTGCGGTGGGTTCACCCCTACACGGTTATAGGACTCTTTTCCGGGAGCGGCGAATGTTGAGAACCCAGTAGCTCCAAATTCACCCGCTCCCGAGTTTTGAGTCCGACAATGTTAATATTTGGGCCGGAGAAGATGGCTATGATATATGGGACAATTATGAGGCGGATGTATCTAGTGGTTCCAGTGATGTTGTGAGTGTGGTTGATATCCGGAGCCCCAGAAATTATCCACATAAGTTATGATGATAGTGAAGTAACAGATCTTGAGGAGGATAAGATGGAGGAAAGTGAGTCATGGAGTTCGGGGCTTGACACCGATAACAGTAGCGACCGGATTTCATGATGTGAAAATTAAAATAGGAGGAGTTGATGAATTTAGGGGTAACTAGTTGTGTAGGATATGTAAATATGTAAAATACTGTATAATATAAACTAACCGATAAAAAAAAGGGGAGAGAGAGGAGTGGAGTTGTATGGCTGTATAAGTACGGGTATTGTAGGGGTAGAATAGTGATTAATCTAACCCCTCTTTCCACCCATTTTGTTGCTAAGGGTGGACATTTTGTAGACCTATCAAGGGAGTGTTAGTGCTATAGTTGAACAATGTGTAATATAACCTTAATGAATAAAGAAGGTATTTTATATATATGAATGTGTATTATATCAGTTTGATGATTAAAAAAAAAGAGAGAAAAGAGAGAGAGGGAAAGGAAAAGTTAGTTATTATTGTTTTTTTATTGAGCGGAATGTCGATTCCAGATGAGAGCATTCCGAAAAATGAACTGCAAGAAAATGACGAAGAATCTTTGCACACTCAGTCAATTAATCAAACCCCTCCAATTCTAACCCCACATCGGGCGAAAGTGATGTGCAAAAAGCCGAGAATAAGCTAAATAAGAAGGGAATACTCAAAGACATAGATCCTGAATTGTTAGGGACAGATTATAGCGGTGGTGACGTATAAACTTAAGGAATCTAGCTCCGAAAATTCTGGAAAGGAGGGTAGACTTTTTAAAAGGGTGGCAAAACAAAATCCAAAAACGTATGATGGAAAAATGGATCCAGTGGTACTGGAAGAATGGATTAGGCGAGATAGAGAAAATATTTGATGTGGTAGAGGTACCAAATGAAAAACGTGTAAACATTGGGGCTTTTTATCTCACCGGACAGGCTGATATCTAGTGGGGAGCTGTAAGGACTAAGTTTCAAAACTCCGAAGGCTCATGGGATAAGTTTTTGAAGAAGTTGAGAGCAAAATTTTACCCAGTGTCCTTGCAAAAACAAAAGCAAAAGGAATTTTTGGAATTAAAGCAAGACAATATGTCGGTGATGGAGTATGCGAGCAAATTTGCGAGAATTATCTAGGTTTGCCTCGGAGTACGTAGCTACGGATCGTATGAGAATGATAAGATTTGAGGAAGGCCTAGCACCTATATTAGGCACCAATTAGCCGAGCAATCTATACAAACTAGTCAAGAATTGTACGAGCGAGCCGCGAAGTGGAACGGGTGAAGTGGGAATTACGGATGTTGAGTCAGAATACCTTCCGGAAGAGAGGGAATGAAAAAAGAATCCTGCAGAGGGAACACCAAGCAAAAAGCTTGCAAGTACGGGAACTAAGTTCCAAACTTCTACTTCAACTAAGAAACAATGCTCGAAGTGTGGTCGAACCAACCACGACACGACAGATTGTTGGGTTGGCACCAATCGTTGTTATTGGTGTGGGGATTACAACCATTTAATTGCAAATTGCCCAACCAGACCTTCCCAGCAAGCAAAGGTCCAAGCCAAAACCAAAGGAATGCAAGGGCAGCCACAGTATCTACGGGCAGTAGACGAGGTTGGAAGAGCCTATGTAATGAGTAAAAAGTAGGCTACCGAACACGGGGACCGTTGTGATCTGGTACGCTCTTTTTAAATTCGAGTACCACTTATTGTTTTATTTGATTCGGGTGCTATGCACTCTTTTATTTCATCAAAGTCTGCATCTCAAATAGGTTTGGAACCGAGTAAACAACCCGTAGAATTATATGTGAGTCTGCCCACAGGTCAAACCATAAAATGTGACGTTATGTATAAAAATTGCCCTATTACCCTAAGTCAAGAAAATTTTAGGGGTGACTTGGTACAGTTTGACTTGTCGGAATTTGATGTAATCTTGGGTATGGATTGGTTGTCTAAATATGGGGCAAAAATAGATTGCCAAGGCCAGATTATATCCTTGAAGGGTACAAACGGCGAGGAAGTGAGGTTTCAAGGTACCGGGGAGGTTGGAGATTGTACTGTAGTATCGTTGAGAGCCTTTAGACGACTTGTTAAGCAAGGGAAGGAAGCTTATTTATGCTTTGTAACGGAAGAAAAACGAGGAGACAAAGATAGAGGATATTCCTGTGGTTAAAGAATTTCTGACGTTTTCCAAGTGAAATTCTGGGTTGCCCCCAAAAGGAAATTGATTTTGAGATAGAGATTGAGCCGGGAGCGCGACCCATTTCCAAACCTCCATATAGGATGGCTCCACGGAGCCGAAGGAGTTAAAGGTTCAATTGGAGGAATTGTTGCAAAAAGGATATATAAAGCCGAGTGTATCTCCTTGGGGCACGCCAGTTTTGTTCGTAAAGAAGAAAGATGGAACTTTGAGGTTATGTATAGATTATAGAGAACTAAATAAGGTTACTTGTAAAGAACAAGTATCCTTTGCCAAGGATTGAGGATTTATTTGATCAATTACAGGGAATGGGAGTGTTCTCAAAAATTGACCTCCGGTCTGGATATCATCGATTGCGAATTAAGCCTGAGGATATACCAAAACGGCGTTCAGGACGCGTTATGGACATTATGAATTCACAGTCATGCCTTTTGGGTTAACAAATGCTCCAGCAGCTTTTATGGACTTGATGAATAGAATATTTAGGCCTTATTTGGATAAATTTGTTGTTGTTTTTATTGATGATATTCTAATATATTCTAAGACGGAGGAGGAGCATGCTGATCATTTAAGGGTTGTTCTGCAAACTTTGAGGATTCATAAGTTATATGCTAAGTTGTCGAAATGCGAATTTTGGTTGTTTGAAGTAAATTTTCTGGGGCATGTAATTTCTAAAGAGGGAATTAAAGTTGACCCCAGAAGGTTAAGGCGGTGACTGAGTGGCCTAGACCGACAAATGTGACAGAAGTCCGAAGCTTTACGGGAATGGTTGGATATTATAGACGATTTGTACGAGGATTTTTCACGAATAGCTTTGCCCCTTACTAATCTTTTGAGGAAAACGACAAAATTTGAATGGAATGATAAGTGTGAAATTGCATTTCAAGAGCTCAAGAAACGGCTCACTACTGCACCGAGTTTGGCCTTACCGGTGCAAGATGGGGAATTCGTTGTGTATAGTGACGCATCTAGACAAGGAATTGGGTGCGTTTTGATGCGAGAATGGGAGAGTCATAGCATATGCTTCTAGGCAATTGAAGTCATATGAGCGAGAATTATCCCACTCATGATTTGGAATTAGCCGCGGTAGTTTTTGCCTTAAAAATTTGGAGACATTACTGTATGGAAGTGTATGCAAGATTTTTACGGATCATAAAAGTCTTAAGTATATTTTCACACGAAAGAGTTGAATTTGCGACAACGAAGATGGTTGGAGTTCCTAAAGGATTACGATATGCAAATTCACTATCACCCGAGGAAGGCCAATGTTGTGGCAGATGCATTAAGTCGGAAAACCCATCATGGTGTGAATGCGTTAAAGGTTATACGTCCCGAGATATTAAGAGATTTGCAAGGAATAGGGGTTGAGCTGGTATTACCCCATGAGTCAAACATGATTCTGTCAATGTTAACAGTTCAACCTACCCTTTTGGAAGAAATTAAACAGCGCAAGCTGGGGATGATGAGATTAAGAGAATCAAAGAAGGTATAAGCAAAGGAAAAGCTTTGGGATTTCATGAGGATGATCAAGGAGTTATAAGATTTCAAAATAGGATTTGTGTACCACTCGACGTGCAATTAAGGGGAGGATACTAGCGAAGCACACAACACCAGGTACTCTATTCATCCTGAGGGCACGAAAATGTATAGAGATTTGAGACAAATCTTTTGGTGGAACAACATGAAAGGAGATATAGCCCAATTTGTGAATAAGTGCCTCATTTGCCGAGAAAGTGAAGCGGAACACCAACGCCCAGTTGGTGAGTTACGACCATTGGAGATCCCTGTTTGGAAGTGGGATTCAATCTCCATGGATTTTATTATGGGATTACCCCTTTCAGCATCAAAGAAAAATGCGATATGGGTAATTGTTGATAGACTTACAAAATCTACTCATTTTATACCAATACATGATTCTTGGGGAATTGATAAGTTAGCTCAAATATACGTGAAAGAAATTGTGCGTTTGCATGGGATTCCCAAGGATATAATCTCGGATAGGGACTCGAGATTTCAGGCTCGTTTTGGAAGGCCTTGCAAAGAGCATTTGGAACAAAACTACAGTTCGATAGCTCGTATCACCCCGAGACCGACGGGCAAACAGAAAGAGTAAACCAAGTGGTTGAAGATATGTCTGCGAGCATGTATACTGGAGTTTCGGGAAATGGGAGGAATATCTTCCATTAGCTGAATTTTCATATAATAATAGCTACCAAGCGACTATCAGAATGGCACCTTTTGAAGCATTGTATGGCGAAGGTGTAGAACTCCTCTCTGTTGGAACGATCTGGATGAAACCTTAGTATTGGGTCGGAAATGATTCAAGAAACGGTTGAGAAGATTAAAGTTATTCAACGAAATATGAAAGTGGCCCAAGATAGGCAAAAATCATATGCGGACCGTAGAAGAAAGCCTCTTGAATTTCAAGAAGGTGATAAGGTCTTTCTTAAGGTTTCTCCAAGCAAAGGAATTAGAAGATTCAATGTAAAAGGCAAATTGAGTCCTCGTTTTATCGGACCTTATGAGATTGTTGAGAAAGTTAATCCTGTTGCTTACCGACTGGCCCTGCCACCGGAACTACAACACGTACATGATGTGTTTCACATTTCCCAACTGCGAAAGTATGTATATGATCCATCCCACACAATCGTGTACGAACCGCTAAATATTGAAGCGAAGGTTTGACCTATGAAGAGCAACCTGTAAAAATTGTGGACCGAAAGGTTAAACAGTTGCGTAACAAAGCAATACCCTTAGTTAAAGTAATTTGGACCCACCATGGAGTTTCCGAAGCAACATGGGAAACCGAGGAGGAAATGAGAAATCATTATCCCCATTTGTTTTAAAGGTATGCTACTACTCGATTATAGTTTCGAGGACGAAACTTTTTTTAGAGGGGAGGATGTAAGGCCCCAAAATTTAATTGTATCTAATTATTGCATTTTAATGTTTCAATATTTAAGAGTAGTGAGCCGCGTATAAATATCAAAATGGAAATGAGAAATGTGAATGAATTTTTCGGTTAATTGACTTAGGAATATTGATTCACAAATAAATATTTATAATATGTGCAAACGGTAAATATAAGTACGAGTTATTTACTATGACATTCAATTTGGGAACAAATGATTTATTATAATAATAATAACAATGAAATAGATAAATAAATAAATAAATAAATAATAATAATAAAAAATTAAAATAAAATAAAAAATTAAAAATTAAAATTAAAATTAAAAAAAATTACAGCAAATAAATTGGGAACAAATGTATGGTAAAAAAATTAACCATGTGTGAAAAATAATTAATGATTTGGATAAGCCCAAATCTCATGGAAGTGATGGGGAGGAAGAGGATAAGATTTGGGCTGCAGGAGCCCATTATAAATAGGGAAGTTGTTTGGGCTCGAGTAGCAAACACAAAAGCAAAGGAAAGCTAAAGAAAAGCCACAAGCCCAAATACCTTCTTGCACTCTGCCCAGCCCAGCCCGGCTATCGTCTGCCGCCGCCGACCACCGGAATCCGGCCACCTGCCTCCGGCCAGCCACCGATTGCCCTCCCTCACTCCTTTTTGGTCAACACCTTTACTACTAAGGTAATAATTTTTTTTAAAAAAAACTAAATTTAATTATTCATAATGGAAATAAATAGATACAAAGAAGGAAGGAATTAATATACTTATATGTGTTGAGAAATTGAGGATATTGATTTGGAGAAATAAAGTTAAAGAATATATATATATATATATAAATGTGTGCTTATTTTTTGAAAACAAATTCAAGAATTGGATAATAATTTTGATAAAAAGAGCATGAGGAAATATACATATAATGATTATATTGAAGTAAAAGGGGTAAATTTTTATTTGTAAACGAAGGTTGTCGGAAGCGTTGAAGGTGAAGCAAATCAAAAAAATTCGAAACAACTTTCTAACCGAGTACGTTATTACTTGTACCCTTCAGAAATAGTTAAATTTTAATTGTTATGAAAAGCTTTACCGCATCTATTTTAATACGGCCTAACATTTTAGGACCCAATTAATCGTTAATCGTTAATCGTTGACCGGTTATTGTTAACCGTTCTTAATTGTCTGCTAGCGAGAATTAATTGTATCGGGCCATTCCCGGTAACGGGAATTTTAATCGAATCGTCTAGCCAAAACCATGGCTGCAATTGCATATAAATTGGGGTCCTGGTGTTAGGCTGGAAGCTAAAATATTTACGAAATCGAAAATTTTAACCGAAAAGTGTACAAGAAACAGAAAATTGAACTTTTGCTTAAATGATATATTTCAAATGAATTTTTGAAATTGCGCGTGCTCACCGGCTCACAAAAATGTTTTCACGAGTATAAGGGTGACGTATTGAGTCAATCGCTCACTTTTAGTTTTTCCTGCTTTTTTAAAATTTTGTTTTAGGGAAAGAGAAACACACAAGGGTTAAACAGGAGATTTGGGAGATAGAGGAGTCCGACGAGAAGGGTCCCGACAAGGTTGGACAATGACACGTTGACCACCCCTCTTGAATTTCTTTGCCACTATTGGTTGTGCTAGAATAAATTCAAGTTTTTGGATTACGTATGGACTCTAGATATGTAATAGAGTCATCCAAGTTACTATTTGTATAAACATAACTTTCATATTATCGTTTATGTCATACGAAAAAAAAAAAATTAATTAATTGAGTGTTTTAGCCTTGTCTCTAGTATCCGGAGACGGCGGTAATGCCTCAACCTTGATCTTAATTTTTCATCATTTTATGTCATTGTGGTTAATGCGCAAATGTTGGTCGATTAATTATGGGTTGGAAGTTGGGGCGTTACATCTCCAGCTGCCGTAGTGCACGCTTCTCGAGGTGGCCCCATCCAGCTGTAGCACACGCTTCCCTAAGTTGGATGTATTTCGCAGGTCGGAAGCGTAAGCGATATTCATTCTCTCCCCTAGTGAACAACGAGTTGGATTTATGCTCAAATTTTGAATTCCGTCTCCCAGGTTTTTATTTTTGAATTTTTTTATAAAAATTGCCTTGTTGATAACTCTGTTGATTTATGTGTATTTTTATGCATGTCAATCTTTTAAGGTTGGCAAGCTGAAGAGTCTTTGTGAGAGCTTTTCAAGTTGAAATCCATCAAGTTAAAGTTATTTCTCCAGTGCCGAAGCGTAACTAATATTCATTACTGTTTGGCTTAACTATAACGAAATTTTTAAAAAATGATGTTTCCCCAAAAAGTAGGTTGTATTTTTTGTGGGGTCCAAAAGTAGGGTGAAATTTGAGTGGAGATATAGGCCTAGATTTTCCCAAGTTCTTTATTTATCATATTGTTTTAGAGCTATTTATATGTATCTAGATATTTTGAAGTTTATCCATATCTTCTATTTTGTATTCCAAATCTTATTTATTTGGGCAGGAATAATAATTACTCCCAAGTTTATATTAGATCTTCCAAATTTGATATTGGTATGCTTAAATTTATCTTGATTTATTTAGATTGTTGCACATATGTTCAAATCTTAGTTTAAAAAGCTCAAGGCGCACAAAAGTGCATAGGGTCTTGGGGCCCGGGCGCGGACTTTGAGGCGAAGGCCCGGGCCTTTTTGGAGCAGGGCGCACTTACTTAAAAATGCTTGAAAATCAATGCTAAGCAATACTTTTGATCGAATATGCTAGGTAATGACATCAAATAAGTGATTAGATATCATTGTACTACAAAAATACTACAAAGAGGCTTAGATTGTGATAACACAATGCATTTGCTATGATTTTAACCAAAAAAAAGAAAAAATAGCACAAATTGAAAAAGGTGGGGCAATTTACCCACTTACTAATTGTTAACAAAGACAGAAACAAGAGAGGGGAAAAATAGCAAAAAATAGAAAAAAGCCCACTAAGGCAAGCAAGGTGCACGAGGCGCGGACCGAGGCGCGCACCTCGGAGGGCTTTTGGAGGGGCTGGGCTTCACCCCTTGCAAGGCTTAAGGGGGTGGGCTTCGGGCTTTTCTGCGCCTAGGCGTGCCCGGGCGCGCTTTTAAACTAAGGTTCAAATTCTTCTAGATTTATACGAGATGTAGACAATGTATATTTGTTTCTGCATATTTAAACGACAGAGAGCTAGAATAGTCACATTTCTTTTTTAAGAAAAGAAATGGTTATTTATATGAAGAGAATAGGCCATTGGCCAATTTTCTTCTTCTATTGTCAACAGTGGCCTCTCATTCAAGTGAGCGACATTGTTTGGACTAATAAAAGAGAGAATACGCTAAAATCCCCCCTTCACGCGCACCGGGGGTAGCAACTAGTTTCTAACTTCTTGAATTGATGAAGCTTCATAATTTTCTTATGTACTAGTTAGTGAAGTTGAACCATACCCAACAACCTTACTCAAATTGCTGAAATAAAAAGACCGACAAATTATCTTACCCAGCCAATCCGAGACTAGACGGAATAATTTTGGTAAGGTTGATGGGGGTTAGTTGGGTGCAACCTTTAACGATCAAAGATGTTTTGGTGGCATGGAGAAGAAGGTTAAAGAAGAGTTGGGTTCTAGGAGTGTCGAAGTTCATGCCATTAGCTATTTGGTGGAGTACTTGGAAGGAGAGGAATTGCCAAGGTCCTTTGATGATTTCAAGTTTTACTATTTGAGAACATTGTATACTTGGAGTCAAATTCTTGATCATGGTACAAAGTTGACTTTTCAGGATTTTGTTGATTACTATCCTAAGGGCTTGATTATTTTGTGTTTGCCCCTTTTTGTACATGGGTGATACCCCTTTGGTGTCCTTTAATACATATTTTGTGATTACTCATCAAAAAAGAAAAATAGCATATTGAACAGAACAGCATTAGACCCAGATATTACCGATCCAGAAAGAATACGATGTGATCCAAACATTCAATCAAAGTCCGACGACTTTAAGGAGATGTGAATTTGTAACATTACCTAATGTGAATGACCTGTTTGCTAGACAGCAGATCCTATTTACTAGGATCATGGATAATTCGGGTAAAGGATTACAGTAGGAGGATGCAGTTGTTTTTTAATTATACAATTTAGTTTGATATGGCTTCTCAATTGGGATAGTGGTGTTTGGGATCTTCGAAGGTGCTGCTATTGTAGGCTATGTTACTTCAACTCTTCATTTTGCTCGTGTCGGGCACTTGACACCTGGACATGGGTATAAATGCTTGACCTTTCATTGGTCCAAAAACGTGCAAGATTCTTTATAAAATTTCCGAATGTGAAGCAACCATGTCAAGTGCTCGACACTTCAACATGGTTATGGTGGTATGACCAAGTCCAAGTAAAACAGATTGTGGGTAAACGGAAAAACGTATAGCCAGGGTGGATGGACACTTCCCTTATTTATCTAGGCTAATGTTCTAGGATTAGATGAATATTGTAGCTAATATGAGCATTCCCAGTTCTCATGCTCAAGACTCAACGATAACTTTCAATGTAAGAGAGATTGATGCCAAATTATGTTGTTCTATTTCTTGAAGTAGGTGGAGTTGAAGGGCTTGATTTCGAATCTGAATAATTATGGGGAAAATTGAAAGTGTTTTCTATTTACCCTCTTGTGGTTTCTCAAATTCATTTTAGTCCACTAATACTTTTGCTTCCTATGCAGGGCTCTCCATTACCAATTCTCCTTGACAATGAAATGGAATCCTTGCTTGATGTTGGGGTTGACAATGAATCAATCATTCTTGTCGATGAAGAATGTTGACCACCTCTATCTTATCTTTCCCAGGATGCCCTATGATCCTTCTTTGACTTAAATGTCCATTGATTACATTTGTTCAATTAATCAGTAGTATTTGTTCATGTTGTTCAAATGGACGCTTGTTGCTGACATTTAAGCATTATTTGAGACTGAAAAATCATTGTCGTGGAGTGATCTTCAGCTCCTTTTTAGTTCTCCTGTAGCCTTGCAAGATGGAACCGGAGATTTCAGCTTCATCGAATAGACTAGCAAAGTGGCTCCGGAATCTTCACTATGCCATCACAAGAGGTAGCTCTAGCAAAATTTCGTCCAACCCAAAGATACTAATAAATCGGATCAAGTAAACAAGGAAATAGCTTTGATACGTTATTCACAACAATCAGATTTTTGCTAAGAGATAATAAAAGGGTCCATGCATATTCAAAGACGTAAATATTTATTTAAAAGTTGTTTCAAACAAATATGCATTCCCACTATTTTTTGACGAAATAGAGAAATCCTCTATTTTTTCGTTTAATTTTTTGAACTTATTAAACAAATTATTAGAAGTTGTACGGAAAAACCTAAACCCTAAGCCCTAAACCCTAAACCCTAAATCATAAACCTTAAACCTAAACCCTAAACCCTAAAAATGTTAGGGTTTAGGGTTTAGGGTTTAGGGTATAGGATTTGGAGTTTAGAGTTTCGGGTTTAGGGTTTAGGGTTTAAGGTTTGGGGTTTGGGGTTTAGGCTTTAAGCTTTACGGATTAGGGTTTTTGGTTTATGTTTTAGGGTTAGTGTTTTAGGGTTTAGTGTTTAGGGTTTAGGGATGAGGTTTTAGATTTAGGGTTTAGGGTTTAGGGATTGGAGTTTACGGTTTATGGTTTAGGTTTAAGGTTTAGGGTTTAGGGTTTAGGTGTAGGCTTTAGGGTTTAGGGTGTAGGGTTTAGGGTTTAGGGTTTCGGTTTAGGGTTTACGGTTTAGGGTTTTAGGGTTTAGGGTTTAGGATTTAGGGTTTGTGGCTTAGCATTTAGGCTTTAGGCTTGAGGGTTTAGGGTTTATGGATTGGAGTCTAGGGTTTGGGGTTTGAGGTCTAAGGTTTAAGTTTTAGTTTTTGAAATAAAATATTTAAAATTAAATTAAAAATTAAAAATACAAATTAAAAATAATAAATTTGAAATTTTAATTTCGAAATTTTTAATTTCATATTTGAAAATTTTTCATTTCAAATTTTCAAATTTGAATCTTCAAATTTTTAAATCTGAAAATTTCAAATTTTAAAATTTTAAAATTTCAAAATTGAAATTTTTAGATTTCAAAAATTTTGAATTTCAAAATTTTAAATTTTAAATTTTCAAATTTGAAATTTGAAATTTTGATATTTTCAAATTTCAAATTTTGAAATTTTAAAATTCAAGTTAGATATGAAAATTTAGAATTTTCAAATTTGAAATTTTAAAATATACAAATTTTCATATTTCAAATAAATCCGAAAATTTAAAATTTTAAAATTTCAAAATTTTAGATTTCGAAAATTTTGTATTTTAAATGTGAAATTTTAAATTTTAAATTTTTAAATTGAAATTTTTAATTTTTAAATTATTTATTTGAAAGTTTCATGTTTACAAATTTAAGATTTTCAAGTTCAAATTTAGATATATTAATTTGAAATGTTCAAATTTGAAATTTTTAAAGTAAAAATTTTCATATTTCAATTTTCAATTTTATAATTTAAAATTTTCTCGGGAAGCGTGCACTCTGAATGTTGGGCCACCTCATGAAGTGTGCGCTACGGCAACTTGGGACCACCTGGGAAACATGGCCTACGACTGCTGGGGTCCACCTCAGGAACCGTGCGAACTATATTCTAGACATATGGCATGGAAGTATATGTTGGAGGTCCATCTTTTGACATACAGACATATGAATGTTCCTCATCATTAACATCAAGAAACTCAACCATTATATTCATTTTAGTGAAACCATATGATAAGATACATAAGGAAGTATAAGTCAAATTTTAGTGAAAACTCAGTACAGTGGCTGCGCTAAAAACGGGGCCTCTTCGTAAAGCGTGCCAAAATTAATATTAAGGATTTAACGTTTAGGGTTTCGTTTTTAAGGTTTTAGATTTAGGATTTAGGGTTTAGGCTTTAGCGTTTACGGTTTATTATTTAAGGGTTTGAAATTTATTAGGTTTTAGGGTTAGGATTTAGGGTTTACGATTTAAGGTTTAAGGTTTAAGGTTTAAGATTATAGGATTTTGAACGGTTTTATGGTTTTAGGTTTTAGGGTTTTTAGGGTTTAGGATTAAGATTTTAGGGTTTAGGGTTTAGGATTTGCTGTTTAAGTAATGTTAAGTGTTAGCGACGGTTTGCGATTTTTAGTTTAAGGTTTTTAAGTTTTAGGGTGTAGGTAATACGGTTTAGACGTACGTGTTTATGTTTTAGGGTTACGAGTTTGGGGTTTACGGTTGGGGCACGGGGTTTAGGGTTTAGGGTTTACGATTGAGGGCTGACGGTTGACGTTTTTGAGTTTAAGGTTTAGGTTTTAGGGTTTAGTGTTCTGGTTTTAGGGTTCAATGTTTAGGTTTTGTTGATTTTAGGGTTTTTAGGATCTTCGGGTTTTAGGGTTCTAGGATATAGGGTTTAAGGTTTAGGGTTTAGGGAATAAGGGTTAAGGTTATCGGGGTATGGTTTTGGGTTCATTGTTTAATATTTAGGGTTTAAGGTCCAGTGTTTAGGGTTTATTGTTTAAGGGTTTGAAAGGTATTAGGTTTTAGGGTTAGGTCTGTAGGTTTTAGGGTTTAGTATTGTCAAGGGCTTTAGGGTTTTAGGTTTTAGTGTTTTTAGGGTTTAGGGTTTATATTTTGGGATTTATGGTTTAAGTAGTTTTAAGGTGTTAGGGTTGACAATTGACGGTTTTTGTTGAAGGTTTGTAAGGTTTTAGGATTTAGGATATACGGTTTAGTGGTTCGGGTTTAAGTTTTAGGGTTACCGTTTGGGATTTACGGTTAAGGCACATGGTTTACGGTTTACGGCTTAGGGTTGACGGTTTTAAGTTCAAGGTTTAGGTTTTAGGGTTTAGTGTTTTGGTGTTAGGGTTCAATGTTTAGGTTTATGCGGTTTGTAGGGGTTTTAGGGTCTTCGGGTTTTAGGATTTTAGGGTTTAGGTTTAGGGTTTAGGTTTAGGTTTTAGAATTTAGAGTTTTGGATTTAGGGAATAGGGTTTAGGTTATCGTGTTTAGGTTTCGGTTTAGGGTTTAGGGTTAATATGTAGGGTTCAACGTTTAAGGTTTAGTGTTTAGGGTTTTAGATTTCGGGTTGAGCATTCAACTTTATGGATGAAGGTCTATGGTTTTCGGTCTAGAGTTAAGGCTATAAGATTTAGAGTTTAGTGGTTACGGTTTACAATTTAGGGTTTTTGGTATAGGGTTTAGTGTTTGGGGTTTATTGTTTGGGTTTGAGTATTAGGGTTTAGGGTTTCGGGTTTAGGGTTTAGCATTTTTAGGGGTTAGGGTTATGGGTACTTGGGTTTAGGGTTTAGGGTTTGGACATAGTGCTAGGGTTTATCGTCTTTTTAAGTTTTAGGGTTTAGGGTTAAAGGAATTAGGTTTAGGGTTTAAGGCTTAGGGTTTAGGATTTTAAGATTTATAGTTTAGGGTTTAGGATTTAGGGTTTAGCGTTTAGCGTTTAGGGTTTCAAGTTACACAATTTTAGGGCTTAGGGTTTAGTATTTAGGCTTAGGGTTTATGGTTTTAAGATGTTTAGGGTTTATGGTTTGTGGTTTAGGGTTTAGCATTTAGGTTTAGTGTTTTTGGTTTAGGGTTTTGGGTGTAGGTTTATGGTTCAAGGTTTAGGTTTTCTACGGTTTAAGGTTTAGGATTTATGGTTTAGGGTTTACGATTTTTAGGTTTTTTTATTTTTAGGGTTTGAGGTTCATGGGTTTTACGATTTAGTATTTTAATGGTTTAGAGTTTTGGGAATAGGTTTTAGCATTTACGGTTTTTGCTTAAGGTTTAAGGGTTTTAAAAGTTTTTGGCTTTAGGATTTACAATTATAGGGTTTATTGTTTAGGTTTTTAGAATTTTTAATGTTTTTTATGGTTTTAGGGTTGAGGTTATTAGGGTTTAGGGTTAAGGGTTTGGGGATTCGGGTTTAGGATTTGCACATTAAAAGTTTTTAAGGTTTTAGAGTTTACGGTTTAGGGTTTCAAGTTAAGGGTTTAGGGGTTAGGGGTTAAAGTCCCACATCAATATCTTTACATGAAATCACTCAAAGGAGCCCTATAAAATTTCCATAGGTATTGCAGAATATTATTTAAAGTCCCACAACCTTTAAATTTATTTTTTATAATTTGTAACTATTATTAAATTTTTTATAATTTATAATTATTAATTTTTTATCTAAGTGCACTGTCGCTCACCTCTCTCACATCAATTTTGTGACTCTATGGATAAAAAAATCATATAAAGATCCTTAAGTTTAACGATTTAACATTGTCTACGTTTACCATGTAAATAAACTAAGTTGAACTTATGGATTAGAATCTTGACAAGATAAAAAAATAATTTTGTGATAAAAATAATGATGGAACTTTTAATTATGAGTTGAGATGAATTTTGATAATAAAAAAAATGGTAGAGTTTTTAGTTAGGTAAATTTGTATTGAAAAAATAAATAAATAATTTGGAAAGAATTAGATAATAGAATTTGATAGAATTATAGAAAGATTTTATTCAAAAAGAAAATATTTTATTAATTACATTAAGATAAGATTCTATTTTAAATTTATACAAAAATGTAATATGATTAAAACGGATAATCTGTAAGACTTCCTCAGGCACACATAGGGCATGAATTTTTAAAAAGAAATAAAGAAATGAAATAATAAAACACAGAAGAAATGAAATAAAACAAAGAATACAAAATTAAATACAAAAATAATACAAAAATAATAAAAAATGTTTGAATTATACAAAAACAAAAACAACTAAAAAGTGGTTACCCATATTGCTAAACCATCACATATTGTAGCATGGTTGGATTATATGAACAGAATGCATGAATATAACATTTGTTAACTACAAATTTGGAGGTCCCACATCAACTCTCTCATCAATTCATTGAGTAGGCATTATAAACGCCTTTCATTGAGTAGGCATTATAAACGCCTCCAAACAATATAAGTTTTATGTCATATGGACACAATGTTATAAATTTGCCTCAAACAAATAAAATTTTTCTATGTTATAGTGTTTGCATAAGGTTTTGTTTTTTATTTTAGTGCGAAAATTGAAAGTGTGAAAAAAATTCTTTTTTGATGAAGAAAGTGTGAAAATTGAAACAAAAGAAATGCAACTAAATACAAAAAATAAAGTGCAAAACTTGAAAAAGAAAATAGAAACAATAAGACAGAATAAATTAATAAAGATGAATACAAAAAAACAATGTAAGTAAAAATGAAAAGTCTAACGAAAATAAGAAATAAATTAATAAATAAAGAAATAAAATTTCTAATAAATAAAGACGAATACGACAGGGAAAATAGCAAAGCAGGGGAGAGAATCTCATTTTGCTAGCGACAGCCTTTTAGAAGAATTGTAAAAGGCAACTTAACCTTCGGGGCATAGAATCTAATATTACCATCCCTCTCTATACACTAATTCCATCCCCAATCACCAACTCTTCCCCTCTTGAAGAACAAATCCCATTCTGCCACGAATAGTTGACAATCCAGAGAATATGCTTCATCAAGAAGGTATGCTTCAGGATCCAGCGCTTGTATCATTTCCGCATTGTTCCATCACCGGAGGCAGAAGAAGAGCAAGTCTGCTCTTGTATCTTGCAATTCGTTGCAATCTTTCTTCCCTCAATCTGTGGGCGAGAACAAAAGTTCATAATTGTCATTCCGTTCCAGATAAAAGTAAATAGTTCTCATGACTGGTGAACATGCGAAGACCTGGAGCATGCAGAGGTAACTGGGAAGAGTAGAGCCCTCACTATAGTAGTTGAAGCTCATATAAATCGATGTATCAAGCCAATAGGGTTTAAGGGATGAATAACTTTTAAACTGAAGTACCCTTAGTTACAATTTTGTTTCCTTCCCACCCACAACAATATGCATACTAACCACCACTTGCTAAACCATTTTTAACTCATACTTCCCAATTATTCTCTCTCGAACATCAAAACAAAAAAGAAACTCTCTAAATTTTCAAAACGACAAAACAATCCCCATTCCACCACACAAGTAAAAATCAATTCAGCCATTCATGTTCTCTCCCACATGAACCAGTGAGAATTTACCGAGTCAACTGAATGATTAACAAAATCCTACATTACATTTACAATACTTATTACCCACTTCTTAGGGCCAACCTCCTTCTTAGACCCAAACTCCTGTAGTTTGAGTGTCTCCTTACATTATATGGCCAGTTCAACAGATGGAGATGCACAATTATGGGTCTTGGGATATTTGTCATCGGATTGCAACACAAACAAACCAATTTAATTGCTCTAAGAGTATAGTGCTCATCTTCAATGGTGAGGAAGGAGTCTCTCAATCTAACATGCGTTAGATCCCAAGTGTATTGACCTGGTTGTTTGTCAGAAAGATATGTGGGTGCTGTATTGGGGGCACGTTGTCTTCTGCCACACAAACGATTGTACGATAAAACCAGTTCCAAGTTTTAAGAGATCTTTTGGAAAACTATCATGAACATGACTACAGTTCACCTTTTTGTGATTCACGAATCTCTCCTACAGTTCCCCTGTATTTATAAAAGAAAAAAGGGTTCAAGAATTCGCTGTCCACATGCGGAGGAATAGCAATAAGGATGACAAGTTATTGGGATTAATTCTCCTAATCTAAGTTCCTGGATTATACGAAGGTGGCTTCAAGGAGTGAGTCATCAAGACAAGGTGAAGTTCAACGCTTGTCTCCTCTTCATAGTTAGCAGGAAAAGTTTGACATGATGCCTACTTGGATGTTGGACAATTATCATATGTTTTTGTAACATGATAGAACAAGCGATAAAGGTAAACGAACTGAGTTACTTGCTTTTCTAGAACCCTTAGAAGAAGACAAAACAAAGGATTAAGTTGAGGAAAGAGAAATTTGTCCAATGGTGTCGACTGTTATGGTGACTTCTTGGAATGTGAAGGGACTCTCCAGCACTTTCACTAGAGGCAATGTGAGATGCTTATTGACTCAAGGATAGATATGTTTCCAATGTGCTGCAAGTTGAGGGCTTTACAAAACAATCATGTATGGGCTTTAAAGTGGGGTTTATGGACCAAAAGATGATAACTCGCAATATAGATTATGGAAAGAATTGCATTATTTCATGTTGATGTGGGATATACCAGAAGACACTTCAACGTGGTAAAATTTCCATCCAAAAATCTTTGGAAACTAAAATGACTTCAGCAATGAGTGAGTTTTCTAATGCTAAGTGGTTGTTGCAATATCATTGATACCCACTTGGATGTGGTTGTTGCAATATCATTCATCCCCACTTGATTGTGCTCGTTTTGGTTCTCTAGCCATAAAAAGGTTCCCACATTGTCTTCTATTATCGTCTTTTTCTGCAATTGATTGGAAAGACTATTTTCAAGGGATTCATCAAGTCCTTGTACCCAAGATTACCTATGATAATACCCCTACAATTGTCCATGTTGGCTGCTATAGTTAAGAGGAAAGATGCCTTTCATACCAGAAATATGTGGTTAGAGATGGAAGGCATTCTTGATCTTTATGAAGTCTCCCCAAGCAAGTCTATTGATGTTTTAGGCTGCCACAGTTTCAATTCGGAGAAAAATTTTTCTAAAGTGCAAGCTTAGAGAGTGGAATACAGATGTCTGCAGCCATTTAGGACTAACATGACCAACTCAGTGAATAGGTCAAGCTTTTGAATGCCCAGCTCATCTCATGAGTCATGACCTTTGGTGATAGACTAGAAAGGATTGAAGTAAAAAGCGCTCTCCTTGATTCATAAATGTATTGACAACTTCTATAATCAAATAGTCAAACAACATTAAAATGAAGAAGAAAACACCAAATGTTTTCTTTATCCCAAAAAAAATGCTTTAATCAAATGGAGTTTAGAGTTGTTCATAGCACCAGAATCAATGGCAGTATCTTGTGAAAAATGCAACTGTACATAAATTGTACCACAAACAGCAACTTTCAAAGCTATTTCTTGATGGCATCCTTCATGATTCTATCAGTTTTGAGTATGCAATCAATCTAGAGGACTTCTAGGAAGAGGAACTTTGGAAGGCTATTCACCAGCTGATAAGGAGAAACCACCAGGTTGGCACAGATAATATTAATAAGTTCAGTGTATTAGCTTATGAAGCTTTTACAGGATTCTGGAATAAGTTCTTGCTCCAAGGTCAAAGATGCAGCTCTTATTGCCGATGAATTTATTGATTCTTATCTGAAATCAAATCAAACGGGGTTTTCGTGTAAACTCAATATTGAGAAGGCTTATGATTATGCTTCATGGCAGTCACTTATGGTTACTACAAAGAAATTGGCTTCCCTACAAAGTGGAGAAACTAGATTTTCTTCAGTATATCAATTGTTCAGTGTTCAATGTTGTCCCCAAGTTTCTTTCTTATTTCTAACGGATTGTGCCAAGGTAATCCTCTTTTACCCTTCATTGAAGTGATGGAGACTCTTAGCAGATTGGTGGATAAAGAAATCAAGTTTAACCTCTTGGAAGGTAGTCTTTTACTGAATAGTGAACGACATTAGATCTCAGATTTTCTCACGGTATTCATGAGAACGTGCGAATTATGATCTTTGTTTCTGCCTGTGTATATGGCTGGCATCAACATGGGTTCCTTTCAATTACACATTTGAAAAGAGAAAAATACTTACTTTCATTCCTCCACTGCTACTAGAAACTCACCACTGCACAACAGTTGTCAGAAATGTCTTCATTCGTGAATTTGGTTTCAATAAAAACACCCAATCTGCATCTCATTAATCAGCATTCTGTCTATTTTTTGAAAAATTCTGTTGCCATGCTCTTGTTTATTGCCAGGCTCATGTATATTGCTCCACATGAAGTTCAGTAATATTACTTGTGAACTTTATGTTAGCCAAGCCACAATCCAATAAATTTGAGCTGAAATCCACAACTTATGCCCATTCACGTGTTGATCCCTAGTTCTGTCAAGGCCAACTAGATTAGTGAAATCACCCGAAATAAGCCAATGTCTTATCAATATTATGTATTAAAATAAGCTGCTAATTTTGTTGTATGGCTTTGTATATGCCCCTGCCTATGCAGGTTGACCTTAGTTTTCAACAATTCCAGAAAGGATAACTTATTCTTGAATAACATATTCCATAATGCCTCCTGTTACCTCGGCACATTAAAGCCGCCAATGTTCCGCACATACTGACATGCTATCCATGTTCTATGGGAGGGTATAAGGGCTCCTCATCTCTATAAACAGCATGTACAGTATGTCCCAAAGATCGTAAACTAATTACTGTTAGTCACCTCTACATCCTGACTGATTCTGGGTCTGCTTTGTACCAGAATGAATTATTGCTCCTGTTTGAGCCGACTCCTAATCCACCTGCTCTTTGATGGAGTTATCATTCTCTGCTCGAGGTCTTTCAATTGTTTCTTTCCTCACCCAATTTGTTCTCTGCGCTTTCCTGCACTCTTCATTTTTATGCCCAACAACTTATCTTCAGCGCTTTCCTGCTTCAATAACTTTACAGTATCACCAATAAAAGTCACAACCTCATGAACTGTAATCTCAATCAGTAATCTAGAATAACTCAGACTCTTCTTATCCTACGTTAGTTAATTAGTCTCTTTTGTCCTGTGTCAGTGTATCAGTCATTAAGACCTTGCCCAACAGACTTGCTACTTTAATGAATTGTCCATTACTCCAGAGTTTGAGATTTGGTCCTGGAAACCCATATTGACAAATTGCTGATAGCATCTTTGTCGACCTCTGTTTCCAGTCGCTAAGGTTTCACAATCAGTGGCTTTTTATGAAAGTACAAACACCTGTTGAGTGTTTCACCCCATCCTTTTCAAAGCATTTGGTATCTTCTCCAAGCCTCCTCTCAGATTCATCTGCCCAAAGGTTGATTGAGATCTTCTCAAATCATTAATCCAGCTCGCAATCTTCTCTGTTCGTACTTCGATTACATCCTTAGCATCAAGCGAAATCTTAGATATTTCCACTCTCCTGAACAAGTTGCTCCAATCCATTATTCGGTTGGTTCACACTCATTTGACTTTGATTCTGACTTGATTGTTTTTACTGATTTTGTTTGAATTTATGTATTGATCCACCCTGCTTTTTCCTTTTCCATAGCTGAGCTTTTTGCAAGGTTGATTTCTTGGTTTCACTCTCAATCATTAACATATCCTTTTCTTAAAGTTGCTGCCTTTGTTTAGTGAACAGCCCATCCCAAGGGGAATACACGCATCTCAAAATGTTAAAGGTATTTAATGTGCTTCTAGGTCGACATTATCTTTCTTTAAGAAAATTATGTTTAAACTAAAATTATGTTACGTAGTTGAGTGTTTAGTACCGAGAATTTTATTCTCATTTTCGTTTGTTTTATTATTTTCAGTTAGCAACTAAATGGATATGGCGCTATTTAAGAGTTTGGAATGACCCCAAGAACATATTTTCATCAATATTCTTAATTATTTACGTCTTCTTTTTCTTTTCTTTTTTTGGAAAATAAATTCCACACTTCCATCAAGAAAAGGATAATAGCTCTGGATTATAAGCAAATTTAGAATAATGAAAGAGTATTATGCCGAGTGGAAATCAAAGCTTTTTTTCAAGGGGGATAGACTAACTTTATTGAACACACGTTGTGGAGCCTGCCTATCTACTTTACGTCTTTATTCACTATTTCCACTAGCATTGCTAGTCGTTTAGAGAAAATCATGAGAAACTTTCTTTGGAATATCAAATAGGATGAAGTTTGTAATCCGAAGCAAGAGGGAGGGCTTGGCATAAGACCTCTTCGTGAGCTTAGTAAAGCTTAGAAGGTTTGTAAAGGAGGACGGTACTCTGTGATTAAGGCAAAGTATGGGGTTGATTTGGGATGTTAAAGCAAGAAGAGTTCTCATGCACATGGAGTTGGTTGCTGAAAATCTATCTATCTTAATGGGTTTGGAGCGCTTCAAATCCCTAATGCATTTTGAGGTGAAGAATGGCTCAAAGGCATTGTTTTGGCATGATGTTTGCTTAGAGGTTTGCAAAAGAGGAAGGTGCTCTGTGGAAAATTGTGATCAAGGCAAAGTATGGCATTGATGATTTGGGATGGTAAAGCAAGAAGAGTTCTCGTGCAAATGGAGTTGGTTGCTGGAAATCTATCTGACTATCTTAGTGGGTCTAGAGTGCTTCATATCCCTCGTGCATTTTGAGGTGAAGAAGGGCTCAAAGGCATTGATTTGGCACGATGTTTGCTTTGAGGTTTGCAAAGGAGAACGGTGCTATATGGAAAAATGTGATCAAGGCAAAGTATGGGGTTCATGATTTGGAATGGTAAAGCAAGAGGAGTTCTCGTGCACATGGAGTTGCTTGCTGGAAATCTATCTAACTATCTTAGTGGGTTTGAGGCACTTCAAATCCCTAGTGCATTTTGACGTGAAGAATGGCTCAAACGCGTTGTTTCGGCATGATGTTTGCTTTGAGGTTTGCAAAGGAGAACGGTGCTCTATGGAAAAATGCGATCAAGGCAAAGTATGGAGTTGATGATTTGGGATGGTAAAGCAAGAAGAGTTCTCGTGCACATGGAGTTGGTTGCTAGAAATCTATCGGACTATCTTAGTGGGTCTAGAGCGCTTCAAATCCTTAGTGAATTGTGAGGTGAAGAATGGTTCAAAGGCGTTTAGCAATGATGTTTTCTTTGAGGTTTGCAAAGGAAGACAATGCTATGTGGAAAAATGTGATCAATGCACAAGTATGGGGTTGATGGTTTGGGATGGTAAAGCAAGAAGAGTTCTGGTGCACATGGAGCATGTTAGTTGCTGCAAATCTATCTAACTATCTTAGTGGGTCTGGAGTGCTTCAAATCCCCACTGCATTTTGAGGTGAAGAATGGCTCAAAGGCATTATTTTAGCTTGATATTTGGTGTAGGGATCGACCTCTTAAGGATCAATTCCCGGATCTTTTTAGGATGGCTTGTGTAAAGGAAGCAACGTAGAGGAGGTGGATCGATTCCCGGATCTTTTTAGGATGGCTTGTGTAAAGGAAGCAACGTTGATTTCATGGAATGGTGATTTCATGGAATAGTGACAACAGCAATTGGAACTTGCCTCTATGAAAAACCTTTACGATTGGGAGAGGATAGCATCTAGTTTGTTGCTTTTACTTGCTAACAAGGACATTTTGCCTCACATAAATGATGAGATTGTTTAGCCACATGACTCAAAGGGGTCTTTCACCTCAAGAGTTTTGTATCACACATTTTGAAGCTTCAAATAGCATAAATTTTCCTACCAAGTCCATTTGGAAAGCTAAAGCTCCCACTAAAGTTAGCTTCTTTGCTAGGCAGCCAACAAAGTAAAGATTCGGACAGAGGACATAATTAGAAGAAGAAATTTCAGTGGTCTGAGTTGGTGTTGTGTGTTTTGGGGATGAAGAATCTGTGGATCATCTTCAATCTCCTCATGCAGTATCGGAGGGTTTCTTCGTTCTGGCATTTATCTATCTTTGACTAGGGTCAGTTAGGTCCAACCATCTAATGCAAAAGATGTGTTGGTGGCTTGGATGTGAAGGATAAAGAGTCAGGTTCATGGAGTTTGGAAAATGGTTACTTAGGCTATATGGTGGGAGGAAAGAAATCGACGAACTTTTAAGGACAAACTATGTCCTTTCAAGACTTCAACCTCTACATTTTTAGACTGTTGTATAGTTCGTGTGAGGGCATAATATTTTTGTATTTACCCCTTTTGTAAATGGTTGACATCCCTTTTGGTGTCTTATCAATAAATCTCTTGATTATTTCAAAAAATACTTACTATAAAAAGCAGTATAAATCATCAGCATGAATGTATGCGTCACATATGTGATGCGTTTTCCTTTGCCTTGCATTTACGCATTTTTACAACAAAGTTCAGCCTATTAATGCCATGCACTATCCCAAAGGCTCTCACAATCCTCTTTCTCAGCTAAGCCTAAATGCAATGTTGTAAAGAAAGCTAGGCAGTGGTTGATATATTGAAATGATCCTGTTTTAAAAACTCATGCAACATTGATAATAAAATAACCTACACCAACACCACCCGCATCATCAATACCACCACCTTAGAGGTCAAAGTTGTACCTACAGATGGTAACTGGTGACAACGTTTGGCATAGTAAGTCATATGAGAATGTAGCATGACAAATGACATTAACCATATCATACAGATGCAAAAATCAGAGGAAATACCTTGCTCGAACTCTCTTAGAACGCTTAATATGCCTTTGTAACAGATCGTTTGCACTCAAATTCTCTATTGATTCCTCATCCTGCAAGCGTAAGAGGACTTAAGTGCAGTGCAAGCCATGTATCACTTAATTTCTCTTCGGCAAAACTAAGATCAATTAGGATGGAATTCAAATGAACATGATATAACAAATCAAACCATTAAAAGTCAACAATAGATGAAAAGGGGTGGAGGATAAAGAACATGGAAGACAGTTCTTTAAATTTTTCTAAAACGTACAAAAAAGTAACACTACTTGCATCCAGCAAACAGAAAGTCCATGTCATTGACATAGTATATCTCCGGTTTATTTGGATGGCAGAACACCTAACAAATACCAATTACAGCTGAAGAAGACAAGATGTCCCCAGTAAATCAACCAACCAGGCAAAAAGGCCTATAAACCCGATATAGGATTGTTAAAAGCCAGAGACTCATTGAGTTGAAAGCTTCGGAACCCTTTCCCAATAAAGTGGCCGTACAACCACTGCAACCACATTTACTAATCTTCGAGGATTTTAGCATGATCCTTGACAGTACACTACAAAAGAATGCATTCTTCCAAGGTCTATATAAAGTTCCTCATCCATTATTATCCTGAAGTCCAAAGATCTCCTTGAGCTTGATAAATAGAGCCTATGCATGACCCAAACTTCCCAAACAGTAAGCAGCCTTCCCTGTAAGCTAGCAAGATCATAACATACAAATACACTATGGATTATTCACCATTGCACCAAACAACTAAAAAGATATATGGTGATACAAATCTTTCTTCGGCTCTATATCTACCCTTTTTTAATCAAAAGAACAGGGTATGTAATATATCATATTGCTATAAATAAACATACACATTTTTTATTGCTAATCATGGATAATATCCGACTCCCCCTCCTCCCAAGACCTCTCTTGTAAGTCATATGGTTGGAGATGGGCTAATGCATGTGCACAAAGTTACAAACTCGGTTCACATGAGAACACGAAATGAACACAAAAGACAAACTAAAAAGCAAATATCCAAAATAAATAAACCTAGCAGGTTATCAGGACACAATCTTGTTCTTTGCTTGGTGATGATTTAGAGGAGTCCCCTTCAACAATTAGCCCCCTGAAGCCATGATCCCTTGCCTTTTTCAATACAAGCAAACAAGCCCTAGCCTCTTCGAGCTCCACGATTGAAAAATCACTTCCCTGTTTGACACCAGACAGAACCACCTCACCCATATGGCCACAAATCACATAGTCCCATCCAGCCCCAACTTCCCTAGTTTTCTAGCATCAAAATGCAGGTGTAGATCCTTGATGATGACTTTCCCTATGCCTACTCGCTGACATTTCACTTGCATAGGCTTTGTTCAGACAAAATATTTCACAAAACTTGCTCGTTTGAATGAAACTGCAAGATGTCAAGTCGAAACACTTGCTAAGATACAGCCTAAACAGGGAAAGATAAAGAAAGACTAACAAACAGGATGCTCTCAGAGCAATTCCAACACTGAACCACTGAATCAAATAAACCACAACACTTCGATAATGTTCTCAATTTTATTCAATCAAGTCTGCTCTTCCTCATTGGGTGTGTTTGGGAAAACTTTCGGATTAACTTTTTCTAATAATCTATCAACTTTCTTTATCTGTAGTTTGGTAAAAATAATTTGGAAAAAAGCTGATTCTTTCAAAAGCCAACTTTCTTAATTTTGGGAAGTTGAGAAGCAACTTCCCACATCAAAATTTCACCAGAAGCTAAGGGCAATTAATGATTTAATTTAAAATTACCCTCTATCTTTAGTCTAAATTCCTCTTAAACCAGTTATAAAACTTTCACACCTTCTGTCTTCCGCCTTTCTGGTCTCTTGGCTGCCACCTCCCCATCCCCGCAGAAGACCCGACCCTATGCCATCTGCAAGCTTGAGTCCTTATAAATTCAATGGCTCTGCCCATCTCCGACTTAAACTATCTCTCCTTAAACTTTTCAATTGAGAGAAAAATTCAGATATTTCTCCATAAATTTAAGGTTGTTGATGAGAAATAGAGCTTGAACACAACAACCTAATCAAAGCATTGTTCCCAGTGGTCTTCCTCAACAGCGACCCAAGCATGTCCTGCTCTCACGACATGGCTAAGGTATATTGATACAAGAAGAGGAGAATGTTTTAAAAATTAAGCGCTTATACAATGACCTTTAATCACAATTACCTTCATTGCTCATTCTGTTATCACCTTCTCTAATCTTAAATTTCAATTTCCTGACTTTAGTTCAAGTCTCAAATCCAGGAACATCTAGTGAGGCTAGCCCTATTAATGGCAATTTTGTTGAGGCAGTTGGGAACCAGAAGCTTGAGTCATCGGGCTGTATCACTAATCTACTAAGGGCCTTGTGATAGTAGTAAATTGGCGGTGGGTGAGGATAATTCTTCTCAAATTAGCCAAAGTACAATTACTGAAATGGGTATTGAGACTCTAGCGGAAGCATGAAAAGGTCTCGAGGCAGAAAGATTAACTAAGTTACAGGGTGGGAGGCAAGAGATTGTTCATGAGTGTGATACATGCAAAGGATAAAATGACATGCAAAATGTGACAAGGTGTTAAATGTCTACAATTAATTCATCTTCGAATCGGCCGAATTCACCAGTGGAACATGAAAATGAAGATCAATCTATGGTTATTAGTGATGCACTTAGTGAAGTGAACTAGCAGTCCAATGGAGAAATGTAGCCAGTCTGAAATAGAAGATGCTCATTCTGATCTTGTTCAGTCTTTAACCGACTCAAGATACCTAAGAGGATGAGTTCCAGTTTGCAAGAAAATCTAAGGCAGCTTACAGCATGATTGAGCAAGGCATACATGGTTGTTCGAGCTCAGAATAACGACTGTTGCAGTTCGAACAGTCATGTTATGGATGAAGATGATCAAGGGCTAACGCATGAAGAAATTGATGTCAGCACCACAAGTATGGTTGACTTAGAGGCTTGTGGGACTCACTTGCAAGATGAAGGGGGAATCATGGCCAATACTGTCTAATTCTGAGCACAATCTGAGAGTAGGCAAGGAAGGAGGAGCCACCGTAGATGGAAGAACTATCGGCCGACACAAAAGACAAGATTCGCGAAAAACGTTGATGAGTCAACTACAGAAGTCAGAGGTACGATTCTAAGTTAATTAACTCTTAACTCAATTGATTGGTGCAAGGAGGATTGAGCAATCATGGTAAGAGATTTATGCGCTTGGTACATGGTGACTGTTATCAACCATCGAAATACTATCAATGGGACTCACTATGGAAAGAGGAAGATCAATGAGTTGCAGTTGAATGAGGATAAGTTTGGATGATGATAACTTAATATTTACAAAGCAAGTTCTTTGCAGGAAATGACGAGGGATGTATTATGTTTTGTCAAACTGTCATCATGTACTGTAAGTCAATAGGTGTAGGTATAGGTCATAAGAATATGTTTGTCATTGTCCTTTTCTATTTTAATATACTTGTGTTACCTTTTGACCAAAAAAAAATCAAAAGTCAATATTTACAGTGCAAGGCCGAAATCATCAAGTTAAATTTGAATTTTGATAGTCTATTGAAGAAGAGTGCGCATGGCAGTCAAGGACTCAAGGTAGAGCATGAAAAAGGGGAACTTCAGGAGAGAAAAAAAATGCTCCCTTAAACCTGTTACAGAGATCATTGAAAGGCATATAGCTTAATGTTTGGGTTCTGTACTTATCTTTTCAGTTAAAAAATCATGTTATACAGGTTATAGGTACAAGTTTTGATCGGTTGATATTTATTTCAAGTAGATTGATGTTTACATTTTCAAATACCCTAGTTTGAAAAAAAAATAATAATGGTAGAATTTTGCTCCCAAAAAAGTACTTTAATTGATGTACAAAGTAAATAAATGTATTGTTACCAAGCACTCAACTAGCTTCTTTATCCAGCAACAGCCCAACTACAGACAGCCTCAAATTAATTACAGGGCAGCCACAGTGCAGAGCTTTCCCAAACGCAACCATTATTGTATGAGAGGGTTTATATAAGGATTAATACATCCACAAAACTAAAACTACAAAGGATATAAAATAAGTAGAAGATAAAACTAAAATAGGATAAGTGATAATTACGATCCTAAAAAAGAATCCCTAGATTCCAAAATTTCTGAATTCTTCCTAAAACAAATATTTCCAAATTAGCACTTCAGAGATATTGCATCACTCAATGTATAAACTAGAAAGTGAATCTAGATCACCAATCCTTAACAACGAAGGAACTTGGGGAGATTCAGCCAGCCAACTCGTACATCCAATAACTTTGCTTTAATCTTTTTGGGCAAAATCCTTCCCTTAGCTAAATAATAGTGATTTTTTCTTTCAAACCATCTGCTAAGCACATTGGGATATCTTCTGAAGATATTCTTGAACCACCCCATAAAGCACCTAATTCCTAACGTTTTATCTCTATTAGTTGAGCTCTACTCATATTTTTCCCATGGCCTTCACAGTATTCCACAAGCACAAACCATCTCAGTGCTCTCATTTCAGCCACAAATATGTTATGGACTTGTACACATTAATTGGCCAGCACTTGAAGCCATATAACATTGCAATCCCAAAGCTAGCAAGATACAACTTCCCCCTTTCTCTTAGTAAGGTAGCCCATTAAAGGCCACATTTCCACGGGGACATCCCAGCAGAAAAAGGCATGTGAGGCAGAGAGAGGTTACCGAGTGAGGAGAAGAGAACTCCCCTTGCCTCTAGTAGCATTTGAACCCTATTTTTTCCAATAGGTGGCATAAATTTTTCCCTTTGGTGGGCAAAAATATAATTAGAGGAAAATTCCAAAACAATGCTATGAGAGTTCATCAACACTAACAAGGCAAAGATACTAGTTGAAACCATTTCTAACCCCAAGGCAAAGGTCATTCAATATCAATAAAGGAAACAAAAAAGAAACAGTATTTGAAAATAGTCACTAGAACCAACCTGTTCAATTTCCGTCTCATCCTCACCCTCCTTTCTCTTCAGTGGAGAAGATTCAGACATAGGCATTGGCAACGGCTTTGGAAGAGACTTTACAAAATCCGCATATTGTAGCTAAAAGTTCAAAAACAAGTAAGCAACACTGCAATGCATGGAAGATGAGTTCTCAAGGCTACTTCAACATATATCAACAAAATCATTTCACGGCTAAATCTAGCTTCGAAATCTTCAACTATGTAGTGTATGTTGCAAAAAGCAATCCAGTTTCTACTTCTAGCATCAGCAGTTCAGCACTAGATAAGGAACAAGAATTTAACACCAATGTTCCACATAAGCACGATCTTCTCGTCTACATCACACAAACCATTTGCAACAATATTGAAGCAAGATAAGAATAAAGGAGAAATTAGAAGATATGGGTATATCTCTATATTAGTAGATGTGCAATACATTTTGTTATTTTTTATTATTTTCGAACGTTTATTATTGGCATATTTTAAGATAGATAAAATAAAGATATTTACTAGTACTTTATTGAGATTTAGTAGTACTTTATTGAGATTTAGTTTCCTAGTCCATTAGGATAATATAAGGTTATATATTTTTATCCTTTTATATTTTATATCTTATGTTTACGTTTCCTAATATTAGCTAATCTCTTAATTATATAAATCCCCTTATGTAATTGGAGAATTCAGATTATGATTAAAAATTGATATTGAGTTTTGATTTCTCTATGTTGGGATTGCTCTCGGAGCGTCCTTCATCAGTGTATCGTGTAGGAATTGCACTTAGAGCGTCCTACATCAAATTTGATATCAAAGCCTTTTGATCCCGAGATACGGTTACATCGTTTCACTCTGTTTGATTTCAAAATCTTCCCAAAAAAAAAAAAAAAAAAAAAAACTCTTAGACAATAGAGGTTAGGGATGTCAAGTTTATGAGTTATTTCCGGAAGACCTTGTGGAAATTATGTGGAACTACTTTAAAGTTTACCGCCACCTTCCATCCCCAAACAGATGGCGAACCGAGGTTGTTAATCGCAACCTTGGTGAACTTCTTAGATGTGTTGTTGTAGAGAGACAAGGGGCTTGGGATTTGACCTTACCCATTGTTGAGTTTGCATATCCATCGGTAAGAGCCCTTTTGAGGTTGTCCATGGCTATTCTCCACGCACCCCGGCCGACCTTATTCCCTTCCCTGGATCTACATGACCACATTTGCCGACATATTCATGACTTGCATGCTGAGATTCGACGTAAAATTGCTTTGAGTAATGACAGTTATAAGCTTTCCACCGATGCACATCGTAAGGCCGTGAATTTTGAAGTGGGCATTTTGTTATGGCTCGTCTAACGTTTCCCAAACACTCCAACAAAAAGTTCCATGCTCGAGCCATGGGACGTTTCAAGATTATAAAAAATTGGGATCTAATGCATATGCACTTGATCTTCCTATAATTTTGATATTGGTCCTATTTTCAATGCGGAGGATTTCACTCTTCATCGAGGTACCTTTGAGCCTCCTTGTCTTCCTTTTAGTACTCCTCCCGGTACTCGGGTCCCTAGACTCCCTACTTTTGAGGTCGTGTTGGATGATGAGATCGTGTCGTCGACTTGGATCATCGAAGAAGAGTTTCGCACTTACAATCCTACTCTCCTGGAATGGTACCTTCGCCGGAGTCGAGTTCTTTTTCGGTGGGGAGAATGATGCATTATTTCCCAAAAGACATTTCGGGAATATCTATCCCAAGAAACATAGGAAATTTAGAAATTTAGGAATTTTTATTTAGGGAGAATTCTATCTTCTAGTTATTTCCTTATTATTTTAGTTAACAAACATTATTTCATGGATTTTATTATCTTTTAGTTTCCTTATTGTTTTAGGGCTCTTCCCTATTTAAACTCCGCCTTATGCTTTAGAAAGGAAAACTTGAATAATATTGAATTGAATCTTCTAAGTTATTGTGAGTTTCTCGGTGTTGGAATTGCTCTCGGAGCGTCCTACATCAAATATAAATGACCAAAAATACAGCCAAAACCAGAATTAGGAGAAAGACAATTCAGAACGGTAACAATCAATAAGGGGAGGAAAAAAACAAAAAGAACACTTCAACATCGGGAGGTGAGAATGTGAGACAAAACGAAAGCAATAGAATGATAGTCCAGTAACAAGGACAATCTATCTGGGGAGGCAATGAAGGAATTAAAAAATAAAAAGACAAACAAACAAGAAATACGAGGCAAGAAAACTTGAATTTAGGCATCATTTTTCTTAAAAATTAAACCAGCTACTTTAACAAATTCATGCTCTAGTCTTACCACATTACGCTATGCCTATCGGTGTTGGGAAACAACAAATGAAACAAGTTAAGAAATCATCAACCTAAACCTAAACCTAACAAACTGTCTCCTTTTTCTTAAACAAGAAACTACCTTATTGACAATTCGTGCTTTAGTCATATTATATTACGTATGCTTTGTATAGGTAGTGGAGTCTTTTGTATTATGATCGATAAGCAGATAAAGATTACTGCAGAAAATTCTCACAAATAACATTTGAATTGTTAGTTTTTTGAAAGATTAACTGTCAAGCAGATAAACCGAGGTGGTACTCTTTTGTATAATTAATATATTTTTTCGATGAAAGAAACTGAGAAGCATAATTGGCGGAGGTCAATTATCATACATATTCTTGTAGTTCTTTGAAAAAGTTCACACGTTCCCCATGCTGATTCATCTGATAGAATAACAGTGTAGAGGACCAAGGAATATACCTGACTTTCTTCAGGGTACCCATTCCTTAACCATGATCGACAAAGAGCATAAATAGAAGCCCCATCTGATATCCTGACCTATCAATGAGAGGGAAAGACTTATGAACAAGAAGCAAAGACAAAAGATGACTCAAAAAGATGACACACCCTTGTTGAAGCACCAAAGAACTCACTTTATTACAAGTTAAAACATATGGAATGAGTATTGACCATGTTCCAACGAGCCAAGAATTTACTCCCTCTATCCTCCAAAAAAATGCTTACTTTTTACTTTTGAGGTTATCCACTACAGACTTTGACCAATGATGTATAAAAATTTGCATTGATTTATAATATGAAGCAACTGTCATTAGATTTTTTTATAAGTAATGACAAAATATGTATTAAAGACATCAAGGTGTCACAATGTACAAAAGGGTAAAATATAATAATCAAGCCTTGAGGGCTCTGGACAGTAATCATATCAACAAATTCCCAAAAAGTAAACTTTGTACCATAATCAAGAACCTAACTCCAACAGTACAAAGTTCTTGAAATCCTCAAAGGACCTCGCCTCGCCCTCAAAAATCAGGCAATTCCTCTCCTTCCATGTGCTCCACCAAATAGATAACATCATAACTTCCAAACACCTAGAACCCAACTCTTCATCAACCTTCTCTGCCACACCACAAAAACATCTTTTACCTTTAAAGGCTGCACCAACTAACTCCATCAAAGAAAAAGACAAGTTCCATAAAGCAACAAACCCCATCAAAAAATATTTTCGTAATAATATAATTTTGTAACTTTTCCTATTATATAATTCTATAAACCAATGGTCAAAGTGATGCATTGGAGATTGCAAAATGTCAACTAGGGCACCTTTTTTGGGATGGAGAGAGTAAAATGGAGCATGAACACACTTCTGGCTCAGACAATGTTAAGATTTTCCTGACCAAGCATGAGAAAGGGCTTTTTTGTGCAGAATACGGGAGAAGTTCCTGCTGTGGCACACAATGACTGGACCAGCAGACAGGTTGATTCATATATCTTCTTGCACATAAAATAATCCGTAAAAACTGAGGTATAAATTGCTACTGTTCATGTGAATAATTGTTGGATGCACCCATAGGTCCAGATGTCCACTAGCCTCAAGTTGAAGATGCAAGAACTTTCTTAATATTCAATGCAAGCACACATATGTACCTCTTGCACACTAAATTATTGTTACACTGTTGTCATCATTATTGCACCTAGTATTACAATCTTGATTTCACCCATGATGTATCATGCAATCCAAGCCCAGACAAGCATTCCGAGAGCAATGCCTGACGGCTAAGGCCAAGTTTTAAGAGTATCCAAGGCTCAGCCAAGACACTCCATTATCATGAACAGAATGACTTGCCATTCCAACCACATCCAATTTAAAACGGCGATGCCTACTAATAAAAAGAAAGAACTCTAAGCATTTCTTTGGAATAGAAAGTAAAGTGCAAATTTAACACAGTGATAAATTTGGTACAAATTGGTCGAAGTGAGAGATAAATCTGATCTCATCAATAATGAAAGGAAGACATAAAAGTGATCTTCAAAAACATCCAAATAAAAAAGCACACTGCACCAATAACACATGAAATCATCAAAAGCAAAACAGCACCTACATGCAGGAGTATAAGGAACTACATATAGATGTGCACCAACAGTTATATGCACATTCATTACCATTTACCACATCATAAGGTGCAGACTGCAGATCTGTATGCATAATTTCAAGATTCTACATGCATAAACAATCAAACCAAAGGCAATGTTTGCTAACCTTGCGATCTTTAACAGAGACAAACAGATCATCTGTGCCTTTATCTCTGCACAAGGAACCACAGAAAATTATGCCTGTCTCTACCAAAATTAAACTTACGCAACATGAGCAGCATAAGTACATCACTAACATGGGTTCCTCATGGCCGTTGCTGTCTGGAGCAAAACATGGAGATGAAGCTACCTGAAACAAGAAGTTACTAATAAAAAAACATATAGAAGTTCTGAAAAATCAACCGACATCCAGAACTGAAATAGCACCCACAATATAGAGAACTAGAAGACCAATTCAGCTTATGTAAAAAGTGTCTGGATGGCTCTTCAGGAAACCTATTAGATTGCTCTCTGTTAGCAATCGCTAGTTAGAGGATAGGCCCAAGCACAACCAGATAACCTACTACTGGTTCCTATGATTTATTTATTTTTTTGATAAGGAAAAGAGAATGATATATATAATAATTGGAAGGATGCAAAGCAAGCATCCTACAAAAGGAATATATACAACCAAATTGTAGAGTATCCACAAAATCTACAATATCAAAAGAAGATTGGCCAAAATAGTCATTATCCCAAAAGTAGAGTCTCTTGATAAACTTATCCTTAAAGCGAAGAAGAGATGTCTCCATTCCCACGAAGACTCTCCTATTTTTCTCAAACCAAATGCTCCAAAAAATGACATGTGGGATAAGCAAGGCTTTCTTTTCCTTTAGCTTTTCTCCCAAATTAGCCTTCTCAAGCCACAAGATGGTTCCTAATAGAGCTTGAAATAACTCAACAGACTCCCAAACAACTAAAGGCTAACTCCCACGAGCTCTAGCAAAGGGACAATGCCGCAATAAATGATTAGTAGATTCCAAATCAGTTTTACACATAGGACATCTATTCACCAAAATTTGTCCCTTTGTAAATTATTGCAAGTTACAGTACTCCTATGGCAAGCTTCCTAGACAAAAAAAGAAATTTTAATGGCGCCAAAGACTTTCAGATGAGCTTCCACAGTAGATGATTGTCTGAGGGAGTTGTAAAGAGGGAGACCGAACGGAAGTGAGCTTCAAATAGATTCTATTTAACAGAGAAAACACATATATTGTTTTTTGAGATAAGTAATCAAAACATTTGTATAAATAAGAAACCAAGGAGATGTACCAATCACAAAATCATGGAGCCCTCAAGCTCTCTAAACTAATCGTATCAACAAAATCCAAAAATATCAACTTTGTACCATGATTGAAGAACTTGACTCCAACTACACAAAGTTCTCAAAAGATGAAGTTTGAAATCATGAATAGACCTATCCTAGCCCTCAAAAATCCGGTAATTCCTCTCCTTCCAAGTACTCCACCAAATAGCTAGTGGCATTAACTTCCAACACCTAAGACCCAACTTTTCTTCAACCTTCTTCTCCATGCCACCAAAACATATGTTATAGTTTGAGGTTGCACCCAACTAACTCCCGTGAAAGAAAATAACAAAAACCATAACGCAAAGACCCACCAACAATGGACAAAAAGGTGGTTTGCCGATTCTTCCTCCTCGAAACACATGGGAAACCAACTGGCCATATGAAAATTTCTCCTTTTAAGCATGTCTTCCATGGGAATCTTTCCTATGGTGGCCACCCAAACAAGAAAACACACTTTGGGGGAGCTTTAGACTTCCAAATTGCCTCGGCAAGAAAAACAAGATTAGTCAACTCATTATCAACATCACTACAGAAAGAGAAAACACCACTTGAGTCATGGAGCCAAAGAATCTCATCAGCACCCTCGATAGCACCATTTGTATTAGCTAGCAAAGAAGCAAGACTTACGATGCTCTCCTCTTCCGTATCATTGGGGCTTCCCAAAAGCTTTAAATTTCAGTGGCTTTGATCACCATTCCAAGAAACCACTTCTTGTACAGTTGCTTCTTTAAAGCATGCCATTCTAAAAAGATATTGGATCTCAAGGTTGACAGGTTGATCACCGCACCAAATCATGCCAAAACAAGACCCTTGGCCCATCACTCACCTTAAAATGCAAGAGTGAGGAATTGGTCCAAGCCACTTAAAATAGATTTCTGACGACCTACCCCATGAGCATAAGGACTCTAGCTCATGATAGGTTGGGGGTTGATTGAGCACCTGTATGTAAAGTTGCAAAGAGCTTCTGCAAGCTTGGGTCAAGTTCTCATACATTAACGATAGTCACCAGTGTGTTGAACTAATTAACATGCAATCAAAAAGAAGACACAATACTCATTTACTACAACACACTGGAATCACATTCAACATCCAAACTCAATGTTTAAAGTAATAACTCAGACTGACAGCTTCACTTCCTGAAACCAAGCGTAACATTAGCTGATTCAATCAATTAACACCAAGAAAACTTTATGTTCGTAAAGGTACATAAATCCCACCAATAATCATATATAATATTATACATAATAATCAATCACCATAGGAAAAAAAAAAGGCCAAACCACGGTCAGAGGAGAGTGTTAGGGAGGAGGGAAGAAGTTGAATAACCCAAACCTTATTAGAGTGGGGGAGAGAGCAGACTGGAATGCCTCTAATACCGCCAGTGGCAGCGGCAGCGCAGCGGCCGCTGGAACTGAGATAGAGGATATGTGACCGTGAGAGGGAAGCAAATAGGTAGGGCGGAAAGGATAACTGGAGTGAGGCGGCTGAAGCTGGGCCTCGGGAGGAGGAGGAGGAGGAGGAGGATGGTACCCAGGGCCAGCCACAATGGACCGCGCTGCCAATGGATAGACACCAGGTTTGGCGACAGTGACCCTCGGTTCGGGCAACTGGGGCCGCGTTGTTGTAAGCAATCCGCGTCCGGAGGAGGCCAACGGGTATAGAACGGTGGTTTGGGTTTGGGTTTGGGGTTGGGGTTGGGTTTGGATCGTGGCTTGAGCAGTGCCTGTGAAAATCTGTTGCTGGGAGGCTGCAAGTGGGAGAGGAGGTTGAAGCTGGTGGTGGTGGTGGTGCTGGAAAAATTGTGGCCGCTTTGCTTGTGACAGCGGCACAGTTGTCGTCGCCATCGGCCGAGCAGGAGAGGCGGCTGTAGTTGTCGATGCCAAGGAGATCGTTGTTGTGATGGGGTTGGAGGTGGAAATAGTTGTTGAGGTCGTCGAGGTGGGATCTGCGCTTGAGCTAATGGAAGCCATCGCTGCCTCCATGGTTCTCGACTCGTACTCCCCGTTGTTCCTCTCTCGCTCTCTTTAATATCTGCTCTCGCCGGTATCTCTATGCTCTCGGCCTTTGTTGTCCTCGCTCTCTCAGTCTCTACTTTGTCCGCTTGGTGCTCGCTGCTGTCTCCTCTCAACCCCACGGCGACGGCTTGCTCTTCCTCGGTCTCCTCTTTGCCTCGCTGCGAGGCTTGGTGCTCCTCCTCGATCTCCGGCCGGCAAGCAGCCCACCTATACCGGCGACTCTCAGCCTCAAATTGAAGTTAAACTCTAGGTTTTTAGAATTCACGTATACCTCTCAATTTTAGACTTTAAATTTATAAATGTTTGATCTGAAATTCAATTTTGTATTGGGGCATGAGTATTGTAAACTATACCTCTGAACTCATCATATCTTATGTTTTTCTCAATTACTTAAGTCGATCGATCTCTCTCTCTCTCTCTTTCTCTCTCCCCGCCCTCTTCCTCCCTCTCTGTTTCATTCTTTTCAGATTAAGAGTGTTTTTCTTTGGAAATACCATAACAATAATGATCGAAACCGAAAATGAAGTATTGTGGATACCTTCATTGTTGCCTCGATATGTGGCTTGTGTTACTTGGTCTTTGGCTATGGTATCCAGACATGAGCCCACCTATTTTTTGCCCATTTTGCTATGTTTTTGGTCTAAACTTAGACATCAAGTGTCTCGCTACCGTTTGACGGTTGATACTACTAATATCAACTACTAGAGATGGTATAAGTATCTAAGTGGTATATATGCCCATGTTGGCCTGGGCTTGTTGTGGCCTCGTGTATGGGTTTGAAAGAAAAACAATCATCAACAGTGAACGGTGTAGTCTTTTTCTTTTTGATAGGTAAGCTACCACGGCCCACGGGCCCCTGCGCATAGCTACCCCGGGGTGGGAAGGCTGAAGGGATGTCGACTTGTTGGCCCACAACGAGAATTCCTCGTACTAGATAATTCTGCTACCCCAACTTATACTCGAATTTCCCTCTAAGAAGGATGACTTACGCCTTTGGGCATTAAATTCTACTTATGCACATTTCAAGGTTTTGATATATCATTCTGGACTCATTATCTTGATAATTGATAGATAGTCATTATAAAAACAGATCCGAGCTTTTAAAATTTAGTTGTCACTTATTTCATCCATTTTAATCTAGTCATACATCAAATTATAGGTTTTTTAGCTTAAGAGCCTCCATGGTATAGAAGAGGAGAGGCCATCTAATGGAGCAGTTGGCCCTCGGTTCCGGACTTCGAGTATGTGTCCACTCTTTTATTAGGATCCCGTGAATGTGATCCAAGCTTTTTGAATAATTTTCCATGCCCAAGTGAACTCTTTTGAATTGCAGCTATCACTCTTAAGTGTGTTGGGGCATCAATTGGAGAGGAGCCTCCATTGACAAAGAAATTACGAGCTACAACTACTCGTAATATTCTTTCTATTTTCCCCCTCATTCTTTCCGGTTTCTTGTTGACCATTTGCTTCTTCTCTCCCCAAGTGAACAACGAGTTGGATTTATGCTCAAATTTTGAATTCTATTTCCCCGGTTTTTATTTTTGAAATTTTTTAAAAAATTGCCTTGTTGATAACTCTGCTGATTTATGTGTATTTTTATGCATGTCAACCTTTTAAGGTTAGCAAGCTGAAGAGTCTTTGTGAGAGCTTTTTCAAGTTGAAATCCATCAAGTTAAAGTTATTTCTCCAGGAAGAGGTATGTCCGAGCGTAATCGATATTCATTCTGTTTGGCTTAACTATAACGAAATTTTTAAAAAATGATATGTTTCCCCAAAAGTAGGTTATATTTTTTGTGGGGTCCAAAAAGTAGGGTGAAATTTGAGTGGAGATATAGGCCGAGATTTTCCCAAGTTCTTTATTTATCGGAATGTTTTAGAGTTATCTATATGTATCTAGATATTTTGAAGTTTATCCATATCTTCTATTTTGTATTCCAAATCTTAATTTATTTGGGCAGGAATAATAATTACTCCCAAGTTTATATTAGATCTTCCAAATTTGATATTGGTATGCTTTAATTTATCTTTATTATTCAGATTGTTGCATATATGTTCAAATTCTTCTAGATTTATACGAGATGTAGACAATGTATATTTGTTTCTGCATATTTAAACGACAGAGAGTTAGAATAGTCACATTTCTTTTTTAAGAAAAGAAATGGTTATTTATATGAAGATAATAGGCCATTGGCCAATTTTCTTCTTCTATTGTCAACAGTGGCCTCTCATTCAAGTGAGCGACATTGTTTGGACTAATAAAAGAGAGAATACGCTAAAATCCCCCTTCTGCGCACCGGGGGTAGCAACTAGTTTCTAACTTCTTGAATTGATGAAGCTTCATAATTTTCTTATGTACAGTTAGTGAAGTTGAACCATACCCAACAACCTTACTCAAATTGCTGAAATAAAAAGACTGACAAATTATCTTACCCAGCCAATCCGAGACTAGACGGAATAATTTTGGTAAGGTTGATGGGGGTTAGTTGGGTGCAACCTTTAACGATCAAAGATGTTTTGGTGGCATGGAGGAGAAGGTTAAAGAAGAGTTGGGTTCTAGGAGTGTCGAAGTTCATGCCATTAGCTATTTGGTGGAGTACTTGGAAGGAGAGGAATTGCCAAGGTCCTTTGATGATTTCAAGTTTTACTATTTGAGAACATTGTATACTTGGAGTCAAATTCTTGATCATGGTACAAAGTTGACTTTTCAGCATTTTGTTGATTACTATCCTAAGGGCTTGATTATTTTGTGTTTGCCCCTTTTTGTACATGGGTGACACCCATTTGGTGTCCTTTAATACATATTTTGTGATTACTCATCAAAAAAGAAAAATAGCATATTGAACAGAAAAGCATTGGACCTAGATATTACTGATCCAAAAAGAATATGATGTGATCCAAACATTCAATCAAAGTCCGACGACTTTAAGGAGATGTGAATTTGTAACATTACCTAATGTGAATGACCTGTTTGCTAGACAGCAGATCCTATTTACTAGGATCATGGATAATTCGGGTAAAGGATTACGGTAGGAGGATGCGGTTGTTTTTAATTATACAATTTAGTTTGATATGGCTTCTCAATTGGGATAGTGGTGTTTGGGATCTTCCGAAGGTGCTGCTATTGTAGGCTATGTTACTTCAACTCTTCATTTTGCCCGTGTCGGGCACTTGACACCCGGACATGGGTATAAATGCTTGACCTTTCATTGGTCCAAAAGCGTGCAAGATTCTTTATAAAATTTCCGAATGTGAAGCAACCATGTCAAGTGCTCGACACTTCAACATGGTTATGGTGGTATGACCAAGTCCAAGTAAAACAGATTGTGGGTAAACGGAAAACGTATAGACAGTGTGGATGGACACTTCCCTTATTTATCTAGGCTAATGTTCTGGGATTAGATGA
Organism: Talinum fruticosum; assembly: GCA_021018815.1. Taxonomy (NCBI): domain Eukaryota; kingdom Viridiplantae; phylum Streptophyta; class Magnoliopsida; order Caryophyllales; family Talinaceae; genus Talinum; species Talinum fruticosum. Next base: position 6,336,074 of record JAITYX010000004.1, on the reverse strand, counting down.
ATATTGTAGCTAATATGAGCATTCCCGGTTCTCATGCTCAAGACTCAACGATAACTTTCAATGTAAGAGAGATTGATGCCAAATTATGTTGTTCTATTTGCTTGAAGTAGGTGGAGTTGAAGGGCTTGATTTCGAATCCGAATAATTATGGGGAAAATTGAAAGTGTTTTCTATTTACCCTCTTGTGGTTTCTCAAATTCATTTTAGTCCACTAATACTTTTGCTTCCTATGCAGGGCTCTCCATTACCAATTCTCCTTGACAATGAAATGGAATCCTTGCTTGATGTTGGGGTTGACAATGAATCAATCATTCTTGTCGATGAAGAATGTTGACCACCTCTATCTTATCTTTCCCAGGATGCCCTATGATCCTTCTTTGACTTAAATGTCCATTGATTACATTTGTTCAATTAATCGGTAGTATTTGTTCATGTTGTTCAAATGGACGCTTGTTGCTGACATTTAAGCATTATTTGAGACTGAAAAATCATTGTCGTGGAGTGATCTTCAGCTCCTTTTTAGTTCTCCTGTAGCCTTGCAAGATGGAACCAGAGATTTCAGCTTCATCGAACGAGACTAGCAAAGTGGCTCCGGAATCTTCACTATGCCATCACAAGAGGTAGCTCTAGCAAAATTTCGTCCAACCCAAAGATACTAATAAATCAGATCAAGTAAACAAGGAAATAGCTTTGATACGTTATTCACAACAATCAGATTTTTGCTAAGAGATAATAAAAGGGTCCATGCATATTCAAAGACGTAAATATTTATTTAAAAGTTGTTTCAAACAAATATGCATTCCCACTATTTTTGATGAAATAGAGAAATCCTCTATTTTTCGTTTAATTTTTTGAACTTATTAAACAAATTATTAGAAGTTGTACGGAAAAACCCTAAACCTAAGCCCTAAACCTAAACCCTAAATCATAAACCTTAAACCCTAAACCTAAACCCTAAAAATGTTAGGGTTTAGGGTTTAGAGTTTAAGTATAGGATTTGGAGTTTAGAGTTTCGGGTTTAGGGTTTAGGGATTTAAGGTTTGGGGTTTGGGGTTTAGGCTTTAAGCTTTACGGATTAGGGTTTTGGTTTATGTTTTAGGGTTAGTGTTTTAGGGTTTAGTGTTTAGGGTTTAGGGATGAGGTTTTAGATTTAGGGTTTAGGGTTTAGGGATTGGAGTTTACGGTTTATGGTTTAGGTTTAAGGTTTAGGGTTTAGGGTTTAGGGTGTAGGCTTTAGGGTTTAGGGTGTAGGGTTTAGGGTTTAGGGTTTCGGGTTTAGGGTTTACGGTTTAGGGTTTTAGGGTTTAGGGTTTAGGATTTAGGGTTTGTGGCTTAGCATTTAGGCTTTAGGCTTGAGGGTTTAGGGTTTATGGATTGGAGTCTAGGGTTTGGGGTTTGAGGTCTAAGGTTTAAGTTTTAGTTTTTGAAATAAAATATTTAAAATTAAATTAAAAATTAAAAATACAAATTAAAAATAATAAATTTGAAATTTTAATTTCGAAATTTTAATTTCATATTTGAAAATTTTTCATTTCAAATTTTCAAATTTGAATCTTCAAATTTTTAAATCTGAAAATTTCAAATTTTAAAATTTTAAAATTTCAAAATTGAAATTTTTAGATTTCAAAAATTTTGAATTTCAAAATTTTAAATTTTAAATTTTCAAATTTGAAATTTGAAATTTTGATATTTTCAAATTTCAAATTTTGAAATTTTAAAATTCAAAGTTAGATATGAAAATTTAGAATTTTCAAATTTGAAATTTTTAAATATAAAATTTTCATATTTCAAATAAATCCGAAAATTTAAAATTTTAAAATTTCAAAATTTTAGATTTCGAAAATTTTGTATTTTAAATGTGAAATTTTAAATTTTAAATTTTTAAATTGAAATTTTTAATTTTTAAATTATTTATTTGAAAGTTTCATGTTTACAAATTTAAGATTTTCAAGTTCAAATTTAGATATATTAATTTGAAATGTTCAAATTTGAAATTTTTAAAGTAAAAATTTTCATATTTCAATTTTCAATTTTATAATTTAAAATTTTCTCGGGAAGCGTGCACTCTGAATGTTGGGCCACCTCATGAAGTGTGCGCTACGGCAACTTGGGACCACCTGGGAAACATGGCCTACGACTGCTGGGGTCCACCTCAGGAACCGTGCGAACTATATTCTAGACATATGGCATGGAAGTATATGTTGGAGGTCTATCTTTTGACATACAGACATATGAATGTTCCTCGTCATTAACATCAAGAAACTCAACCATTATATTCATTTTAGTGAAACCATATGATAAGATACATAAGGAAGTATAAGTCAAATTTTAGTGAAAACACAGTACAATGGCTGCGCTAAAAAACGGGGCCTCTTCGTAAAGCGTGCCAAAATTAATATTAAGGATTTAACGTTTAGGGTTTCGTTTTTAAGGTTTTAGATTTAGGATTTAGGGTTTAGGCTTTCGCGTTTACGGTTTATTATTTAAGGGTTTGAAATTTATTAGGTTTTAGGGTTAGGATTTAGGTTTTACGATTTAAGGTTTAAGGTTTAAGGTTTAAGATTATAGGATTTTGAACGGTTTTATGGTTTTAGGTTTTAGGGTTTTTAGGGTTTAGGATTAAGATTTTAGGGTTTAGGGTTTAGGATTTGCTTGTTTAAGTAATGTTAAGGCTGACGGTTTGCGATTTTTAGTTTAAGGTTTTTAAGTTTTAGGGTGTAGGTAATACGGTTTAGACGTACGTGTTTATGTTTTAGGGTTACAGTTTGGGGTTTACGGTTGGGGCACGGGGTTTAGGGTTTAGGGTTTACGATTGAGGGCTGACGGTTGGCGTTTTTGAGTTTAAGGTTTAGGTTTTAGGGTTTAGTGTTCTGGTTTTAGGGTTCAATGTTTAGGTTTTTGTTGATTTTAGGGTTTTAGGATCTTCGGGTTTTAGGGTTCTAGGATATAGGGTTTAAGGTTTAGGGTTTAGGGAATAAGGGTTAAGGTTATCGGGGTATGGTTTTGGGTTCATTGTTTAATATTTAGGGTTTAAGGTCCAGTGTTTAGGGTTTATTGTTTAAGGGTTTGAAAGGTATTAGGTTTTAGGGTTAGGTCTGTAGGTTTTAGGGTTAGGCTGTAGGGCTTTAGGGTTTTAGGTTTTAGTGTTTTTAGGGTTTAGGGTTTATATTTTGGGATTTATGGTTTAAGTAGTTTTAAGGTGTTAGGGTTGACGAGTTGACGGTTTTTGTTGAAGGTTTGTAAGGTTTTAGGATTTAGGGTATACGGTTTAGTGGTTCGGGTTTAAGTTTTAGGGTTACCGTTTGGGGTTTACAGTTAAGGCACATGGTTTACGGTTTACGGCTTAGGGTTGACGGTTTTAAGTTCAAGGTTTAGGTTTTAGGGTTTAGTGTTTTGGTGTTAAGGTTCAATGTTTAGGTTTATGCGGTTTGTAGGGGTTTTAGGGTCTTCGGGTTTTAGGATTTTAGGGTTTAGGGTTTAGGGTTTAGGGTTTAGGTTTTAGAATTTAGAGTTTTGGATTTAGGGAATAGGGTTTAGGTTATCGTGTTTAGGGTTTCGGGTTTAGGGTTTAGGGTTTAATATGTAGGGTTCAACGTTTAAGGTTTAGTGTTTAGGGTTTTAGATTTCGGGTTGAGCATTCAACTTTATGGATGAAGGTCTATGGTTTTCGGTCTAGAGTTAAGGCTATAAGATTTAGAGTTTAGTGGTTACGGTTTACAATTTAGGGTTTTTGGTATAGGGTTTAGTGTTTGGGGTTTATTGTTTGGGTTTGGGTATTAGGGTTTAGGGTTTCGGGTTTAGGGTTTAGCATTTTTAGGGGTTAGGGTTATGGGTACTGGGTTTAGGGTTTGGGACATAGTGCTAGGGTTTATCGTCTTTTTAAGTTTTAGGGTTTAGGGTTAAAGGAATTAGGTTTAGGGTTTAAGGCTTAGGGTTTAGGATTTTAAGATTTATAGTTTAGGGTTTAGGATTTAGGGTTTAGCGTTTAGCGTTTAGGGTTTCAAGTTACACAATTTTAGGGCTTAGGGTTTAGTATTTAGGCTTAGGGTTTATGGTTTTAAGATGTTTAGGGTTTATGGTTTGTGTTTAGGGTTTAGCATTTAGGTTTAGTGTTTTTGGTTTAGGGTTTTGGGCGTAGGTTTATGGTTCAAGGTTTAGGTTTTCTAGGGTTTAAGGTTTAGGATTTATGGTTTAGGGTTTAAGGTTTTTAGGTTTTTTTATTTTTAGGGTTTGAGGTTCATGGGTTTTACGATTTAGTATTTTAATGGTTTAGAGTTTTGGGAATAGGTTTTAGCATTTACGGTTTTTGCTTAAGGTTTAAGGGTTTTAAAAGTTTTTGGCTTTAGGATTTACAATTATAGGGTTTATTGTTTAGGTTTTTAGAATTTTTAATGTTTTTTATGGTTTTAGGGTTGAGGTTTTTAGGGTTTAGGGTTAAGGGTTTGGGGATTCGGGTTCAGTATTTGCACATTAAAAGTTTTTAAGGTTTTAGGGTTTACGGTTTAGGGTTTCAAGTTAAGGGTTTAGGGGTTAGGGGTTATAGTCCCACATCAATATCTTTACATGAAATCACTCAAAGGGAGCCCTATAAAATTTCCATAGGTATTGCAGAATATTATTTAAAGTCCCACAACCTTTAAATTTTTTTTTTATAATTTGTAACTATTATTAAATTTTTTATAATTTATAATTATTAATTTTTATCTAAGTGAACTGTCGCTCACCTCTCTCTCATCAATTTTGTGACTTATGGATAAAAACCCACAGATTGTGCGGGTCCAAAATTGCTTTGGAGCTCCACAGACCTTCCCACAGCTCGTGGAGGTCAATGGTTGGCTCTAGAGGTCATCAAGGGCTTTCTCATGGTTAGCGAGGACTTCTGGTGGCCACCACGGCCTATCCCACGGCCTGTGGGAGCACCCGCGGTGGGTATTTTGGGTTAAATAAATTGCTGTTGGCCACCAAAGCCTACCTTACAGCCTGTGGGGACACCCGTGGTGAGTGGCAGTGGCTCCCAAACTCTATTTTCTTATCTTCTATCTATCTTGTTCTTGTGAGATGTCTATGAAAGGTTCAATTCAACATTCTAAGTAACATATTAGCTCAATAAAACCCATTAAAATACACATGCAACATACATACTTTTCATACCAAGTTTTGGACAAACTAACATTACATAAAATTTATGATCAATCTTCAATTTAAGTTATTTAATAAATAAGTCGCATATATAAATCGAACTTTCTTGTTTAGACTTTCCTTTAATTCGAGCGTCACATATTCTCTGCAAGCATGTATTGGGTGGGTCTTGGGTGGTCACGGTCATTTGACCCATGACTCGACCCGACCCATTTATTAAAAAGTATTGCCAGCCCGTTAAGTAAGTGGGCAGCCCAGCCCGGCCCGGTCCGGCCCGTTGCCCTGCCCTAATTAGCGTCATTTCTTTGAGAGAAAAAAACCCCTTTATTTTTTCTATTTTCCACTGTAAAAAAATTCCCACTTGGTTAACTAAAAAATACAAAAAATAGAAGGTTCTGTTCTCTTTTTTCACTGCTAGCAATGGAAAAAAATGTAGAATAATTAATCTTAAAAAGAAAAAAATCATCCTTAATCAAATTTCATTATTTTTTTTTGAAGTAAAATATTTTGGAACATCATAAAAAAAAAATCCCATGTTGGCAGTGCTGAGATTTTGAGCAAACCCAATCAATGAATGAATACAGAGCTTTAATTTCTCATAATATTTACTATACAAATTAAAAATACATGTAAATTGATTTTTAATTTATCTACAAATAAATAAGTTATCAAAAGTAATAAAATTATTTTTTTAAAAAAAAAAAAGAATGGAAAGAGAAAGTAGATTGAAAAAATTATTTTTAAAATTAGAATTAATAATGGAATTTGTGAATATTATGAGATGACCCTTTTACTTTGACCCATTAATGGCCCGTGAGCGACCCTTTAATGACCCATCTTCACATGACCCTAAATCAGTCCGACCCTTTTATTACTAAACTTGGGCTTTGACCCTTTTCTTTTGGCTCAGCCCTACTGGCCCAATGGGTACCCTACCCATTGGCCAGCCCTAGTGGTTATGCTTTAACTTAATTGCCCAACAATAATGGAAGTTGATGTAGTCCTACTAGTACGGATAGTGGCGGCAATCGGACATGATTGAGGATGAGGCTAAATCCGGTGTGTGGGTGGCTATATTAGATCGCCAGTGATGTGGTCAGCCCTCCGGTGTCGGTAATGGCAACATGAAACATTAAAAAATATTGTAACATATTGATAAGATAGGAAAAAAAAATTAATAACATGGTGGTACTATTTAAAAAAATTGATAATATAGTGGTAGAATAAGATAAGAATTCGTCTTATAATATTTGAAATATACATATATATTCCCAAATTTTGATTCCGTTTAAAATTTTTAATTCATGCAAACAACTTTATTCTTTGTTATATTAAAAAAATATAATTCTTTTGTGGTAAAAAATATTGCTTAAATAGCATTAGATAATGAATACATACCACTATTACTAATGAGAAATAATGTAAATAAAAAATAAAATATAAAAGCTAAATGAAAAATGAAATAATTAGATATAACATTCAATTAATAAATTAATACAAAACTATTGTTTTTATTGTCCTCGCCTAAAGCCATCTCCAATGGGAGCACCTCACTTTGAATTGCTTCAAGTGTCATATAGGCAAGGGAGTTGCTCCCTTTTATTGCCTATTGTCAACGGTAGCAAGTCATGGAAATTACTCCATAATAATTTATATTATAAATGTGTCACACATGAAATATTTATGAATATAATTGTTGTATTAAATTAATTTTAGATTATGTTAATAATGAAATAGTAAGATGGAAATAATAAAATGATTAATTATTATATTATTGTGGGTGTGTGTTAAAAATCATATTTTTTCTATTTTGGGTGTGTGTTGTAGATGTACAATAATATAAATTTAATTAATTATTATTTATTAAGAAGCTTGCACAATAATAACTTAATAATACATAAAAAAAATTACAACATAATACAAATACAACCATAAAAAGTACGACATAAAACAATACAAACTAAAGCTAATTAAAATAATATATTTAAGCTTATAAAATAAAACTACTTTAAAAACATAAATTTATTTATGATCGTATTTTATGGTGAATGAATTGCCATTATAATTGGCTCCATAGCGGTTCCGGATATGTTCAATTAGTGCGTCTTGAATTTCTTTACCAGTTTTTCTGTTACGAACCTTGATATTTCTTCATAACCATTCCTCAAAATAGCAATTCGTCCAGGGTTGGGCGATGTGAGAGTCGTGTTTACAAGTTGATCACATTAGGGTTGGCTAAAGTTATAACTATACGTGTCACGTTCCTCTTCGGCGATCATATGGTGAATAATGATACATGCTCTCATCACTTTTGTGAGTGTTGCAACTTCCCAAAAACGAGTTGGGCGGCAAACTATAGCAAACCGTGTTTGCAACACTCCAAATGCTCGTTCGACATCCTTCCTAACTAATTCTTGATGAGTCGCAAACAACTTATATTTTGGCAGTTGTGGATGAGAGACGGATTTAACAAGTGTAGGCCACTATGGATATATCCCATCTGTGAGATAATATCCCATATCAAAATGCTTCCCATCAACATTGAAATGTACTTAAGGTGCCCATCCCTCTAGTAAATCATCAAATAATGATGATTTATGAAGGATGGTTATGTCATTGTTTGACCCTACTGTGCCAAAGAATGCATGCCATAAATAAAGCAACAGCTTCGAGCACCACAGTTGCCGTCACGTGGTGTCCTCCTTGATACATACCTTTCTAAGATACGAGACATCTATCCCATTGCTAGTACATACAATCAACACTGACCAGCATTCCAGGGAAGCTTCGTTGTTGTACAACATATAGTAGTCAGTGTATTCCTTCTTGGGCTGGTTTTCGAAAGTAAGAGGGGCCAAAACAGTCAAACACTCCGTCAACAAAATGCTCTACACAAGAGCTGCTGGTTGACTCCCCATGCGACAATACTCATCCAACGCACCTGTAGCAACCCCATAAGCCAATGCACACATAGCAGTAGTACACTTTTGAAGCGGCGATGCTCCGAGCTTACCAGTAGCATATCTCCTTTTAGTAAAAAACTCATAGCGGTCTTTTAATGTGTTTATTATGCGAAGTAATAAGTGTCTATGCATTCTGAACCTTCGTTGAAATTGTTCGTTATTATACACAAGATTTTCAGAGAAGTAATCTGCATATAGGCGATTATGGCCTTCTACGCGATCACGGTTTATGTGTCTTCTTCGTCGTCTACTAAATGTAGGACTTGTATTACCGTCTGAGTTATATAGGTACATGTGCACTAGCGTTTCACACCTTTGAAATGCAGAGCTTGAGGCAGCTTCTTCCTTAATTTCTTTATCGATAACAGCATTAAGATCAAAATCTTTATTTTCATGAGATGAGTTTGTTGTTGAGATGTTGTTTAGGTGTAGATATGTGTAATTCTTTCTAATTGAGTAACCTTCATATAGTAGTCTCGTTACTATTAGCATTTGCATTATTATACTTTGCCTACTGAATACACGAGGAAAACATGACAAATTTGACAATACGTTGCATTATTGTACTTTGCACACTACTGAATGAATTGACAATGCAAGTATGTTTCAAAAGCAACTGATATTGAAATGATTGACAATACTTTGCATTATTGTATTTTTCATACTTTGCATTATTGTAGTTTTTATACTATTGGATGAATTGACAATGCAAGCATGCTTCAAAAGCAACTGATATTAAAAGGATTGCCAATACTTTGCATTATTGTATTTTCCCTACTACATGAACAATGAAAGCATGATAAATTTGACAATACTTTGCATTATTGTACTTTGCATACTACTGAATGAATTGACAATGCAAGCATGCTTCAAAAGCAATTGATATAACAAGGATTGATAGCATGCTCATAACTCATATTGTATTGATAACAAATTTAATACAGATAAAAACAAGTACAAATAATTAAAAAAGCAAGATAATTAACTATTGATAATAATATTAAACTAAACACTTTATTGCCTACGGTTCTTCCACTTCTTAATGGTCTCTATTCGCTGATCATAATACTATTCTTTCTCTTCATCATCCATACTTGATGGATCCATTGACATGATCGCCCTTTCATATTCTCTCTCTTCCAACTCTGTGTCTCCGACCGCTCTTTCAGCATCCCTTTGTATAGTTTCTATTTCCACAGCTTTACGTTCCAATTCTTTTGCCTTCAGATCTGCAAGTCTATTTAGGGTCGCTGTTCTTTTTATTTTTGTCTCTCCGACCCTTGCCAACTCCTCCATAACTTTAGCATTGGAGATATTAATTTCATATGAACATGCTTTGGCTTTTCCATATATAAGACTTTTGGCAGCATCCTTTCCAATAGGTCTATTGACAATTGGTTGGGTAACTCTTCGGTAGATGCCTCAACCTCTTCTCCCACATCAGGATTTAAGGAAGAACTGTAATCTCCTGCTCTTGTATTCTTCGTTCTCTTTGCCGACGTATCTCCATTTCCTTTATTGGACTTATTAACATGATTCAGCCATTTCAATTCATATCGCAAATGCCGCCAAGCATGCTCGTAACCAAAATTTTGGCTATGCATCTCTTTGTATAGGATATGTGCAACTTTCAGATAATCGGACTCACTCTGCTCACTCAGCGGTCGTCGAGCTGCAACATCATAATACCTTGAGAAATGTGTGACAGCTGCACATAATCTGGTCCATCGAGCTTTGCACTTTTCAGTTGATCTTTTGGCTGGCCACTTATAACCTAGGTATTGTTTTTGAGTTTCACAAAAGTACTCCCAAATTCTTACCTAAATATCGTCGCTCTTTGGACAGTTCCAGTGATGGGATTCTTGCTCACATTTAACCATGCACTAATTAAGAGTTCATTTTCTAACTCATCCCATAATAACCCTTTTCGCCTTTGTTGTTGTGAAACAATATTTGCTGCTTCATTGTTTGCTTCAACTTGATCATCTTCATGTACATGAGTTGAAAGTCTAACGCTTGGAGAACCCATGTTGACATTAGTTTCCTTTGTTGAAACATAAGAACGACTTCTTAGAGAGCCCACATTTTGTATGTTATTATGAATCCCAATATTACCTATCCGCCTAGTGAATGATCCTGACGAAAAATACGTAGGATGGACAGAATAATAAGTTTCGAATTGGAGACATTATAATTTTGAGAGTTTGGGTTATGGTAATATTTAAGTGTGTGACTATGATATTATTGAGGTTTTGAATTATTTTGAAAATAGGAGTGATTTTGAGGGTAATAATTTTGAAAATTAAGATGATGAGAATTTGGTTGGCTACTTTCAGAATTTGTATCCATATTTTGGGATTTTGAGAGCATGGAGAGATTGTTGAGGTGAAAAATTGCAAATCTAACATTCTACTATACACCTTATTTATAGTAATTTTTGGGTGAAAAAAATATGACCGTTGTTTGTTACATAATTAATAAAAAATATAGAAGTTACAATGGGTTAAATTTCATCAAAATATAGCCGTTACACACAAACAATCAAAAAAAGGAAAAAACTTCTGAAAATTAAAAAACAACCCAGCCATTTGCACAGCAGTGGGGTCCGCGCGACTGTCCTCCTCACCTCCCTCCGCACGCGTGTGTCACATGCGCCAGACACAGCCTAGCGCTGGCTGTGGGCGTGTTCGATAAAATTAGCTATTTTAATAGTGGTTAGCTGTTTTAGTAATCGTTAGCTGTTTTTATTAGCGATTAGCTATTATCGACTATTGGTTAGTGATTACATGTTCGACTAGTGATTTAAGATAAGTGTGTTTGGTAATAGTAGTTGTTTAAGTAGTAGATTTGTATAAAATAACTTAAAAGGACATGATTGATAAAAGCTTTTAGAAATTAAAAAGGAGAATTTCAGAAATTATCTCGCAAATATTAGGTAGTGTTTTTGAAAATGTTACTTTGAGTAGCTTTTCGAAAACACTACCTAAAAACTTTAATCACTATGTCAAACACTACTTTGCCAAACACTTACATTTTAGATAAGTAGTGTATTAACTCATCCAAAACACTAAACATTACCTCAAAAGCTATATTGCCGAACACACCCTGTGTCACGCTCTGTTCCCCCTCTCTCCTCCTGTTCCTTTTCTCTCCTCCTTTTTCCTTTTCTCTCCTCCTCTTTCCTTCTCTCTCCTCCATTTTCTCCTTGCCCGATTGCTCTAAGGAGCTTCTTCATAGAAGCTCCTCTCCACATCAGCTCCCTCCCCCTTTTTTATATTTTCTCTTTCTTCCACACGGGAGCAACTCCTTTGGAGATAGTCTAACATATCGAATGGGATTTAGATTCTGATCAAGAAAATATTATTCAAACCTAAATTTTTCAAGGTGTGAGAGGGGGCCCAGGGGTTGGCCTTTACCAAGTATAATTATTAATATACAGGTTGTTTGGTTCACATTATTTTTTAAATTAGGCATGGGAATTAGATCTATAATTCTCATACTTGGATGTTTGGCTAATGTCGATCTAATTGAATAAGGTATTACTTAAACGTTCGTGCAATAAACCTTCCTAATTCGTATAACGCATATCTATATGTTTTGGTTTTATTCGTAATTACGTTCCACTTTATTCCAACTTTTTGAATCAAACAACCCTTAATTTATTTATTAAAGAAAATTACAATACGAAAATGAATGATAATTAAAACGCACGACAATTCAAATGTTGATTGCCTTGCCCTCGAGGGAAATTATGCCTTAGTCCCATTACTGTAATAGGAATCGAAAAGGCACCGATTAGAATGCATGACTTACAGAGGCAGCACCCTAAAACCCTAAACCCTAAACCCTAAACCCTAAAACCCTAAACCCTAAACCCTAAACCCTAAACCCAAAACCCAAAACCCTAACCCTAAACCCTAAACCCTAAACCTAGACCCTAAACCCTAGACCCTAGACCCTAGACCCTATACCCTAAAACCCTAAACCCTAAACCCTAAACCCTAAACCCTAAACCCTAAAACCTAAACCCTAAACCCTAAACCTAACCCTAACCTAAACCTAAACCCTAATCTCGAGATTAGGGTTTAGGTTTTAGGGTTTAGGTTTAGGGTTAGGGTTTAGGGTTTCTAGTTTAGGGTTTAGGGTTTAGGGTTTCTAACTGAGGGTTTAGGGTTTTTAGTTTAGGGTTTAGGGTTTAGGATTTAGGGTTTCTAGTTTAGGGTTTAGGGTTTAGGTTTCTTGTTTAGGGTTTATGGTTTCTAGTTTAGGGTTTAGGGTTTAGGGTTTAGGGTTTAGGGTTTAGGGTTTAGGGTTTAGGAATTAGGGTATAGGGTTTAGGGTTAGGGGTTAAGGTTTAGGGTTTAGGGTTTCGAGATTAGGGTTTAGGTTTTAGGGTTTAGGGTTTAGGGTTTAGGGTTTCTAATTTAGGGTTTACGGTTTCTAGTTTAGGGTTTAGGGTTTAGGGTTTCTAGTTTAGGGTTTATGGTTTCTAGTTTAGGGTTTAGGGTTTCCAGTTTAGGGTTTAAGGTTTCTAGTTTAGGGTTTAGGGTTTAGGGTTTAGGGTTTGGGATTTAAGGTTTAGGGATTAGTGTTTCAAATAAAAATTTAAAAATTAAATTTACAATTTGAAAATTCAAATTAAAAAGTTAAATTGTGAAATTTCAAATTTTTAATTTTTAATTTTAAATTAAAATAATTTAACATTTTAGATTAAAATTTTGATATTTCTGAATTTTTAAAATTTTTAAAATTTTATATTTTCAAATTTTAGAATTTTTGAAATTCTGAAAATTTAAATTTTAAATTTTCAAAATTTGGAATTTTCAAAATTTTGAATTTTCAAATTTTTAAAATTTTAAATTTTCAAATTTTCAAATTTTTAAAATTTTGAATTTTCAAATTTTCAAATTTTTGAAATTTTTAAATTTTTGGATTTTCAAATTTTCAAATTTTCAAATATTTGAAATTTTAAAATTTTCGAATTTCAAAATTCAAAATTTAGAAATTTTTTAATATTTAAATTTTCAAATTTTTCAAATTTTCAAAATTTTATATTTTCAAATTTTCAAATTTTTAAAATTTTGAATTTTCAAATTTTTAAATTTTGAAATTTTGAAATTTTTGAAATTTGAAATTTTCAAATTTTCAAAGTTTGAAATTTTCAAATTTTTAAAATTTTAAATTTTTGAAATTTCAAAATTTCAAAATTTAGTAATTTTGGAACTTTCAAATTTTCAAATTTTCAAACTTGGAAATTTTAAATTTTCTAATTTTGAAAATTTGAAAATTTGAAATTTTTGGAATTTTCAAATGTTATAATTTTAAATTTTTCAAATTTCAAAGTTTCAAATTTTTGAAATTTTAAATTTTTCAAATTTATTAAATTTCAAATTTTCAAAGTTTGAAATTTTAAAATTTTTGGACTTTTCAAATGTTATAATTTTGAAACTTTCATATTAAAGTACACGATGTAATCACTTAAAGATTGAATGTAACTATATTCCAAGATATTATTATAACTTATAAGTAAAATATTGTTTTCCCTTATGTTAAGGTAAGTTTAAGAACTTGTGTATCATAAAAAAGTTAACATTTGTGAATACAATTAACACTTTTATGAATTCTCCTTAAATTCTACCTTTGTGAAAACACTTAACACTTATAAATTTTAAGATTAAAGTACACGATGTAATCACTTAAAGATTGTATGTTTCAACTAACTAACCATATAACAAGTAAAGTTTAAGAGCTTATATGTAACTCTATTTAAAGATATTAGTATAATTTATAAGTACAATATTATTTTCCCTTATGTTAAGGTAAGTTTAATAACTTGTGTGTCATAAAAAGTTCACATTTGTGGATACAATTAACACTTTCATGAATTCTCTTTAAATTCTACCTTTGTGAAAACCCTTAACACTTATAAACTTTGATACATAGATTTGCAACTCATGGAAACACCGAATACAATAGCAAAGGTACATGAAGCTAGGTCTTTCTCGTTGAGGTAATGGTCCTTCGAACAGTGACACATGCAAAATTAAGACGTGTTAAATTTTCATTTGTTATATTAAAATGTTAACGAGTTTTCTTATTTTGGCCGATGACACCTTTGAACGGACCGAAAGGGAAATTACGAGTCGAGAACCGATCTATCGGGCGGCAATGGCTTCTAATAGTTCAAATGCGAGATCCGACCACAACGACCTCAACAACTATTTCACCTCCAACACCATGACAACATTGATCTCCTTGGCATCGTCAAGCTGCAACCGCCTCTTACGCTCGGCTGACGGTGACGGCAAGCGCCCCATTGTTGCAAGCAAGGCGGCCGCAATTTTTCCAGCCCAGCCACCGGCTTCAACCTCCTCTCCCACATGCAACCTCCCGAGCAACACACTTTCACATGCGCTGCTCAAACCCCGATCCAAACCCAATCCCAACCCCAACCGCAAACCCAAACCACCGTTCTATACCCGTTGGCCTCCTCGGGACGCGGATTGCTTCCAACACCGCGGCCCCAGGTTGCCCGAACCGAGGGTCACTGTTGCCAATCCTTGTGTCTATCCGGTGGCAGCGTGGTCAATTGTGGCTGGCCCTGTGTACCATCCTCCTCCTCCTCCCCAGGCTCGGCTTCGGCTTCAGCCGCCTCACTCCAGTTATCCTTTCCGCCTTCCCTATTCGCATCCTTCTCACGGTCACATATCCTCTATCTCGGTTCCTGCCGCCGCCCATTGCAGGTGTTAGAGGCTTTCCAGTCGGCTCTGTCCCCGACTCTAAGGCTTCCGGGCAATGGCTTCCAATCGTTCAAGTGCGGATCCGACCACGACGACCTCAACAACTATTTCCACCTCCAACACCATGACAACATTGATCTCCTTGGCATCGTCAATCTGCAACCGCCTCTTACGCTCGGCTGACGGTGACGGCAAGCTGCCCCATTGTCGCAAGCAAGGCGGCCGCAATTTTTCCAGACATGACCACCAGCTTCAACCTCCTCTCCCACATGGAACCTCCCGAGCAACACACTTTCACATGCGCTGCTCAAACCACGATCCAAACCCAATCCCAACCCCAACCGCAAACCCAAACCACCGTTCTATACCCGTTGGCCTCCTCCGGACGCGGATTGCTTCCAACACCGCGGCCCCGGTTGCCGAACCGAGGGTCACTGTTGCCAATCCTGGTGTCTATCCCGTGGCAGCGAGGTCAATTGTGGCTGGCCTCGTGTACCATCCTCCTCCTCCTCCCTAGGCTCGGCTTACGCTTCGGCTTCAGCCGCCTCACTCCAGTTATCCTTTCCGCCTTCCCTATTCGCATCCTTCTCACGGTCACATATCCTCTATCTCGGTTCCTGCCGCCGCCACTGCAGGTGTTAGAGGCTTTCCAGTCGGCTCTGTCCCCGACTCTAAGGCTTCCGAGGCAATGGCTTCCAATCGTTCAAGTGCGGATCCGACCACGACGACCTCAACAACTATTTCCACCTCCAACACCATGACAACATTGATCTCCTTGGCATCGTCAAGCTGCAACCGCCTCTTACGCTCGGCTGTCGGTGACGGCAACTGCCCCATTGTCGCAAGCAAGGCGGCCGCAATTTTTCCAGACACGACCACCAGCTTCAACCTCCTCTCTCACATGCAACCTCCCGAGCAACACACTTTCACATGCGCTGCTCAAACCACTGATCCAAACCCAATCCCAACCCCAACCGCAAACCCAAACCACCGTTCTATACCCGTTGGCCTCCTCCGGACGCGGATTGCTTCCAACACCGCGGCCCCGGTTGCTCGAACCGAGGGTCACTGTTGCCAATCCTGGTGTCTATCCAGTGGCAGCGAGGTCAATTGTGGCTGGCCCTGTGTACCATCCTCCTCCTCCTCCCCAGGCTCGGCTTCGGCTTGCAGCCGCCTCACTCGAGTTATCCTTTCCGCCTTCCCTATTCGCATCCTTCTCACGGTCACATATCCTCTATCTCGGTTCCTGCCGCCGCCACTTGCCGGTGTTAGAGGCTTTCCGGTCGGCTCTGTCCCCGACTCTAAGGCTTCCGGGCAATGGCTTCCAATCGTTCAAGTGCGAGATCCGACCACGACGACCTCAACAACTATTTCCACCTCCAACACCATGACAACATTGATCTCCTTGGCATCGTCAACTGCAACCGCCTCTTACGCTCGGTGACGGTGACGGCAACTGCCCCATTGTCGCAAGCAAGGCGGCCGTAATTTTTCCAGCACAGACCACCAGCTTCAACCTCCTCTCCCACATGCAACCTCCCGAGCAACACACTTTCACATGCGCTGCTCAAACCACTGATCCAAACCAATCCCAACCCCAACCGCAAACCCAAACCACCGTTCTATACCCGTTGGCCTCCTCCGGACGCGGATTGCTTCCAACACCGCGGCCCCGGTTGCCGAACCGAGGGTCACTGTTGCCAATCCTGGTGTCTATCCAGTGGCGGCGAGGTCAATTGTGGCTGGCCACGTGTACCATCCTCCTCCTCCTCCCGAGGCTCGGCTTGCTTCAGCTTCAGCCGCCTCACTCCAGTTATCCTTTCCGCCTTCCCTATTCGCATCCTTCTCACGGTCACATATCCTCTATCTCGGTTCCTGCCGCCGCCACTGCCGGTGTTAGAGGCTTTCCGGTCGGCTCTGTCCCCGACTCTAAGGCTTCCGAGGCAATGGCTTCCAATCGTTCAAGTGCGAGATCCGACCACGACGACCTCAACAACTATTTCCACCTCCAACACCATGACAACATTGATCTCCTTGGCATCGTCAGCTGCAACCGCCTCTTACGCTCAGGTGTCGGTGACGGCAATCGCCCCATTGTCGCAAGCAAGGCGGCCGCAATTTTTCCAGCACAGACCACCAGCTTCAACCTCCTCTCCCACATGCAACCTCCCGAGCAACACACTTTCACATGCGCTGCTCAAACCACTGATCCAAACCCAATCCCAACCCCAACCGCAAACCCAAACCACCGTTCTATACCCGTTGGCCTCCTCCGGACGCGGATTGCTTCCAACACCGCGGCCCCGGTTGCCGAACCGAGGGTCACTGTTGCCAATCCTGGTGTCTATCCGGTGGCAGCGAGGTCAATTGTGGCTGGCCACGTGTACCATCCTCCTCCTCCTCCCCAGGCTCGGCTCAGCTTCGGCTTCAGCCGCCTCACTCCAGTTATCCTTTCCGCCTTCCCTATTCGCATCCTTCTCACGGTCACATATCCTCTATCTCGGTTCCTGCCGCCGCCACTGCCGGTGTTAGAGGCTTTCCGGTCGGCTCTGTCCCCGACTCTAAGGCTTCCGAGGCAATGGCTTCCAATCGTTCAAGTGCGAGATCCGACCACGACGACCTCAACAACTATTTCCACCTCCAACACCATGACAACATTGATCTCCTTGGCATCGTCAGCTGCAACCGCCTCTTCACGCTCGGTGACGGTGACGGCAATCGCCCCATTGTCGCAAGCAAGGCGGCCGCAATTTTTCCGGCCACGACCACCAGCTTCAACCTCCTCTCCCACATGCAACCTCCCGAGCAACACACTTTCACATGCGCTGCTCAAACCACTGATCCAAACCAATCCCAACCCCAACCGCAAACCCAAACCACCGTTCTATACCCGTTGGCCTCCTCCGGACGCGGATTGCTTCCAACACCGCGGCCCAGGTTGCCGAACCGAGGGTCAGCTGTTGCCAATCCTGGTGTCTATCCAGTGGCAGCGAGGTCAATTGTGGCTGGCCCGTGTACCATCCTCCTCCTCCTCCCAGGCTCGGCTCGCTTCAGCTTCAGCCGCCTCACTCCAGTTATCCTTTCCGCCTTCCCTATTCGCATCCTTCTCACGGTCACATATCCTCTATCTCGGTTCCTGCCGCCGCCACTGCCGGTGTTAGAGGCTTTCCGGTCGGCTCTGTCCCCGACTCTAAGGCTTCCGGGCAATGGCTTCCAATCGTTCAAGTGCGAGATCCGACCACGACGACCTCAACAACTATTTCCACCTCCAACACCATGACAACATTGATCTCCTTGGCATCGTCAGCTGCAACCGCCTCTTACGCTCGGCTGACGGTGACGGCAATCGCCCCATTGTCGCAAGCGAGGCGGCCGCAATTTTTCCAGCACAGACCACCAGCTTCAACCTCCTCTCCCACATGCAACCTCCCGAGCAACACACTTTCACATGCGCTGCTCAAACCACGATCCAAACCCAATCCCAACCCCAACCGCAAACCCAAACCACCGTTCTATACCCATTGGCCTCCTCCGGACGCGGATTGCTTCCAACACCGCGGCCCCGGTTGCCCGAACCGAGGGTCACTGTTGCCAATCCTGGTGTCTATCCAGTGGCAGCGAGGTCAATTGTGGCTGGCCCTGTGTACCATCCTCCTCCTCCTCCCTAGGCTCGGCTCGCTTCAGCTTCAGCCGCCTCACTCCAGTTATCCTTTCCGCCTTCCCTATTCGCATCCTTCTCACGGTCACATATCCTCTATCTCGGTTCCTGCCGCCGCCACTTGCAGGTGTTAGAGGCTTTCGAGTCGACTCTGTTCCCGACTCTAAGGCTTCCGGGCAATGGCTTCCAATCGTTCAAGTGCGAGATCCGACCACGACGACCTCAACAACTATTTCCACCTCCAACACCATGACAACATTGATCTCCTTGGCATCGTCAGCTGCAACCGCCTCTTACGCTCGGTCGTCGGTGACGGCAATCGCCCCATTGTCGCAAGCAAGGCGGCCGCAATTTTTCCAGCACGACCACCAGCTTCAACCTCCTCTCCACATGCAACCTCCCGAGCAACACACTTTCACATGCGCTGCTCAAACCACGATCCAAACCCAATCCCAACCCCAACCGCAAACCCAAACCACCGTTCTATACCCGTTGGCCTCCTCCGGACGCGGATTGCTTCCAACACCGCGGCCCCGGTTGCTCGAACCGAGGGTCACTGTTGCCAATCCTGGTGTCTATCCAGTGGCAGCGAGGTCAATTGTGGCTGGCCCTGTGTACCATCCTCCTCCTCCTCCCTAGGCTCGGCTCGCTTCAGCTTCAGCCGCCTCACTCCAGTTATCCTTTCCGCCTTCCCTATTCGCATCCTTCTCACGGTCACATATCCTCTATCTCGGTTCCTGCCGCCGCCACTGCCGGTGTTAGAGGCTTTCCGGTCAGCTCTGTCCCCGACTCTAAGGCTTCCGGGCAATGGCTTCCAATCGTTCAAGTGCGAGATCCGACCACGACGACCTCAACAACTATTTCCACCTCCAACACCATGACAACATTGATCTCCTTGGCATCGTCAGCTGCAACCGCCTCTTACGCTCGGCTGACGGTGACGGCAATCGCCCCATTGTCGCAAGCGAGGCGGCCGCAATTTTTCCGAGCATGACCACCAGCTTCAACCTCCTCTCCCACATGCAACCTCCCAGGCAACACACTTTCACATGCGCTGCTCAAACCACGATCCAAACCCAATCCCAACCCCAACCGCAAACCCAAACCACCGTTCTATACCCATTGGCCTCCTC
Source organism: Talinum fruticosum (assembly GCA_021018815.1). Lineage (NCBI taxonomy): Eukaryota > Viridiplantae > Streptophyta > Magnoliopsida > Caryophyllales > Talinaceae > Talinum > Talinum fruticosum. The sequence continues at coordinate 6,316,441 of JAITYX010000004.1, read as the reverse complement.
CGGACGCGGATTGCTTCCAACACCGCGGCCCCGGTTGCCCGAACCGAGGGTCACTGTTGCCAATCCTGGTGTCTATCCGGTGGCAGCGAGGTCAATTGTGGCTGGCCCGTGTACCATCCTCCTCCTCCTCCCTAGGCTCGGCTCGCTTCAGCTTCAGCCGCCTCACTCCGATTATCCTTTCCGCCTTCCCTATTCGCATCCTTCTCACGGTCACATATCCTCTATCTCGGTTCCTGCCGCCGCCACTGCCGGTGTTAGAGGCTTTCTAGTCGGCTCTGTTCCCGACTCTAAGGCTTCCGGGCAATGGCTTCCAATCGTTCAAGTGCGGATCCGACCACGACGACCTCAACAACTATTTCCACCTCCAACACCATGACAACATTGATCTCCTTGGCATCGTCAACTGCAACCGCCTCTTACGCTCGGCTGTCGGTGACGGCAATCGCCTCATTGTCGCAAGCAAGGCGGCCGCAATTTTTCCAGACACGACCACCGGCTTCAACCTCCTCTCCCACATGCAACCTCCCGAGCAACACACTTTCACATGCGCTACTCAAACCACTGATCCAAACCCAATCCCAACCCCAACCGCAAACCCAAACCACCGTTCTATACCCGTTGGCCTCCTCAGGACGCGGATTGCTTCCAACACCGCGGCCCCGGTTGCCCGAACCGAGGGTCAGCTGTTGCCAATCCTGGTGTCTATCCGGTGGCAGCGAGGTCAATTGTGGCTGGCCCGTGTACCATCCTCCTCCTCCTCCCCAGGCTCGGCTCGCTTCGCTTCAGCCGCCTCACTTCGATTATCCTTTGCGCCTTCCCTATTCGCATCCTTCTCACGGTCACATATCCTTTATCTCGGTTCCTGCGCCGCCATCGCCGGTGTTAGAGGCTTTCCAGTCAGCTCTGTCCCCGACTCTAAGGCTTCCGGGCAATGGCTTCCAATCGTTCAAGTGCGGATCCGACTACGACGACCCGTCAACAACTATTTCCACCTCCAACACCATGACAAGCATTGATCTCCTTGGCATCGTCAATCGCAACCGCCTCTTCCGCTCGGCGACGGTGACGGTAATCGCCTCACTGTCGCAAGCGAGGCGGCCGCAATTTTTCCAGAGACAGCCACCAGCTTCAACCTCCTCTCCCACATGCAACCTCCCAAGCAACACACTTTCACATGCGCTGCTCAAACCCCGATCCAAACCCAATCCCAACCCCAACCGCAAACCCAAACCACCGTTCTATACCCGTTGGCCTCCTCCGGACGCGGATTGCTTCCAACACCGCGGCCCCGGTTGCCCGAACCGAGGGTCACTGTTGCCAATCCTGGTGTCTATCCGAGTGGCAGCGAGGTCAATTGTGGTTGGCCCCGTGTACCATCCTCCTCCTCCTCCCCAGTGCTCGGCTTTAGCTTCAGCCGCCTCACTCCAGCTTATCCTTTCCGCCTTCCCTATTCGCATCCTTCTCACGGTCACATATCCTCTATCTCGGTTCCTGCCGCCGCCATCTGCCGGTGTTAGAGGCTTTCCAGTCGGCTCTGTCCCCGACTCTAAGGCTTCCGAGGCTATTCAATTTCTTCCCTCCTCCCTACCACTTTTTAGTTTCACCTTTATGTCCTTGAGACTGCGATTCTCTCCTCTCGACCGTGGGTTAGCTGCATTTTTTCCCTATGGTGATTGATTATTATGCATATAAATATTATATATGATTGTTGGTTGGATATTCGTACGTTTACGAACATAAAGTTTTCTTCGTGTGAATTGATTGAATCGGCTAATGTTACGGTTGGGTTCGGGATGCGAAGCTCTCGGTGTAAGTTATTACTTTAAACATTGAGTTTTGATGTTGAACGTAACTTGAGTGTGCTCAAGTAAATGAGTATTGAGTTTTCTTTTTGATTGCATGTTAATTAGTTCAACACGCTGGTGACTCTCGTGAAGTATGAGAACTTGACCCAAGCCTATACAGTTGTTCAATCAACTTGCCCAACCTAACATGAACAAGAGTCCTTATGCTCACGGGGTGGCCGTTAGAAATATATTTTTAGTGCCTTCAACCAGTTCCGCACTCTTGTGCATTTTAAGGTGAGTGATGGGCCAAGGGTCTTGTTTGGTGCGGTGATCAACCTCTCAACCTTTGGTTCCGGATCTTTTAGAATGGCATGCCTTAAAGAGGCAAGCTGTACTAGAGTGGTTTCTTGGAATGGTGATCAAAACCACTTAAATGTAATGTTTTTGGGAAGCCCAAATGATAGGGAAGAGGAGAGCATGTTGGAGTCTTTTGGCTATGCTAGCTAATACAAATGGTGCTATCCCCTCGTGCTAATGAGATTCTTTAGCCCTATGACTTAAGTGGTGTTTTCACTTTTGTTAGTGATATTGATAATGAGTTAACTCCTGCCGTGGCAATTTGGAAGTCTAAAGCTCTCCCCAAAGTGTATTTTCTTATTTGGGTGGCCACTATAGGAAAGATTCCCATGGAGGACATGCTTAAAAGGAGAAATTTTCGTATGCCGGTTGGTGTCCCATGTGTTTCAAGGAGGAAGAATCGACGGACCACCTTTTTGTCCATTGTTGGTGGGTCTTTGCATTATGGTTTTTATTATTTTCTTTGGTTGGAGTTAGATGGGTGCAACCTCAAACTATAAGAGATGTTTTGGTGGCATGGAGAAGAAGGTTAAAGAAAAGTTGGGTCTTTGGTGTTTGGAAGTTAATGCCATTAGCTATTTGATGGAGTACTTGGAAGGAAAGGAACTGCCGCATTTTTGAGGGCAAGGCTAGGTCTATTCATGATTTCAAACTTCACTTTTTGAGAACTTTGTTTAGTTGGAGTCAAGTTTTTCGATCATGGTACAGAGTTGATGTTTTTTGATTTTATTGATATGATTAGTGTAGAGGGCTTGAGGGTTTCATGATATTTTGCGATTGCCTTAGTTTGTGCATGGGTGACATCCCCTTGGTTTTTTATTTATACAAATGTTTTGATTACTTATCCCGAAAGAACAACATAAGCATTAGATGAGATTTCTTTGTCAAACTTCATAGGATCACTCTAGGAAACTCCTCTCTTGATATTTTGTGATTGTTTTTTGGCTTTGCAAGCTAATACAAATGGTGCTATCGTGGGATCTCAATCAGAAAGGTGTTTTCTCTTTTCTTTGTTAAGTCTTTCTATTTGGAGCTCCTTCTGTTCGGTCTCCCTCTTTACAACTCCCCTAAGACAATTATCTATCATAGAAGCTCATTTGGAACTCTTTGGCGCCATTAAAAGTTTCTCTTTTGCGTTGGAAACTTGCCATGGGAGTATTTTAACTGGCGATAATTTACAAAGGAAGGGACAAATTTATGTGAATAGATGTCCTTTATGGAAAGTTGATTTGGAATCTACTAATCATTTGTTGTTGCATTGTTCTTTTGCTAGAGCTTTGTGGGAGTTAGCCCGATAGTTGTTTGGGAGTCTCTTGGGTTATTTCAAGCTCTATTAGGAACCATCGTGTGGCTTGGGAAGACTATTTTGGGAGAAAATCTAAAGAGAAGAAAGCCTTGCTTACCCCACATGCCATTTTTGGAGCATTTGGTGTAAGAGAAATAGGAGAGTCGTTAAGGGAGTTGTGACATCTCCTCATTGGTTTTAAGTATAAGTTTATCAAGACTCTCTACTTTTGGGATAGTGATTATATTTGCAAATGTTCTTTTGATACTATAGATGTGGATAAGCTACATTTTGGTTGTATCGTGGGTGCGATTTCGGTTCTCTATATCGTGGGCGCGATTTCGGTTCCGGATGTCGGTTGATTTTTCAGAATTTTTATATGTTTTTTCAGTAAATTCTTGTTTCGGGTAGCTTCATCTCCATGCTTTGCACCGGACAACAACAGCCATGAAGAACCCATGTTAGTGATCTACTTTTTGCTTGTTCATTTTGGTAGTGACAGGCATAATTTTTTATGATGCCTTGTGCAGGGATAAAGGCACGAGATGATATTTTTGTCTCTGTTAGGGATCGCAAGGTAAGCAAACATTGCCTTTGGTTTGATTGGTTATGCATGTAGAGTCTTCAAATTATGCATGCGAATCTGCGAGTCTGCACCTAGTGATGTGGTAAATGGTGATGAATGTGCATGTAAATGTTCGCTGCACATCTATATATAGTTCTCTATACTCCCGCATTCAGTCGTCTTCCGCTTTTTATGTTTTCATGTCTCGTTGGTGCGGTTTGCCTTTTTATTTAGATGTTTTTGAAGATCACTTTTGTGTACGCCATTCATTGTTGATGAGATCGGATTTATCTCTCACTTTGACCAATTTGTAGCAAATTTATCACTCGTCTGTTAAACTTGCACTTTACTTTCTCCTCAAAAGAAAAGATTAGAGTTCTTTCTTTCGTTAGTCGGCGTTGCGGTTTTAAGTTGGACGGGGTAGGAATGGCAAGTCATTCTGTTCATGGTAATGGAGTGTCTTGTCCGAGCCTTGGATACTTTTAAAACTTGGCCTTAGCCCTCCGGCATTGCTCTCGGAATGCTTGTCCAGGCTTGGATTGCACGATACATCATGGGTGAAATTAATATTGTAATACTAGGCTCAATAATTTTGATGAGAACAGTAAAATAGTAATGTAGTGTACAAGTGGTACATATGTGTGATGTTGCCACGTAGGCTTGCACTTGCATTCAATATCGAGAAAGTCCTTGTATCTTCAACTTGAGGCTAATGGACATCTAGACTTATAGGTGCATCGAACAATTATTCGCATGAACCAATTTATACTTCAGTCTTTGCAGACTATTTTATGGGAATATTAACATTTACCTCCCTCGAGGTGTTTGAAAATCATTTATAAACCCTCCTCGCTATTTATATTTACCCACCCTAACCGAAGTAGTTAATATTTGAGTGATGCATTGACCTTTGTTGTTAATAATAAACAACATCCAAATACGATGTGTGCTGACGTGGCATAAAAAAGATGTGTAATGCCACAATTGTGCTTTTACGATATGTGTGCTCTTTCTAGGCGTGAGGGTAAAAAAAGTCATGTTATTTTAAAAATCGGGGACAACTTGTCCTTTTGCGATTCCGATTAGCCTTTCGCCATTTTTTAAGTTAAATATTTTTTATCTCTAAATCAAGGGTGGGTAAAAATAAATACCAATACTTGAAGGGTTTATAAATGATTTCCAAATACCTCGAGGGAGGTAAATGTTAATATTCCCTATTTTATGTGCAAGGAGATATTTGAATCGACTCGGGTGCTGGTCCGATCATTGTGTGCCACAGCGGGAACTTCTCGAATGCTTCATTTGTGGCATCTTAAGATGTATGGGCACAACCTCTCTTTTGCTCTACCCAAAAAGGCCCTTCGTAATGCTTGGTCAGGAAAATCTTAACATTTTCTGAATGAGAAGTGTGTTCATGCTCCAATTTACTCCGTCTATCCCAAAAAATTGCCTTGGTTGAAATGCATCACTTTGACAATTGATTCTTAGAATTATGTAATAGAAAAAATTACAAAATTATATTATTACGAAAATACTTTATGAAATGAATCTATTGATAGTCTTTCTGTTTGAATCATAAATGAGATTACTCTAGGGATTCCTCTCATGATATGGTTAGATGGGATCTCAATCATAAAGGGGTTTTCTCTGTTAAGTCTTTCTATTTGAAGCTCGCATCCGATAGGGCTCTATCTTTACAACTCCCATAAGATAATCATCAATATGTGCATTGGGAGCTTGGAAGCTCAATTGGAAGTCTTTGGTGCCTTTAAAAGTTTCTTGTTTTTGTGTGGGAAGCTTGTCATGGGAGTATTTTAACTTGTGATAATTTACAAAGGAAGGGACCGATTTTGGTGAATAGATGTCCTATGTGCAAAGCTGATTTGGAATCCACTAATCATTTGCGCTGCGTTGCCCTTTTCTAGAGCTTTGTAGGAGTTAGCCTTTAGTTGTTTGGGTGTTTCTTGAGTTAGTTCTAGTTCTACTAAGGAAGATCTCCTGCATGGGAAGGCTACTTTGGGAGAAAAGCTAAGAGAAGAAAGCCTTGCTTATCCCACATGCCATTTTTTGGAGCATTTGGTGTGAGAGAAGTAGGAGAGTTTTCAAGGGAGTGGAAACTTCTCTTCATGGCTTTAAGGATAATATTATCAAGACTCTCTGCTTATGGGATAATGACAATTTTTGCCAATTTTCTTTTGATATTGTAGATTGTGGATAGTCTACATTGGTTGTACATAGCCCTTTTGTAGGATGCTAGTTTTGCATCCATCCTTGTCATTTATATATATATTTCACCTTTTCTTATAAAGAAAATCTATTGACAGTGTTTCATATTGTAATTTAATCAACGTAAATTTTTATAGATCATTGGTCAAAGTTTGCAGTGGTATAACCTCAAAAGTAAAAAGTGAGTATTGTTTTTGAGAGGGTGGAGGGAGTAAATTATTGTGTCACCATGACAGGGTCAACACTCATTCCTTATGTTTTAACTTGTAATGAAGTGAGTTCTTTGGTGCTTCAATGAAGGCCTATCATCTATTTGAGTTATCTTTGCCTTTGCTTCTTGTTCATATGTCTTTCCCTCTTATTGATAGGTCGGGATATCGGATGAGACTTCTACTTATGCTCTTTGTCGATCATGGTTAAGGAATGGGTACCCTGAAGAACATCGGTATATTCCTTTGTCCTCTACACTCGTTATTCTATCGGATGAATCAGCATGGGGAATGTGTGAACTGTTATTCTAGATGAATCGGACGAATCAGCATGGGGAATGTATGATAAATTGACCTCTGGCGATTAAGCTTGTCGGTTTTTCGATGAGTAATTGAAACATGTATTAATTATATAAAAGAGTACCATCCCCGCTTTTTCGCTTCACAGTTAATCTCTCGAAAAACCTAGCCATTCAAATTTGATTTGTGATAATTTTCTGCGGTTATCTTCATCTCGCTTATCGGTCATAATACAAAAGACTCCACTTCACCTATGAGGCATACGTAATATAATAATGACTAAAGCACGAATTCGTCGATAAGGTAGTTTCTTGTTTTGAGACAAATGAGGCAGTTGGTTAGGCTTAGGTTGATGATTTCTTAACTTCTTTCATTTGTTGTTTCCCAACTCTCATAGGCATAACATAATGTGGTAAGACTAGAGCATGAATTTGTTAAAGTAGCTGGTTTAATTTTTGAGAAAAATGGGAAAACCCCGATGCTTAAATTCAAGTTTTCTTGTTTCTTTATGTCTTTTTTAATTCCTTCATTTCCTCCCCCAGTAGATTGTCCCCGTTCCGAATTATCATCTCTATTGCCTTCTTTGTGTCTCACATTCTCTTCCTCCTTATGCTGAAGTTTTCATTTTGTTTTTTCTCCCCTTATTGATTGTTACCGTTCCGAATGATCTTTCTCCTAGTTCTGGTTTTGGTTGTATTTTAATCATGTATATTGTGGCAAATGGTTTGTGTGATGTAGACGTGAAGATTTTTGCTTATGTGGAACATTGGTGTTAAATTCATGTTCCCATATCTAGTGCTGAATCGCTGACGCTAGAAAGTAGAAACTGGATTGCTCATTGCAACATACACTACATAGTTGAAGATTTCTCAGCTAGATTTAGCCATGAAATGATTTTGTTGATGTGTGTTGAAGTAGCATTGAAAACTCATCTTCCATGCATTGCAATGTTGCTTACTTGTTTTTGAACTTTTAGCTACCATATGGTGATTTTGTAAAGTCTCTTCCAAAGCCGTTGCAAATGCCTATGTCCGAATCTTCTCCACTCGAAGAGAAAGGAGAGTGAGGATGAGACAGAAATCGAAGAGGTTGGTTCTAGCTACTCCATTTCCAAATACTATTTCCTTTTTGTTTCCTTTATTGATATTGATTGACCCTTGCCTTGGGGTTAGAAATGGTTTCAGCTAGTATCTTTGCTTTGTTAGTGTTGATGAACTCTTATAGCATTGTTTTGAAATTTTCCTCTAATTATGTTTTTGCCTACCAAAGGGAAAATTTATCCCACCTATTGAAAAAGACACGGGGTTCAAATCCTAATAGAGGTAAGGGAGTTCTCTTCCCCTCACTCGATAAGCTCTCTCTCGCCTCACGTGCCTTTTTCTCCTGGGATGTCCCCAAGGAAATGTGGCCTTTAATGGGCTACCTTACTAGTCCCCCTTCCTTAAGAGAAAGGGGAGAAGTTGTATCCGATAGCTTTTGGATTGCAATGTTATATAGCTTCGGTGTTTGGTCAATTAAGCGTATACAAGTCCATAACATATTTGTGGCTGAAATGAGAACACTGAGATGCTTTGTGGAATACTGTGGAGGCAATGGGAAAAATATAAGTAGAGATCAACTAATAGAGATAAAAGGTGAGGAATTAGGAGCTTTACGGGGTGGTTCAAGAACATCTTCCGAAGATATCCCAATGTGCTTGGCAGATGGTTTGAAAGAAAAAATCACTAGTTATTTAGCTAAGGGAAGAAGTTTGCCCAAAAAGATTAAAGCAAAATTATTGGATGTATGAGTTGGCTGGCTGAACCTCCCCAAGTTCTTTCGTTGTTAAGGATTTGGTGATCTAGATTCACTTTCTAGTTTATGCATCGAGTGATGCAATATCTCCGAAGTGCTACTTTGGAAATATTTGTTTTAGGAAGAATCGGAAATTTTGGAATCTAGAGATTCTTTTTAGGATCATAATTATCTCTTGTCCTATTTTAGTTTTATTATTTTCTTCTAGTTATTTTGTATCATTTTTAGTTTTAGTTTGTTGGGTGTATTAATCCTTATATAAACCCTCTCATACAATAATGGTTGCGTTTAGGAAAGCTCTGCACCGTGGCTGCCCTGAAATTGTTTTGTGGCTGTCTATGGTTTGGCTATTGCTGGATAAAGGAGCTAGTTGAGTGTGTGGTAAGAATACATTTATTTACTTTTTACATCAATTAAATGACTTTTTGGGGGCAAAATTCTACCATTATAATTTTTTTTTCCAAACTAGGTTATTTCAAAAATCTAAACATCAATCTACTTGAAATAAGTCTCAACCGTTCAAAACTTGCACCTATAACCTGTATAACATGATTTTTTTAATTGAAAAGATAAGTACGAAACCCAAACATTAGGCTATGCCTTTCTATAATCTGTGTAACAGGTTTAAGAGAGTATTTCTTTTTCTTCTAAGTGCCCCTTTTTCATGCATTTCTATAATCTGTGTATAACATGATTTTTTTAATTGAAAAGACAAGTACGAAACCCAAATATTAGGCTATGCCTTTCTATAATCTGTGTAACAGGTTTAAGAGAGTATTTCTTTTTCTCCTGAAGTGCCCCTTTTTCATGCTCGTACCTTGAGTCCGTGGATCGCCATGCCCACTCTTCTTCAATAGACTATCAAAATTCAAATTTACCTTGATGATTTTTGGCCTTGCTTGGCCATGATGTCCCCTTCGTCTTGCAAATGAGTCCCACAAGCCTCTAAGTCAACCTTGTGGTGCGGACATCAATTTCTTCTTGCCTTAGCCCTTGATCATCTTCATTCCATAACATGACTGTTTGAACCGCAACGATCGTTGTACCGAGCTCGAGCAACTATGTATGCCTTGCTCAATCATGCTGTAAGCTGCCTTAGATATCTTGAGAGCTCCCATAGAATTCATCCTCTTAGCTATTCTTGCAAACTGGAACTCAACCTCTTAGATATCTTGAGTTGGTTAAAGACCGAACAAAATGAGAATGAGCATCTTCCTTTTCGGACTCGCCACATTTCTCCATTGGACTGCTAGTTCACTTCACTCGAGTGCGTCACTAATAGCCATAGATTGATCTTCACTTTCACGCTCCAGGTCTTGAGGCGGAAAGATCAACCAAGTTACGAGTGGGAGGCAAGAGATTGTTCAGGAGCGTAAAAATGCAAGGGATAAACTGGGAGCGTAAAAATGCAAGGGATAAAATGGGAGTGTAAAAATGCAAGGGATAAAATGGGAGTGTGAAAAATGCAAGGGATAAGATCTGCAATTTTCTAGCAATTTTCTACTATCACAAGGCCCTTAGTACATTAGTGATACAACTCGATGACTCAAGCTTGTGGTTCCCAACCTCAACAAAATTGCCATTAATAAGGCTAGATGTTCCTGGATTTGAGACTTGAAATAAATTCGGAGGAAATTGAAATTTAAGATCTCAAAAGAAGGGGATAACAGAGTGAGCAATGAAGGTAATTGTGATTAAAGGTCGTTGTATAAGCGCGTAATTTTTAAAACCATTCTCTTCTTCTTACAAGTCCTTTCCTTACATGTCCGCATTCACCCGGACACCTTCAATTTCTATCTTGCATCAATCTACCTTAGCCACCCCGTGAGAACAGGACCACCTTGCTTGGATCGCCGGTGAGGAAGACCACTCGGGAACAATGCTTCAATTAGGATGTTGTGTTGAAGCTCTATTTTCATCATCAGCAACCTTAAATTTATAGATAGTTTAAGTTGGAGATAGGGAAAGTCAAGAATTTATAAGGACTCAAGCTTGCAGATGTCATTGGGTCATGTCTTCATCGGACGGGTCTTTTGCGAGGAGAGACCGGAACGTCGGAAGACAAAAGGTGTGAAGGTTTTATAACAGGTTTAAGAGGAATTTAGACTCAAGAGAGCGGGTAATTTTGGCAAGGGCAATTAAATCATTAATTGCCCTTACCTTCCCGAGAAATTTGATGTGGGAAGTTGTTTCCCATCAACTTCTCAAAATTAAGAAAGGCGGCTTTTGAAAGGATCAGCTTTTTTCCAAAATATTTTTACCAAACAACACATTAAGGAAAGTTGACTTAATTATTAGAAAAAGTTAATCCAAAAGTTTTGCCAACCACACCCATTGAAGAAGAGCAGACTTGAATGAATAAAATTGAGAACATTATCGAAGTGTTGTGGCTTATTTGATTCAACATTCGGAGTAGGAATTGCTCGGAGAGCATCCTTTTTCTATGTCTTTCTTTATCTTTCCCTGTTTAGGCTTTATCCTAGCAAGCGTGTTGACTTGACATCTTACGGTTTTATTCAAATGAGCAAGTTTTGTGGAATATTTTGTCTCGAACAAAGCCTATGCTAGTGAAATGTCAGCAAGTAGGTATAGGGGAAGTTATCATCAATGATCTACACCTGAATTTTGATGCTAGAAAGCTAGGGAAGTTGGGGCTGGATGGGACTATGTGATTTGTGACCATATCGGTGAGGTGATTCTGTCCGGTGTCAAACAGGGAATAGACGTTTTAGGTGTGGAGCTCAAAGAGGCTAGGGCTTGCTTGCTTGCATTGAAAAAGGCAAGGGATAATGGCTTCAGGAGACTAATTGTTGAAGGGGACTCCCTCTAAAACATCACCAGGCTGAAGAACAAGATGTGTCCTAATAACTTGCTAGGTTCATTTATTTCGGATATTTGCTTTTTAGTTTGTCTTTTGCGTTTATTTCATGTTCTCATGTTAAGTGGGGTTGTAACTTTGTGCTCATGCATTATCCCATCTCCAACCATATGACTTACAAGAGAGGTCTTGGGAGGAGGGGAAGTCCGATATTATCTATGATCCAGCAATAAAAAATGTGTCTTTATTTAGAGCAATATGATATAATACATACCCCGTTCTTTTGATTAAAAAGGATAGGTATAGAGTCGAAGAAAGAGATATCACCATATATCTTTTTAATTGTTTGGTGCAATGGTGAATAACCCATAATGTATATCACCATATATTATATGATCTTGGTAGCTTACAGCTTACGAGGAAGGTCTGCTTGTTGTTTGAGAAGCATGCACGAGCTCTATTTATGAAGCTCAAGGAGATCTTTGGACTTCAGGATAAAAATGGATGAGGAACTTTATGTGGACTCGGGAAGAATGCATTGTTTTGCGGTTCATTGTCATGCTAAAATCTTTGAATATTAGTAAATGTGATTGCAGTGGTTGTATGGCCACTTTATTGGGAAAGGGTGCCGAAGCTTTCAATTCAACGAGTCTTGGGCTTTTAGCAATTCTATATCGGGTTTATAGGCCTTGTTGCCTGATTTGTTGATTTCATCGGGGACATCTTGTCTTCTTCAGCTGGAATTGTTATTTGTTAGGTTTTCTCGCCATCCAAATAAACCTGGAAATATACTATGTCACCGATGTGGACTTTCTATTTTCTGGATGCAAGTAGTGTTACTTTTTTGTAGGTTTCGAAAAAATTAGATAAGCTGTCTTGCATGTCCCCTATCCTCTACCCCTTTTCATCTATCTTAGACTTTTAATGATTTAATTTGTTATATCATGTTCTTGTGAATTCCATCCTAATTAATCTTAGTTTTTCCGAAGAGTAATTAAGCGATACATGGCTCGCACTTCATTTAAGTCCTCTTATGCTTGTAGGATGAGAAATCGATAGAGAATTTGAGTGCAGAAGATCTGTTACAGAGGCATATTAAGCGTTCCAAGAGAGTTCGGGCAAGGTATTTCCTCCGATTTTTCATGCATCTCGTATGATATGGTTAATGTCATTTGTCATGCTAGATTCTCATATGACTTACTATGCCAAATGTTGTCACTCCTGAATATGTCAATCACTCGCCTAGCTTTCTTTACAATAGTGCATTTAGGCTTAGCTGAGAAAGAAGCTCGTGAGAGCCATTGGGATAGTGCATGGTGTTTATATAGACTGAACTTTTTGTAAAAATGCACAATGGCAAGGCAAAGGAAAACGCATCACACATGTTGTGATGCTTTACGATGTCTTTTTTATTAAGTATTTTTTTCAAATGAATCAAGAGATGTATTGATAAGACACCAAAAGGGATGTCACCCGTTTACGAAAGGGGTAAATGCAAAAATATTATTCCCTCACACAAACTATACAACACTCTAAAAAGTAGAGGTTGAAGTCCTCTAAAATCCGTCAATTTCTTTCCTCCCTAGTAGCCACCATATAGCCTAAGTAACCATTTTCCAAACTCCGTGAACCCAACTCTTCATCCTTCTCATCCAAGCCATCAACACATCTTTCGCATTAGATGGTTGGACCTAACTAACCCTCGTCAAAGATAGAGATAAATGCCAAAAAGGAGAAAACCTCCAATACTGCACAAGGAGATCAAAGATGATCCATGATTCTTCCTCCCCAAAACACACATCACCAACTCGGATCGCTGAAATTCTTCTTTTAATCAAGTCCTCTGTCTGAATCTTTGCTTCGTTGGCTGCCTAGCAAAGAAGCTAACTTTAGTGGGAGCTTTAGATTTCCAAATGGGCTTGGTAGGCAAATCTATGCTATTTGAAACTTCAAAATGTGTGATACAAAAACTCTTGAGGTGAAAGACCCATTTGAGTCATGGGGCTAAACAATCTCATCATTGCTGTGAGGCAAAACCTCCTTGTTAGTAAGTAAAGGCAACAAACGGGAGATGCTATCCTTCCAATCGTAAAGGCTTTTCAAAGAAGGCAAGTTCCAATTGTTGTTGTCACCATTCCATGAAACCACCTCCTGTACAGTTGCTTCCTTTACACAAGCCATCCTAAAAGATCCGGGAATTGCAACTTAAAGAGGTCAATCTCTACACCAATTATCAAGCTAAAATAATGCCTTTGAGCCATTCTTCACCTCAAAATGCACCTGGATTTGAAGCACTCTAGACCCACTAAGATAGTCGGATAGATTTCCAGCAACCAACTCCATGTGCACAAGAAATCTTCTTGCTTTACCATCCCAAATCATCAACCCCATACTTTGCCTTGATCACATTTTTCCACAGAGCACTCGTTCTTCTTTGCAAAACCGCTTGGTCTTCTAAGCTTTAGTGAGCTCACGAAGAGGTCTCATGCCAAGCCCTCCCTCTTGCTTTGGATGACAAACTTTATAATATTTGATTTTCCAAAGAACGTCTCTCATGATTTTCTCTTAACGACTAGCAATGCTAGTGGAAATGGTGAATAAAGTCTTAAAGTAGATAGGCAGGCTCCACAACGTGCATTCAGTAAATTCAGTCTATCCTCCCTTGAAAAAAGCTGTGATTTCCACTGGCATAATACTATTTCATTATTCTAAATTTGCTTATAATCCACAGCTATTATCTTCTTCTTGATAGAAGTGTGGAATTGTTTTTCCCAAAAGAAAAAGAAGACAGAAATAAGTAAGAACATTGGTGAAAATATCTTCTTAGGGTGGACCCAAAACTCTTCTCGCTGTCGACTTAGAAGCAGATTGGATACCTTTACCATTTTGAGATGTGTGTATTCCCTTGGCATGGGCTGTTCACTAAATCAAAGTCCAATGAGTGTGAACCAACCAAATAATGGATTGAAGCAACTTGTTCAGAGTGTGGAAATCAAAGAGTGAATCGTGAGCTTAATGTGCAAATAACCAATGTGGAAGTATTAAGATTTTGCTTGATGCTAAGGATGGTAATCAAAGTACGAACAGAGAAGATTGCAAGCTAGATTATTGATTTGAGAAGATCAACCAACCTTATGGGCAGACGAATCCGAGAAGAGGCCGACAGTTGAGATCAACTTGGAGAAGACACCAAATGCTTTAAAAAATACTCAACAGGTGTTTGTATTGTGAACCCTTGGCGATCGGATATGGAGGTGGTCAAATATGCTATCAGTAATTTGTCAATATGGGTGCAATTTCCAGGACCAAATCTCAAACTCTTGTGCAATGGACAGTTCATTAAAGTAGCAAGTCTATTGGGCAAGGTCTTAATGACCGATAAACCGACACAGGAGAAAACGGACTAATTAACTAATGTAGGATAAGAAGAGATTGAGTTATGCTAGAGTACCGATTGAGATTACGGATCATGATATTGCAGAGATTGTGACTTATGTTGATCGGACTGTAAAGTTATTCAAGCAGGAAATATTTGAGGTGTGCTGAAGATAAGATGTGGGGCATAAAAATGAAGAGTGCAGGAAAGGGCAGAGTACAAATTGGGGAGGAAAGAAACAATTGAAAGACCTCAAGCGAGAGAATGATAAGTCCATCAAAGAGCAGGTGGATTAGGAGTCGGCTCGGATCGGGCAATAAGTCATTCGGTACATAGGAGATCCAGAATATTAGTCCGAGGCAGGATGTATAGGTGACTAGCAGTAATTAGTTTACGATCTTTGGACATACTATACCCATCATGTGCAAGATAGAACATGAATAGCATGTCGGTATGTACGAGAAAACATTGGCAGCTTCAATGGGCCGAGGTAACAGAAGCAAGTATGGAATATGCTGTTCAAGAATAAGTTATCCGTTCTTGAATTGTTGAAAACTAAGGTTAACTTGCATAGGCAGGGGCATAGACAAAGCCACACAACAAAATTGGCGGCTTATTTTAAATGCGACACAGTGCCATAAAAGGGAAAGCTTTGGCTGAAATATTTGATGGAAAACCTTGCGTATTTGATGATGGATCCAAGCCCGGAAATGATGGAGCACAACCGTGATAATAGTTGTTATCCATGACTAGGATAACAAGAGGTCGGAAAAAGTGGGGTTTGAAAGTAAAACAGGGGATAGTGCCTCGCTGGCTGAGAAGGGACAGAGTGTCCAACTTCAAAATCAAACAGGGCAACAAAGAATATGGCCAGGGATTGGATCCAATAGGGGACTTGTAAGACCTAGGAGATCACCACTTGGTTGCCAAACCAAGCTATTTTGAAGATAGAAGTTTGATTCCCTCAAATGTTCCGAGTTGAAGTCACACGAATGTATCAATCACCAATAACAATGTATTCAAAAGTTCGACCATACAAGAAACAGGAAGACCTTATATAAAGGGTCATTTCCTGCCCAAAATACCTTTTCTAATCATTAAGGAAAGGTTAAGACTAATCACACTTAATTAACACTAGTTAACTGGACAAGAGTCCCTAGAAGACATGTTATTGGAGCGCTCCAAAAGTAGGTTTCGTTATCTTGCAAGTGGGCTAGTTTCTAGTTTCCGAGGCTGAGAAACGTACGTGGTCAAATAAGAGAGAGTCTTCTCCATCTGATTTCTCCTTCTTCGAGGGAGGTCTGTAGAATTTCTGAATTCGAAATCATCTTCTTAGCAAAGGAAGCCAATCACCATTAACTCGGACAGGAGTGTGGCTTCGATTCCGACTCAGTCGAAAACGACTTCTACCCGGTAATATTTACTGTTCTACCCAATGAATGAAAATAACATCATATATATTGTCTCAAATAATTACAAACCAAGATTGTCTTCCAACAAAATAAAATAATTGTCCAAATAACAAATAACGAAATCACTCAAAAACTAAGTGTGGTGAAGTGTGAGTGTAGTAGATAAGGTTGATGAAGCTGGGATATCTCGATCTCTCCTTTGCATTGATCCTTCATACCCTTGATCAGCATGACTAAGTTCTTGGATTGTTTCACTCGGTGGCTCCTGCACCGGTTCTGAACTAGTTGGCTCGGATGATGGAATATTTCCATCATTTGATGGCAACCTCGCTGTATTTGATGGCAACCTTTTAGTATTGGAGGTTCGAGTGTGTTCATGTGAAAGTAAAACATGATAGTGGTGTGATGAAGCAACCGAGAGAGAAGCATCGTGGGATTTCCTAGTGATTTTAATACATAATATTGATAAGACATTGGCTTGTTTCTGGTGATTTCACTAATCTACTTGACCTTGACAGAATTAGGGGTCAACACGTGTAATGGGCATAAATTGTGGATTTCAGCTAAAATTTATTGGATTCTAGCTTGGCTAACATAAAAGTTCACCAGTAGTATTAACCTCGTCTGGAGCAATATACATGAGCCCTGCAATAAACAAGAGCCTGGCAACATAATTTTTCCAAAAATAGACAGAATGCTGATTAATGAGATGCGGATTGGGCATTTTATTGAATCTATTCACGAATAAACATGTTTCGACAACTGTCCCTGCACTGGTGAGTTTCTAGTAGTTGTAGAGGAATGAAAGTAGGTGTTTTTTGTTTTCGAATGTATAATTAAAAAATATATTAGAGGAGCCCATGTCGATGCCAGCCATGTACACAAGGGCAGAAACAAAAGTCATCATTCTCATGTTCTCATGAATATCATGAAAAAATCTAAGATCTAATGTCGTTCACTATTCAGTAAAAGACTACCTTCCAAGAGGTTTAACTCGATTCTTTATCCACCAATCTGCTAGGAGTTTCCATCACTTAAATGAAGGGTAAAAAGGATTACCTTGGCACGATCCGTTAGAGCTAAGAAAGAAACCTGTAGATAACATTGAACACCGAACAATTGATATACGTAAGAGAATCTAATTTCTCCACTTTGTAGGGAAGCCAATTTCTTTGTAGTAATCATAAGCGACTCCCATGAAACATAATCATAAGCCTTCTCGATATTGAGTCTACACGAAAGCCCCATTTGATTTGATTTGAGATAAGAAACAATAAATTTATCGGCAACATGAGCTGCATCCTTCACCTTAGAGCAAAAACTTTTTCCAGAATCCTGTAAGAGCTTCACACTAAGCTAATTACGCTGAACTTGTTATTATCTATGCCAACCTGGTGCTTTCTCCTTATTGGCTGATTGATAGCCTCCCGAAATTCCTCTCCCTATAAGTCCTCTAGATTGATTGCATCCTCAAAACTGATAGACTCATGAAGAATCCCATCAAGAAATAGCTTTGAAAGGTGCTGTTTGTGGTACAATTTATGGACAATTGCATTTTTCACATGATACAGCAATTGATTGTGGTGCTATAAACAACTCTAAACTCCATTTGATGAAAGCATTTTTTTTTTGGATAAAGAAAGCATTTGGTATTTTCTTCTTCATTTTAATGTTGTTTGGCTCTTTGCTTATAGAATTTGTCAATAAATTTATGAATCAAGGAGAGCGCTTTTTTACTTCAAGCCTTTCTAGTCTATCACCACTCATTCAAAACTTTGACCTTATTCATTGAGTTGGTCATGTTAGTCCTAAATGACTACTTGCATTTTAGAATGTTAAAGTTTTTCCCCAAAATGAAACTGGGGAGCCTAAAACATCAATAGACTTGCTTAGAGAGACTTCATAAAGATCATGAATGCCTTCCATCTCTAACTACATATTTTTTGGTATGAGAGGCATCTTTCCTCTTAACTATAGCAGCCAACATGGACAATTGTAGGGGTATTATCATAGGTACTTGATGAATCCCTTGAAAATAATCTTTCCAATCAATTGCAAAAAAAGATAGAAAACAACACGGGAACCTTTTTATGGCTATAGAACCAAAATGAGCACATCCAAGTGGGTATCAATGATATTGCAACAACCACATCCAAGTGGGGATCAATGATATTGCAACTACCACTTAACAAGTATAACCCATATTAGCCTTTCCATATCAGCATGAGAGGCTGCTATTCTTTCCATAATCTATATTGCGAGTTATCATCTTTTGGTCCATAACCCCACTTGAAAGCCCATACAAGATTGTTTTGTGAAGCCTTTGTAACGCCCGACCCCTGGGTAGAGACACCAAATCGCCAGGACCCTTTTCGAGGATCCTTAAGGCTGATCTAGGGAACATCTTGGCAAACATAACCTGTTTGCTAAACTATTGGAAGTTGAGCTAGAAACCCCTTTTTCTTTCAATAGACAAGTTGCGATGAGTCTTGAGCCCATACGGCTTCAGGTTAAACTTTTGGGTTCATACAACCTTACACCATAAAATAAAGTACAATAATGACGGAGTTTTGGTGGGGGCTACTGAGGCCGAATCATAGCGTCTACAAATGCCAACAAACCTCTAGCTATAGACATGCGTGGTTACCAAATAAATCTTACAGATTATACTCAAAAGCACACATAATTAAACATAAGTAATCAATCCACTAAAGTTTCTTGTAGCTAAGAGGGCATCAAAACGGCCTCCAAAATGACAAAGCTTTTCAGGAACCTTACTATTGCTCTGGATCTGAAAATATGAAAAAGTAGGGGGATGAGCACAGCTCAATGGGAGTCCTTCGCCTCCCAAAAACCAAAATAACTTTGAATGCATACATATATATATAGATATAATAGCAATCAATACATAATGACCATAATATTAGTAATCAAGTCGCATCATAAAGATAATCTTACCTTACTCCACCCTTAATCGAATGGGTAAACCATGATGCATTAGAACTCAAGTGAACCACATTTCCTCCATAAATGTGATCAATCAATTTCCAATCTGGAAATTAGCTTAATTTTTATCATCTTTAATTTCTTTGCGCAAAATCTAGTACCCTGGTACTCAAATGACTCCTGTGAGCCGATCCAACGTACCACGGTACTGGGATTCGGAACCACTCACGCGTGTGTACAAGTTTCCTATCCGGGAGGACTTGTAATCTAGGAGTGAAAGCCGCTGCCCTCAGGCCGGAATATGTCACCTTTCTAGATTTTGTATTTCGACGCCTGTGAGCCGACCCAACGTACCACGGTACAGGGATTCGGAGCCACTCACGCATATACCCAAGTTTACTACCCGGAAGGACTCGTAATCTAGGAGTGAAAGCCGCTACCCGTGCGTCGGAATGTGTCACCTTCCTAGACTTGGTATTTCGACCCCTGTGAGCCGACCTAATGTACGACGGTACAGGGATTCGGAAACACTCACGCGTATACTCAAGTTTCCTATCCGGGAGGACTCGTAATCTAGGAGTGAAAGCCGCTGCCCTCAGGCCGGAATAAGTCACCTTCCTAGATTTTGTATTTTGATGCCTGTGAGCCGACCCAACGTACCACGGTACTGGGACTCGAAACCACTCACGCGTATACCCAAGTTTACTACCCGGAAGGACTCATGATTTAGGAGTGAAAGCCGCTACCCGTAGGCCGGAATATCATCTCATGTCATGTTCCTAGATTTCATACCGGTAAAGTGCTCACACCCAAGGAATCAACTTCCCATTTAATATTATGGTTGTTATCTCTATCATTTCTTCACATATGTACTTAGTAAATTGTTTCATGAGACCCAAAGTCATAAGCTTTAGACTCGCTTTTCGACACAACATACAAGGTTTACAAGTATCACGGGACAAAGCCCTCAAGTTGTTGTGGGAGTCCAAAATTTCTTTGGAGGTCTCCACGGACCTTCCCACGGCCAGTGGAGGTCAATGGTTGGTTTTAGAGGTCAGCAAGGGCCTTCCCACGGTTAGTGGGGACTTCTGGTGGCCACCACGGGCTACCCCACGACCTGTGGGAGCACCCGCGGTGGGTATTTTGGATTAATTAAATCACTGCTTGATCCCACGGCCTGCCCCACTATGGGGGCACCCGTGGTGGTGGCAGTGGCTCCCAAACTCCATTTCTTATCTTCTACCTATTTTATCCTCGTGGGATGTCTATGGAATGTTCGTTTTGTAAATTTTCCAACATTCTAAGTATCATACTAGCTCAATAAAACCCATTAAAATGCACATGCAAGATGCTACTCCTCATACCAAATTTTGGACAAACATATATTTCCGATCATCGATCCCCAAGAGTATTATACCAAGTATATTCTCTAACAAATGTCAAACCCAAACCTCAACAAAACTACAGTTTTCACAAAGATTTAAACATATTTGATACATTTCCATCTTCATGCATGAAATTATAGCAACAAAAGAGAAGCATAACCAAGTACATGATGATGATCATGTTTCCACTCCTTTTCCCTCTCTAACATCCTCCTAGCATATTTATATTAATGAACCATTCCAAAACACATGCATGCAACAATTTCTTGAAGTTTTGAGCATTCAAGATTGGTCTACAAGCACACTTACGAAATTCATTTTGGTTGGAAAGTAATATACATTGGGGAGAAGAAGGAAACCCACCTTAATTATGATTTGTGTTGAGTCCTTGATGGTTGTATTCTTGAACCTTCCTTCTATTTTTCTACCTTTGTTTTTACCTCTTTCTTCAGTGAAAATGATTAAAGATGAAGGAGTTAGAAACTTGGACCAAGGGAGGTTGAAGCAAATTATCTCCTTTGATTTCCCTTCCCCTCTCTCTTTCTTCTCTCCTCCCTCTATTTGGAGTTGCTGGATTTTCTTTACCAGAGAAAAATAAGCCCCCTTTGGTTTGTGCCTTACCTTTTTATCTATTCACCAGATTTGGAGTGGGTGGAATAATGGTGAAGCATGGAGGACTAGGAGCTAGTAGGTTAGGGATGATGTTTGCAGTAATAGGCCAAGAAAAGGGTACAAGCCATCAGATTTTTTTTATTTTTATTTTTTTGCCTAAATGCTCAGATTTTTGGAAGATATGAGCATGTTTTGCATGTTTAAAACTTAGGATGTTAATCAAGCTATAGTACTATTCCATCTAAGCTATTAGAAAGCCAAATAAATATTTTCTAAGCTTACTCCTAATATTATTTCCAACTAAGTTAACCGTTAACTAACAAATTTATAAATAAACACATATACATAAGCTAATTATCACATTATGAATTTTACTGTAACCAACTATTAAATTAAATCGCTTAGAGAATAAATCATATATATTAATCAAATATTTTTTTATTTTTTTATTTTTAGGGCGTTACAGCCTTCAACTTACAGCATATTGGAAACATATCTATCCTTGAGTCAATAAGCATCTTACATTGCCTCTAATAAAAACACTAGAGAGTTCCTTCACCTTCCAAGAAGCCACCCTAACAGTCCACACCATTGGACAAATTTTCATTTCCTTAACTTAATCCTTTGTTTTGTTTGCTTCTAAGTGTCCAACGTCCTAGTAGGCACCGTGTCAAAATTTTCCTCCTAACCATGAGGAGGCAATCGTTGAACTTCACATGTCTTGATGAATCACGCCTTGAAGCCACCCTCGCAGAATTAGGCACTTAGGTTAAGAGAATTAATCCTAACACAAATACACCCGATCTCGTATTGAACTTGGCCGTCCGAATTGAGAGGTCTAGATCTAACGCATGTTGGATTGAGAGACTCCTTTCTTACCATTGAAGATGAGGACTATACTCTTAGAGCCATTAAATTTGTTTGTTTGTGTTGCAATCCGATGACACAAATATCCTAAGACCCATAATCGTGCATCTCTACCCGTTCAACTGACCATATTATGTAAGGAGACACTCAAACTACAGGAGGTTGGGCCTAAGCAGTGGGTAATACATACTGTAAATTTATGTAGGATTTTGTTAATGATTTAGTTGATTCAGTAAATTCTCGCTGGTTAATGTGGGAGAGAACGTGAATGGCTGAATTGATTTGTACTTGTATGGTAGTTGAATTGTGTGAGATCAAGATAGAGGGTTGCAGACTAGCTAGTGAGGATGTGCTGGGGGAATGGGGATTGTTTTGTGTTTTTGGATATTTGGAGAGTTTTTTTTATAATTTTTCGCGTGAAGTTAGAGAGAGAATCATTGGGAAGTGTAAGTTAAAAATGGTTTAGCAAGTGGTGGTTAGAATGCATATTGTTGTGGGTGGGATGGAAATAAATCTGTTAATATGGGTACTTTAGTTCAAAAAGTTATGACTCGATTTATATGAGCTTCAACTAATTTAGTGAGGGCTCTACTCTTCCCAATTACCTGCATACTGCATGCTCGATGTCTTCGCATGTTCACCAGTCATGAGAACTATTTACTTTTATCTGAGAACTATTTACTTTTATCTGGAAGGGAATGACAATTATACCTTTTATTCTCGCTCACAGATTGCGGGAAGAAAGGTTGAAACGAATTGCAAGATACAAGAGCAGACTTGCTCTTCTTCCGCCTCCGGTGATGGAACAATGCGGAAATGATACAAACGCTGGATCCTAAAGCATACCTTCTTGATGAAGCACACTCTCTGGACGGTTAAGTACTCGTTGCGAAATGGGGTTTTTTTGGGGGGAAAAGAATGGGTGATTGGGGATAGAATTGGTGTGTAGAGAGGGATGGTAATATACTAATATTAGATTCTATGCTTCTAGAAGCCTGACACTAGCAAGATGAGATTCTCTCCCCTGCTTTTCTCTTCTCTATCGTATTTGGGGAACAAAACTCCTTGTGCTGAATGTGATGGCCAGACGGGAAGATCATGCTTAATAAAATTGGGACTTTTATGTGCAAGAAAATAAGTAAAATATGGTTAAAAGTTGTGGAAGCAGGATTTACATGTCCTCATATTAATGTCAAATGGATGGCCAAATAGGAGGAATTTCACTTCTCTTAGAAGGAGCTAGGTTTGAATTTTACTAGGGACATAATTTCCAATCCCATCCTTTCCTTTTTAAGGTGACTCGTTAAATATTTATTTCGATAAGTATAATTTTTGAAGATAACCTATTAATTTTCATCTAACTATTCTATTTATTTGATCCACATAAAACTTATTTATATGGATAATTAGTCACACCTAAAATAAACTTAATCTCTTAAATCTCACACCAAAAAATGACCTATTAGGGTTTGGGGTTTAGGTTTAAGGTTTTGGACATTATAGATTTTGAGTTGAGGGTTTAGGACAATAGTGCTATGACAGACACTAGTAAGGAACCCTAAATTAAGTAATAGTATTAGAATTTCTTTTCTTTTTTTTTCCCCCAAATTACATCCCCTTTTCTCTCTCTCTCTCTCTTTTCCCATCGTCCTTTATTTCTTTTCAACTTAGGTTTTGCTGTAACTTAGGTTTTGCTAAGGCACAATATACAAACCCTCAATCTTTTGAACACTATCTCTCCCCCGCCCTTGTTCAATATCTTATGTATAAATACTCCAATTTGAATTAAATGAAGAAATTAATTATGTCGGCTATAAATTGAGACTATAACTCCAAGTTCAATCCTAAGTAGTAGGCATATAATACAGTAGAATTTTTTCTCCTTATTTTCTTACTCTGTGTAATTAACCCTAATTTTGAATTTGTTGATTTTAGTATCATATATGTTTTTCTTTGAAATTGCACAATCTTGGTTCAAATTTAGGTATCATTATCTTTTTCTCTTTCTGATCCTTTCATCATCTGTTTCAGTTCTGCACTTCTTCCTACTTTCCCCTATTTTGATGATTTGGGTTTTCAGATTTAGTTCACGATGTTAATGGAGAATTCATTGTCATTAACTGATTAAGAAAAAATCAGCCCAATTGATTAATTTCAACTCATATCCTCTTCTTAATTAATAGAGACAACCAACGCCAATTGCATATTCTTCTCAATATATTAACAGGAGCAAGATTAAAGAACAAAGAAGAACTAAAACGAGGGCACAAATCGAACCAAACCAAACAATGAACTAAAAGAAGGGAAAAGATCTAAACTTTGAGCCAATAACTTGTTATTTCAACACCAAATTCAATATTTTCCCACAAAATGAACAAAACCAAAGTCAAATATATAAATTTTGAGGTAGAGAAACTAGATTTGGAAATGAAATAAAATTGGAAGAATAAAATTAGCTGAATAATTTACTTCTTTCTTTACTTCAAATATATTTTGGGAAAAAAAAACAAAAAGAGAGCGAGATAGAATATTTATGAAGACGACAAAAATAAATGTTAGACCTATATCATGAAAATCAATATGGAAGATAGAGAAATAAAGAGCTAACAAGTTTATTAGATTACAATGATCACCAAAATGAACGATTTAGATCCATTATGTTTATATCAACACTTCCATCTCCTCCAGCTAAGGGCAAGCCCCAACAAAGAATTTCATTCGCTTAACAATTAATTCATATAACATATCAATGTCCACTTCAAAACAAACAAAATAGCTAGCTAACCTCATCCGACTCATACATTACTCATTACGCCACATTTGCAAAACTCGTTGCACTAGCGTACAAAGAGGTACCTAGACAACAATATGTAAATGCAATCCCTATATTGCAACCTAAGGTTGCAGGGCCATGCTCTGGTACCATCTTGTAGCACTCTGACTGCTAGTGTTAGTTAATGTTTAGGTATCCAATCTTGATGAAGTTAAAAGAGAATAAAAAAGGCTATTTTTTTAAAAATTCATTACTTTGACTCCCTCTGAAAATTCTGGATGAGTTGCATTCAAAACTTGGTTATTACGCCATACTCGTGGATGCATCTATATAAAAGATACAACACAAACTCAAGGCCACATGCCGGAATACAACACAACTCAACCAACTGAAATATAAAATAATTAAAACTTACTACTAAACGGTGCCACAAGCCCGGAGCAGAAGAGGCTCACATCCCTCGATTCCAACTCAAATTGTAGATGACAAAAGTATAACTGAATCTCCTAAGCTATCCAGACGGTTGACTCACATAGCCATTCAGAGGGACTAAATGATATGCAATATACATAACACGAAAATGAATCCTTCAAAAATGATGATTTAACTCACATTACACTATATAATTTACAAACCATAGCACGCAAACACGTCTACAAGAGTAAACGATGCCATTTAGTGCAAAACAAATTTTCAATTCGAGAATTCAATCTAATAAAACCTTGAAAAGTGAAATTAGGGGAGGGGTCACCTCTCAAATACATCACAAGTTTGGTGTGAAATTAATTTTTAGTACCCCGACATATGTGACATTCATTTTTTAGGACCTCACCTTTTTGACCTAATTTTAATGTACCTTCACCGTAGGGAACATTGACATTATTGGGATTAAGATTTAAAAATCCGATGAGTAAACAATTTAGGCAAGAAATGCATCTAGGTCAAATATAAAAGCAAAAGTTGTGCTCTCCACTTCATTTCCACCATTTTTGAAGTGTGATGCTCTCTTCCTTCATCTCCACCCTAAATCGTGGACTCCATTGTCGGCAAGGTAAGTTTTGTTATTTAAATTTCGTTTTTAATTTCTTCATCTCCTTCCTTAAAGCGTAAATTTCTCCATTTCCAATCGTTGTGTGCTTTTTTTGGGATCTTGCTTGCTGTGTTCAAATTTGTACTTGCTGTATTTGAATGTTTGGTTGTTGTAAATGAGTTAAAAGTTTTGAATTTAACGGGAATTTGGAATGGATTTTTTGTACGAGAAGAGTAAGTTTTATCCTTGAATTTTTGGTTGTTGTAGATGAGTTACAAGTAAGTGTTGTGCTTTTTTTTTTATCCTGTTTGTTGTTGCAAAGTTTTTAATATGAATGCTTTTATCCTTTAATTTGAGTAATTTGAAATGGAATTTTTGTACTAAAACTAATTATAGTAAATTTTGATTAGGAATGGAAGGTTGTGGGAATTCTTGGAGTGGAAAGAAACGCCCACGATGCTTATTGAGCAGAACATTTTAGTACCAAATTTCGAAATCTGCAAAAAACCCAGGTCGACCTTATTATGAATGCGGTAATTGCGGTGAATTTGTGAAGTGGCCAGGTCCAAAGGGGAAGATTTGTGAAACTGAAGCAAGTTATGGATCTGGCATGAAGGTTCAAGGCTATCATGAAGTTGAAAATCAGAGCATTCTAATACAAATTTGGAATGAAATTAAGGAGATGAAGATGACAATTAAGCTAATGGAAACAAGGATGTTTGATGCTTTGAAGATAATGATAGCACTGAATGTGGTTGTATGCATCTATGTAGTTATAATGTCGGTGAAATAAAAAAAGTAGTGTATGGAGTTGGGAAGAGGGTTACTGTAAGTTTGGAACAAAGTTTGTAATTGCATGGTGTTTGTAGAGTTTGTGATTCTATTTTGAGTTGCGAGATGAAATGAAATTAGGTGCTATTTTGAGGAATGACTACATATCATTTTGTACTTCATATTTTGTCAATAGTAATTACTATGTTGAGTATTCCTAAAAATTGGAAGTTTTCATCCTCGAATCCGAAGTGTGTGGCAGTGGCTGTTTGAGGCTTCTTCCTTGTTCTTCCCCTACCATTCCTTCCGTGTCCATGGCCATTTGAATGGGCATTTATGTTTCTGGTCTTTTTGAAGGCTTGCTCCCTTGACCTTAGCAAGTTGCAACATTATGGTGAAGTCCTCCACATGTGCTGCATCTCGACTGTTCTGCTCCTTTTGGTGGCTCCTTGGTTCCTCAAGTCCCCTCTTTCTATGCTTAGCTAATGGACCTCTCTTGAATGTAACAGAAGGAGGATCAAGCAAAGGCCACTAGAACTTTGGCCAAAATGGGACATCAGGAATGGGGTACAAGACACCACTGTAAGCGGCTTTATACATGTCAACTAAATAATAAGGACTGGTGTAGTCATCTAAGTTCTTTCCAAGATAAAGAAGGCATCTTGCAGCATGTTTGCATGGAATACCACTTATCTCCTAAGATCAACAAACACAAATCCTTTTGTTCAAGTCAATAGTATAATTGATTCTATCGTTATCAATAACAATAAAAGCCATGTGATTAGGCACAACCGCATAATGCCAAGCATCCCTTGCAATATGTTTCAATTTGTCTTTCATAGTTGGTACAGGTTTTCCCTTACAACCCTCGGCTTCTTCCTTTCTTTTAACAATCCAAGTGACAACATGCTTCCTTATACCCTCTAACAAGGTCACGATAGGTTTCCCTCTCAAACTATTGAGCACTTTATTGAAGGTTTCAACAAAGTTAGTAGTGTTGTTAGGAGAAGTGTGTTGAGGGTCAAACAAATACCTGTAGACCCAATATGCTTGGAATGTGAAACTTGGGGATTAAGACTATGTAGGTTGAAGATTTCATACAAATACAGGTTGAATGTGTGACATATACATGCATGATGAATGTGTAAGATACAGGCTGAAGGTTTCATATTTATCCCAAACACATACACTGCAGGACAAATATACAAACATTACAAGCTTCATATTAAGAGTATTTAAGATATAGGCTTCAGATTAAGAGTATGCTTGGCATTTGTGTGTAATATACAAACTTCATATTAAGAGTATGCATGATGAAGGTTTCATATTTATCCCAAACAAATATACACTGCAGGAAAAGTACCATAAACTACAGCAAATATACACTACAGGAAATACAGGAAATGCGGAAATATACACTGCAGGAAATGCTTCCTATTAAGAGTATGTAGGATGAAGGAAAGGTGTCATTTATCCCAAACAAATATACACTGCAACAAATAGATACAAGATGAATGTTTCAGGATGAAGGTTTCATATTTAAAGTACCATTGTCTGCTCTATTGGTCTCAACTTTACCAAAAACATACCAAGTAGCATTCTCAAGTAAGCTTCCAAAAAAAAAAAAAAAAAAAAGGAAAGGTGCATGTACCTGCACCAGTGTTCTTTGGCTCCTTGATGAGCCATGCATATGCTGCTAGGCTTGCCTGTTGTAGCTCCTCCATTTAAGCTATTAGATATTTGTGTTCAGATTTTGAATTTCGCAATATTAGAAAGTCTTCTTGATGAAGCATATTCTCCGGATTGTCAACTACTCGTGGCAAAATGGGATTTGTTCTTCAGGGGAAAGGACTTGGTAATTGGGGATAGAATTGGCGTATAGAGAGGGATGGTATGCCCCGTTAATTTTTCTTTTACAGTTCTTCTAGAAGTCTCGTCAGTAGTAAGATGAGAATCTCTCCCCTACTTCGCTATTTTCTCTCTCGTATTTGGGAGACAAAACTCCTTGCACTGAATGTGATGGTCAAACGGGAACATGCTTAATAAAATTGGGGGCTTTTATGTGCAGGCTTTTATGTGCGAGAAAATAAGTAAAATATGATTAGAAGTCGTGGAAGCAGGATCTAACATGTCCTTATATTAATGTCATAATAGGAGGAATTTCACTTCTTGTAGAAGGCAGCTAGGTTTGAATTTACAAGGGACATAATTTCTCATCCTTTCCTTCTTAAGATGACTCGTTAAATATTTGTTTAGATAACTATAAATTTTTTTAAGATAATCTATTAATTTTCTTCTAACTATCCTATTTATTTGATCCAAAAAAATCTATTTATATGAATAATTAGTCATACCAAAAATAAAATTAATCTCTTAAATTTCATAGCAAAAAGATACCTATTTAGGGTTTAGATTTTAGGGTTTTAGGCATTGACATTAGTGTTATGATATATACTAGTAAGGAACCCTAAATAAAGTATTAGTATTAGTATTTTTTTCTTTTTGTCTCCAAATTACATCCTTCCCTCTAACTCTCTTCCTATCTTCCTTTGTTTCTCTTTAACTTAGGTTTTGCTTTAACTTATATTCTAATAAGGCACAATATACAAACCCTCACCCTTTTGAACACTCTATCTCTCCCCTCGCTCTTGTTCAATATCTAGGTATATAATACTCCAATTTGAATTAAATGAATAAATTGAAGATGCCAACTATAAATCAAGTTAGTTTGAACACTTTATCTCTCCCTCGCCCTTGTTCAATATCTAGGTATATAATACTCCAATTTGAATTAAATGAAGAAATTGAAGATGCTGACTATAAATCAAGACTCTAATTGCAAGTTCAGTCCTAAATAGTAGGCATATAATAGAGTAGAATTTTTTCCCTTTATTTTCTGAAGAATTATGTATAACTCTCTATTTCTCTATGGTTTTGATTTCAACTTATTCTAAGTCTTTAAGAAGCTCAACTTTAAATTTTTCAATACCGTCTTACCCACTCAAAAATCATATCTTTAGTAGAATGCACTTAACTAGGTTTCGACTCACTCATACACACCTCGTAAAATTGGCATGAATAAATAATTTCACAAACACTTTATATTTTGAGCACCGACTTATTGATCTAACTGAAAATGAATTACTGTGTTAATTCTCTCTTCTAATATAGTTTATTGTATGAAATTATTTACTTGATCAAGTTTACGCATTTTGCTTATTTAATCTTAACAATTTGATCATTTAAAGGATTGACTCATGATGAAATTTGAACCTATTGAATATCGGACTCAGAAAATTCTATTTATTCAAGTCGAAGATAATTAAGCACTTAATTATGATGAATTAATTATTATCTTTCCCTAATTTTTGGACCAAAGTATTTTTATACTTTGAGTACCACTTTGATTTTCTTTTGCAGGTTGATTAAAGTATTTTAATCTTATTTTGAAAAGCAAAAGTAACCGGCTTCCTACCATTAAACAACAAGCGAGATATAAAAACACCTTTTCCGGACAAGACTCGGATCATCTGTTTCGGGGTTGTTTGTTCAAATCCGATAAACTTCAACTTTGAGTCTAAGGTTATTTCCACCCCAAATTTCAGTCACAACCAGTGGGATGAACTACCTTTCAAGCCAAGGACCCAAGCACAACGTTCATTTTACAACGTCTCCTTTTCTCGAGTGACTTAGACTAGCCATTACAATGGCTAATAAAGCTCATAAGTCCAGAACCAGCCTCAACGGCTACTTTCCACTACCGAGTATAAATAGAAGCATTCCTACAAGACTTGAAGAGGGACGAACACATTGTTAATCACTTACCGAGTGTATGCTCTCTCAATCTTCTAGTTTTTACAACTCTAGTTCTTAAGTTCTTGCTTCTCGAAGTTGTAAAGAAAAAGTTTTGTAATCACTCCTATTTTCAATTATCTGTTAAATCCTTGATTGAGCTGTAAGAGTTAACTCAACTCATTTGTTCCCTAGCTGTAAAGGTTACCTCGGTTAGGAAGTAATAGATCGGACAAGGGAATTTATGAGTTTAGGAAAACTTGTAATTGAATTGTATAAGGAAGCAATTATGTAAGGAGTCAGTCCTTGTATTTTGTGGATTCAAAATAGTAGATTTGAGTTTGTGCTTGAATTAGCACTGTTCGTGGTTTTCTGCCCCATGATGGTTTCCACGTAATTTCCATGTCTTATCTGTTTTTGAGTCTAATCTATACTCAAAATTATTTTCTGAGTCTTTGCTGAGCAGAATATTTTGTTAATCCGCAAAAATCTTCCATCACCTTATTAACCCCCCTTTAGGTGACTTAGCCTCTCCAAGAGCAAACCTTTATTTTCTTGTTATGTGTAATTTACTCTAATTTTCGGTTTGTTGATTTTAGTATAATATATGTTTGTTTTTTGAAATTGCACAATCTTGGGTTCAAATTCGCGTATTATTGTCTTTTTCTCTTCTAATCCTTCCATCATCTATTTTAGTTTCGCACTCCTCCCTGCTTTTCCATGTTTCGATGGTTTGGGTTTTCAGATTCGATTCACAACGTTAATGGAGAACTCATTGCCCATTAATTGATTAAAAAAATTGGCCCAATTGATGAATTTCAACACATGTCTTCTTCTCAATTAATGAAGAGAACCAACATCAATCGTATGTTCTTTCAACATATTAACAAGAAACAAGATCAAAGAACAGAGTAGCGAAATTGAAACGAGGGCACAAATCGAATTAAACAACAAACTAAAGAAAGGGAAAATATTTTGAACTTTGAGCCAATAACTTGTTATTTCAACATTAACACCAAATTCCATACGCTCCTACAAATTGAACAAAATCAAAGTCAATTACATAAATTTTGAGGTAGAGAAAATAGATTTGGAAATGAAATAAAATGAGAAGAATAAAAAGAGCTTTGAACAATTTACTTCTTTCTTTACTTCAAATATGTTTTAGAAAAAAAAAGAATGAGAGATAACTCTTACAAAGACGATAAAAATAAATAATAGACGTGTACCATTAAAATCAGTATGAAAGAGAGAGAAATAAAGAGATTAACTCTTTAATAGATCACGAGTAATCACCAAAATAAGTGATTTAAATACATTATGTTTATATCAACAGTTTATGTTTGTCAATTATCATAAATTTTCATATAAAAACCTAATCCATTGGCCTTATTTGGTATGAAAAAGTGAAATGTAATTAAATCGAGAATGATACCTGAGGGATTAGATATGAAATTTGAATATTTTTTTCAAGTGTTTGGTAGAAAAAAAACGTAATCAAGTTCTCATTTTTATTGTTTGATTTTTGACCATGGAATGAAATTAAAATTGTTTTATTTTTTAATTTATTTTATGTCATTGTAAGTTGTTTGTTATTATTGTTGTTGTTGTTGTTGTTGTTGTTGTTGTTTTTGTCTGTCTTCGTTGTTCTTATTATTATTATTATTATTATTATTATTATTATTATTATTATTATTATTATTATTATTATTATTATTATTATTATTATTATTATTATTGTTGTTATTATTATTATTATTATTATTGTTATTATTATTATTAGTATTATTATTTATTATTTATTATTATTATTATTAATATTATTATTATTATTATTATTAACCCTAAACCCTAAACACTAAACCCTAAACCTAAACCTAACCCTAAACCTAAACCTAAACCCTAAACCCTAAACCCTAAACCCTAAACCATAAACCATAAACCCTAAACCCTAAACCCTAAACCCTAACCCTAAACCCTAAACCCTAAACCCTAAACCATAAACCCTAAACCCTAAACCCTAAAACCCTAAACCGTAAACACTAAACCCTAAACCCTAAAACCCTAAACCCTAAACCCTAAACCCTAAACCCTAATCCTAAACCCTAAACCCTAAAACCCTAAACCATAAACCCTAAACCCTAAACCCTAACCCTAAACCCTAAACCCTAAACCCTAAACCCTAAAACCCTAAACCCTAAACCCTAAACCCTAAATCCTAAACCCTAAACCCTAAAACCCTAAACCCTAAACCCTCAATCCTAAACCCTAAACCCTAAACCCTAAACCCTAAACCCTAAACCCTAAGCCCTAAACCCTCAACCCTAAACCCTCAACCCTAAACCCTAAGCCCTAAACCCTAACCCCTAAACCTAAACCCTAAACCCTAAACCCTAAACCCCTAAACCCTAAACCCTAAACCCTAAACCCTAACCCTAAACCCTAAACCCTAAACCCTAAACCCCTAAACCCTAAACCCCAAAACCCTAAAACCTAAGCCCTAAGCCCTAAACCCTAAACCCTAAACCCTAAAACCCTCAACCTTAAACCCTAAAACCCTCAACCCTAAACCCCTCAACCCTAAACCCTAAACCCTAAACCCGAAACCCTAAACCCCTAAACCCTAAACCCTCAACCCTCAACCCTCAATCCTCAACTCTCAACCCTAAACCCTAAACCCTAAACCCTAAACCCTCAACCCTCAACCCTCAACCCTCAACCCTAAACCCTAAACCCTAAACCTTAAACCCTAAACCTTAAACCCTAAATTTGGAGGGCAGGTTAAATACAGCTCGGGTGTATTCGGATTCGGTAAAATACAGATCGGGTGTATTTCGGGTTCGGATAAAATACGGGCGGTCATATATCGGTTTATATGGGTTTCGGATCGACCCAATCGGGTTAAGACCGCTTTTTATCGGTTATTTTTCTTTTTCTAATTATAAAAATTAAGCATAATTTTTGCTTAAAATTGCTAATAATTCTACGAAAACGTATAGTATTTGTATTTTCTAAAAAGAACATTCAAAAATATTCAAAAATTTCATTATTATATTTGTGTAAGGTCCCATTGAGCCAAGCGGGTTGGCCACTTGACGCGTTTAAATAAGGCCAATAAAAGATTGAGTCAATTATGGGTTGAATAATAATGACTTGTTCCGTAATGATTAGTTTAAGGTTACGATGTTTATTTCACCGTTTATATTATACTAAGGAGGTTTACATGCATATTTAATGTATTTTAAAACACATCGAGAAAGTTTTGACTTAGGTAGGCTTAACCGATCCATTTTATTCACAAGCAAAAATTTGACTTTGTTTTAGTTCGGCTCATTGCCCACCTCAAGAGTTATGGTTCGGTACAGGTAAAACAGTTTAAAATAAAATAAGAATTAAAGATTTACAATAAACTAAAATTATTATTTTTAATTATAACATCAAAATTTTACATCATTATAGAAATATTATTTCTTCAAAATAAAAGTATATTATTTAGATGTGATTAGGTATATTCAGTTCACCAAAAATACAACAATATATACTTGTACACTTGTAGTATTTTAATATATTACACCATTTGAATCCATATATCTTTTAATTAAAATAACCATGCATAATTTTTGCATATAATGGCTTTTGTTTATGAGGAAGAAGTTGAGGAATGAAACAAGTATGAGTCTTCGTCCGATTGCAATAAATATATAACGTCTCTCTAAATAATCTGATATGATAAATAACCATTATTAAAAGAGTGATAAATTGAAGGAAAAATCATATAACGTGCATGAAACATTCAATCAACAAGCCACAAAGCTAAAATGGTTGTTTTTATTGCCTTGACCCAACAGGTCAAATGGGTTCGAATCGGGTTTAACCCGCTAATTTGCGGATTTTTCGGGTTTGGTTTTTTCGGGTTCTCGTCGAGAAAATCGTGTCCAAAATCCAAAACTTTCGGGCGGGTTCGGGGTCGGATTTTCAAGTCGGGTCAGTTTTGCCAGGTCTAATTATCACCGATCAATTCCCAAACAAACTTCACTAACGTACTTCACTTCTCCCTTTCTCCTCTCACTATTACTACTAGCAATCGCATCTCATGGCCACCGTCAATGGAGGACCAAAAGCCGCACTTCCTCCTAGTAACCTTCCCCGCCCAAGGCCACATCAACCCGGCCCTCTAGTTCGCTAAGCGCCTCTTCCAGACCGGGGTCCATGTCACCTTTTTACTAGTGCTTCCGCTTACCGCCGCATGGGGAAGGGCAATTCTGTCTCTAAGGGCTTGAACTTGGCCGCCATCTCCAACGGCTATGATGACGGGTTCAACACCACGGATGTGGATGCCCTCTAGGCATACTTCTCCAAGTTCAGACAACGCGGTTCTGAGACCCCGGCTGAGCTCTTCGAAAAGAACGCCTCCGAGGGGAATCCTGTCACCTGCTTGGTGTACACCCTGCTCCTTCCTTGCGCAGCGCAGGTGGCGCGTGGGTTCAACATGCCCTCGGCCCTTCTTTGGATCCAACCTGCCACTGTATTTGATGTCTATTACTACTACTTTAACGGATATAAAGGCGTCATTAGCGAGTGTGAAAAAGACCCCTCATGGTCATTGAAATTACTAAACTTGCCATTTGAGTTTAAGGCCCGTGATCTGCCATCTTTCCTTCTTCCTTCCGCCCCTAACCTGTACACCGCCGCCCTTCCGACATTCCAAGAGCAAATAGAGGAGCTTGAGAAGGAGCAGAAGCCGACGATCCTTGTCAACACGTTCCAGGCTTTGGAGGTCGACATGCTGAGCTCCATCGAGAAGTTGCAGCTCATCCCAGTCAAGCCTCTCCTGCCCTCTGCTTTCCTGGATGGGAGGGATCCTTTCGCGGGGATCTGTTCCAACGATCAAAGGATGGTGACTACATGGATTGGCTCAACTCCCACGAAAAATCTTCGGTCATTTATGTGTCGTTTGGGAGCATCTCAGTGCTCTCCAAGCCGTAGATGGAGGAGCTGGCGAGAGCACTGATCCAGACCCATAGGCCATTGCTGTGGGTCATAAGGGAGAAACAAGATCAAGAGGCTAAAGAAGAGGAGCTTAGCTGCATAGGTGAACTCAAGCAGCAAGGGCTCATGGTGCCCTGGTGCTCCCAGGTGGAGGTATTGTCCCATCCCTTAGTTGGGTGCTTTGTCACACATTATGGGTGGAATTCGACACTGGAGAGCCTAACATCTGGTGTCCCTATGGTCTCATTCCCCCAGTGGACCGACAAGACCACGAACTCTAAGCTAGGGCAAGATGTTTGGAAAACTGGGGTGAGGATATAGATTAGATTTTCTTGGGAAGTTAGGCATCATATGATATTTTAAGGAAGCTTCTTTTCAATTTCTGAAATTATTTTTTTCAAAATATATGTTTAGTCTATTTTTCTAACATATTCGATATTCCGAAAAGAAATAAATATTAGTAGAGGCATACATGAGGAATTCAAGCTGATATATTGATTTAAACAAACTAATTGGTATATACTTACACCTTAGTTTATTAAAATTAGCCCCTAAAGTTATTGGATAATGTTATTTAAAATTCTCTCCAATTTTTTTTTTTTTTTTTTGGGAGGTGAGAGATATTGGGTCGAGCTAATAGTTTCTTTAGATGTGGGATTGGTAGTCATCTTGATGGAAGTTGGGCCTTGTTTATCAACAACTTTAGGTGCCTAAGTTTTTCATTTTGAGGTGACCTTCTTTTGGACCCAAAGGATAGCACACTCGTTATAAGGAAGAGAGGTAAGGGATCACCTAAAAATATTATGATTCAAAATTTTAATTTTAAAAAAAAATTTTTTTGGTGCTGAAGAGGGGGATTTTAATTTTCTACGTGGAAGGTATTTTTTATGCAATACATGAAAGTTGAATACATTTTTTAAAGGCATTTATAAGCATAAGAAAATGACTTTAAAGGAATTTATAAAAATAAAAAAAAATAATGTGTTTTTAGGTCCAAAAATCAGTGTGTGCACTGAGGAAACAGGAAATGGGAGGTGAAATTATTGGTGATATTAATTAATGCAAGCAAGGTTAGGTTTGATGGGGGTTTATTGTGATTGACCAAAACTCGATGAAAACTTTACAAAAATGATGGAATCTCCTTACATTATTGTGTGGAAATAACCTCCTATGAAGTAGTTGGATCCTTCCTTTATGTGTCTGCCTCATTACAGAGTTTGGTTAGTTCCCCCAATTATGTTGACATGGATGCTTCATCTAGCTTTATTTGCAGGCATTTATGATATATCTACTAATTCACCTTTGCATTCAAACATTAATCTAATACTTCTTCATTAATCATCATAATTAGCTAATTTTCGTCATTAAAAAACATTAACTGTCCCCCGTTTTATGTAAAAGAAAAACGTACTACTGTTTAGAGAGACATGTCGAATATAGCTCAGTTTACGTAATTCAAACATCTTTAAGGAAAATCATGCTAATTCTAAAACATAGTGTGGATCTCGCCATAACAAACTCTAAAATACCATATTTTGAACGAAAATTGAGAAATGTTGAACTGATTATTCAGAATAATGGAGGGAAGGACCTGTTGATAAACTGTTGTGGTTAATCCCTTCATGGCCAAAACAAGTAAGAAACTTGCCAAAAATGTCAACTTTTTAGTTATAAATAGGTTCTGCCGTGTGAGGTTGTTACCACTGCCAACAGTGTCCCTTCCTTCCTTGCCCAACACAATGAAGCAAAAGCCAAGTTTAGTGATCGTAATGGTAATTTTCTTGGGCCACCAAATCGAAGGTGGTCTTCAAGTAGGATATTATAATGATAGGTGCCCTTTCGCCGAAAAGATAATTAAAGAAGAGGTCACAAAAGCCTTTGTAAAGGACAAGGGGATTGCCCCTGGCCTTGTGAGGCTTCATTTCCATGATTGCTTTGTTAGGGTACACACTCTCCAACATGTATTTATGCATGGCCCTTTTTAGCTTCTGTATTGACAATTTCATTTTTGTTTTCCTTGTTATGGGATCTTTTTTCGGTTCAAAGGGTTGTGATGGATCAGTCCTCATAGATTCGACCCCAAAAAGTGCAGCCGAGAAGGAGGGTCAACCCAATGGAGTGACAGCACGTGGGTTTCAGGTGATCGACAGTGCGAAGGATAGGCTCGAAGCTGCTTGTCGAGGGGTGGTATCTTGTGCTGATATTCTTGCTTATGCTGCGAGGGACTCTATAGTACTTGTAAACCCATTAAATCTCTGTTTTATCTCCTCTTATCTGCATGAAGAGATAAAAAAGGATTCATCAGCTTTGTTGAATATGTAAATTTGTGTCATGACAATGGCAATGCAGACAGGAGGACTATACTGGGAAGTACCAGGAGGAAGGAGAGATGGCCGGATTTCACGAGCATCAGAGACTGTACAAATCCCTGCTCCTTCATTCAACCTTGCTCAAGCCACTCAATCCTTTGCAAACAAGGGTTTATCACAGGCTGAAATGGTTGCACTCCTTGGTAAAGTCACTATTTCCTGGAACCACACACACAAAAAAAGAAGGAAAAAAAAAGAAACAAGAAGAAGAAGAAAAGGAAATGTAATATCAGTCATCTTTCACCATAATCAATTTGTGTTTCTGATGCAGGATCACATACAATTGGTCGCTCGCATTGCTTTCAGTTTACTGACAGACTTAACAATTTCAGCATGGTGCTAAGACAGGACCCGAGCTTGAACCCCTTGTATGCAGAGTTACTGAAGCAACAATGTCCATATAATGTGGCCGCCGGAACTGTCAATCAAGACTTGGTTGTTTTCATGAACCAGAGCCCATATCTTACGGACTCGAGCTATTATGCCAATCTTTTCAAGAATGAAGGTCTTTTCACCTCCGATCAAACACTCCTAGACAGCCACAAAACTGCTAGCCAGGCAGCCTTTTATTCAGGACATAATTTGGCTTGGCAGGCCGATTTTGTTAAGGCTATGATAAAAATGAGCCAAATCGACGTTCTGACTGAAGGCCGAGGAGAGATCCGAGCCAACTGTAGGGTCATTAATTATTAGAAGAAACAGACTACTTGGTCCCTTAGCAAGAACTTTC
Organism: Talinum fruticosum; assembly: GCA_021018815.1. Classification (NCBI taxonomy): domain Eukaryota; kingdom Viridiplantae; phylum Streptophyta; class Magnoliopsida; order Caryophyllales; family Talinaceae; genus Talinum; species Talinum fruticosum. The sequence continues at coordinate 6,278,048 of JAITYX010000004.1, read as the reverse complement.
TGCACACGTAAGGAAATTTCGTATGCTTCTAGGTTGATGATTTTCTGTATTCTTAGCCAAGAGAAATAAGGGCTAGTTACATTCAAACACAAAAGTAAGGGCCAGAATCAATATGGTAAAGAAGGTTAAGATGTATCATGTTCATGTATGTTCTTTTACCCATAGCTGACACTAAAGAGGCCTCTATGTTTACATTTGAATTAAAAACAAATGTCCAAATAATACTTATGATAATAGTTACATAGTATTTTCTCATCTTCGTAAGTAATCTGATTCGTGTGACTGCTTTCATCGGACCCTACGATGAATTCTTAAGAATTAGACCTCCACTCTTTCTAGTAAAGTTACTGTATCAAAAGTTTCCATGTTTAAGTTGTCGGTTGGAGATTGCATATAAAAACACTTATAATCCCACTAGTCGTGTGTTGAATGACAAAGGAATCAGAACACAGGATGAGGTCAATATGTGCCACAAGTAGCAATTCGTGCATATGCTACTCAAATCCAGAGGCAAGCCTAATAATAACTGAGAGCTTAGTCAAGCCCCTATTTGGTAGCAGCCAGTGTGTGTAACTAGTTATAAAATGGATATATCTCGGCTTTCGGCCTAGCTAATGTATTTTTCTATATCTTCCCTCTAGTGCTAGACTAGCAAGATCAAGTTACTTGGATTTGATTTGCCAAAGGTGAATGCTCCACAAAACCAGAATGTCAAATTTGAGGAAAGAAGGCTAAATACAAGACAAAGTCGGCCATGGAATTTAAAAACAGGGGAAGGATTTCATTTTTTAAAAATATGAAATTAGTAATCTCCAGCTAATATACTAGGCAAAATTCCACTGAAGTCAAAAGCTCAGTGGACACCGGGACACTTGCTGATTTAACCCCGTTGCTTCAGCCACTTTTTATGGGTCAATACCACCTTTTACGAGTTGGATGCCTATAGTGCTCTGTCAAATGAGCCACAATCGATATAAATAATTGCGTACCTAACCAAATCTTCTTGTCTCTTCTTCTCTTGTTCACCAACTTAGTCCAATTATTAAAAAACCACATCAAACAAGTTCTCCGCAGTCTCGTTCGGGTAAGTTGGGAGGGTCAGATGTATGCAACTGGATCTTTGATACCGAATAATCGGTCTCTAATAATTCAAAAGTTTTATTTTCTTAATAGATAAAAGTATATGATATTTATGAAGGTATGCAATAATTACAAGTCTAATAATGTTTATTTTTCAGAAAAATTAAAAGGTAAATATTTTATAACATTTTGAGCTCCAATTTTAGTAGACTAAAATGCTTTTTAAACATTTTCAATTTCTTTGAGACTAGTAGGGAGTTAGCAACTTTTTAAGTCTACGATCACAGGAACTAGCCTCTTTATCGAAACCCCTCAAATCATCCCGTATGACGGGACTATCTTAGTTTAAATTTAAATTTAGATAATCTAGAGCCGTAAAAAAATTGTCAAAAACTAGCAACTCTTTTAGTTGCCTAGAAAGTGGAGATATAGTGCATTATGATTCCAGAAGGCACTAAGAATTAAGATCATGTGCCTAATTGCTAATCTAAGTAGAGGATCATGCAGAAATATATATTATTTTAATATTTCCCTTTGACTATAAAGACGACTGTCAGGGTGCATGGAGTTCCAAAGTAGTTGTAAGAAAAAAGAGAGTTTGACAAACGAAAAGAAAACAAAAGGATGAGCTCAAAAGAATATTTGGTTCGAATTTCCACAACTACTGCTACTTTTTCAATCTTGGTCCTGTTCAGTCTAAGTGGGTGTTTGAGAGCTGAGCTTCAGCGAGGGTTTTACAGTCAGTCATGCCCCATGGCCGAGTTCGTTGTCAAAGATGCAGTCAGACAGGGTTTTTTCAGGGATAGGGGAGTTGCTGCTGGCCTTGTCAGGCTTCACTTTCATGACTGTTTCGTGAGGGTAAGTTCAGTATATACACACGAAATCTTTTCATGCATAAATTTGCTGTCTAAGCTTATATATTTTTGGCATGGACACTGCAGGGATGTGATGGATCGGTCCTGCTCGATTCTACTCCTTCAAACACTGCAGAGAAAGATGCACCAGCTAACAATCCTAGCCTTCGAGGCTTTGAGGTCATCGACAATGCAAAAGCTCGCCTTGAAGCTATGTGTCCGGGGTTGTATCTTGCGCTGACATAGTTGCTTATGCAGCTAGAGATGCTGTAGAAATGGTAATTTAGCTGAAAATATCGTGAGATATTAAACTAACTGTTTTTACCGTAAATATAGAGGACAAGTCTAACAGTAAAGTATGATAATTTATTCGTAATTTAATATGGTTTATGCAGGCAGGAGGGTTTGGGTATGACGTTCCTGGAGGAAGGAAAGATGGTAGGGTCTCCATAGCTTCAGACACTGTCAGGAATCTCCCTCCATCATTTGGTGATGTTGATCTACTCACTAAGATATTTGCCAGCAAGGGATTGACACAAGAAGAGATGGTTATCCTATCAGGTAATGGCCTTATCCCTGCTCCCAAGTGTGTGCCTAGGCAATTCCTATGTCATGGTGCTGGGAGTATGTGCTCTCACAAGCCACATATTTTATTTTATATTAAAAAGTAATATATGATAAATAAACCTGTGTAGCAAGTGAAAGCACATACTTCCATGAGCATATAATAAATTACAGTGTCCACGAAAGTTTAGATTTACACAATTTTTTCTTCAGTACCAAGAGGATATACATTTATGGGTTTATGGTGGTAGATTATTCCATAGCGGTTCAATGATCATTTGTATGGTGCAGGAGCTCATACCATAGGACGGTCTCACTGTACATCCTTCAGCAACAGGCTGTACAGTTTCAATTCAGCAAGTGGGCAGGATCCGAGCATGAACACAGTCTATGCAGCTCAGCTGCAGCAGCAGTGCCCACAAGGCGATGCTGGGGCTAGCATTGTGGTTCCCATGGACCCAATTAGTCCCTTCTTGATGGACACTGGCTACTACAGGAACATCCAGGCCAATCGGGGTCTGTTCACATCAGACCAGACCCTCCTGTCGGATGCTAAAACTGCAGCCCAAGTTAACCAGTATGCAATGAACCCTTTCCTCTGGCAAAGGGATTTCGCAGATGCAATGGTGAGGATGGGTCAGATCGATGTTCTCACAGGTGATGAAGGGGAAATCCGAATGAACTGTAGGGTGGTTAATTAGGTAAAGAAGATGTAAATGTGTTGTCAATTGTAACAATGAAAGAGAAAAGAATCAAAATGACTGTGTACCATATGGCTCTAGAAAAGTTAACGGTATTTCCTCTAGTGCCATCAAGTAGTGCTTAGTTATTGTAAACAAGCGAGTACTGCATAACTACTCCATGCTTGCTCAGATAATGCCAAATTTCCTCTTCACCATGCACTAATGATACTATATGTATTTGCTGTTCATCCATATAGAGATGTCATGATGTTAAACAAAGGCAACTATAAAGAGCCCACAGAAGTCGAACTCGAAACGCATCTAGTTGGAATTAGGCCTACCTGTCTATTAATTAGATTAGATTTTAAAAAATCCCACCCCACTTTCTAAACAAATGATGAAGACCTACCTGCGAATGCTTCATCTGAGCCTAGCAAAACATATCTCTATATGATTGCACAATCTCAAGTACTATGATTAAACCTCAATCTGGCTCAAATTGACACTGACCCATCCTGATTGATCAGAAATTAATGGGACCAAATTCCTGCCAAAACATCCAGTTTTGTGGATCTTCGATTCACTGCTAGACTATTCCTACATCTTGGAGCATCAAACCACCAGGGTAAGTACAGTCTTGGAATATTTGTCTTTACAACATCATATACCTCAAAAGGGATTACACACCCTAACGAGACCAGTTCACTGTTCTTAACAACAAAGTACACATATATAGAAAATTCAACGAGTGGAAATTTCCCTGCTCTAGCGAACAAGTTCAAACTCAAACCTTAGGCTCAAAACATTAACAGTTGCACTCTATCATATTCCTTCCCTTGATTACTATCTAACAATCTAACAATTTATCAAAAGCTCTCAAGTTATAATTTCCTATAAATCCAGAACGTGTTCGTAGTGAGCCTACGCTATTTTAGTCAGTAAAGTTTTTGAGTGGTACTATAATTTAAATTCAAACTTCATCAATATCGACCTTTTGTGTCTCCATTTATATTGAAAGGAAAGAAGGCTCCCATATGATAATTCAAGCCCTCACCTACGTCCACCAAGTTATATAAACAAGAGACATTTCACATTTCTTTGAACCGACAGTGTCCTCACTCTTCCATTTACAGATAATTTCATGAAAGAACGAGAAATTAGACTATTAAAAGGATAGCTGGGAATTTTGGGTTAGTACACTAACTTCTTCACGATAGCCTCAAAAATAAAGGTGGGCACTTGTATTGGACCCAAAAATATACCCCAACCTAACCACTCCCTTTGGCTTCTTATGCACAGAAAGTCAACAGAAGCAGGCATCCATGCATTCTTTTGGAGGCTCCTCTAAACATTACCCATAAACAAATGAGTAAACCAGCTAATGTCTAGAACGATTCTAGTTTTTTCTTTACTTCTAAAAGATCCGACATACCGAAGTTTAAACTAGGAGAAACTAGTCTAACTGCTGTGTCACGAGGCACTAATACATGAAAGTATACTGTGTTTTTTATTCCTTTTCTTTTACTATAAAATGGCTGTAACTGTGTGTATAGGTTCTTCAAGGTAAACAAATAAGAAGCAAATAAGAAGCATGAGCTTGAAGATGCAAATTCGCTCTTCTGTGGCTCTTTTTCTTTTGTTTTTGGTTTTCTCCTGTCTTAGTTCTCGGCTAGAAGCCCAACTTCAAGTGGGGTTCTATAGCAAATCATGTCCCTCAGCTGAATCCATTGTTAAAGAAGAGGTTATGAAAGGGTTTAATAGTAACAAAGGGATAGCCCCTGGTTTAGTTAGAATGCACTTTCATGATTGCTTTGTTAGAGTAAGTTTAAAATCCTTCATATAGACATGCTATCGAATTTTAATTTTATTTATATTTTTGTTCACAGGTGACCTATTCACTAGTACTGATAGGTATACATAACAGAGAGAGGACTTCTATGGATAGTGTAAAGACACTATATATAGAACTTATAAGCTACAATTAGGAAGGAAAAATGAAATAGAATTTGGTTAGGATCCCACGTATATTCCTCTGGCCTGATTGCTTTGCATTTCAGGGTTGTGATGGATCAGTGCTCATCGACTCTACTTCCTCAAAGACAGCAGAGAAAGATTCACCAGCAAACAATCCCAGCCTTCGAGGATTTGACATCATCGATAATGCAAAGACTAGGCTTGAAGCAGCATGCAAAGGGGTCGTGTCCTGTGCTGACATCCTAGCTTTTGCAGCCAGAGATAGTGTGGGCATAGTAAGTCAACTTTAATGACAAATCACTCCAGCTAAGTGTGCCATAGTCATACTGATGACATTGTTTGGCAGACTGGAGGTCCGATCTACGCTGTTCCGGCTGGAAGAAGGGATGGCACAGTGTCTTTAGCTTCAGAGGTGCTAAATAACTTGCCCGCACCCACACTCGATGTCAACCAGCTTACTCAGAATTTTGCAAACAAAGGGTTAAGCCAGGAAGAGATGGTTACTCTATCAGGTAGTTTATGTAAAATGTATGGCTGACAGCCCAGCAGCTATTCAAACGAGTTAATTGATCAAAACTCCAATTTTAACAGAAGATCACTAACCCCAGCTGAACCAGTTTGGGACCCAATTACCCACAAAGAACAAACCTCACTTGGCTCATTTAATTTTGTGAGCTGAACCAAACTGGATGGGCCCATATAAGTTTAACAAGGACCAGGAGAAACTTGCTCTCTCTTTGAGCCAGTACAATTATACACTGTCCCAAGATAAACTGAACCTAAGTACATGTGGGCATTTTTTTTTCCGCATTTTTGTATCATTTATATCATTATAAGAATATGATTGAAATGTTCTAGAGCCTTCCGTGGACTATAGCATGAGCCATGAACGACCAATCTATTAGCTAAAATGACACAAGACCACTGTTGGGTACAGGAGCTCATACAATTGGCCGCTCTCATTGCACATCCTTCAGCAACAGGCTATACAACTTCAATGGAACCAACGGACCAGATCCAACTTTGGACGCAAAGTACGCAGCACAGTTGCAGCAACAGTGCCCACAAGGAAGCACCAACACCACCCTAGTCGTTCCGATGGACCCTATTAGCCCACTGGTCACTGATGTTGGCTACTATGTTGATGTCTTAGCCAACCGGACTTTGTTCACCTCAGACCACACCCTCTTGACAAATTCTACAACAGCTAGTCAGGTGAGCCAGAACGCCAGAAGTCAGGGTCTCTGGAAGAGCAAGTTTGCAGCAGCAATGGTGAAAATGGGTCAGATTGATGTTCTCACTGGCACTGCAGGAGAAATCAGGGCAAACTGCAGGGCGATCAATTAAGGACGAAATGCTCATTCAAGGGAGAAGCATTACCAACTAGCAAAGATACCAGAAAATTCTGGGGGTTTAGCTGTAATAAGCAAGGGTGCACTCGTCCAAGTTGGACAACCACTTGGCCTTTAATTTGCAAAATCTCTATCAAGTGTATTTAAACATGGAGAAATATATCAATCTTCATTATGGTTTTCAGTAGCTGGATGGTCATACAAAAACTAGGTAAAAGAAGGAAAGTTGATTCCCTAGTTTGGACAAAATATGGCTTACTGCAACAGAATATAGTGAATCAACAAATAAAATTGATAATAATATTTAAAAAATCCCACTTTAACATTTGCAGCCAAAATTGATAATAATATTAAAAAAATCCCACTTTAAACAATGGCATCAGTTCAGAAATGCATAGCCTCATCATTGAAACGACCGTCATGAACTGAAAATAGGAAACAATAAAGCTAGGATAAATTGGTGCTCCAAAGGAGAAGTTCATAATTAGATAAGAATTCCAACCTAGGTGGTGAGCTCCATGATGGCACCAACAATGTCACCATCATGCGCCTTGAGTGCCTTGACAGCCTTGCTCCTTGACACCCCTGCTTGGGTCATAACCAACTCAATGTCCCGAGGCTCCACCCCTGAATCATCGACCTCTTCTTCTTCCTCTGGAGCGGCTGCAGTGGCAGTAGATGCTTCAGATTTTCCCATCATGGAAGCCATGTCTGGAATCCTAAATTGCTGAGCGGCTTGGGTCTGCAGCTGGGAGCTCAAATCCTCAATCTTTGCCTCTCCGAATATGACATAGGTCTCAGAATTTGGGCTCTTGAACACATCAGGCTTTGAGATGAAAAACAATATCTGGAAACAGAGCACTCGAGTCATGCTTAAAAGCTTATCGTGATATGTCAATGAAGAGAGAGAATCGGAAGAAAATCTTACATTTTTGGCTCTCTTAATGGTCACCCGGGTAACACCCGTGACAGGTTTCATGCCAAGCTTCAGCATTGCTTTGCGGCTCTTCTTCTCACTCCTGCTCTGCTTCGAGCCCTCAACTGTTCCTAAAAGAACATGATGAATGAGAACAGGAGATAAGAGACAGGCGACTTAACATTAAGTAATGCACTTTAAAAAAGTGCATCAACTCATTTTTGTAAAAACAATTGCTTCTTAGAACAGGGAACAAACGGGTTCTTTCCAACAGGCAGAAGAAAGAAACCCATTGAAGTCCACCTCCTGATCTCATTCAGGGTGCATTGACTTATAATTGCTACTTATCTTTTCTTGATGAGGATAGGAATCTATTAATATATAAAAGTAAAGTTGGCTTTGCTTCTCTCCCCTTAAATGTAGGGATAAAACTAATTTTCAGCCTTTGATCTTATATGCTGCAAAATCAGAGCCATCCATTCTTAAATTTTATCATTTAAATAAATAAAAAATTGCATTGACTCGAGTAATTATAATCGTTAGTGTTATTAAGGGCCACGTCTCCCCTTTCGCTATGTCGGTTTCATTTTTACGGTTTTATTATACCGCTCTCTCTCTCTCTTCATTTTTACAGTCTCTCTCTCCTCTCAACCCCTCCCCCACGTCTCCCTCTGTCTTGCCCGCTTGCTCTCTCCCTCTCGCTTCTCTCTCTCTCTCACTCACCTGCTTGTGTTTTCTTGTGGGTTGTCGACCGACTTTCAGGCCGGTGGCCGGCTGGTGTGCTGTCGCCGGTTCTCTCTCTCTCGACACTCGCCCGGCGGCTCTGTGTGGGTGGTTGGCCGCCTCCCGGGTTGGGCAGCGAGCGTTTCGTCCCCGCCTTCTCTATTCTTTTTCTCCCTCGTGCGGCCGGTGGCTGTCCTTTCTCTCTCTCACACTCGTCCGGCTCTCTTTGTGTGGGTGGTCGACCGCCTCCCGGGTCGGGCGGCGAGCGTGGCTGTCGCCGCCACCAAGCTCTATGAGGATTTGGTTACTGAAAAATCCCCAACTTCAAAGGACGGAAATAAGCAAGAAAGAACCTTCAAATTGGTAAAAATTTCCCCATTTTCTCCTCTTTTGTGGCTGATGTTTCTAATTGATTTTTAGGGTTTTTGGGAAATTTAGGGATTTTGAAATCTGGGTATTATGGAATTGCAGATGATTCAAAATGCGAAAGGTGGAAGTTTCACTGGAGATTTTGATTTCCGGCAGGTTTTCTTCCTCTCCGGCGTGGACCGACTCTTCCGAGGTAAGTCTCTCGCTCTTCGCTTCTTCGTTTCACTCCAAGCTTTCTCTTTCCTGCTCTTGATCGCTTAGCTTCACCTGTCCTCGCTTAGGTTTTTAGTTCCGTTGATTGAGTTCAAATTCCAAGTAAAACGATGTCATTGAGGCCAAATGCTCGAACGGAGGTTCGCCGGAACCGGTACAAAGTTGCGGTCAATGCCGACGAGGGCGCCGGCGCCGGGAGGACAACATGGTGGAGATCCGTAAGAGAAAAAGGGAAGAAAGCATGCTCAAGAAGCGCCGTGAAGGCCTTTAAGCTCAACGGTTTCCTCGCTCCTGTTCACTCCTCTAATGTTGAGAAGAAGGTTGCGGTTTCTCTCTCCAGCTTTACGTTTCTCCATAACTTCTTTTGTTTCTAATGCTTTTTTTTTTTTTTTTTTGTTTAATTGTGCATTTTGATTGTTATATTGTGTTTTTTTATTTTGAGATTTATGTTAGATTAGGGTTCAACTATATGTTGCTTATATAGTTCCTCCTTTCCCCCAATCTCTCCCCTAATTGTGTGATTTAGACTCGCCCCAATGTTAGTTTCTTTAACAGGATATGTCGAGGTAGGCTTAGGCGCAGATCACGGTGAACATCATAAATCACTTTTGGCAATTTTTAACTTGGAGACGACAGATGGGCTATGAAGGCGGATAAGTGATGATAGATAAGTGATGATAGTTGAGGGGGAGAACTCGCTGCGAGGCGGCATAGGCAGGGAGAGCATTTCTCTGTCTTTATTTTTTGTGTGTGTGTGGGAGGGGGAGGGAAGGCTCATGGTGCACACCCTGTTGAAGTAGATGGATGATGAGGAGGATAGTTGAGGTGGATAAGTGTTGAAGCATAGAGAAAAGATTTCCATGGTATTTGATTTTATAAAAAGGTAATATAGTTTGTTTCTTTCCCTTTGAATTTGTTGTCGAGGCCAGTGCTTCATGAATAATATGATTAATGATTACCTGTTCAACTACAATAATTTTGGTCAAGCTGAAACCGGAACTAAAAATATGTCTTCAAATCAAAGTACATAAAGCTCGGGAGGTTTGTTTTGCTTATTAATAAGAGTCAACTTCCCACCGAAGCATAAAGTTGTTTTAAGGATAGCAAACATGTAAAAATGGAAATGCAATGCTCATGTGCAAGGAATCGTGTGTATGTGTGTGTATGCTTTTGTTGTCTAAAAGATATTATTGTTGCATTCCCCCTCTAAGATACGTGATTGTTCTTTATGTAGGTAAAAGACATTAGGTTCACTTGAATTGAGAAAAAATGAGTAGATGTATGGATTTAATCCTCGCCTACATTGCCTCTGTACCTCCTTTGCAAAAGAAAGAACGATAAGGACTCGTTAAACATTTAAACGGCAATGCAGGTTTTCAAAATTAGGAAGCAAATATGTTTGTTGACTACAATCGTGATTTTGCCCCTCCATCTATTTCTATATGTTTGTAGACTGTAATCACGAGGGTTTGGGTCGTAAAATGGGATCTACCTCCCCTTCATTTGATATGATTTTGATTATGTAAGTCATTTTTATCTAGGTCTCTAATTTTCAAGAATTTTAGTCATTTGAGATAGTATATGATTTGATTCTTTTTTAATTTTTGGGCAATTTTGCAATGAGAAAGAAGATAATACACTTTTCTAGAGCAATGGCAGGGTTTTGAATGAAATTTTCAAGGTTGTAAGGCGATTGGATTCGACATATTACATACAAAGGTGATGTCTTCTGTTTTTTTGCTACTCCTTCCTTTTTCTTCCATTTCATATTAGTTTTCTGTTTGTGTGCTTTTCGTTACACTACGGATAACATTATTGGTCAAATTTGATAATTGTATTTTGTTCATCAAAGCAAATTATAGTAAAAAAATGTGAAGTACGATGGGAATAATGGGTTAGAGAGATTTTCATGAGGAAAGGGTTGTCAAGAGTTATAATAAATCCTAACTAATCAAAGAATGTTTAAGCAAAGAAAGAGTCTTTCGGGGTCGATACTGAGGAGGATAAGAAGGGATGAAGGTAATGGGAGTACTCGAAACTTTGGTCAAACACTTGGAAATATTCAAACACGAAGTAGGCAAATGTGCTCTTGAAAGTTTTTTTTTTTTTTTTCCAGTAGAAACAAATGGAGCAATGTGAATTTGGACACTAAGGTTAATAGATTGGAATTCTAGATAGTGAAATCGAATGTTTTGACAATTTCTCAGCACATTCTTAATTGCGAATTTAACCACAATCCCCCTCTAAGCTTCGATTCTCTCTCTTTTAATCTATTTTGTGTGAAGTATAAGATTACTAAAGTTTGGCTAAATTTCCTTTAATCTTTTGGGCTATAGTGTTAATAATTGCTATTCTTTTTGGCTCTTGGATGTAGTATTTTACATTCTACCTGTCCTAAGTATAGTAATATACTCGAACATGTGCTCCTACCTTTGTCTATTGTTCTTCCATAACACAAGTAGCATATATTTAAACTCCATTCATGGATATAAGGAAAAGAAGCATATGTAAAAGGCTTTGACAATACTAATTCATCTCCTGGACACGATAATTCTAAAAATAGATGCACAATTCAGTCAAGGTTAAGAAAATAGGTGTAGTTATCTTATAATTTCTTTTTTTTTTTGAGACATTTGTTACAAAATTTAATTTGAAAATACTTATTATTTTTTTATCACTCTTCAACGAGAAAATATTTAGATGTTTTGGATGTTGGCCATATACATTGATTGTTTCATTTCGATGAGAATTTTTTTTTTTTTTTTGATAGAAGGGATTCCTAATTCTTATATTAGATTATAAATATGTTATTTCTATATTTTGGAATAGGAAGGTGACTAATCCCTTACATGGAGGTGGACCGTCACCTAATGATGCATGGTGGAGATGGATTATTTTGTGCTTGACAAGAATGGGTACAACTTGGAAACAATTAGAATTCATTTGTAAAGGCAAGATGTCAAATTGAGATTCTTTTACTTTTTATTTGAGATGTTGAACAATTTGTTTTTCTTTATAGAGGGAAGATATTAACATTATGTTGTTAATGTAGTTTTGTTGGTTTAGTTTAAGACATCAACTCTTATATTTATTGATCATGTTTTTAAATTGTGTTGAATAGATGAATAATTTATTTAATGATATTTCTAAATTACGATATAGTTTCAATGCATCATTTTAAATTATTCATCTATTCAACACAATTTAAATCTATTAATATATATAATACATACAATTATATAATCTTTAATAAAATCTTAGCTAATACCGCGCGTTGCCGCTATATCAATTTTCTAAAAATGTTTCGTAATTTAGACGTATCATTAGATAAATTATTCATCTATTCAACACAATTTAAATTTCCGCGTATTGGTCATGCTTTTAAATTGTGTTCAATAGATAAATAGATTTATCTATTTATACTTCTAAATTACCATAGATTTTTAGAAAATTGATATAGCGGCAGCATGTGGTCTTAGCTAGTATAATAAATTAAAAAGACAAGTAATTTTATCAGGGAATAGTTCTCGAGTAAGTTGCCTAAGCTACATGAACTTGCATATTCAGATTTCAAGTCAAACTTCAGAAACACTGCTTTCAAGTATGCTTTTTCATAATGGAAGTTATTCAGCTCATATCCAGAATCGTACTTAGTTTCACTGTACATTTTGTAACGAAGCATGGAACTAAAGGAAATTATTTTTGTCAAAACCATATACCAATATGCATTTAATTCAACATTTCAAATCACAAACCCAAAGGCCAAACAATAAACTAAACCCTAAGCCCCAGAAAGAAAACAAATTTGAAAGAATGAAGCAGAGATTGATTAAAAAAATGAGAGAAATAAAGAGGGCAAAAAGAACCTTGGGCAGCGTCATCCTCGTCATCGTCGTCTTCGTCATCGTCATCTTCATCATCGTGGTCGTCTTCCTTCACGTCCTCCACAACCACCTCTTCCTTCTACAAATTCCCATCAATTTCCGATAAAATTCAGAAGAAAACCACAACTTTTTTTGTTTCTTTTTGTAGAGGAAACAAAACGTAAAATTACCTCCAGCTCGACGGTGGCTTGTAGGTTCTCCTCCTCGACGATGGGGCCTGGCATGGCGGATTTTATCCCTCCTTGGAAATTGGAAAGGCTGTGGAGACTCGAGAGTAGAGGCGCAGGTGAAAGCGAAGCGCTAAAGCTCTTGAGCTTCTCTCTCTGTTGAAGATAAAGCGCTGCTCGTAGTAGCAGTGAGAGAGTGAATGTGTTTTGTGCTTGGTTTAACAACGGGCCTCCGACTGGGCCTTCTTTATTTATTTATGTAAAATTTATCCTAAACCATTGGGCCTTTCACGTTTAGCCAGCAACCTTCCCAACTTTCATCTACTCTTTTTGGGGGTTGGGGGGGAGGGAACCAAAATCTTTCCGCATTGTTGGAAGAGGTGATAACAGATCTTAACCCCGATAAGAAAGAGAACAAAAATTCGGATCCCATGACACACACTTATTGGGAGGCGTTTTACCCCAAAAAAATATTGAGTGTACAAGATGTTAAAGATCCAAACCTCTTCCAAGTTCCACCGTTTCTTTTAAATGAGAAAACAGAGTAAACAGAACAGCCATACAACGCTTAAACAGCCTCGATCAAAGCTAAACCATACAAGAGAAAAGTAGCAAACTTTGGGGCTTGCTATTAGCACTTGTTGTGAACATCAATTTTACAAGTAATACAAAGTTGCAAAGAGAAATAACTCAAGATTAATGGTACATCCATTCTCAATGTAGTAATGCAACTGAGGTGCTAATAGTTTTGTTGATGTGATTATCCTGGCGTTGTCATGTGTCTTCACCGTGGTTGGATAGGCAGAGATTATTTGGCCTCTTGATCTAATTATCTGGATTCTTCAGACTCTTGGTCAGAACAATGTGGATCCAAATTCTGCTAGAAATGATATCCTGAATCAGAGTCGGAATCAAACTCCTGGCCCCTCCTATCTCTCCGAAGGTACCACCAATCACTAGCATGGGTATGAGTGGCATGGCAGTGTTCCGGCCACTGTGTGCAAGGGGCTGCTATATCACACACGTAACAGTAGCACTGCCACACATCCGAGGAATTCCATTCAATTCAACAACCACCAAAGCACACACAAAATTACCCTTTTTTTCTCTCCTAAAATATATGTGGTAAACTAACTAATAAATGGTACAATTTGTCCATACCAGTTGACAGTATTTGTCATGAGGCGTCTTTCCAAAGGGAAATTTCAAACACTGATGCCTAGAATGTGGAAAGTCTCTACAAGCCACCTGCCAAATTGCTTACAGTCAAACGCACGGTAAAGTGGTGCTCACTCACCCCTTCCTCTTACCCTTTTGAAGGGCAGTTTACATGAGTGTTGGGCAACCTGGCAAAAAGTTGCTCTGTTCGGATCTTGGTTTATTTCAAGAGAATTTCATTTTGGACTCAACTTTGTTTATGATAGGTCTTCTCCGTCGAGGCCAACATTGGATTGATCTATGTCAAGTTTCAAGTTGGCTCCCATTTATGGGTGGCATAAACTGGGCAATACAGTTCTGTCAAATCTAATAACAGGTCCTCCAGATGGATCATCTCATAACCCAAACGAAAAAGAAAAAAAGAAATACATTATAATTCAAACTGAATATGGCAGTGAATAAGAAACGAAATACCTGGCCTCGTTCAGCTATGATAGAGATATTTGCATCAGGAGGGCAATCGTTATCGGGATTTTGGGCAGTGGAAAGAGAAGAAAAATCGAAGGAGTTACTGGAATAAGGATCAAAATCCAACATGAAGCAATCTTCCATCTCTTCAAACTCTTGTACACGCTCCCTGTTCTTGAGACAAAATGTTGCTCTCAACACGGGTCGCGGCTCCTCTTTGTCTTCAGCAAGTGGTGATAATGAAACACTGGCACTCTTTGCCCCATATTTTTCCATTGTCTAGTAAGCCAACACTGGCACTGAGCAATATGAAAGAATCTCCACTTGCTTCCTGAATATATGGTTTTCTGCTTGGAAAATATGCATACATTGATAACAAAGGGATAATATAAAGGAGTCCAAGGGACTAAAATACTTAATGCAGAAAAAAGTTGGATGATAGACACCAATAAGCAAACCTCTTGGACTTCTCATTACTTAAAGAAAAGATGGTGGAAATGACAAAAGCCAGGATGAGTAAAAAGAGCAGAACCAATGAGAGCTTTGGAACTAGGTGGTCTTATCTATCAACGAACCACTTACGAAAAAGAGGAACTGATCGATCAATCATTCCACTATGGAGCAAATAATCACTGATTCTACTGTTTTATCTGAAAGAGTGATTGAGGAAAACGATAAGCAAAGAGTGATTCAAATCAACAATTCCGAGCGGTAGCTGAAGTTTCAGGATCTGCTTTAAGAGCAGCACCGAGTTGTAGCCCGTGGATTTTTATTCACGCCTGTTATGCCTTCTTTTGACAAAGAGAGCTTCTGCAATTTGAAAAATTGGACTAGTTCTTATACAGATACTCCGCTGCATTTCACTTATCTGCAACTTAAAAAACCCAAATCATATCGTAGGACTAAATACACCTATAGGGACATAAACAATTCAGGGTGCAAACATCCCATGGAGGGAGCCCAGAGCTTCATATTGGCCTCGCAATCAGGATGTCAGTACTGGCAGAATCTGGAACAAGCTTTTTGAATTCTTTGTTTTTTTTGGGGGGGCAAAGAACACAGAATGTTGCACCATTGACGCCAAAACTGTTCTCAATCCACTAGAAAATTCACAATAGCTGAACGTATACACATCAATCTCCAAAGCATCACAACTTGTACCGTCCAAGCTTTCAAATATTTGGCTTTTGGCCATCATAGATGGACAGTGCTACAACCACAACAGAACGAAATAAGTTCATTCCCTTAGCAGTAGCCATCAATAGTTTACGTTTTGTGATATCTACCTAGTATCTACCGTTCTTCTTCTGGTCCCTAAGTGCGGTGTAGCATGGACTGTCGGCAGTGGCATCGCAATGCGGGAAGCCAATCCTTTTCGTCCATTCCTTGCAAGGCGCTGGAAAATCACAAACGTAGCAATAGCACTGCAATTGCAACACAATTATACAAGTCAAACACTCAAAAAGTATCTAAATTCATCAAAACCGAATTCAGCAACTCAGAGTTAACATGCGAGAATTAGCATGAGAGTGAAAAGATCACCATTTTGCAATGAACCTCGTGAGGGGTGGTTTTGAAGGGGTGAGTGCCACATATGTGCCTTGAATGTGGGTAGTCTCTACAAGCCACCTACTCCAACATAAATTATTCATCATCATCATCATCATCACAATCGTAATCCAAGTATCTAAGAGAAAGAAGAATGCCCATTTTGCTAAAAGAGCTTAATCTAGAGAGGTTCAAATAGAAATTTACCTGGCCTTTTTCAGCTAAAATGGACACATCTTCATCAGCAGACACAGGATCAGATTTCTGAGACAAGGACAAGTTTGAAAATTTGATGGGCTCAGTAGGATCGAACTCCAATATGAAACAATCTTCAACCTCTTCCACCTTCTTCACTTCTTGTGGCTTCTTCACACACACCATGGACCGCAACATCCTACATTCATCATCATCATCATCATCATCATCATCATCATCATCATCATCATCATCATCATCACCGTAGTCGTCATTGTTAACTTCAGTAGGATCAAATTCAAGGATGAAGCAATCCTCATAATCCTCAACCCTTCTCACATCCTTCCTATTCTTCACAGTGACAACAGACACAACCCCCTTCCTATCACTATCACTATCGCCGCCGCCACTTTCCGCCGCATTGGGCTTTTGTACATCTTCCCTCCTCTTTGTACTAAACGAAGACCATTCATCGGAAATAGTAGTTCCGGGAGCTCCGTCGCCGGAGAAGCAATCCCTGGCATAGTGGCCGAGAACCCCGCAGCGATAGCACCGAACCCTAGAATTTGTCTTGCCGGGGCATTCGGCGGCGTAGTGGCCAATTCTTCCGCAACAGTAACACTGGGGCCCAGTAGGGACGACGTCGACGGCCTTCAAGGAGAACTCGACCCGATCGCCTTCTTGGATAGTCCGGGTCGGATCAGAGAGAGAGGAAGGGGTTACCAAAACCTCTTCGTTGTTGTAGAAGGATACGATGCACCCCCTTCCGTCCTTGTCCAGACGCTTCATTTTACCAGTATACCTCTTCACACCTTGTCTCCCACTCTCACCCTCGTCGCTCATGTCTTCTCCTGTCTCCTCTTTGCTCTGCTATTTACGCTTCAACCTTTCCCAGTTTCCCAGAGACACATCTTTCCAACTTTCTTTTTTTCTTCCCCTTCCCCTTCCCCGTTTACTTTCTTTTTCCCTTGCTAGTTTTTGATCAATTGTTACTCATAAGTATTATATATACATAAAAATTAAAAAAAGACGATTTCATCCCATGAAAGTAAAGGATTGCATATAATGAGTCTCGACAATTTGTATAAATCCCATCAAATGTGTAAGAGTTATCCATGATAGTAAGACTCACTTTGAGTTACTTCAAGTCTCACATAGGCGAGGGAGTTGCTTCCTTTTATTGCTTATTACCAATGGTAGTAGCTTCATAAGAATTGCTTCCATTATAATTTATATTATAAATGGATCCCACATAATATAATTGTTCCTCTTTCTCTTTTTTTCTTCTCTCTCCTCCTTTTTCCCTCTCTCTCCTCTTTTTTCCCTCTTTACAAGTTGCTCCAAAGAGTTGCTCCCATCGAGAGATAGTCTAAAGATGAACATATAATTATTAAATTTTGTGTTTCTTTTGTTGAGTATTTTTTTACTAGATTCAGACATGTTTGCTATTTTTGGTGGGGCAAATAGGAACAATTATTTTGGGGGGTGGGGGGGTTTGGGGCGAGAACTATTAAAATTGTGCAAATCTCTCACAATCCGGCTTTGGTCTATGTTAAAGGGAAACTTGTCCTACCAATACAACCACATCAATAAGATTTCAGTTCTGGTCTTCCAAAAGAGACCAAGCAATGGCTCAAAGGATGAAACCCAAACATTCCTGGCCGAGAAAGATGAAAGCTCCTTAGAAGATCCAGTCACGCCAAATCTCTAGTTTTGGTGGAGCAAAGCAAATAATCTCCAAAACTGCTGGAACGAATGAGTCCACATGAGCTCCTTCATTCATCCTTTGTGTGGAAATTGACTGAGAAGCCATGAGGATTGTCATCTGTCAAGCATCCCAAGTAAGTAGTAACCATGAATATAGTTATCTTAGGTAGGGATTTCCACAACTTGCAAGTCCTCGATCAGTTCGTTGAGCTCCCTCATCCTAAAATCAATTTATTTCCGTTTACATTGAATTGAATCCCAATGTAAAAGACCCGGAAACAAAAACAAAAGAACTGACAAGTTTCAGAAACACGAAAACACATCAAAGCTAAGAAGAAGAAGAATCATTTTGATGGGCTGATTTGGTGGGGAATTGCAAAGCAGCGTGATACAGAGCAAAAGTAGTACCTCTGCTGAATCTCAGTACATTTTTTCACTGGGAGAAGTTTAAATTTATAGATTATCATCCAGAAGTTGTTTCTACCATATTCGACTCAAATTCAGAGCAAGAATTTGACCTCAAAATCTTCCTAATTGCAGGACTAGTAAGTAGACTAGTACTACCTTCAACATTTACATTTCATCCTTCAATCTTGACCTCAAAACTTCCAAATTGCAAAATCAAGCACAAAAAACGAGTTGCGATTCTCCTTCAGCTGGATCCGGATTTAGGCTTCTTGTTCCTACCCTTTCGAAGCATAGTCCAGTATAGATCATTCTCAGTGGCATCACAATGCTTCACTCCATTCGTCCAACTTTTACATGGGGCTGCTGCATCGCATACAAAACAAAAACACTGCCACCGAAAAAAAAAAAAACAATATGAAATCTGATTGAATCCCCAAATCACTTCTCTTCTATTTAATTCAGATTTTAGAGAAAGGAGAACTTTTTACCATTGGACAATGGGTTTTATGAGGAGTTTTATCAAATGGGAATTTCACACAGAGATGCCTTGGATGTGGGTAATCTCTACAAGCCACCTGAAAATAACAAATTCATCATGATTTTTGACAATAAACAAAAAGAGATGAGAAATGAAACCCTAGTTAAATTTAGCAGTACTTATTGGAAGGATAAAATTACCTTGCCCTTTTCGGCTAGAACACAGACATCAGCATCATCAGGAATCGGGGACTTTTGGAGAGAGAAAAGCGAGAAAGATCGAGGCTTTCAACGGGATCGAAGTCCAAGATGAAGCAATCGTCAACCTCTTCAATCCTTCTCATATCACTCTTCCTCTTCAGACAAAACACGGCCCTTATGGGAGATTCCTTTTCCGCAAGACGAGACAACTTGGCTGAAACCATCGCGCTTAGGGTTTTCTTCAGATGATCAGAAAGTCCTCTTTTGATGAAAAGGAGGGTGGGAATGGGAATTTCATTGATGCCGGAATTCGATGGAGGTTTAAAGAGAAGACCGTTGGAGTTCCCAAATTTGAAATCGAAATAGGCTTCTTCAACAGAGCCGGTACAGAATTGGGCTTCAGGTCATTGGCTCAATGGGCTTTTAGATTCACCACCAAACCCATATAGCATGCTTAGGTCTAACATGTTATTATGCTATTAATTTAATTTACATGATTAATTTAATTTACTTATATTTCAAAGAATATAATTATTAAAATCATATATTAAGATGCAACAGATGTCACCTAACTATAATTTTTTTTCTCGTCAGATGAATAATTGATTCCATAGATTTGACATCTCACCTTAGGATTCTATTGATTTTAAAATAAAAGAGAACAATATCTCCTTTGAAAATATTCAAAGTCAACGTATTTAGAGTGTTATATATAGCTTTATTATTTTCTTATCAAGAATACATGTGCATGTCTTATATATGTATGTAACGAGATCACTTTGTTAAGATCCCTGAAAATCGCTTTGCAACATGATGATAATAATGACTTCTAAAGCCGTAACGCCCCAATATAATCACTATATAAAATACACTTATTGAGTAAATATAATGTAACAAAGCAGCAGAAAGCTCTGTCGTATTAGGGCGTTACTGCCGCCCCTCCTGGAGAGACTAGGCTAAATTTACATCAAGACATATGATGATCCTTTCAATTTCCCCAAACACTTACAATAAAAGTCTCGTACATCAAACCCAACATATATAGACATAATTTAAACCATCAAACGTGAGTTCGTTCTTCCCAAGATATATTATAACGTTTAACAATTCACCATCGACGAAATAACTCCGCAAGCAATTAAATCCACATGGATGCCTTGACCAAAAAAGCACAATTGTCTAAAGCCAATCATAAAACGCTTTAAGGTTAACCAAAGCCCGATCACCGATCCGAGTCAACACCTCCCGATTCCTTTGCTCTTGTCACCTCTTGCCCAACATTAACAATATTTTCTTCCCCTAAAACATTTAACAAAACATAAAAACAAGAATAAGCCATAGGCCCGATGACGCTACCCTTGTACTATAAAAATATATTATAAAAGTCGGTGAGCGCGCCGGATAATTGAAATCGGTTTCAAAAGCTATTTATGTGTAAAAGCGAAGTAAGCCGAAGTATGGTCACTATGCGTTATCTTTGAAATAGTTAGGACCCAATTCCGTACATAAGCATGCCATGGCGATTCCGTGAGATAATCATATATGTAATCGTGATCTGTATAGACAATTCATTCGTTTATCTCGATCGATCGGGAAGGGCCCTCGTGAACTGTAATCGTGTTCGTAAGCTGTGGATCGTGCGGTAAATCGTATCGTGTCTCGTGAATTGTAATCGGAAGCTGTAACTCTAAACTATGAACCGTAGATCATGAATCGTAAGCTCGGGTCCAAATTATTTGTATTATTAGAACAGGAAACTCAATCATAAAAATAAACACTTTAGAGAAGGTACAAGCAATAATGTACCTTTTTAATGTATTTTCACTCCTTACACAAGCTTCCCGATTACCACGTTTGTGACCTGTTTGTGTTTAGGGTAAGGCTTTTATAAGTCACATTTGCTTAATAAATGGTTAATATTACTTATATAATTTGTATTCTTTGAACTTTTGTTATATAAGTTAAGCTGTTTTCCTTGTCACTCTTAAAGACTTTCACGTCTGTTTATCTCCTTAGTTATTCATTAAAGAATCCCTTCAACAACTTAATACTTTCCGATAAGTTCTATGACCAAATAATCAAGCGAATCTCCTATTTTCCTTTGAAACCATTCTTGTAATAAAGCTCAAGTTTGGTCTTTTGTTTCTATCATCACTAGTCTCGTGTTTAATGTAGCCTAACCTTACTTGTACCACTCGTTTCATCTAATCTAGTATGCCCAAATGTTCTCTTATCTCGTAACCCAAATATACCTCCTACTTAAGGTGTCGGTTTGGTTTTTCCACTTTTCTAAAAATTTTGGCGGAGTTTCGTTTGAAACATGGCCTAAACATTAGGCTAAAAGCCTTAAAAATCTGCATAAAATCCACAATAAAACTCAACGAGCCACACGCTCGGAGTATATTTACAACCACAAAAACCAAGTTTCAAACTCAATCAACCTTCACACAACAAGGTAATTCAATCATGCTCAATACAATATCAAAGAAATATATTCACAATATGAGCATGCTCATATGAACTTCCAATTACCTATCAAGGTTCAAGCAGCCCTAAATTCAACTTCAATTGCTCCTAATGTCTTCCCAATTCCACCAAAATCAATTCAATCTTGTCTAATTACTCCAAGTACAACATAAATTTGTGATATAATTTAAGTAGAAATTCAGGATTGGAGAAATACCTTAAAGGGGGTTTAGAGGTGGAATTTGGTGTTGGAAGTCCGGTGGTGGATATTGGGTGGCTCGGGTACAACGTGAGGCACCGGTCGACGGCGTCGAGCAGCGACGACGGCCAAGGAACAGCGGCGGTAGCCGGTTCGAGCGGCGGCATGAGCAGCACCGGTTACGCCCTGTTCGCACGGGATAGAGCCCAAAGGAGGACGAGAGGTTGTTGGCGGAAGCAAGGGTGACAGCTAGGGTGCCGGAGGTGGTTGTCGGTGGCCGCGAGTCCGGCCGATGCCCGGCCGGCGACGCAGCGAGCATTAGCAGGGGCACAACAGCCCCGCTTGGCACGTAACCGAGCGGGAAAAAAAGGGGGAAAAAGGCTACTCACGGCAACGGGGTGGCGGCCAAGGGAGCGTCGACGGTGGCGGCGAGCTCGGCGAAGGCTGGCTGGATGCAGCGAAGGGAAAGGCGAGAGAGGGGGATTGAAGGGAGGGAGGAGAGAGAGTGATTTGAAGAGTTGGTTTGCTTCGTGAAAACAATCATCGGTTTCCCAGCTCTCCCTAATTTATTTTGGGCCAAGTGATTTCTAGAAAATCCTTCCTCCTTCCTCTCTTTTTTATTCTTTTTTTTTTTTAATATTTGCACAACTCACTACTCTTAAATAATTTTAAGATAATAAAATACAACCTCGGCGTAATTAATTACGATTAAGATTCTAGGTGTTACAAAAATCGATCCTGCTTTTACATAAGATGCAAAGTTCATAGACAAACTTAGGCAGTTGACGGAAGGAGGAATCGAAGGACACACAAGACAAGATAAAAAAAAAAAGGGGGGAGGATTCGATTATTCGGGAGGCCACTGCGGTTGGTGAGAGAGTTGGTAGGGAGTTGACGAAGCAAAAGCATAAAATATCTGCGGGACTTGTCATTTAGCTACCAAATTGAGGTATCTAATCACTAACCAACCATCAGTTAAGGTGGCTTATCCTCCAATGCCAATGTATAGCGTCTCCCTCTTGAGTTTCATCCAAGTTTTTCACGGTTTAACTGAGGCTCCCTATTCACAATTCCAATAGCATTAAGTAGTGGAGTGATTATCAATTGCTATCATGTTTGTCTGCTTTCTTTTCACTCCCCTTAATTAACAGTATAAACAAAGTTTTGGTTTGAGTTAGTTTGGGTTGGATCATTATCGAGTCATTATGATTCAATTGAATTTTGGGTTGGATCGGTTCACTTCGTGTCGGTTTATATTTGTTTCAATGAAACTTGCCTTGCATAGACAAAATACTTTGGTAAAAAATATTTGAGTCGATTCAATTTGGTTCAATTACGGGTTGAATTCGGATAATCTCAATTTGTATTAGCTCAACTAGGTGGGCCATGGCTCGTGTGTTTTCAAATTACTCAAGACATTGCAATCTTTTAGAAAAATATTGGAAATTGCACTCAAGGATTGCAAGGTTGTCTTATATATAAACAAAAGGAACAGAGAACATCGGGAAAGGACTAAGGTAACCGAGATCAATGCCCTATTATGTGCAAGGAAATTGACGATTGCGTAAATTGAAGTTGACAGCCTACATCGACCACCAAAAAACACAAAAGGGGAGGAAAAACGAAGAAAGAACACATTTTTTTAGTGAAACAAATTATTAAAAAAAAATTAAAAAAAAAAAAAACACACACGCACAAGTGTAAGGTAGCTGTAGGAGGTAGTAGTGAATGATTGTTGGTTGGTGAGGAAAGAAAAGTCCAATATAAACACCCTTCACCCTCACCATGCCACCAACACCAACTCACTGCCCACCTCTCAGCTTTCTGTTCTCCCCTGTTTTCCTCTGTTTTCTCCCTCCCCAATTTGATCGAGATGGGATCAACCTCGGCTGAGAAAGTCCAGATGGGAGAGGATGAGGCCTGCTCTTTTGCCATGACCATCACCAGCGGCTCCGTCCCATCAATGGTGCTCAAGGCTGTTATTGAGCTGGATGTTCTTGAGATCATTAAGCGGGCTGGACCCGGTGCCCACCTCTCCCCCACCGAGATCGCCACCCAGCTCCCCACCACGAACCCTGATGCTGCCACAATGTTGGACAGGATGCTCCGCCTTCTGGTCAGCTACTCTATTCTCTCCTACTCCCTCCGGACTCTGGCTGATGGCCGGGTCGAGAGGCTTTACGGCCTTGCCCCGGTTTGCCAGTTCTTGACCAAGAATGAGGAAGGAGTCACCTTGAGTGCTCTCTCCCTCATGAACCAGGACAAAGTTCTCATGGAGAGCTGGTATTCTCTCTCTCTCTCTCTCTCTCTCTCTGTACTTGTCAGGACAAAGTTCTTGCCAGTTTATTCAGATATAATACTTAGATTAAACACAGTTTATTGGTGAATTAAGGCAAAGCTTCATAATTTCATTGCTAAAATGAGTGGTAATTAAGGTTTATGTAGCTCATATTCCAAGTGGATTCCCATTCAAACATGCCTAAATTGGAAGGTTAGCTAAATAAAGAAGTTGATATACTTCTTTCCCTCAATGAGAAATTATATTTTTGGCTGATTATGCTGTAGGTATCACTTGAAAGATGCTGTTCTTGAAGGAGGCATTCCATTTAACAAGGCTTATGGCACGACAGCATTTGAGTACCATGGAACAGATCTCAGATTCAACAAGGTATTCAATAACGGAATGTCCAACCATTCTACCATTACAATGAAGAGACTCCTTGATAACTACAAGGGGTTCGAGGGCGTATCCACCTTGGTTGATGTCGGAGGAGGTACAGGAGCTACCCTCAATATGATTATCTCAAAGCACCCTACAATTAAGGGTATCAATCTCGATTTGCCCCATGTCATTGAAGACGCGCCAACATATACTGGTATATATTCAACTGTTCATAGTAAATTAAGTCGTTAAAGTTTTTTATTTTCCCGAATGAAACTAAATAGAAAGGATTTTGTTTATGACCAAAACATTTTGTATTTTTCTATAGGAGTAGAGCATGTTGGAGGAGATATGTTCGTGAGTGTACCAAAAGGAGATGCTTTGTTTATGAAGGTGAATTTCAATGCCTATTGACATTCCATTGTACAATCTCGAAAAGCTATTGAAGATGCTAAGTAATTAAGCGTTATATGTGGCTTTTTTGTAGTGGATTTGCCATGACTGGAGTGATGAACATTGCCTCAAGTTTTTGAAGAATTGCTACGCTGCCTTGCCCGAACATGGCAAGGTGATCGTATGTGAATTCATCCTTCCTTTGGCTCCAGAAACCAGTGATGCCGCAAGGACAGTGTTCCACTGCGATGCAATCATGTTGGCCCACAACCCAGGTGGGAAAGAAAGGACGGAGCAGGAGTTCGAAGCTTTGGCCAAAGGGGCCGGATTCGAAGGTTTTAGAGTTGCCAGTTCAGCTTATGATACCAAGATTATGGAATTTTTGAAAAAGAATTGATCGGCCTTTTGTGAAATTAAAGGGTGTGTACTTGTATGCTTTGCTTTCACTTTACATCCGAGTTTACAATTTGCAAAACTGTATCAATTTTTTTGAAGTTTATTTGTTTACTAAATAAAGATGCATAATTTCTGATCCTATCCAACTCGAAGTGCTTGACAATTTTACATCACCGTCCATAAGTTTTTTCCCAGACAGACGGCATAATAAGATTCAACAATTTTTTTAAAATCAAAAGAATCAATAATGTTGAAATAACTTTATTTTCCATAAGTTATTTCTAGCATTGATGTGTCACTGCGTTTTAAATGTTCACAATGGTATGCTAGTCTCAAGTAGGGCACGAACGAACTTTTAAAATTAATGGTTCACAGCCATACGTGAATAAATGCATGAATAAATGCCTAATACTAATCGATATGTAGTGCTTTTTACTAACCGTAGTTTTGGAGGTTTCTTGTGTCGGCATTTCAATTTTAAGATGATCACCTAACAGAATTAGGTGGATAGTTGTAATTTACGGAATTTAAGGCAAATTAGTGACTCAAAATATAGGTATATATATCTTTTGTTGGCCTAAAAGAGACAGAATTTGATCAATTGAGCTAATTTATCAATGATCTAAAAAAATACGTAACTACAGCAACCTATCTTATTACAATTCAAGTATACACTGTGTGTAATTGGGAAACAAAACTTCATTTGAGATAAGTGTAATCTTTATTAGTCCTTGCACATCAAATCAATAAGGAAAACATTCACACCATTGTTGTCTTGACACTTTACCATACATATGAAATTTCAAAAACATTTGAAATGGCTATTGTTTACCAATGACATGCACTAGGTATCATGTCATTCATATTCATTAGATATATTAGTTTGGGAAACAGTTTTATTAACTTGGCATTTGAGGTTCATAGACAACAGAATAATTTGTAAAATGATAGTATGTGTGTTGCATTAAAACATTTTTTAGGTATTTTACCTTGATTAAAAATTATCTAATTATATATTAAATTAAATAGAAAAGATATTTTTGAATAATAGAATTGTATTGCAACTTACATACATAAAATAAATTCATCTTTTTATTCATTTTTGCATAGGATTGATCCGATTATAGTGTCATTTGATACTCATCGGCATACACCGCGATGAATATGCCTTCATATAAGACATGTGTGTTATTACTACAAAAACAAAAAAGAATTCTCTCAAATCGTGTGTTGCACCTCAAATTGCCTTTGAAATATTTAGCTTCTTGTCCATCAAATTAATAAGAACTCACACGACAATTATTGTGCCTCTTTATATAGTTAAGAGGTCTTTGTTACAAAAAGTGCTGAAGTATTTAAGCATTAATGACTAATTAATTTTTTTAATGAATTCCATGAGCTTGAAATCATTATCCGAGCATACAACTTTAAAATCTTCAAATCCTGCTGCTTTACCTAAAGCCTTGAATTCTGGCTCAGTCCTTTCTTTTCCACGAGTACCGATCATCATAAATAAGTCGAAATGATAGCTCATCTTTGTAACATCATCAGAATTTGGTACTACGGGAAGAATGTATTCGCATGCAATCACTTTGCCATGATCTGGCAAAGCAGTGTAGCAGTTCATAAACTTTAAGCAATGTTCATCATCCCAGTTGTGAAAAACGCTCTGCCATGCATATTGAAATTACTCAACATTCTTAATTATTATTCTTAATTAGAATAATTAAATACTGAAACTCACCTTGATAAATATAGCATCTCCTTCTGGTACACTTTCGAACATATCTCCTCCGACATGAGTGATTCCTAAAAATACACAATGTTATATATACATGATAGGCTATTTCACATATGAATGAATGAAAAATAACAAAATATTAATGAGCACATTATATAGTAAGAATATTTGGATACCAGGAAAGTCTGATCTGTCAGTGACGACATGAGCCAGGTCGAAATTGATGCCCTTTATGTGAGGATATTTTGAGACAATCATGCTTAGGGATGCTCCTCTGTTGCCGCCCATATCGACCAAAGTGGATATGCTCTCAAAACCTTTGTAGTTATCAATAATCTTTTTCATGATGAGGGTGGACATATCTGCCATTGCGTTATTGAAAAGTTTGTTCGATCTAGAATCCGTTCCATAGTATGCGTAAGGTAACATGCCATGCAACTTGTAGAATGGAATACCTCCCTCTAAAAGTGCATCCTTCACATGATACCTGAGGCATATATACGTGCAAATATAAATGAGTACCGGTGCGTTATGATTAATTTCGACATATATACACATATAAGTGATTATTAGTGCGTTATGATTAATTTTAAGTTTTCTCATGTAACTCAATTACTTATTTAAGTTCTACGAGTAAATAATTAATCGATGAAATTAAGGAGGGAATGATTGAAGTAATTACCAACACTCCATGGTAACCTGGCCTTGGCAAAAAGAGAGTGGTTAGCCAAGGAGAGGCCGTCCTCATCCTTAGTAAAGTACTGGCAAACTGGGGCGAGGCCGTAGACCCTTTCAATCCGGCCATCGGGGAGGGTCCGGAGGGAGCAAGTGAGAACCGAGTAGGCTGGCTAGGAGGCGGAGCATCCGGTCCAACATGGGAGGAGCCTCGGGGTTCCGAGTGGGGAGCCGGGCGACGATTTCAGCGAGTGAGAGTTGGGCATGAGGTCCAGCCCACTTGATGATCTCGAGGACATCGAGCTCGAGCACGGTTTTGAAGACCATGGCTGGAGCGGAGCAGGTGCTGAGTACCATGGCATAGATCCATGCCTTACCTTCTGCACCACCCTTGACAGTGGTACCATTGTTGTTGCCGTTGGTCGAAGCCATTAGTTTTTGGAAAAGAGTATGGAAGGGAGTTGAACTTGTTAGGAATCGGGGTTCACAATAATGAAACTTAGGACAAAAGAAAATAAAGGAAGAATTGAGACACAAGATTTTAACGTGGAAAAACCCAAACCCGGGAAAAAAAAAACCACGAAACCGATGCACTAGACTTGAGTAATTTACAAAGACTTTCCCTCAAGCACTCACTTGCTTCATTTTGTAATACACTACTCACTTGTATATCAATGGAGGTTTCTAGCACCGATTAAATAGCCTAATCAGTCAATACAGCATTTACAAGCAATTACCCAAGGCATTAAACACAAAAACCGACGAAAACGGCAAGAAAACGAGCATCCGAAGCAACACCTCACATGGCACGGTCATGCCATAACTTAGCACGACCGTGCCTGGTGGCACGGTTTCGACCATGCCACCTTTCGGCCTCAAATCCCTGCAGCTCTTTCTCGCCAAACCTGTCCGTGCCGGAGCTGTCATGCTCGTGCCGGCTTTCCCGTGACCATGCCAACTCCTTTGCATGCAAAACCCGAGCCCAATCCGACCATTAGGCTCCATCACCCAACAATCTCCCACTTGGAGACTAATGGATCACCTCCTCGTTGCTCCCATCTAGTCCACCGAAACACCCCGGCCCCTTCAACATGAGAGACCCATCAAGGCCTTGAACCGCCTCAATGTTTCGGTACCTTTTCCTTGGACTAACTCCTTCACCGGATTTCCGTTATCCAAGCTTTCAAGCCCATTTTCATCACCCGACGTGAACTCCCACTCGGATCGATCTACATCTTGTATACTTTCACCATGCAAAGCTGGCTCACCGGCGTTAGTCAATAAAACATAATGAAGACATAATTTGTACTTTTGGGCTTTACCTTCCGTAGACAACGCCGCATTCTTCATTACCATGGATTCTTGCAATTTACCTTGTGGAGCACCCAATGACCCGTTTGTAGTACCAACAAACACCCTGTCATCCTTATCAACTCCCACTACAGCAGAACCCACACCAAGTGCTTCATCCCGAAGACTCCCACTAGAATTGTTAACCCCGGCATCCAAAGCTAAGTCACTACTATCCCGGTATAGTATAAAGAGCCAGATTTTATACCCTTAGCCACTACCAATGCTCCCTTAACAATTTTCCAGCCACCATTGCCAAACTTCATTAGGTACCCCGACTCATCCAATTGACTTACCGAAATCAATTCTTTGCCAATCCCGGAATATACCTATGTAACGCCCCCAATCACCATTACTTAATAACCCCCTCATCGGGGACTATTACATAAGGTCGCAGCGAAGGTAACGATCGAAGGCGCTACCGCCGTCCTAAAACTAGGACAAGGCTCAATAATTTGAAATAAAATGAAGTACGATTTGTGCATCCACCGATATATTTCCAATGATAATGTTAGGAGTAACTACATATTACCCAAGTAGTTAGGTCATCCCAAAACACGAGTTACTTGGTTTAGCCCAGTAATATTTATACAACCTAGACTTTTGTTTACTCCACAAAATAATACGCAACGTACGAGTAATTCCCAAGGTCATACCTAGACCCTGGTTGAGGGTAAAATCACTGTGAGCGTCTATATACCTTCGGACTCCCAAATGCCACGTGGCTGGCTAGGGTTTGCCTTCGTCGGACTTGGTGAATGGTTGGTTGTTCACCAATGTTTCTTCCTAAAACAAAAACAGTAAAATATTTGGAAGAGTGAGTCGAAACTCGATACGAATATTCCTGTCTTGTAAAATAACTTTGAAGAATATATTGATTGAGCGCGCGCATTTCAATTCATTTTAGTTTGAAATCGGGGGAGAGAATATAAGTAAAATTGCTTGCTAGGTTATTATCCGAAAGTGGAACCCCTTGGTAATTGATACAATCGTTGAGCGA
This sequence comes from Talinum fruticosum, assembly GCA_021018815.1. Lineage (NCBI taxonomy): Eukaryota > Viridiplantae > Streptophyta > Magnoliopsida > Caryophyllales > Talinaceae > Talinum > Talinum fruticosum. Next base: position 6,248,225 of record JAITYX010000004.1, on the reverse strand, counting down.
GTGTCACCCCAGGCCGATCGATAACCCGAGTTGACGCCGCGCGAGTATAATTGGCGGGCCTAAGCCCTTGGTAATTGATAATTGGGCGGGGACCACTTAATTAGGTGGCAAAACTTGCCTTGTAAATGATTCATTATTAATTGCATATATGAGAAATGTTAAGATTTGATGAAACATGTGAGTTTTCGAAAGGTACGAGCAATGAACGTACCTGAACCGAGAATATTTGTTTCTCCCCTTTTGTAGAAATTTGAGTCACCAGCTATTCGGCAACGGAAGTGGCCTCGGTTACGTTTAAAATGGATTTCTAGGGTTAATAATGTTTTTCTTGAGTTTTAATGCTTGAGTTCGCATAAGTATTGGTGCCTCACTTCATTTTCTATATTTGCTACACAATCAGGTAACTACGTCTCCCTTACACAACTTCACTGCATTAGTTACGTTTTGATCATGGGCAACAACGTCTACTAATTAGAGAGATCGATTAAGCTAATCGGATAACTAGTGTTATTTATGTAATTCAATGCATTTGTTGGCGTGAATTGAAAAGGTGTATATATATATACATATACATGTGTGACCAATCACTTGTCGTTATTATATGTATTAAAAGATGTGAAACACGCTCTTAATAATTCTTATTATTGCTACCCACATTGTTGTCGTTATTACTATTAGCATTATTATTATTATTCTTATTTGATGCAACCAATTCGATTAGTTTGCCAACTCAACTTATCTTTCAATCCTCATTCCCAACGTAATTTCTTTATTCCTTCTTTCATCGAATTCAAACTCATAACTAAGTGATTACTTAATCCACCAATGCCTTCCTATAGGAAGGCTTCACCATTAACCAAATTGCTCAAACTTCACACCCATATCAATTTAAGGTCATGAGCATTACTTTCACAACAAAGTTCACATTCACAATCACAATTAGACAACTTAATGCTCCAAGTTTTCTTTACGTCTCTACATTTACACGTTAGCTAGTTTAGTTTCCACATGTACTCGCCCTTCTTTTGCTCAATATATTCATTCCCCAAAATATCCGAATTCATCCAATTACTCAATTATATAACAAAACATCCCTAATCCCATTCTCTAAATTATAATTTCCCAAAAGAAATCACATTTATACACAATCAATGCATCAACTGTCACTTCTCTGTCATTCATACCAATATGAATTTTCCCAATCAATCCTCGGATTCATTCAACAACACAATTCTAAATCATACACTTCAATGTATAGTTACAATTACCTAAATAAATCGAAACTTGATAATTTAGGGTTTAGGGTGTTTACCTTCGATTTGAAGAGGAGAAGTCGAAGAGGTCGAGCGGGAGGGGTGGTGGTGGTTGGCAGCTGCACTGGCAACCACTCGGCAGAGGCGGCGATGAGCTCCGGCGGTCGCTGCGGCTGGTGGTTGGCCGTCAGGTGGCCGCGGCAGGGAAACCCCGCAGCGCCTAGCGGGAGGTAGAGAGGGACGGTGAGAGCGCGAGAGCGGAGAGAGGGAGGAAGCGAGACAGAGGGGAACGGGGACGACCGGCGCCGGTTTCCCGCCGGCGTCGCTCGCCGTGCTGGCCGGAGAAGATGCCGCGAGGAAGAGGAAGCGGGGAGGGAGGAAGGGGCAGAGACGGGAAGAGCGAGAGGAGAGGCAGGGAGTACGAGAGAGAGGACGCGGAAGGGGAGTGCGAGGGCGCCTGCCGGGCGGTGCCTAGCGCCGGCTTCAGGCCGGCGTGGGTGGCATTCGGTGGTCGGAGTGGAAGGCAGCAGCAGAGAGAAGTGGTGAGGCAGGGGAGGACGAGGGGGAGGAAGTAGGGGAGAGAGAGTGAGCCCGAGTGAATTTTTAAGTCTGCCTTCATATTCCGAGAGAATTCTTTCTCTGGATTATTCCTTAGAAAAATCTAATTTGGTTATTTTATTATTTTTATTTATTTCTTTATTTACTTATTTTGTTTTCTTTTATTGTTATTTTTAATTTTGTTTTTAATAACGATGTTCACAAATCAAAATCTTATTATGAGATTTTTATTAGGGCCACTTCGTCGCCTTAGCTGCATAACATACGGATAAAAATAGTTTAAATATAAGATATCGAATTGAAGTGCACGCGCTCGATCATATAAATCTTGTTATTAATAAATAATATGATTTAAAATAAATGATGTGATTTAGGGTCGGGTTGTTACAACCTAACACCTTGCAATGTCCAAAACCCCCACTTAAGGTTTTGATCCTCACATCCCCTTTGCCTAGAATGTCCAAGCTCTTCCCATTTGCTACAAAAACTTTCCCAAGTTTTCCCGCAACAAAATTGTGAAACAAGCTTCTCCTAGACCCGGAATGAAATGATGCCCCGGAATTAACCACCCAAGACTCAATAGGACTTTCCGCACTAACTACAAGTGCATCACCTACATCTTCCATAGAATTTATAGAACTCGGTCATCAAACCTTTTAGGACAATTTTTCTTAAAATGTCCCTTATCCCCACGACCCCAACACACAACCTCCCCGGGTTTTAAGACTGTCCCCTTGCTTTGGATTTTCCCCAGCCATTTTTCCCTTGTTTCTCCTTACCCCTTACATGTAATGCATTCCCCGATGACTCTAGAGTACCTCCCTTGCGAATGCTTTCACTCAAGATCACATCCCGAACCTCATCAAACTTTAATGCAATTGAACCCCTAGCACTACTAACTGCAGACACTATGGTATCCCATGACTCGGGTAACGAAGACAACAAGATTAAGGCCTTAACATCATCCTCAAAGTTTATATTCATCGAAGCAAGATTAGAAATAATCATATTAAAATCATTAATATGATCCGCTACACTAGTGCTAACACCCATTTTTAATTCAAACAATCGACGCATGAGATATACCTTATTTACCGCTGAAGGTTTCTCATAGAGGTTGGACAACGCTTCCAACAATCCCTTTGTTGTTGTTTGATCCATCACATTGAACGCCACATTCCGCGACAATGTCAATCTAACCATCCCAAGCGCTTGTCGATCAAGCAACTTCCAATCCTTTTCTTCCATGTCCGCCGGCTTCACTCAAAAGAGGGGTTGATGCAACTCCTTACGGTACAACAAGTCCTCCACTTGCATTTTTCAGAACGCAAAGTCTTTTCCATCGAAGCTCTCAATCTTTAATTTACCGCTCTCCGTTTTGTGAACTCTCAACCTCACCTCGCTCCGATACCGGTTGTTAGGAATCGGGGTTCACAACAATGAAACTTAGGACAAAAGAAAATAAAGGAAGAATTGAGACACAAGATTTTAACATGGAAAAACCCAAACCCGGGAAAAAAAAACCACGAAACCGATGTACTAGACTTGAGTAATTTAGAAAGACTTTCCCTCAAGCACTCACTTGCTTCACTTTGTAATACACTACTCACTTGTATATCAATGGAGGTTTCTAGCACCGATTAAATAGCCTAATCAGCCAATACAGCATTTACAAGCAATTACCCAAGGCATTAAACACAAAAACTGACGAAAAACGGCAAGAAAATGAGCATCCGAAGCAACACCTCACATGGCACGGTCATGCCATAACTTGGCACGGTTTCGACCATGCCACCTTTCGGCCTCAAATCCCTGCAGCTCTTTCTCGCCAAACCTGTCCGTGCCAGAGTTGTCATGCTCGTGCCAGCTTTCCCGTGACCATGCCAACTCCTTTGCTTGCAAAACCCGAGCCCAATCCGACCATTAGGCTCCATCACCCAACAAAACTGATATGTTGTTCGGAGGGAGAGAGATGTGCTTGTTGAGGGGGAAGAGGGAGCAAGAACGTGTGGTGTTATATAGGCAATGCCAAGTACTGACTAGTACTCCTACTCCAGCATGTGCTTATTGAACTGATGAAGATTCAAGTCAGAGCTAAAGGCCTTAATTAATGGTCAGCTTCTTGCTGTATAACAGTATTGTCAAAGGAAAGCAGCGCCTTTTGTCTCTCCCAATCATTTCTTGAATAATCAACGTAAAAAACTATAAGCTCTAACAGTTTCTCATCGAAACACAGCAAATCTCAATGGCGGAGGTCAGTCATGACAAAATTGGCAACTACAGCAACTGTGCAGAAAATGTAGTCACTCGGTACTGGAAAGCAAAATATCCACATCGAATTCGCCCGCATTTCTGGAGAAAATGGAGTCCTACTACTAATCCACAAAATATATTGAATATTCTTTTTACATTTATCCATTCCGACATGGGGTGGGGATCAAATACGGGTCACATCTTATTGAAATTTTAGCCTAGTGTGTTTTGTAACAATAACTTTGCTGTGAATTATAAAAACACAAGGAAAATATAATAATATCTATACATAATATCAATATTTTCATAGAGTTATATTATTTAATGCTATACAAAAAAACAAGTACAATGGTAAACACATTAGATATATCTCATTCTAATAATAGAAGGATATTAATAGCCATTACGATATTTATAAATTTACTATTAATTTATATCCTGAAATATATTTTTGTATAGTTATTCTTATATTATCAACAACAAATAATCGAGGAACGCAAAAATCGCGAGAGGACTGGAGCAGCCCGAGCTGACTTTCAACCCCACAAATTGTTTAAGTAATTAATCTAATGCCTAACTTCCAGTACTCTGCGTACTCTAAGAGGGTTTTTTGTTTTTTTGGCAGAGCAAAGTAAGAGTTGATTGGCTACCAACTCTGTATTGAAGTCTTTTCCATGCTTAATTTCCATTTAGGTGTCCTGGACTTGTACTGATCATTATCAACTTAATTATGTCAGCAAGTAAGACTCCTACTAAGTACTAGATGTCTATATATAACATCACTCTTTGTTGCTCCCTCTTCCATCCTCAACAACACTTCTAATCTCTCTCTCTCTCTCTCTCTCTCTCTCTCTCTCTCTACACCATACTCAGTTCCCATACTCTTTTATTTTCCAAAAACAAACAAATGGCTTCTTCGGCCATAACGAATGGGAGCAACAGCAGCAATGGTAACAATGTCAAGGGTGGTACTGCAGATAAAGCATGGATCTATGCCATGGTCTTGACCACCTCCTCTGCTCCAGCCATGGTCCTCAAAACTGTGCTCGAGCTCGATGTCCTTGAGATCATCAAGCGGGCTGGACCTGATGCCCAACTCTCACCTGCTGAAATCGCCGCCCAGCTCCCCACTCAGAATCCTGAGGCCTCTTCCATGATGGATCGCATGCTCCGCCTCCTGGCAAGCTACTCAGTTCTCACTTGCTCCCTCCGAACACTCCCTGATGGCCGGATTGAGAGGGTTTACGGCCTCGCCCGGTTTGCCAGTACTTTACTAAGGATGAGGACGGCCTCTCCTTGGCTAGCCACTCTCTTTTTGCCAAGACCAGGTTACCATGGAGTGTTGGTAATTACTTCAATCATTCCCTCCTTAATTTCATCGATTAATTATTTACTGTAGAACTTAAATAAGTAATTGAGTTACATGAGAAAACTTAAAATTAATCATAACGCACTAGTAATCACTTATATGTGTATATATGTCGAAATTAATCATAACGCACCAGTACTCATTTATATTTGCACGTATATATGCCTCAGGTATCATGTGAAGGATGCACTTTTAGAGGGAGGTATTCCATTCTACAAGTTGCATGGCATGTTACCTTACGCATACTATGGAACGGATTCTAGATCGAACAAACTTTTCAATAACGCAATGGCAGATATGTCTACCCTCATCATGAAAAAGATTATTGATAACTACAAAGGTTTTGAGAGCATATCCACTTTGGTCGATATGGGCGGCAACAGAGGAGCATCCCTAAGCATGATTGTCTCAAAATATCCTCACATAAAGGGCATCAATTTCGACCTGCCTCATGTCGTCACTGACAGATCAGACTTTCCTGGTATCCAAATATTCTGACTATATAATGTGCTCATTAATATTTTGTTATTTTTCATTCATTCATATGTGAAATAGCCTATCATGTATATATAACATTGTGTATTTTTAGGAATCACTCATGTCGGAGGAGATATGTTCGAAAGTGTACCAGAAGGAGATGCTATATTTATCAAGGTGAGTTTCAGTATTTAATTATTCTAATTAAGAATAATAATTAAGAATGTTGAGTAATTTCAATATGCATGGCAGAGCGTTTTTCACAACTGGGATGATGAACATTGCTTAAAGTTTATGAAGAACTGCTACACTGCTTTGCCAGATCATGGCAAAGTGATTGCATGCGAATACATTCTTCCCGTAGTACCAAATTCTGATGATGTTACAAAGATGAGCTATCATTTCGACTTATTTATGATGATCGGTACTCGTGGAAAAGAAAGGACTGAGCCAGAATTCAAGGCTTTAGGTAAAGCAGCAGGATTTGAAGATTTTAAAGTTGTATGCTCGGATTATGATTTCAAGCTCATAGAATTCATTAAAAAAATTAATTACTCATTAATGCTTAAATACTTCGACACTTATTGTAACCAAGACCTCTAAACTATATAAAGAGGCACAATAATTGTCGTGTGAGTTCTTATTAATTTGATGGACAAGAAGCTAAATATTTCAAAGGCAATTTGAGTTGCCAATTTTTATTTTTTGAATCCTTAAGCTGACCCATTTGTTTGGACTCCCTATCTTGGAGAAATTTGGAGGAAGCAAGTGGAAGGTACCGCTAGACAATTTGAGTTGCCAACCGCCACAAATGAATTGAGTTTTTTTTTTTTTTTTTTTTTTTTTGTAGTAATAAGACACATGTTCTTCAAAATGCAATGGTCCATGTTCCCACAGGACATTATTTCTATGGAGTAATATCATTTGAAAAATTAAAGGAACAATTCATTGATAAGGAAGTATATATACACAAAAGTGACCACCTTTGTCTCCTCCTGTCTTTGATTAAGGTTCAACTGTTGATCTGGTATAGTGTACTATTATACGAGACAATCCTTCAACACAAAGTAAAGACTATATTTGAAAAGACGAAATTCATTGAATAGTCTCTTCAAAGTGTATAGTGGGTTGATCCTTCTAGATTTATAAAACTACGTACTCACATAATATAAAAAATATCTATAAAATAAATTCTCATAATTGGAGATAGATCATAATAAGGCACTACTACGAGATACCATTTTTAACTATGGGTCTTTAACAACGGTTAAAAGAACAACCGTCATGAAAAATGGACCGAGTGGCAATTTTGTAAAAAACGACCTTTAATGTACATATGACGATGGTTCTTTAAATGAACCGTCATTAAAAATTAACTTTTAACACTTTTAACAATGGTTTATTCAAAGATCCGCCGTCATAGATGTATGACAACGGTTCAATGAAAAAGGTCGTTACACTACTAGAAAAAAGGTTTCTAATGATCACATATTAACGACCATATATAAAATTTATCGTTAAATAATACTAATAACGACGAAAGTGCATTTTCGTCGTCCGATTTTCTTGGAAAAATTATCACTAGACGATGGGTTATAAAAATCATCGTTATTAATATTTAAAATATGGTCGTTATTGTAAATAGGAGGGAAGAAGATAAAAATAAAATACAAAAATTTACTTATAATTTCCCTCTATCTAAAATTATTGCACGAAATCAAAAGCCAACCGATCGCTATAGCAACTTCTTCTTTCTTCTCCTACTTCTACAATCGCCATTGACTCATGCCCTCGCCTTGCTCTCAATCGCACAATGTACTCTCAGCCTCTCGCACTACTCACGGTCTCTGTCTGTCTCCGACACTCGATTGCCGGCCGCCGACCACGGACTGCCTCGCCCTCCGCCGACCACGGACCGGCTCGCTCTCCGCCCTCCTCTCTTGCTCGCTCTTACCTTCTCGCACTTGCTACTATCATGCTCGGTCCGAAATCCCCGACCACGGACTGCCTCACCCTCCGCCCTCCTCATTCACATAGTCTCTCCGACGATCAATCGCCGGCCGCCGACAGCCTTGCCATTGCCAAACCCCGCGCTGCCTAATTTTGCGGTTGATTTCTAGGTACGAGGGTTTCGTTCTCCAAATTATCCCCTAATTTTTCGATTGATTTACTGCTTTGATTTTTAGTCTTTATTCTTTTATATGTTGTGCGATTATGTGTCCACGATTTTGAATTTTGTTGGGTGAAATTGGATTTTCAAAATTGCTTATGACTTGCTTGAATTTATGTTCCAATCAAGAGAGATAGAGTTCAAGTTATAATGGTTCACACTCTCGATCCGGCTATTATATTGATTGTTGGAGCTGTTCAATTCAGCATTTTAGCTTTCGTTTGCATTGTATAAGAAGTTCTATGGCATGTTGGTGTGTTAAATCTATGCCTATCCTTCGCAGCAAAAATTCATCCGGTGTTGAAGGTGAGAAAGTGACAGAAGCAACACATATAATTTACTTAGAATTGGTAGACTGTGAGAGACATTGTCTAGTTAAATAGAATTCCCATTACACAAGTCTTATATGACACTTTTTGGCAACCTTCTAATGGTTTCTTCTTCAATCTGTAATTCCCTTTGACGTTACCCTTAACTAAACAATAATTGCTCAAATCTTGCTGTGAAAAAGGTTACTTCACCTTGTTGCTTGAGGACCAAACTAAATGGAACACCGAGTAAACCAGCAATTCTTTTCAAACAAACTGGGTTGCTTGATGTATAAGTGTGCATAATTCTTCAAAATGTCTTTTTAGTTGATTTCATTCCGCTTTAAAGCAGCCTAAGGTATCTTCATTCTTTGCTATAGAAACTGTTGAGTGTGCAGTAATCATGAAAGACATTGCCAATGGCAAATGTTATTGACATCAATAAGAAATTTGGTCTTACAACCCATAGTGTTTTTCCTTGTCAACATGTCTTGCAATTTGTGCATTCTTTGCCATATGCAATTGATGATCATGGTCATAAATTTGAGAATTTATATTTCATTTGTTGTTTTTCCAAGGTATGTGCTTACATTTTGGTTTGCTTAATTGTCTAAATCATGAGGTCAGTAGGAAATGGTGCATCTAGCATTAAACTTATTTTGATCTAAACCTTTTCCGAGTTTGGTGCATGATACCAAATCCTTCGATTGTGAGTTGTGACTTTGATCGAGGGCCTTTGTCATATCTATGTTCTACATTTGTCACCTCCACCTCCACCCCCACCCCCACCCCGGTCCCAAAAAAAGAAATAGAAAAGAAAAATAGGAAAAGGAAGTTGGCAAGTGTGTTTGTGGTTGCTAACTAGTTTGCTATGGTCATTTTCCGATACTCGTAGGCGTTTTTACTCATTGTCCATCTTTTTTGGAAAATAAAGTGTTTCTGCTGCTAGTTTTGCCATTTCGAGGTATATTTTGGTTACCATTCATGGAAAATAAAGTGTTTCTGCTGCTAGTTTTGCCATTTCGAGGTATATTTTGGTTACCATTCATGGAGCGAGTTGCTATTTTCATGCGAGTGGATCTTCGAGAGAAATCAAAGGCTCGAGATGATGCAATCAATGGTATTGTGAAGGATTCTCCTCACAAGGTATGCATGTTGTAGCATTTGGACTTATTTTATGTGTCTCTTTTAGATTTTTGTAAACTTGCTTTGCTTACGGTCGAACCGTATGTCATAGATTCTTTCCTTTTTCTAGGCTTGAGGTGTTCTTGTACTTCTTTTCAATGTTTGGGACTTATGTTTCTTGCTTTTGTGGTAGTTTTGGAGGGTATGGTAAGATGAGTAGTTTCTCGTACTCTGCTTAATCCATGGAGGAATTTTCTGTTTTTTAGATTTTATTTCATTATTTCTCTAAAATAAATATTAAGGACAATGATAACAGACCAATATGGTTTTTGTTGGAACATTCCCCTTGATTAAGCGGAGAAGTCTGTTTCAATTAAAGAATTTATGTGCAACAAAATATTCGATAAGATTGGAAAGACAAACCCCATAAAAGAGGCTTCTCCAACTTAGGAAGGATTTCAAGGACAGGGCAAAAGATGGCGATAAAAGTGGTAGCAACCACTACTTGCACTCATGAAAATAAAGCTATAAACCTCCTGCCGAGTTACCATCATTATCTAGACACAAATAAGCCAGCTGCCACTCTGCTGCACCTGAGTGGATACCTATTTCAAACTTTTTTCTAATAGCTTTTGTTTTTAGATTAAATATATGTTTCTAGGACAGCTCCCTGCTACCTCATGTTGTTGCTATCACGTTACACTTGCTAAATACAATGAATCTTAATGAATTGTCATGCATCATAAGTCTGGATGATTCTGCTGTTGCTCTCAACTATCTATATAGATCATGTATTCTTCAGCTTGGTGCTGGAGATGATCCACTCTAACTCATGTGCCCTTGTTCCCTCCTTAGTAAATATCTCTAGAAATCTGTTGGGAAGTCTATTCTAAACCTCTTTTGAGAGAAGACACTTTGAGCTAGTCTTCCCCGATCTTATTTGTTGTGTTATGGGGGATAGATATGTATCACATGTCTTCCCCTATTCTCCAAGGTTAATACTCACTTCCATAAATCAAGCTGGAAGTTTAATATTACTTAGTTGGGGCTACTCTTGAGCATGTGATATCTTTCAGATACATCTCCGATCTCTCATAATAAAGTTTGTCCGAGAGTATTTTAGTGCATCTATCCCAACTTGTGAAATATGCTTCCTAACTTGAAAGACTTTCTTATTCGGGATGTCACATAGTGCACTATTTTTGTCTCATTAGTCTCTGAATGGGGTCCTGTTTGTTGAATGTACTTGATAAACCTCGTTTTTGTTGGTTTTTAAGGCATTATTTAATCCAATTCCATGATGATTTCAATGATATTTATTTAGTTTTGGGTTAGATTTTGCTCATTTTCTCTTTATCGTCACCTAAGCTCGTAAATCTCCTTATTTTAGGTTTTTGGGCTTAAATTCGAGAGATTCGAGACAAATTTGATGAAAAGCGACGAAGAGGAGAGTTCGGGCCCAAGAGGAGGCAAGGAAGAAGCCTAAAGCACATCAAAAGACCTTGCACGGCCCCTGTGCGACTTTCGCACAGCCGTGCGAATCATCCGAAAAGCTGCTTGCATTTCGCACGGTACCCAGTGCACATTTCGCACAGCCGTGCGAAGCGACCAGAGAGTGAAGCAATTTCGCACGATACCCCGTGCGACTTCCGCACGGCCGTGCGAAACAGCAGAGAGCACGAACGCGGCAGATTTTTCGCATGGTACCCAGTGCGACTTTCGCACTGACCGTGCGACTCATCGTTTCGGCGATTATTTAAGTTTCCTAATTGTATTTGTTGAAGGATTCTATGCCATAATGTAGAGATTTAGCTAGGGTTTTGTGGGCAGCTCCGAGAGGAGACTCAAGAACACCCATTATTGTTATTCTACTTGAAGTTTTTATGATTGAATCGCATCAAACTTTTTATTCGGTAATCGTAATTTCTTCTCTTTATCTTTTCTTTATAGTTTCCCTTCGTTTCTCTATGGCTATTTTCCCCAATCTCTGTCAATTGTTTAGCATCATGTTTAGGGGCTAATTTCTCTACTTAGGTTGGGATTGATCCCTATTATGCCGTGATAATCATGAATTGAGTACCAATTGGGTTGTTCTATGCTTTTTTAGGTTAGAATTCACTTTGTTCATCACTCTTTCATTGATTGCCTCGAGAGAGGACTCATATGCTTTTATTAGGGTTTTGTGGAACATCGAAAGATGAAAACTTACCTAGAATGATGTTGTGAACGATTAGAACTTTGATATGAAAATAATTAAGGTTTTAATTGGGGGTTGTGAGATGCATTCATTGTAATTTTGCCCTTTATTAATCCCATGAAAATAGGTGATTAGATTGTGCAAGATTAGTCTTTGACCTTCGAAAGTAGGCGAAGATAGGCTTAATTGGTGTCTCCCTCTTCTAAACTACTAGCATAAGCAAATCTCAAGCGGTATTCGATTCTGATTTCAGGCATATTAGTGTGGTTAATCCCAATCTAAGACTTTTTATTCATCGATTTCTCTTAGTTATTTTGTTATTAGTTGATCCAAAAACCAAATCATTGTCGAACCGAGTTTTTACCTAGATTAGAAAGTTTAGGTTAGCTTTGATATTTGAAACACAACTCTCTGTGGACACGACCCATACTTGCCGGTTCCTAGCTACAGCTACGCCGTGCACTTGCGGTATTATATTTCTCTCAACATGTACCAATTATGTCAAAGTCTCAGCTTATAAAAAGATAAGAGCTGCTTTAGAAAGTATAAGCTCATCTTTTGTACGAAGTCTTACTGTTCGTCATGTGAAAACAGTTTGCTGAAAATTGCACTTTTCAATTATGTAAAATTGCGAACTGTTTATGAGAACTACGATCAAAGTGTTGTGCGAAGCGAGATAATTCACACATTTTTCCTATGGAATGAAGAGGGGCATATTGGGTATTTCTTGCTTCAAGCAAAATAATGAATCCTTAAACCTTGAGATACCAGGCGGAATTACAAAAATTTTCATTCAATGGACTCATAACTATGAAACTCCGATGGTAGAATAGAAGATTGAGCCAATTTACGAGCATAAAGAAAAACGAGTGCTATTCTAGCTCGCTAATAGCTATCGAGCGACGAGATCAAGAAACAGATAAGGCTGATTTCACATACCAAATGTCTTATGTCTCACTTTCTTGCCCAAACAGAATTCATATTGAACATTTTCATATGCCAAAGCTTTTGCAGATGCAGCTATAGACTCAGCCTCTAATTTACATATTTCATCTCGTAACTCAAGCAATCGTTATCTCGCCGTAGAAGGTCTGCTGCAGCTAACAGCAGACTATGTGCGTGCAGAAGGTCATTGCTTGGTCGAAGCAACCATCTGCTGCAGATAGCTGCGAGTAGCAGCTGCTTGTTGGATGCAGCAGACCTTCTCGCTGCGCATAGCTCGCTGTTCCGGCGATCTCCCCTTCAAGCTTGAAACTCGGGTAATCCTTCTTCAACTCTCTCTTAGCATTTTATTGGGACACATAAGCTGTTCGATGTTAGGGGGTTTGGTAATTGTAACGCCCCCAATCACCATTACTTAATAATCCCTTCATTAGGGACTGTTATGTAAGGTCGTAGCGGAAGGTAACAATCGAAGGCGTTACCGCCGTCCTAAAAATAGGACAAGGCTAAATAATTGAAATAAAATGAAATAGGGTTTGGGCATCCACGGTTATATTTCAAAAATGCTTGTTAGGAGTAACTACTCATTACCCAAGTAGCTAGGTCATCCCAAAATACGGTTTACGGGTTTAGCAATATAATATTTATACAACCTAGACTTTTGTCTAATCCACAAGATAATGTTCAACGTATAATAATTCCCAAGGTCATACCTAAACCCCGGTTGAGGGTAAAATAACCGTGAGCGTCTATGCACCTTCGAATTGCGGATGCAACATGGCCGACTAAGGATTGCCTTCGTCGGACTTGGTAAATGGTTAATTGTTCACCATTGCTTCTTCCTAAAACAAAAACAGTAAAATATTTCGAAGAATGAGTCGAAACTCAGTACGAACATTCCTGCATCTGTAAAACAACTTTGAAAATATTTTAATTGAGCGCGCGTATTTCTTCAATTCATTTTAGTTTGAAATCGGGGGAGAGAATATACGTAAAACTTGCTTGCTAGGTTATTATCCGAAAGTGGAACCCCTTGGTGATTGATATGATCTTAGTAAGGTGCACACCTCCCGGGCCGATCGAGAACCCGAGTTGAAGCCGTGCGGGTTGGGCATAAACCCCGATAATTGATAATTGATGGGCATAAGCCACGATAATTGATAATTGGGCGGGGACCACTTGATTAGGTGGCAAAACTTGATTTGCAAATGATTCATTATTAGTTATATATATGAGAAATGTTGAGATTTGATGAAACATGTGAGTTTTCGAAAGGTACAGGTAATGAACGTACACTGAGCCGAGAATATTTGCTTCTCCCCTTTTGCGAAATTTGAGTCACCAGCTATTCGGCAACGGAAGTGGCCTTAGTTACGTTTAAAATGGATTTCTAGGGTTAATAATGTTTTCTTGAGTTTTAATGCTTGAGTTTGTATAAGCTTTAACAACTTATTTCATTTCCTATATTCGTATGAAAATCGATTAAACTAATGTTTGTATTACTCAACTTTACTTGCGTTGATTCCGTTTCAATCATTGAATACAATTTATATTAATTAAAGAGGTTGATTAGGCTAACTAAATACCCAATGATGTTGGTGTGATTCGATTTGCTAGTTGACTTGGATTGAAGATGGTGTTCATATATATGCACAAACACTTATTTTTAATTCATCCCCACTTCTCCCTTCTCCGAACTCGGAACTCATAGTCAAGTGATTAATTAATCCGTCAAATGCCTTTTCACAGGCAGGTTTCACAATTTGTCAAATTGCCCAAAGTTCATACATATACTACTTTAAGGTCATAAGCATTGTTCTCCCGACGGACTTCACATTCATAACCACCATTAGGTATGCCTAATGCTCAATTATTTCCCATGCCTGTACACTTGCACATTAGCGAATTTCAACTTTTACGCACACATTCCCCTTTGTTTGCTCAATATAACGATTTTCAAAATGTAACAATTCCACCAAATTGTTCAATTCGATAATAAAACATCCTCAATCTCATTCACTAGTTCATAAATTCCCAAAGGAGTCCCATTCATTCACATTCGCACAATCGATCATCAAAATACCAAACCTTAATCCTCCATACCAATTCGAATTTTCCCCAAATTAATCTTTAAGTTCACTCCACCAACATGTCTATAAATCCGATAATTCAATTTCACAACTACAATAACCGAGTAAATGACAAAGTGTGATAATCTAGGGTTTGAGGTTTTACCTTCAAGTACACAGTGAGGAAGCCGGGGAGGAGAGGCGAGAGATGGTGGCGCGTGGCGGCTGCCCCGGCGACCACCGGGCGGAGGGCGGCTGCTGGCTCCGGTGGCCGCTGCTGGTTGCGGGTGGTCGACGGGTAGTCCGCGACGAGGTGAGGCGGAGCGTGCACCCGTGTGCGAGCGAAAGCAAGGGAGGAGCGCGGAAGAGAGACGTCGGGCGTCTTCCGACGACGCCGGCACCGCTGGCCGACCAGCTCGGCGGCGCACTGGGGCCGGAAGCGGGCCGTAGGTGGAAGCGAGAGGAGAGGAAGCAAGGGGAACGCGAGGGAGAGAGAGAGCCATCGCGCGAGAGAGAGTGAGAGGGCGCTTGCCGGGCGGGGCCAAGCGCCGGCTTTTGGCCGGCGTTGGTGGCGTCCAGTGGCCGGCCGTGAACCGGTAGCGAAGGGCGTGAGGCGAAGGGATGAGGGAGGGAAGCAAAGAAAGCGAGAGGAAGCGGGGAAGCGGACGAGGTCCCGATTTGTTCGGGTCTTAACCGCCTCTCTTTTTTTTTTTTGTAAAATTCCGAGAAAACTCCGTTTTTGGATTTTTCTTTCAAAAAATCTGAAAATTTTATTTTTATTGGTTTATTTTATTTATTTTGTTTTCTTTTATTGTTACTTTTAATTTTATTCTAATAACGATGTTCACAAATGAAAATCTTATTATGAGATTTTTATTAGGGCCACTTAGTCGCCTTAGTTGCATAACACATGTATAAGGATAATGTAAATGCAAAATATCGAATTGAAGTGCACGCGTTCAATTATATAAATAGTGTAATTAATAAAATAAATAATGTGATTTAAAATAAATAATGTGATTTAAAATAAATAGTGTGATTTAAGGTCGGGTTGTTATATTAATCACCCCAATCAATCCCCGTACGTCCGGATACGACTAATAATTCTCTATTTTTTGCGAGATGTGGACTTGTTTGGAGATGTGGACTGCTCATTCAAGTTCCAACACTTCCTTACCTTTTAGTTTTTGGTTAATATTGCTTGTACTCGGATATCAATTACTATGAGAACTTCTAGTTTCCTCGATTGTTTTTTAGATTATGTGTTTTAGGATGCTTTTGATATTAGGTTATGTTTTATATTGTGTAATCGCGGACCAGTGGTATTCAAAGGAATTAATACATATCAATTCGAGTTTGTTGTTACTATATATTAGTGATCAATAGTTTATTACATTATTTTAAATATAATTGACAAAATTATATATTTAGGTTATCCATAATATTATTAACGATGAAAATGTTAATCGTTAAAGAAATAACGATGAACCAAATTGGTTGTTAATGATCATGATTTTAATTTTTGTATTTATGGTTCTTCTAAATCTACGACGAAAAATTTTGTCGTTAATGATATGTAGTTCATCGTTATTCAATCAACTAATTACGACAACATCTTGTTTCATCGTTATTTTAAGTAATAACGAAAATTTTAAAGTCATCGTTAAAAGTATTAACGAGGGAAGCACTAATGACGATCGACGACCAAAATTTTTTGGTCGTTAATCACTTTTAACGACGATAAAATGTACTTTTAACGACCAATTTATTCGTCGTTAGAACCCTTCTTTCTAGTAGTGTTAAAAGTGTTAAAAGTTGAAAGTGAAAGTCTTTTAACATGATATAACCCTAAAATTTTCTCTCTCTCTCTCTCACTCTTTTCTCCTGTAGCATCGCTGACCTCCCCTCCTCCTACTCATCTCTCTCTCCTCCTCCTCCTCCTTTTTGAACCGCCTTGCTTCTTGCTGCCTCTCAACACTTGTAACGCCCCCAATCACCATTACTTAATAATCCCCGATTAGAGAATATGAAGTATGGTCGCAGCGGAAGTTAACGACCGGAGGCGTTACCGCCGATCCTAAGAATAGGACCGAGGCTAAATAGAATGTATATAAGGAGGCTTGCTTCAATTACTTACGCTTGTACAGGTCTCGATAAGAGTAAATATTGGTGTCCCAAAGAGTTAAATTATACCACATCATTAAACCAACTCCCAACATACATTTTTGTCACATTTTATACATTATGCAAACCCCGCAACGGACTATCCGAAAATATGTCATATGTAATACCTTCCAAGGGCAAACCCAAAACCCGATGTGGAGAAAAATCACTGTGAGCTTCTAGGTCCATCACGGATCGGTGATAACGATATTTCCAGCTAAGTTTTGCTTGCGGCAGACCTCCTAGGCAATGAGCTGTTCACACATGCTTTCCCTAAAAACAAAAACAGTGAAATATTTCGAAGAATGAGTCGAAACTCGGTACGAACATTCCTGCACTTGTAAAACAACTTTGAAGAATATATTGATTGAGCGCGCGCATTTCAATTCATTTTAGTTTGAAATCGGAGGGGGAGAATATAAGTAAAACTTGCTTGCTGGTTATTATCCGAAAGTGGAACCCCTTGATAATTGATACGATCGTTGAACAGTGTCACCCCGGGCGGATCGATAACCCGAGTTGACGCCGCGCGGTATAATTGGCGGGCCTAAGCCCTTGGTAATTGATAATTGGGCGGGGACCACTTAATTAGGTGGCAAAACTTGCCTTGTAAATGATTCATTGTTATTTGTATATATAAGAAATGTTGAGATTTGATGAAATATGTGAGTTTTCGAAAGGTACGGGCAATGAACGTGCACTGAATTGAGAATATTTGTTTCTCCCCTTTTGCAGAAATTTGAGTCATCAGCCGCTCGGCAATGAAGTGGCCTTATTTACGTTTAAAATGGATTTCTAGGGTTAATAATGTTTTCTTGAGTTTTAATGCTTGAGTTGGTATAAGCTTTAACAACTTATTTCATTTTCTATATTCGTATGAAGATCGATTAAACTAATGTTTGTATCACTTAGCTTTACTGCGTTTATTGAATATAATTCATATTAATTAAAGAAGTTGATTAGGCTAACTAGGTATTCGATGATTTTGGTGTAAATCAATTTGTTAGCGGCTTTGGATTGAAAATGGTATATATATATATAAATATAAACAATCACTTATTCCTAATTTATTCCTTACTTATCGAATTTAAACCCATAGCTAAGCGATTATTCAATCTACCGATGCCTTTCCATAGGTAGGCCTTATAAGTACCCAAATTGCTCAAAATTTCATTCATATACCAACTTAAGGTCATGAGCCTTATTCTCACAATAACATTCACATTCACAATCGCGATTAGGCAAACCTAATGCTCAATTATTTTCCATGCCTGTACACTTGTACCTTATCGAATTTCAACTTCTACGCACACATTCTCCTTCGTTTGCTCAATATAATCATTCCCAAAATGTAATAGTTCCACCAAATTGTTCCATTCGCTAATAAAACCTCCTCAATCTCATTCGTTAATTCATAATTTCCCAAAAGGAATCACATTTATTCACATTCGTACCATCAATTTACCACAACACCAAACCTAAATTCTTCATGCTAATTCGAATTTTTCCCAAATTAATCTTTAAGTTTACTACACAAACATGTCTATAAATCGATAATTCAATTTCACAACTACCACAACCGAGTAAATGACAAACTGTAATAATTTAGGGTTTGAGGTTTTACCTTCGAATTCACGGAGGATTCAAGGAGAGGAAGGAGAGGATGTTGGTGGTGCACGAGTAGCTCCGGCGACGTGGGGGCAGCACCGGCGTTGAGCTCCGACGAGCTGAGCTGCGGCTGATGGCTGGGCGGCAGAATGGGTCGCCGGGAGTGGTGAGGCGGGGCATCTGCCCGTGCGCGAGAGAGAGAGAGCGGCGGCGAGAGAGGCGTCGAGCGCCTCCCGACGACGCCGACGTCGGCTTCGGCCGGCGTTGGTGGCGCTTGGTGGCCGGGAGCGGGCTGCAAGTGGAGCGGGGAATCCGCAGCGCCTAGCGGGAGGCGAGAGAGAGACGGCGAGAGAGGGAGGAAGCGAGACAGAGAGGAACGGGGAAGACCGGCGCCGGTCTCTCGCCGGCGTCGATGGCGCTCGGTGGCCGAGAAGGCGCCCACGGGGAAGAAAAAGCAATGGAGGACGGGAGGAGCGGGGAAGCGGGGAGTAATTCAAGCCGAGCTTGCTTAATTATTTCGATCTTAACCGCCTTTCCTTCTTTTTTTTTTTTACGTTTCTCGGATGTTTCTTTAAAAAAATCTGGTTCATTTATTTTATTATTTTGATTTATTTATTTATTTATTTACTTTGTTTTCTTTTATTGTTACTTTTAATTTTGTTTTGAATAACGATGTTCACAAATTAAAATCTTATTATGAGATTTTTATTAAGGCCACTTCGTCGCCTTAGTCGCATAACATACGAGATAAAAGTAGTTTAAATATAAGATATCGAATTGAAGTGCACGCGCTCAATTATATAAATAGTGTAATTAATAAAATAAATAATGTGATTTAAAATAAATAATGTGATTTAGGGTCGGGTTGTTACTAGGGCTGAGCGGGACCGGGTACCCGGTCGTTTTGGCGGACCCGATCCGGTCCCGGTTGCAACCGGGTCCCGATTTTGGACCCGGTCCCGGTCCCGGTTGCAACCGGGTCCAAAATCAGGACCCGGTCCCGGACCGGTTGGAGCCGGTTCGGGACCGAGTACCGGGTTGTCTGTCTTTTTTTTTTTTTTTTTAGTTTTTCAATTATCATTTTTGTTTTTATACTTTTTACAATTTTTTGGTAAAATTTTAGGCAATAATTATCCTATATTTTAACTATTTGATTTTTTTTTAGGCAAAGCAAACAAAGACTCAAGGTCGGGTCCAAGATTAGTTAGGGTTTGAATATATATATATATATATATATATATATTTTATAATAAAACAGGATAGCTAGGACCAGGTCCGGGACCGGGTCCAAGATTTTACTACCCGGTCCCGGACCCAGTTATAACCGGGTCCTACAAATTGGACCCGGTCCCGGTCCCGGTCCAACGGGTCCGGTTCGGACCCGCCGGGTCCGGACCGGTTCGGGTCCGGAGCCGAGTACCGGAATTTTTGCTCACCCCTAGTTGTTACAGACATTGAACCCCTCATCTCTCTCTCTCTCTCTCTCTCTCTCTCTCTACAACGAATGGCGATTTCAGACAATGCTCACCACTCTCGATCCCCTCCTTCCTCTCGCTCCTCGTCCCAAAATTACTCCCATTTTCATCTTCCATCGGATAATACAAATTCTCCAAGGGTTTTGCCTCCTTCCTTGTCGTCGTCTCGGGTACGCGAGATGGAGGAATCAAGAGAACGAAAGCAAGTGGAGGAATCAAGAGAAGCGAGATGGAGGTTGAGTCGGGACCGGAGAAGCGAGAAAAGGATTGAAGGCGAGAGGAAGAAGAAGAAGAGAGATAAGGCGACTCGGGTAGGCAGCGAAACCAAAAGCGAGAGGATGAGAGATCGGGCCATAAATAGAGGGAAAGTGAAAGACTCGAGAGGCGAGCGAGTAGAAGGACAAAGCAACAGGGAGCGAGAATCGGAACCGAAGCAAAGAGTGCGTAAGAGCGATAGAGACAAAGCGAGAAGAGGAAGGAGAATCGAGGAGGAAAAGGAAAGCAAGAAACCCCAAATCAAATTTCAGTCAAACCCTAAGAATTGAGGTGGGTAATCTCTTATTTCACTCTCACTCTGAATTTCCTAAATTGAATAAAAAAATTAAAGATTCGAATCTAAATGGGTTGATTGTCAATAGAAACTTATAATTGTTAATGAGAGTTGGACCATTGTTTGTGTGAATAAGATGAAGAAACGGTTGAAGGAGATGGAGGAGGAAGCCGTTACTCTTCGAGAGATGCAAGTCAAAGTTGAGAAAGATATGGGCGCTGTTCTAGATCCGTAAGAGGAAATAATTGATTTGAATTTCGTTCCTAGATCTCGTATTCTAAATGTTTCTTTGTTTGATATTGCTTCGCTCCTTTTAGATCTGTATTCCTTCGGTTTTTAGATGTGTATTTCTTTAATTTTTTAGAGCTTACTTTTCTTCATTCGTTGTTCTTCGCTCTCTTCCTCATTTTTTATTTTTAGATTTTAAAATTTCAGAGCTCTTTCAAATCTGAAATCTAAACGAGCTTTGTTTTTTTAAAAAAAAATAAATTGGACCTATGACGACAATTCACATTAAAATCGTCGTCATAGGTTCATATACGACGACTACTCTTCAAAAAGAACCGTTGTCATATATCACCTATGACGACGATTGTAGAACCATAGTCAAAGGTGCTATATACAACGACGCCCAAATACACGACGTATCGTTAACCGTCGTTAAAAGTAATTTTTAACCGTAGTTAAAAGTGCTTTCCGAAATAGTAAGGGTACAAAAAGTGAGGGTAATAGATACGATATAAAAGGGTTGGATACATTTAAGGTGTTTTGTATGACTATACACATTAAATGTCTTCTTTTGATTTAAAAATTACTATATCATATAATAAATTTAAAAACATGGTATGGTTGAATAATAGAATTGTATTATAATTTACTAATTATGTAAAATTATTATTTTATTCATAATTTTTCATATTTATAAAGTTATACGTATGACACGCCTTTTGGGTAGGGTTGATCTAATTAGGGTATCATTTGATGCTTATCAGCGTAGTCGATTATTATTAAAGTTTTACATTCATAATCAACAAGTGCATGAAATACATTAGTTTCTTAGGCGTTATGATGCTTTTGTTTGAGTAATTTGGTTAATTGGAGTGTATTTATACTCCATTTTCGGTTTTACGCTTGTGTTTTAGTGCTTTGAGATGATTGTACAGATTTGATCACTAATACCAAGTATTCCGAGAGATTAGTGAGTATTTCAAGCATTAAGAAGATCAACACAGTCCAACTTTACAGTCGAACGCCCGTTTCCCTTGATTTGTTTAAGTCTGCACTTCCAGCCAACCAACACGGGCCACCCCGTGTCCATTGACACGGCCCGTGTTGGAGGTAAGCTTGAGCTTGCCCAGGAGCCTTTGCATAGAGCACGGGTTGGCCGTGTCGGTGGACACGGCCCGTTTTCGATGTTTCCGTCAAGTTTTGATGTGCCAGCAGCCAACACGGACAGCTCGTGTCGGTGGACACGGTCCGTGTTGGCGCTAAATTCTGCCGAGATGATTCGGTTTTGACGGTTTCGGCTTTTGATTGCCTCTTAATGGCTTATTCAAGCTGATTTTCGACTGTTTTCGAAGCATCCAGTCTAGGATCCATCGGTAGTTCAACCTTGATTCATCCATAACCATTTTTCTTTCCTCCCACATCAAGCTGAATTTTGAAGATCAAAGAAGGAGACTGATGCGATTACGGGATTCTATTCGAAGTTGAGAGATTCAAGTGGAGTACTTTAAGTCTATCGACTTACTTCTTCGTTTCTTGCTATTTGAGGTTTGATTTCCATGTAGTGGATTTTATTTAAGTTTTTAATAATTATGTGTGCGTAGTTTAGTTTTTCTACGGATTTGTAATCCAAAACAATGAATTTTGATTAGCCTTCATAATTTGTGCTTGAATTCTAATTTTTGATCAATAAAAGGTTGTGTTTATTATGTTCATGATTATTTTGAAGATCTAGAATACTTGTGTTTAGAGATTAATCTATCATATATTTAAAAGTGAAATAGAATAATCCGACAATCAACTATTTTGCTTAATTTATGAAATTTGAGAAAAAATTAGTAAATAAGGGATCACTTTGATAATTTAAAATCTTTAACTTTAATTAACTTAAAAGACATACGAAAGTTGTTTGATAGGTTAATTAGAATAATTCTATTAAGCATCAAAAGAGCGGTAGAATTTTGTGATTATCGATCATTGATTCACTGAAAGAATGATTGCACAAATTATGTTTTAATAATCAAACTCATTGTTAGGAAAGCAAATCCCTATATATTTTTATCAATTAATTTAAATTTAGATTAATTTTCTTGATTTTAAAAATTAAAACTAGTTTAGAAAGAACAAACTTCAAAAACTTTTTCGCAATTGGAGCTTCTAGATGACAATATAAGTCAACAGTCCATTTTATCTAGATGAGATGACAACATAATTCAAGAGTCGTGGAATTTTCAGTTACATGCATTATGGTACACAAAATATTGTATTCGCACTGGTCGTCATTCATGCTGCGAATAAAATAATAATAATAATAATAGTATTAGTAGTAAATAAATAAATAAATAATATTCTTATTCAAGAGCGGCAGCCTCGTTGTCTAATCAAACCTTCACACTATATACCTAACATTAGAATAGTCAAAGCCTAATAAAGGAATTCCCTTTCCACTCATAATCTTCAGTCATTCTCATTTAACTGATAATATTTGTGATTGTCGATATTAAACATATTATCTAAATTCTATCTACATAGGATGTCTTTGTTTGTTCAATCAGTACATAATCCTCCCGTGAGTATAAACTGTCAAGTACTTTTCAGGTTAATTAATGTATAATTATATATTAATTATATACTAATTAGTATATAATTTCACTAATTAATTCTGTGAGTATATGAAGATTTTGACTATTTATTTTTTAGTTACAATATAAAATAGGGGTTTTACAGGGGTTGAAAATAAAACATTATTTTGATTGAGCCAAATTTGCCACTTTCCTTCTCATTCTCTCCCTTCCTCCACTCTAAACTCTAATTTTGCATCTATTATTATTTTCACTTTTTTAGATTATCGGGACTGCTACTGGTCTAATTCCAGCCAATGGTAAGCCCCTTTATTCAATTTCTTCAATTGAATCAAGATTTAAAGGTATTATTATTTTCTTTCTAATAAATTTTCTCTCATTTTTATAAGAGTTTGGATTTCTCTTCTTTTTGTGAGACTTTGGTTTCTCTTTTCTTGTGAGAGTTAGAGTTTCTCTCCTTCTTATGAGAGTCTTAGTTCTCACCTTTATGCGAGTTATTTTTCTTATCAATACGTGCAAGTTTTATTAGGGTTATTGATTCGATTGGATGGTATATTTTTGATATTTTTATCTATTAGATTCATTGGTTTTAATTGAGAATGATTCAACAATGAAATTTCCTATGGCTCGTTCAAATTTTCTTCATATTTGATCAATTATATCTAGCGTTGGCAAAAAATCGGGTTCGGGTCAATTCGAGTTCGGACAATTCGGACATTCGGACAAAAACACCATACCCAAACCCTGTCCGAGTTGCGGATTCGGACGCACCGACTGGACCCGAACTCGAATCCGAATGTCCGATGTCCGAACCCGAATGTCCGAATTTTTGATATGAACTTTTGAAAATTGAACTGAAATTATGTATGTGACCGAACCCGAACCCGAATTTTCGATGTACGAACCCGAATGTCCGAATATTTTATTGAAAATTTTGTCAATTTTGGACTAAATTATACCTAAACCCGAATGACCGAATGTCCAAACCCGGTTGTCCGATTGTACGATTTTGACCGAACCTGAAAAAGTCATAAAATTCGGACAACCCGAACCCGATTACCAAACCCGAACCCGATCCGAATTTTAATTCGGACATGACCGATTATCCGAATTTAAAATTCGGACAAAAATTTGTGATTGGACCCGGTTTTTCGGATCGGACAAATTCGGACTATCGGGTCGGACGGATTTTTACCAGCGCTAATTATATCACACATAGATCTATTCGATGAAATTATGATGTTCGGAAAAGACATATTGAAATCGAAGAATACGGTTTGTGACCAAATTGATGGTATAAGGATGGAATCGAGTAGAAGTATATTTACCATTAACTTTGTTGAAATTAAATAGAGATTTGTTTTGTTATTTTAGATTTATCGTTATTGAAAAATTATCTTTGTAAATACCGTATAACTTTTTGTTTAATGAAATTTCTCTTTATATTAAAAAAAAGAATATATTGGTTATACTATAAGTGTATACAAATTATAAGACTACGTAATCTAACATATTGTAGTAGCAGTTAATTATACTTTTTACATTCGTGAGATATACGTATGAATGATTTACTTTACTTTTAACTGAATTTTCCATGTGAATATTTGAGTATTTGAGTTGGGTGGTCAAATTACTGTAATTGAATAATGGAGTAATTTCCACTGAGGTGTCCTGTCCTGTCCTGTTCTGTTCTGTTCTACGTAGTCATGCAGTTCTGAACATGATTCCTTACAGCAAATTAAAGAACACAGACACGATATTTCCTATATATATGATGGCCCCATTTCTTGCTCTCTCGTCCACCCGTCTCTCAATTCTGACCTCGTCTTCTCTCTCTCTCTCTCTCTCTCTCTCTCTCTCTCTCTCTCTGTAATAAACAGAAATGGCTCCATCCATGGCTGAAGATAAGAACAAGGAGAATGTGATGGGCGATGAAGACAAGGCATGGAGCCATGCGATGGCCCTCTCGACGAGCTCAGCTCAGGCCATGGTGCTCAAAACAGTGATCGAGCTCGATGTCCTCGAGATCATCAAGCGTGCTGGCCCCGATGCCCAACTCTCACCCTCCGAGATCGCCGCTCAGCTCCCCACTCAGAACCCTGAGGCTCCTTCCATGTTGGACCGGATGCTCCGACTCCTGGCCAGCTACTCGGTTCTCACTTGCTCCCTTCGGACCGGCCTCCCCGATGGCCGGGTCGAGAGGCTTTACGGGCTCGCCCCCGTTTGCCGGTTCTTGACTAAGGATCAGGATGGCCTTTCCTTGATAGGACATCCTCTTTTTGCCAAGACAAGTCTACCATGGAGTGTTGGTATAATTACTTCAATTCATTGCTCCCTTTAGTTTGCCTGCTAATTACTGCACTTCTTTCTTAATTACGGTTACACGTCCCAGGCACGAACTGAAAGGGGCCGTCCTGGAGGGAGGCATTCCATTTTACAGGTTGCATGGTATGTCACCATATGCATATTACGGAACAAATCCTAGATTGAATGTACTTTTCAATGACGCAATGGCGGAAATGTCCACCCTTGTCATGAAGAAGATTGTCGAGAACTACAAGGGTTTCGAGGGTGTCTCTACTTTGGTTGACATGGGCGGCAATAGAGGAGCCGCTCTTAATATGATCATTTCAAAATATCCTCAAATGAAGGGTATCAATTTTGACATGCCTCATGTCATCGCTGACAGACCAGACTTTCCCGGTAACCAAATATGATTTTATTTTTTATTTATTTCTCAAGCATTACTAAAATATTATATGATGTATAACACTTTGAATATAATGAGCTCTATATGATCTTTAGGAATAACACATGTTGGAGGAGATATGTTTGAGAGCGTGCCAGGAGGAGATGCCATCTTTATTAAGGTGAGTTTCAATTTCTAATTAATATGATTGACATGATACCATATGCATTATGCATGTTATTGATTCAAGAATGGAATGGCAGAGCATTTTCCACAACTGGGATGATGACCATTGCTTGAAGTTTATGAAGAACTGCTACGCTGCTTTACCAGAACACGGTAAGGTGATCGCATGTGAATATATCCTTCCAGTGATACCAGAAACCAATGATGTTGCCAGGATGGCCTACCAATTCGATTTATTCATGATGATTGGACCTTACGGAAAAGAAAGGACTGCCCCAGAATTTGAGGCTTTAGGAAAAGTAGCGGGATTTGAAGGTTTTACGATTGCGACTTCATCGATTTACGATTTCAAGATAATGGAGTTTTTCAAGAATAAATAGTTATTTTGAGCCATTGATAGATATAATGGTATCCTTTTCAATAGAGAAGCACAGTAATGATTGTGTAAGCAATAAAAGTATATCTTAAACATAACCATTAGTTGGTTAGTATTTTGACGAAGAAATGAAAATAAGGGTCTCTTAGGCCAAGGCTTCTTCTATTCATCATTAATTGTTGAAGACACATAAAAACGATGAGATGTTTTCAATGGAAACCGGGACAAAATATTTGTAAAGTCAATGTACGTGAGCCATTTATGACCTGGAATTTATGATAGAATTTGTGTTGATTTGTAAAGTCAATCGGGACAAAATACTTATGATTTAATTGTAGAAAATTATAGTATTAAATTTTATTTTCCACTCTAAAATATAATTTTGAAATTTTATTTGAAGTAATAAATATTAAATTACTTAAATTAAAGTACATAAGAAGGCCAATTTATTACTATTAAATGGGAGTTCAATTGTGGGGATAAAAATATTGAAGCACAAGCTCTATCCCAGTATGGGCGTGAAAGGAGACTTAAGATGGCCCATTATGTATATGGGCTTCAGACCAACTGCAATCCAATATCAATTTCTGGTACATATTTTTGGGCCGTGAAGAATTTTGGTGGGCTTAGTCATTTATTCTAACTTCTAAGGATCTTTCTCTCGATTGATCGATCTGTTTATATTTCAAATTTGGGTTTAAAAGGGTTAAACCTTAATTCTAAAGTTTCGGGTTAGAAAACTATATAATGACTTTTTTCTGCAATTACATTATAAGTATTAAAATATTTTTTTCTAAGAGTGTATTTGGTTGGGGGAAAAACAATTTTTCGGAAAATAATTTTCCGATTTGTATGTGTTTGGTACCAGAAATTTCGGAAAATTATTTTTAGGGAAAATGAATTTTCGCCCTAAAAGAGGACATTATTTTCCCCTGGGAGCAGAGGGAAGTTGCATTTTCCCTCGTGCTCGCTTCCTTCGCTCTCTCCACCTTTCTTTGTCTCTCTCTCTCGTCTCCATCGCTACTCCTTTCTACAAACACCATCCTCTTAGTTCGAGACTCCGTCCCTGCTCGACTCTCTCCGGTCTCTATCTCTGCTCGGCTCTCTCTCTCTCCCCAATCTCGAAGCCTTATCCATCGCTTCCCCTCAACCGAAATTGTCATCACGGGATTCGGGACATGAGCATCTAGGGTTTAAGGGAGGTTTTAAAGAGGAAGAGGAGCACGGCGAGAAGGGAGACAGAGCGAGAGCAAGATAGCGAACGATGACGAGAAAAGCAACGAGTTCGAGGTTAGGTTTTCATTTTCTTCTTCTTCAAATTTCAATTTTAGATCTCAATTTTTTTGTAATTAGTTCGGTTTTATGTTAAATTCGAGTGACAATTAGGTTAAATTTTCGTGTATTGAGTTCATCTAAGTTTTTGGTTCAAGGTTTGGTTTGTGAATTTGCTAAAATTGAAGCTATGCTCGTGGAGAGGGAGGGGCGGATTGTGAGGAGATTCAGCCAAATCTTTAACTCGCCATTGTTTGATAATTATGTCTTATTGTGATTGGGTTTGAGTTAATCAAATGTGGGCATCATAGAGATAATTATGTCTTATGCCATTAATTCTATCTGTTAGAATGTGTTTTTGTGAAATAAAGTGAATTGTGTATGTCTCTGTTCATTATGATGTTCTGTTTCATGGCGTAGAGCAAGTTTTTAATCTTATACATCCGTAATCGATTGTTTGTGATGTATACTTCTCAGTGAAAAGGGTAAGAGGATCAGGGAGTTGACTTCGGTTGTGCAAAAGAGGTTCAAGTTTCCCGAAACGAGTGTTGAGCTCTATGCTAAGAAAGTTAACAACGAAGGCTTTGTGCCATTGCTCGGGCCGAATCATTGCGTTACAAGCTTCTTGGTGGTCCAGTCTGTTAAAAGGTATACAGGCCATTATTTGCTTTCTGAATCTCCTACTGTTTTTTAAAAATTATTTTATGTTTATGGTTTAAGGAAACTTTAAAGCTGTGTGACTTAGTCTGTCCGTGAATTTGAAGGATCCTGCTCCCTATAGTTGTCATCTTTACAGCGAGTTGGTTATGTTAAGATACCTTTCTCGTGTCTCGAAGGTGACTATAGCTGAGTAAACCATCTGCTTTCCGGATCCAGAAGGATTTCTTTGTGTCTCCTGGAATGAAAAGCTTGGATGTGAAATTTTGACTAAAACTATCACTGACATTAGGATGTATTGCTTTACCTCGTAGCTTTTCTGCAGTGTCCATTGGTGAAGTTGGTGTGAATCCATATTTATTACTGAGGAATATTTATTACTGAGGAATCATGAAATCATAATGTATCCTGCTTCATGTACAATTATGTGATTTATGTCAATTAATTTATGATGTCAAATATCATTTGTGCAATCATCTCATAGGAAAGATATCATTGGTAGAGTGGGCAACGTGGTGTTCTACTAACAATGCCCTTTGAACTTGCCCACCATGATCATTTCGCTGACGTCCAGAAGCTGTAACCACCATTTGGTTCCATCAAATGATGGTGTTCTTTCCAGAACCCCATTGTTTTCTCTTAATTAATTGCTCACTTGCAAGCTAGAATTCAAAGTGCCATACTTTTTTGAGGTTCTGGGGGAACTACTATGGTTATACCTGTAAAGGAGTAACTTTGACTCTATTTGGATGAATATTAGGATGTACTGGAGAGTCCAGAAACATAGTTGATGGAATCCATCTTCAGTGCCTATTCTTTATCTTAATTTTGTTTTCTCCCAAAATATGAGAAACTGAATGTGTTACATTTATCTGGATTTGCCAGTATATAATGGCCTTTTGAAATTTTATTTTTGTAATTTTATTTATTAGCTAATACACTGTGTTCTTCATGCTATTGATTTGCTCATATGGTGCATTACAGATCTAGAATGGAAACTTATCTATGTGGGATCGGCTGCAAATGAAATATATGACCAGCTCTTGGAAAGTGTGCTTGTTGGACCTGTCAATGTGGGCAATTACCGATTTGTTATTTAGGTTATCTACTGCAATTTATATATGCATTGTTGTCAATTTGTTATACCCATATCCATCATCATCATTATTATCTTATGTCTGTATGTATATTTAGTGATAGATTCATATTTTCAACTTTCATAAATGTTTTGAATTTTGATCCAACCAGTAGTGGTTGCCACTAATACTATTTTGCACTAAAACCGTTCTTTTGGCCCTTTTTGAGAGAGAAAGAAGAGAGGGGAGAGGGAGGTCAATCTCTAATCAAGAATAAGTTTTATGTTCAACTTGACCTTCCTACATACCACCATTAAGGTGGAATCTATACGTCTAACATGTGATTTTTTTATTTACAGTATCTTTATTTGTGGATTTGGGGCTATATGAGCCTACAATTATATTTTCTAAGCCTGTTTTGATTTATGATGTTCTCTGTATCTGATGCCGAGCAGACCCACCGGATCCATCTAAAATTTGGGAAGAGGACATAATCGGTGTCACTGTTCGCTTTTGACGTGCTCCTATTTGGGATAGGAATTTGTCGAGTAGGGTATTATGTGAACAATGATTACGATGATGAGCGAGTTGAGAGAAGAGCCGCCTCGGAAGGTGTTGATTGATAAAGTTCAAAGAAATATTTTGGCTAATAAGCGAATAGTCACAAAATTGTTCAAACTCTGTATTTTTGTATTTTGGCAGTTTCACTTCTTTGATTTTATGCATTTTCATGCTTTTTGGATAACTTTGGTTTCTTTTTTTATTTGATTTTTAGGAAACATTATTGGTTTCCTTTGTTTTGGGTTTAGGGTTTAGGGTTTAGGGTATGAGCTTTAGAGTTTAGGGTTTAGGGTACGGGGTTTAGGGTATAGGGTATAGGGTTTAGGGTTTAGAGTTTAGGATTTAGGGTATGGGGTTTAGGGTTTAGGGTATGGAGTTTAGGGTTGAGGGTTTAGGGTATGGAGTTTAGGATTTAGGGTTTAAGGTTTAGGGTTGAGGGTTTAGGGTTTAGGGTATGGGGTTTAGAGTTTAAGGTTTAGGGTTTAGGGTTTATGGTACGGAGTTTAGGGTTTAGGGTTTAGGATATGGAGTTTAGGGTTTAGGGTTTAGGGTATGGGGTTTAGGATTTAGGGTTGAGAAAAATGTTATTAATTTCCTTCCTACCAAACAAAGGAAAATGAATTTTTGGAAAATTATTTTTCATTCTACCAAACAAAGGAAAATGTATTTGGAAAATGATTTTCAAGAAAAATTATTTTTCGTTGAAAAATCATTTTCCGGGAAAATTCTTCTCCCCCAACCAAACACACCCTAAATAAAAAATGGTTTAATCTATTGAATTTCTCTACATGTACTAAACTGCTTTCCAAAAGTCAATCTATACAAAAGAAAATTACGTAGATATTAGGCACCCAATTTCCAACAAGAAAATACTTAACATTACTACAAATTACAAGTAGGGATTTGGATGGAGGAAAGAATGGGAAAATTTGAAAGGTGGGGGTGTTGGGGGGGTATTCATTTTTCTTTTTTGAATTTAAGTTTTATGGTTGTTTATATGCCAAAAAAATAACTGGATAAATTGAAATTTCATGAAAAAAACCTTCTAAAAATAATTAGTGTGACCTAAGCGATTTAACCTTAACCCTAACGGATTTGACTCAAAGGGGTTCCGGTTCTAAAATCTTGTTGAAAAACCTAAAGACGGGATTCATATCATATTATCGGATCGAATAAATTTTTACCTAATCTATGTTATATATAAAGGGAAGAGGGACTTGTTGTATAAATTATTGTTTACCATATTTACCCCTTTTATTAACTTCACTTTTAGGGATAAAAATGTCATTATGTTTAAGGTGGTTATCCTCTCTCTCTCATTACCCTCCCCCTTCTCTCTCTCCAGTTAAACCCCCTCTTCCAGTTATCCCCTCCCCTCTCTGTCTGCGGCCCCCCCTCTCTCTCTCTCTCTCTCATTTACCCATACCCAAAGCCCCATTAATTTTTTTTATCAAATTTATTAATTATTTTTTATGCAATTTATTAACTATTTTTAATCTAACATAATTATAAAGATACATGAAGAATTTATTTTTTTATATAAACTACCCTTGATAAAATAAGAAAATTAAATTACCTTAAAAAAATTAAATACATAAAGTCTAAATTTAAAGTTTGAACCTTGGATAAATAAATAAATATTATTGATATAAATTACGTTTATAACATATAGAATTTACATAATTTATTCCCTTAATATATCTACCTATCTATCTATGTTGTATATAAGGCCAAGACTTCTCTATTGTTGTATAACTTTTACTTTTTATTTTTTTACCCTTCATATAACTTATATCTTAAGGATAAAATAGTCACAAATTATTAAATCATTAAACTTATCTATGTTATATATAAAGATAAGGCCCTTTTATTGTTGTATAAATTTTAATTTATTAATTATACCCTTATTTTGCATAAACTTATAGGGACTAACTTTGAATTGCACGTAATGCGTGTATGATTAAATTAAGTTCAAACATAATAATTTTTATTATATTTTCATATTATGGTAAATATTTACAAATCAAATGAAAGAGAATAACGATCATTTTAGTTAATTGACACATATGCAGTATTTAAGAAATAACGAAATCCTTAATTTCTACATTCCTCTCAAGGCTAAGTTTTAAGCTAAATTTTCACATATAATTCATGTATGCTACCTTTCTACTCCCACCTTTTATTTACAAGGATAAAATATTCTTATCTAATGGAATGAAAAAAATAATAAAAATCGAATGGTAACTAATCCTTCCCGCTCTCTAGGTTCTTATAAGAAAATAATAAAATATTCTTAGCTAAATTTTATATAGGTTCTTATACATAAAATGAAGATGAGGAAGTTAGGTTAGGATTAAAAATAATTGCAATTGAGATAAATTATTAATATAAAAATTAAAATATACTTAGAATAATGTAGAAGAGAATTAATTTGAAATAATTTTGTTTGTATTTAGATGATTTTTTTTTATTGGCGCAGATTAAATATAGTACATTTTTTAGTATTTAATTTTGCTTCTCATTGATATAAAATCAGAAAAATAAAAAATTGGCATGTAATTTTTAGAGATGAAAATATTGTTGCGCCTTTGTTGTTATGTGTGGACTATGCTGTATATTTGTAAAACAAAAATTCATTTTCATCGAGATCTATCTTAAAAGCATACTCGACATTATTTAATTTTATTATTAAAATTCCTTATTTTCATAGTGATATTTTTCATCTAACTATATCACGGCAAAAAAGTCATATATTATTATTTAGAATGATTGTTATGTTGGAATACTATACTCATTGAATACTATACTTATATCAATATTGACTGAGCCCTTATTGATCCGAATTATTTTCATCATAAATCAAGGTATTTGTTTTTTGTGGATAATCAAGATAATACTAAAACGATATAATTAAAGTTAAAAGATATTCAAATGATAGAAATATATATTCAATTTTAAATCCAAACCCTAAAAATCTCGCTCCAACTCATGGTGGTAAAGTTATGATATAACAACCATATATTTCAATTTAAAGAGATACTTTACTTTGGTCTACTATAATCTAAGTTGAAAAAATAGTCCAAAACCTACGTTATCTCGATTACGAGATAACAATAGGAATTTGTGCAAAGGTGATCGATTATTTAAATTTTTTTTTATGCTGATTGTTTAATAAATGTGTAGGGATAACAAATTTTCGATGAAAAATCATCTAACAATATGCACACACACAAAAAAAAAACTAATAACTATATATCTTTGTGTTTTTTACAAACTTTAAAATAATTTTAAACTTCACAATTTAGAGATTCTATGGTCATATATATATATATATATATATATATATATATATATATATATATATATATATATATATATATATATATATATATATATATATATATATATATATATATATATTGTGGTAGATATTTTTTACTATATATATATATCAGCTAATCTATGTTATATATAAAGGGAAGAATAATGTGTTGTATAAATTTCAATTTACCATGTTTACCCCTTCTTTAACTTAAATTTTAAGAATAAAAATATCATTATATTATTATTTAATATAATTAATCCCTCTCTATCTCCAATTACCCTCCCCTCCCCCTCTCTCCAGTTACCTCCCCCTCTCTCTCTCTCTCCAATTACCCTCCCCTCCCCTCTATAGTTTCCTTCTCTCTCTCTCTCTCTATTTACCCATATGCAAGTCCCATTAATTTTTTTATCAAATTTATTAACTATTTTTAATCTAACATAATTATAATTATAAACATACATGAAGAATTTATTTTTTTATATATAAACTATCATTGGTAATAGGAAAATTAAATACATAAAGTCTAAATTTAATGTTTGAACCATGAATAAATAAATAAATATTATTAATATAAATTACCCTTATCACATATAAAATTTGGATAATTTATTCGTTTTATATATCCATCTATCTAACTATGTTATATATAAGGCCAAGACTTCTCTATTGTTGTATAACTTTTGCCTTTTCTTTTTTTACCCTTAATATAACTTATATCTTAAGGATAAAATAGTCACAAATTATTAGGCCATTAAACTTATCTATGTTATATATAAAGGTAAGACCTTTTTTATTACTGTATAAATTTTAATTTGTCAATTATACCCTTATTTTGCATAAATTTATAAGAATTAGTTACTCATACATCAAAATAATTATTTCCAAAAAGCATTAAATAAAAAATTTAATTAAAAAAATCACTCACGTCTAATATTTTGAGAGCACATGTATATGTATATATGATTCAATTTAACTGTGAGTTAATGAAATAATTGGTTTATTTATTTATTTATTTTACAATTTGATAATTGTGTATAATTTCTCTTTGACTCTCCTTTGGATTTGTTGAAGATTTACGCCAACAGATTAGCATGGAGTTTATGATGATGTGCATGGAGAATTTGATTACTTTCCAGGTAAGAGTAATATCTATTGTTAAAAATTCAATACATTTTGACCTAAATTTTCACATATGATCCATACATGCTAATATAATGTACTATCTATTAAAGTCCGTCAGTTTTTTTTTTTTTTTTTTATAAAAGAGATGAACATGCATGCTGTAGTCCGCCAGTACTTTTTACCCATTTTTAATTTACACGAATAAAATATTCTTATCTAATGGAATGAAAAAAGCAATAAAAATCGGATTGTAATTGATCCTCCTCACCCCTATCTCTCTCCCTCACTATATATATATATATATATATATATAGAAAAACTTTAGCCACCTTTGTACTACCACCTTTTATTTTAACCTAAAACCTCCATCAACATTACCTCTAAAAATAATTTTCTTTTTTGATTAAAAAAATTATTTTCTTTTACTGCCAATTTACATACACCTCAAATTACAAATGATAGAATAAGTATGTTTCGTTTTTCACAAGTTATTGATTCTAACGTTGATATTTGTGTACTTAATTTTATATATTCGTATGAATATATTAATATTTACTTACCCACTTTTATGGTTAGAGCCCACTAAATATTACAACTTTTACTCTAATAGTAATTCAATTTCTTCTCTCTGGTTCTTCATAATCACTCATTTATGATTTCACTTCTTTAACATGACTCTTATTTTATCTTTAAGACACCCTACAATATTGTTTGTCAATATAATCACATGATTTTAGTTCATTTAAACAGATTGAAACAAGTTGAAGCGTACGAGATTGAATGTCAAGGTACCCCTCCAATTTTCATTACAAGAGTTGACATTCATTTTCTTAGTAACTTAAATCCTTTTATGTCTAATCTATTTTTTATTTTTTATTATTACTTCTTCATAAATATATCTTTTTGTTTTTACATATTTTAAAGTAATTTTAAACTTCACAATTTAGAGATTCTATAGCCATGTTGATTAATAATATCATAACACTATAAAATTAATTATTTTCTAAAAAATTATTTTCTTAGTGCGATTCCTATAGAAGATTATGTTAGCAAAAGTTTTTAATCCGAACAAAATTGAGTTCCTCCTGTATATTTTCTTCCTTTTTTTTCTTTCAAATATTAAAAGTGTCTCCTATACTTCTATTGGTGTCATTGCTATTATTTTTAGTTAAAATTTATTATTTTTTAGGATCTTTTAGATAAATAGTCATTTTCTTTATCTTTCTATATTTATTTTACCTATATTTTTTAAATCAAAATAATGTTTCCTTCTTTCATGTATCTTTCTCAATGCTATTTCAATCAGAATAAAATATTTTCACATAGCCATTAGTCTATATATGATTATTATGTTTCCATTTTATTACTCCACCAATAAGTTATCTTATCTTTCACTATAGGTGGTTTTTTTATTTAATCATTAATTTTATTTATCGTACATTTTAATCTATTTTTTAATCAAAGCACTCATTTTAAATGTCCTTTCTTTTCAATTTAATAAATTATACTCTAGCCTAACCATAATAGCTTTTATTATATTTGAATATTATGGTTTATTATGGTTAGGTTAGGGTTCAATTTGATAATAACCATAATATTCAAATATAATAAAAACTATTATGCTTGAACTTAATTTAATCATGCACGTATTACGTGCAATTCAAAGCTAGTCTATCTAAAAATTAGATGATGATCTCATCCACACACATCATTTACCATATTATTATTTATTTTTTAATAGATTCTTTATCCAACATGATTTACCTAGATGAGAGCACCAAATGTGGTGCGCCTGGATTCACAATCTAAATTTCAGTCAATATCACCATACTTATAAATTGAAAACCTTTGCATCAAAAATAAAAAATGAAATTGAAAACCTAAAAAACTAAAGTAATTTTAATAACTGAATAAAAATTCCATTGACTATAATTAGCTCAGATATTATATTACAACTAATTTCGCTTTCATCTTTCTAGAAGATACTGTATTAGAGGGCTGAAGGAGTCAACCTCCTTTAATCCAAATACTTATATCATATACTTATATCACAATTCAGAAGAGGAAATTTATTTTCCTTTCAAAAAAGAATGCAAATAAATTATAAATATTTAAATATAATAATATATATAATAATTTAAATTTAAAAATTCAAATTCATAATATAATTGGTACTTGCTCTCCCAACTCCCAACTCCCAACTCCGGACACAAAGTTTTGGTCTCATTCAATATCTGTATGGGAAATTGTTTTCTGATTGAAAACGAACCTTGAATGGAGCAGTGCTGAGGCAACGTTGACATAATTATTCAAAATCAACCCTGCGGTCAATTATCGACGCCTGTAAAATTATTTGAATCCGCAGAAAAAGTCCAATTTGTAGGCTTCCCTATTCAATTATGCATCGTAGAGATTGCTCCACACCAATATTTGTCACTCAATTTGTCCCTTAATTAGCTTCACAACAACAATATTCAATCTTCACCCCATAAACCATGTTCATATATGTCGGTTTATAAACTTATTCATGAACTTTTAACTATTATTTTAAGTTTTTGGTTAAATTGATTTTTGAATATGATATCGAATTTTTTTTTTTTTAGCAAGAGGTCTAAATTTTAAATCTCAGCTGCCCATTCATGCCCTAAATTTATATTGAATATTCAATCATCAATTTAAACTTTCGGTTGAATTAATTATTCAATGATATATATAACCTAAGAGAAGGTAATACTAAATTTATACTGAACTGAAAAAAATCTAAGTTTATTCAATTCAATATATATATTAAAAGTCAGTCTTACCCAACTCGGTTTTCTTGTTGGATAAATAAATAGTAATCATAATTACAATGTATGAATTTGCATGACCATAATGCTGATTACATGAATTTTATATAATAACATAAACCGACCGCAATTTGCATTGACGAAGGAGGAGAAAATTCAAGCACAAGCAGCGGAGTGGACTACAAAAGAGGTCAAATTAGGAAGCTGAAGCAAGTCTTAAATATCCCCTGGAGATCCTGCATTTCTCTGATATATCTGCACCTCTGTAAGCTCTTTAGAACTCGGCAAAAAAATATATCCATCAATGGCTCCAACATCGACGAATTATGATGGAGAAAAGAGCTCGTACTGGGACCTTGGAGAAGAAGAGGAGGAGGAGAGCTGCGCCTTTGCCTTGTCCTTGATCGGCGATGCATTCAAGTTCGCAGCGCTTAGGACAGTCGTAGCGCTAAACATCATTAACATCATCAAGAATGCCGGGCGCGGAGCTCACCTTTCGTCGGAAGAGATTGCCGCCAAGCTGGGCACTAACAACCCGGCGGCTCCTAACAAGATACGGCGCTTGCTTGACTACTTAGTCAGCCACCGCGTGTTCACCGTCGCTCCTACTGCCCTCCCTGACGGCTCCGTCGAGAGGCGGTATGGCCTTGCTCCTGTGTGCAAGTTCTTGACCCCCAATGATGAGGATGGTGTCTCCATGGCTCCTTTCATCAACACTAGCAACATGTACAAGTCCACATTTCAAAGCATGTAAGTTTTCCTCATAGATTTCTAAACCACACTCGCCTCCCCCTCCCCTCCCCCAAAAAGTACAAATTATATCCTACCTCAGGTCCACATATTTCCAAAAACATGCATTCTTTTCCTCCCCTAGAAACACTTCGTATTTCGTATCTCGGAACCATCTCATGACACATAATTTAAAACTACATGTCTCGGCTTCATAGTATAATTATTTGTATTTTACGGTTGTTATATGTGACCTAAATGACTTCGCGGACTTGGATCGGGTGCGAGTCAGTCTAAGTTAGTAGATTAAAAAAATGTTTGACAAATGACTGTTCACTATTAGGAGTTTTGAGTTGACTATTAGTTGTTTAGTATCAATCTGTTTGCATTAGTTTTTTTAAAAAATAATGATTCAATAACTAAAATTCTAGTGCTTTTAAATAAACTTTTTAAACCCAAAAGGTTAATTTGAAAAGATAATTTACAAAATAAGTAAATTATAGTTATTTGATCAAGTTAAACAATTAATTTTGGTTCAAAAAGTCAATTTTGGCTAAAAGACTCTTTATCAAATATCCCAAGGTAGCTAATGAAGGCATGATGGGACCTACTTGGACCATTGCCAACTAAATCTATTATTTTTTTTTTGGTGCATATTGCCAAATCAATCTATTTAGTGATGAAAGATGACATGCTGGACCACAACTTGAATAACACATTGAAAGATCTCCAACGACAAAATAATAGGAAAAAAATAATTAATAAAGACAAAATTAATAAAATGACAAATATTATAAAACGAAAAGAATTAGTTAAATTGACTAAGTATTGTGAAAGTGAGAAAATAATTTATAAGTAAATATATAAAATTTAATGTACATCTCAATCATGGATGTCTTTTATGTTTTAAGTGCTATACTCATAATCATGAAACTCTTGGCAACTTTGCAGCCTACAACTAAAAAGCGCAATTCTAGAAGGGGAGAGCCATTCGAGAGGGCCCATGGAATGAGTTACTACGAGTACAGTGGGAAACATCCTGAGCATCAGAAAGAATTCCACAAAGCAATGTCTGATCACTCCACCCTCATCCTCAAGAAACTCCTGCGGACATACAAGGGATTTCATGGTCTCTCTTCTTTGGTCGATGTTGGCGGGGGTAATGGAGCTACACTCACCTTGATTCTCTCTCATTACCCGACCATCAAAGGCATCAATTTCGATCAGCCTCATGTAGTTGCGGATGAACCTTTATCCCATCCCGGTAAAATAATCCAAATTTGGAAGTATAATTTCTATGCAGTTGTATGTTCAGCTTTTTAAATTTGATTTTATTGTATATGTATAGGAATTGAGCACGTTGGAGGAGACATGTTTGCGAGTATTCCCAAAGGAGATGCTATATTTCTCAAGGTAAGATGAATTTTCACCTTCTTCTGTTGGACTTAATTTATCCAGCTAGATCTGGATTTATCAATTTTGCAACATGTTCTGTGTTATTTGCAGTGGATCTGCCATTGCTTCCAAGACGAAGAGTGCATAAAGATCCTTAAGAATTGCTATGATGCCATTCCAGACCATGGCAAGGTCATAATTTGTGAATACTTGCTTCCTGATCCGAGCGAGACCAACCCTGGCATAACTGGGAATTCAGTTGTTCAGTTCGACATGAGCATGATGGTTCTGACAGGGGAAAGGAGAGGCCTCAGAAGGCTTTCGAGGCGTTGGCATTAGCTGCTGGGTTTAAGGGCTTCCGAGTTGCTGACTCTGCTTATAATGTCAAGATTATGGAGTTATCCAAGGAAAACTAGACCAAAACCACTCTATCAGTAGTAATAAATTGAATTTATTTTCCATGATTATTTATACATTTCTGGTTTTCAAGTGCATCGTAGAAACTAATAAGAGGGTGATGTCGACCTATCCATCATACTATTTTTTAGCACATGCTTTGCATGGTTGGTATTATTCTCAATTTATAATATTTGTTTATCTTATTTTGTTTTAAATATTTCATAATTTTGTTAATTTATTTTTAAAAAAATTAATATATTAAACATATATGCAAGTGGATGATATGCGCACATACTAGTATACAATTATGATAACTTGAATATCATGTCAATTAAAAAAACAAATCTAAAATGAGAAAAATGAATATTAATGAATTTAAATTATTATAGCGAGAATATAAATTCATAATTTATTTGTTATTTTTTTTGGTATATCTATAAGAAATTACCAATAATTATGTTACTTCTTATATTTTTAAAAATATCGATATTTTTTCAATTGTATAACATTGTCTACTATGTTTATTAAATAATCTTATATATTTATAAAATTGTAGCTTTTAGATTATGTATGTTATTTTTTCTTGAAATTTTTATACTATATATATTACTGTTAGTAAATTCATATGCAACATTAATTTTTTAAAAAGTGGCACAATTAAAATTTCACAGCTGGTATAATGATGACAAATAAAAAAAAACGGATTCTGAAAATTATGATATGTAAAACACAAACTTTTATGAAATTTTATGTGAAATACGTCAAAAACTAAGTTTAGAATTGGTTTATTAATGAAAAATCATAGATAACATATAGTATTTTGAAACTCTAATACCAAATAAAATACATTAATAAAAATATATTAAACTTATTGCTATTATATTAAAATTTAAAAATACAAATTTGTACCATTAATTGATGGAAATAAATATAGTTAAGGTCCAAGATACATTGTAATACATTAATAAAATATATCAAACTCATACAATATTCCTAACTAATGCATATATTTTTTATGAACAAAAAAATACTAATGCTTATATTAATATTAAGTTACAAATTATATGGCTTACGTTATTGTATTTAACTGTCATAATATCAATGATTGAGCTTATGGTTGAATAATAAATTTGTACATAAGAATTCTTAGAAAGAATTAAATGTAAAATTAATTATGACGTTAAAAAAATACTCCCACAAAGAGATATTGTTATATTAGTGCGTAATATAAGGCAAGAAACACCACAGAAATATTATAATTATTGAATTTAGGTAACAATATTTATGTTTTTGTAGCGAAACTAACTAATTCGATAACAATTTTGTGAATACATTTTAAAAATAAAAATTTAATTGAAAAAAATCATTTGATTGCTAAGTGGGAAAAGAGTTGTATAATATTAACTAAAAACGATGTTGTTTCATATATTTAATAAAACTAAAATAAATTAGATTTTAAAGATAAAAGATTAAATTATTATTTTTATTTAATTTAATTCAATAATTTTTTAAACATTAATAATCTTGTAATTGCTCGCGAGAAAGACATCCCACCTCACGCCGCCCCCACCCCCAAAAGAAAAAAGAAAGCCTAATAGCATCACTGATGACATCTTACAACTGATAATGATTCCCCATATCCATTAAAGAAAGTTGACATCTTAAAACTGATAATAATCTCCATTAAACAAGGCTTTTTAAATTTCCTTATAATTCATGTGCGCCATGCAATGTAATCCTCATGGCTGGCCACAGGCTTTCAAAATCACCCAACAAATCTTTTTAATTATAATATGCTTATACCATCAAAATCACCCAACAAATATGTGAAGTGAATTCGGATTAAAATAATAATGTTGATTACATCCCAACGGAATACATGAATTCTAGATAATAACATAAAAGAGGAGAAAATTCAAGACAAAAAGGTTAAATTAGCAAGTCTTAAATATCCCCTGGAGATCTTGCATTTCTCTTATATATCTACACCTCTGTAAGCTCTTTAGAACTCGTATCGATCAATGGATCCAAAATCAACGAATTATGATGGGGAAAAGAGCTCGTACTGGGACCTTGGAGAAGAAGAGGAGGAGGCCGGCGCCTTTGCCCTGTCCTTGACCTGCGATGTATTCAGGTTGGCAGCGTTTAAAACAGTTGTAGAGCTTAACATCATTGGCATCATCAAGAACGCCGGGAGCCGAGCTCACCTTTCCTCCGAAGAGATCGCCGCCAAGCTGGCCACCGACAACCCGGCGGCTCCCAGCAAGATACGGCGCTTGCTTGACTACTTAGTCAGCCAGCGCATTTTCACCGTCGCTCCTACCACCCTGCTTGACGGCTCCGTCGAG
This sequence comes from Talinum fruticosum, assembly GCA_021018815.1. Taxonomy (NCBI): domain Eukaryota; kingdom Viridiplantae; phylum Streptophyta; class Magnoliopsida; order Caryophyllales; family Talinaceae; genus Talinum; species Talinum fruticosum. The sequence goes on along the minus strand of JAITYX010000004.1, from coordinate 6,205,977 downwards.
AGGCGGTATGGCCTTGCTCCTGTGTGTAAGCTCTTGACTCCCAATGATGAGGATGGTGTCTCCCTGGCTCATTTCATTAATAATAGCGACATGTACAACTCCACGGTTCGAAGCAGGTAATATTTTTAACCAACACTCCTCCCCCAACCCAAAGTTATATATCATTGTCTCGGGCCCAAGTTTACTGAAAAAACGCCTTCGTTTCCTCTCCTCAAAATCCTCCTATTTTCAAATCTTCCCACCATCTCGTAAATCGTGATACATGGCTTGGAACTACGGGTTATGAGTCCATGGTATAACTACTTGTGCTTTTCGCCTGTTATATATAACTCAAAGGACTTAACAGACTCGGATTGAGTCTACTCAAATCTAAGTTAACCGGATCGAAGAATGTTTAATAAATGATCGTTAACTTTGGAAATTTTTTACTAGTTATTACCTATTTACATTAATTATTTCTAAAAATAATTATTCAATATAACGCTAATTTACAAACTTCTTAAACTCAAAAAGTTAATTTAAAAAGCTAATTTACAAATTTGATCAAGTTTATTAATTTGGTTTTTGGCTGAAAGAATCTTTACCAAATACCCTAAAGTAGCCAATGGCAAAGACATGATTGGACCTACTTGGACCATTGCCGAATAAAATCTGAGCGATACAAGACGACTAACTGGCCCACAGCCGATTGAACGAGCTGGGTTAGAGTAGAACTTTCGGAGACATTCCACAGCTCATCTAATCCAATCAACATCGGAGTTGGTGAATAATATTGGAAATTAATAAGATAATTGTTGTTCCTCCATTTTATAATATTTGTGGCTTTTGATATGTAATTTGAGAAAGTTTCAAACAAACATAAAATTCATAATCAAATTTTGCGTTAAATATTGTCCTATTCGATTTTATATGAAAAATATAATTTATTTATGTTTTATTTTCACTTTTTTTTTTATGTTCGTTTATTTTCTTTTATGTTCATTTATGTTCGTTAGGTCCTGTTCGAACTTACATACAAAATACACATAAACATAAATATAAGCATAAACGAATATAAAAAGAGAAGAAACAAATATAAAAGAGTAGAAACGAACATAAAAGAACATAAACAAAAAGAAATGATTTGTTAAAATAAGAAACGAATGAACGTAAATGAACATAAAAGAACATAAGCGAACATAAAATAACATAAACGAACATAAACATAAATAGATTCCGTTTTTCTTGTAATTTCGAACAAGCCTATATTCATTTATGTTCTTTTATGTTCGTTTATGTTCGTTTCTTATTTAACAACTCATGTATGTTCATTTCTGTTCGTTTTTACTCTTTTATGTTTTTTTATGTTCGTTTATGTTTATCTTTCTGTTTATGTGAGTTTTGTGTGTAAGTTCGAACAAACCCTAAGTTGTTCCAAGATTTCATTGAAAATAAAGAAAATTAGAGGAAAAAATAATTAACAAAGATAAAAATAATAAAGTAGCAATTAATACATGTCATCGTAATTATAAAGTAAGAGTAACATATATCATGAAATAAAAAAGTTAATTAAAGTGATCATTACCTGTGAAATCGAGGTAGTAACTTATAAGTACATACATCTCAATCCTAGATGTGTTATGTTTTAAGTGTTATACTCATAATCATGAAACTCTTGGCAATTTTGCAGCCTACAACTAAAAGGCGCAATTCTAGAAGGGGAGAGCCATTCGAGAGGGCTCATGGAATGAGTTTATACGAGTACAGCTGGGAAGTACCCTGCGTATCGTAAAGCATTCCACAAGGCAATGTCCGATCACTCCACCCTCATCCTGAAGAAACTCCTTCGGACCTACAAGGGATTTTATGGTCTCTCGTCTTTGGTCGATGTTGGCGGGGTAATGGAGCTACACTCACCTTGATTCTCTCTCATTACCCGACCATCAAAGGCATCAATTTTGATCAGCCTCATGTAGTTGCGGATGAACCTTTATCCTATCCTGGTAAAATAATCAAAATTTGGAAGTATAATTTTTATGCAATTGTATGTTTGGCTTTCTAAATTTGATTTTATTGTGTAAATATAGGAATTGAACACGTTGGAGGAGACATGTTTGTGAGTATTCCTAAAGGAGATGCTATATTTCTCAAGGTAAGACGAATTTTCACCTTCTTCCGTTGGACTTAATTTATCCAGACTAGATTCTCGATTTATCAATTTCCCGACATGTTTTGTGCTATTTGTAGTTTATCCGCCATTGCTTCCAAGACGAAGAGTGCATAAAGATCCTTAAGAATTGCTATGATGCCATTCCAGCCCATGGCAAGGTCATAATTTGTGAATACTTGCTTCCCGATCCGAACGACACTAGCCCCGGCATAACCGGGACTTCGGTTATTCAGTTCGACATATGCATGATGGTTATGACAGGGGGAAAGGAGAGGACTCAAAAAGCTTTCGAGGCATTGGCATTAGCTGCTGGGTTTAAGGGCTTCCGAGTTGTTGACTCTCGCTTATAATGTCAAGATTATGGAGTTATCCAAGGAAAACTAGACCAAAACCAGTCTTATCAGTAGTAATAAATGAATTTATTATCCATGATTATGTATTTTTTATACATTTCTAGTTTTCAAGTGCTTCGTAGAAACTAATAAGAGGGTGATGTCGAACTATTGATCATATGCTATTGGAGTTGTTCGTGCAAAACTAAAGTTTTCTATTGTTATTTTTCTTGGAATGAATGTGGTGCATAAACCTCGCTTATGTGGGGTGTTTTGGTTGTCATATTGGTTGTGCAATGATTCGGCGTATGGTCGTTGAGTATTTAAGATTGCCTCTTTTAGTTATATTAATGCGAGTTCATGAAAAACTAAATGTTTCTATTTTTTGTTTTGTTTGGCATGCATGTGTTGGAGAAACGTGTTTTTTTGGGTGTTTTGGTTGTCATTATTGGATGTGTTATTCTCCGGTGTGTAGTTGTTGAGTATGTTGAAAATTGTTTTTCTATAGTTAATTGGCATATATATGTAATGGAGAAACGTGCTTATGTTGGGTGTTTTAAATGTCATTATTGGTTATGTTATCTCTAGTGAGTGGCCGTTGAATACGTTGAAGATTGTCTTTTTATATTTATGTTAATTCAGTTAAGGCAATATAAGCCTAGGTGATGTATGCACACTCATTGCCTTACAGTTACAAAAGTATCCAAGCCTAGGGGTGTTTTGTTTGGCAATGAGCCTACGTGATGTATGCAATAAGCATAGAGGTGTTTTGTTTGTCGTTGAATATGTTGAAGCTAAGACCTTAAGATATTCAATTTTTTTTTCCATTCTGCACTATTTTAAAGACACTTGTGTATCTTGCACAATTAAGCTCCAAATGATGTGTTACTGGTATTGTTGGAAGCCTAATACCTTAAAGTAGATGAGGGAATGCAATTTGGGGCTCCTCCTTGCTCGCGCAATTAGGCTTATTCTTGATTAAAAAAAACTTAGTTGTAACTATTGAAATTGGTTCTCTTTCCTGGCCCTTTTACAAAATCACATACAAGTAGCTATTGTTAATTTTCCGTAACACCCTTTCTTAGATTGGCGGAAGCGTGTTTCTAGATTTTTAAAGATTTTTCGAAAAAATCGGCGAGTTTCCTCCGTAATATGGCTAATCCCATAGGCTTAAAGTCTTAACCCCGCACGAAACACATTCATAAACTCAACGAGCCACAAGCTTGTAGTATCAACAACACAAGCTCAACGAGCCACATGCTCGGAGTAAACACAACACAAACTCAACGAGCCACATGTTCGGAGTAAACACAATACAAACTCAACGAGCCACATGCTCGGAATATTCACATGAGGTTTTTATATTCATATTCAAAACTTAAGTTCACATACAACCGATCTTTACAAGCATGAAAAACATAAAGTACATAATAAGTTTGGAGATGTCCTATCCATTGGTTCGCTTCTTCTAAAGGCCAAAAGTATAAGACCCGGAAAATTCAGGTGCTTAGTGAGGAATTAAGATATTAAAAGTTAAGTCAAAAATTCAAAATTATTAAATTAAGTGAATTAGAATTTTCCGAGTCGGAATTAAAACCCGAGAATTAAAACCCGAGCATGAGTTAACTTAAGTAGGCCTTATAAAGCTAATTTGGGCCCAATTTATAAAAGCCCAAACCAGAAAAATTAAAATAAAAAGAAAAAGAAAAGAAAATGGGAAATGAGAAATGAGAAATGAGAAATGAGGGGTGGGTGACATTTAAGGAGGATTAGTGACAATGGAGATTAGTGGCATTTTGTCGGCAAAGAAAGAAGCAAAGAATTAAGGAGTCCAATTGAAATAAAACAAGCAGATTAGTTAGGCGTTGAAATTAAGTGAAGATAGAGAGAAAATGAGACTGAGAACAAAGAAGAAAGTGAACGAAGAAACAAAAAGGAACGAAAGAAGCGGAAACAGAGCAAAAGAAAAGGGGAGCGAGAGGGAGACCGAGAGGAAGGAAAGATCGAAGAAGCAAAAGAGGAAACCGAAGGGAGAGACAGAGCAAAGAGAGTGAGAGATTGAGAGGAAGGGCGAGAGGGGTCGAGGTCGAGACCCCGAGCGAGAGCCGTGGAGCGAGAGCGAAAGAGAGATCGAAGAGGAACAGAGAGGAAGAGGAGCACGGTGTGCTCGCTCGGTCGGCGAACGCGAGGAGGGAGACGGGGAGACCAACGGAATCGAGACCAGGGGCAAGGAGAACGAGGGACAGAGCAGAGTAACAAAGGAAAACGAGAAAGAGACCGAGAGAAAGAGACTGTGGGAAGTAGAGAGAGAAAGAAGAGGGTTTGAGGGAGCAGGAGCCAGATTAGAAATCGAAAGGCAAAAGAAGAAGCAAACCCCAATTCGAAATTCAATCCTCTAAAACTAAAATTCTTAGAATCACTAAGAATTAAAGGTGAGTAATTTGAATCCATCCTCTAGAATTAAAATAAATTAGGTGGATTGAACTTGAATTTGAAGTATGAAATTGGAAACCCTAAGTTAATTGAAGAAGTTAGAGGCCTAAATATTCACAAAACTAGCAACTCACGAATTGAAAAGCATGTTACGAATTATGTGTCTAATTCATGAATTTAATGATAATTGAGTATTTTTGAGCATGATTATTGAGCTGCCTATTGAGGATTGGATAAAATTAGCTTGATAGAATTAGTGAGAAAAATCAGAAAATTGAAGTTTATGATTTAAGTGCAGATTTTTTTCATGGATTTATCCTGCTTGTCTCAATTATTGCGAATTCATGTGTATCCCGAAATTCCTGAAACTTTTACTGTAGCTTCCTAATAATTTATGAGAGTTTCCTATAAATTTTGGTATGCATTGGATGAGTAGATTGGAAGATATGAATTTTTGAGTGAAAATGTGCTATTTTGGGGAAAATCGGAACTAAATGAGTAATTGAGTCAAGAACTGAAATTTAAGAACCTATATGGCTAGATTAAGAGATACATAACGATTAAAGAAAGTTATAGAACCATAAATCACCTATGTGTGATATTACACGATCATGAAAACCATAAGTTCGTTAATTAGAAATCGGAATTGATATGTTTATGTGAGGATGTGTTTATCTCAAAGTAGGGCTGGCAAAAATCGGGTTCGGGTCAATTCGAGGTTGGGACAATTCGAACATTCGGAAAAAACACCATACCCGGACCTGTCCGAATTGCGGATTCGGACGCATCGACTAGACCCGAACCCGAACTCGAATGTCCGAATGTCCGAATTTTTGATATGAACTTTTGAAAATTGAACTGAAATTATGTATGTGACCGAACCCGAACCCGAATTTTTGATGTCCGAACCCGAATGTCTAAATATTTTATTGAAAATTTTGTAGATTTTGGACTAAATTATACCTAAACCGGCATGAACGAATGTCCAAACCCGATTGTCCGATTTTGACCGAACCCGAAAAAGTCATAAAATTCGGACAAACCCGAACCCGAATTGCCAAACTCGAACTCGACCCGAATTTTAATTCGGACATGACCGATTGTCCGAATTTAAAATTCGGACAAAAATTTGTGATTGGACCCGTTTTCCGGGTCGGACCAATTCAGATTATCGGGTCGGACATATTTTTACCAGCGCTATCTCAAAGTATATGGATTATAAGTGAAATAAGCATGCCTATTTGAGTTGGATTGATTATACTTGAGTTGGAACTTGCTTATGTGAATTGCTTGTTTTGAAAAACTTACGTATGAAGTCGTTGAGCACGAATTACATGAATTAAGTGTATCTTGTATATAAGTAATAAGAAGATAATAAGAAGATAAGAAAACATAAAGAACTAAAGAAGGGAAAAAGATTGTGTTATTGATCTAAGATCCAACAAATTAAAGAACTCTCTAAAGCTATGACCATATAAGTGTTTGTCAACCGAAGCCACAAATTATTTTGCTTCCACGAATTATTGACGAGTATGCGTCCTTCGAGGTGAGGCAAGCCTCGAGGCCACAAATTATTTTGCCTCCAAGAAATGAGCCCACGAATTATTTTGGTTACAAGAATTGGGTCTTTAGAGCAAAACATAAATCTTCTTTCCATTCGAAACTAAGAAGACTTAAAGAATTACGATATGAAGAAACGAATGATTATGCATGATGAACAAGAAAGAAAGAAGCAATGATTTATGAAATGCATAATTGAACTCAAGAAGAAGAATGAGAGGAAGAACGAATCCTGATTTCATAAGAAATGAATACGATAAGAAATAAGATATGATTTATGTGATGAATGTCCGACATGATAAATGATTCTATGACGTACTTGCATAGAAAGAAGAATGAAGTATGTTTGATTGAATTCATGAGTAAATGATGTCATTGTACTTCTCGTTAAGTTGGTAAGTGAGAATCTCGCATGTCTTAAGCATGTATGATCCGAATCGCATGTTATGAATGAATTGTGAACTTGCGTGTGTTTGTTAATGAATTAATGTGCAAAGTGTGTTTCTTTGTTCCCTCATTCCCTTTTCTCCTCTTCCGTGTTTATGCTCCTTTTCGCTTTTCCAATCTCTTTCTTTCTCCCCTGTTTATTTGTTTCTTAATTATATCTTCAATTTCCTCTTTCCTTCCTCTAATCAACACCTCGTAATTTTGTCTGTTAAAACCCCATCGGACCCCTTTCTCTCTCTTGCTTATTTACCGCCAACTCCTCCTCCTCAAAATGCCAGCCAGCCTTCCTTCCCGTTTCTCATTTTCTTTTCTTTATTTTTTCTTTTCTACTTTGGGCTTTTAGTGTGAATTGGGCTCAAATTTAATTCCAATAAGACCAATTAAGCTAGCCTATGCTCAGGTTTCGATCCTCGGATTTTAATTTCGACTCGGAAAAATTCTAATTCACTTAATTTAATAATTTCGAATTTTTCACTTAACTTTTAATAACTTAGTTCATTATTAAGCGAGCACCTGAAATTTTCGGGTCTTACATTTTCTCACTTACATTTATCACTTGAGGTATATATAAACAGCTGTGAATTATAATATTTTATTTAATGGTATTTAGTTTTTTGAGGTTTTTATTTCATACGTAGTAATTGAATTTTTATGGGTATCCACATTAAATTTGTTAAGATTTTTCTACATAATTCTAAACATATGAGCATCTTCCTTGTAAATTTGTACTATGTTGGCATTATTCATCTTTTTGAAGTTGGATGTATTTTCTGGATGTGTGTTAGCGGTTGGTTATTTCATCTTTCTATCACTAAAATCCATGTTATATTGATATTTGACTTAGAAACTAGAACAAAATAGTACCGTTTTATGTTGCGTTTATTATTTCTTTCTTTTTTAATTTAGAGGTTGTTGAAAAGGTTTTCAAGTTAAAATCTCGAAATGAGTTAATTGGCCTTGGTGGAGGAATAAAGGCAAATGATATAAAGAGTTCCTATTCTGCTAAAGCTCAACTTGAACTTAAACTTAATGCTATTAGAATAAAAACATGAAGTCCTTACCGATCGGTTGGCTACAGTTGAAGCTGAAAATGTAAAACTTCAAAGTCGTGTGTAGTAGGTTGAAAGTGAAATGCTCAAAATCAATGATTTTGTTTTTTAATCATTAAATATCCACCATCTTTAGTGATTTTTTAAGGTATTTTGTAAGGTTTAGGACATGTGTACATATTACTTTTTCCTTTTGTTTCGTATATATTCAAGTATGCTTTTTGTTAAGGATTCTCTAGATTTTCGAATTCTTACGCTTTTATCCTTTATTGTATAGATGGTTGAAGCAACGAGAACCTCGATGTGAGTTCTATCATTTTCATCCTTTAATTGGTTAAAGACGCGGAAATGCTCTATTCCCCCTTTTTCTCCCTTTATATTTTTTGAACATCTACACGAATGGTGACAATTTTTAGTTTTTACAATTATTTTGTTAAGTTTAAGAATGTTTTGGCCGTTATATTCATATGTTTTGTAGCTCATATTTGTAAACTAATGGTATTTTTATGTATTTCAAATTTACTGTTACTATTTCTGGGATTTATTTTATATTAATCATGTCACATTGAATGACATTATTAACGACGAAAATAATTGATTATTAGATAATATAGTAGTGATTTTCAACAACGAAAATATTTCAGTCGTTAATCTTGATTAGGAAACGTCACGACAAATCAATGTCAGTCGTTAATGATAATAATTATAAAATTTTAATTTTTAATTTTACAAATGCACAACAAATAATTTGGTCATTATTAATATTTTTTGATCATTGATTGATTAAGTTATAACGACTATATGTATTTTCATCATTATTATAATAACAACGAAAATTTTTTATTTCGTTGTTAAATCTAATAACGACAAGTGTTAGGAAGAATTAAGTTCTAAGATTGTAAGCGCTAGTGCACGGCGTAGTTGTAGCTAGTCGGCAAGCACTAGTCGTGTCCACAGAGAGTTGTGTTTCAAATATCAAAGCTAACCTAAACTTTCTATCCGGGCGAATCAACAAAGATGAGATAGATATGGTGATTAAACTAACCTAGAAAGCAATAAAAATAAAATACTCGGGTTGTGATTTTATCACTTAATAAACTAATTAATCAAGTCAAGCCTAAACCTACCCAAGTTTATACAAGTATTTAGGAGTGGTCAGTTGCACCATCAAAGCCTACTCAAGCCACACTTTCGAGGGTCATAAGCTAGTCTAATTATTCTAACCACCTACTTTGGTGGGATTAGCCCGACTAAACTACAAAAATAGCAACCTCGGACTTAGCTAGAATTCGGGCTATTTTCATGCCAAAATCTCAACTATTCTCTTTACCCACACTAGCGAATTGACTCCACCTTTCAATGATAGACCAACCGCCTAAAAATCAAGATGAAAAGACCCTTTCGGGCATCTCATCGAACCTATATGGCAGGTATGAGAAATAATCCCAAAATACTAGCATAAACTGGGTAAGTAAAGGCCTAAACAAAATCAATTAATCATTAAGAGGCTAATCACAACCAAAGCGACACAAATTAACAACTAATTAACATGAAACAAAATTAATCTAACAACTACTAACAAAAATTGATTCGAAGAACGACATAAACTAACAAAATAAAATTAAAAATAAGATTAAACAATTAAACTAACTACTACTAACATCAAAATATAATAAAAATCGAATCTTTAAACTAAATTAAACAAATTAGAAACAAAGGAGAGACAAAAGGGAAGAAGTTATCGAGAACGAATCGAATTGAACCGAAAGCTGTCAGAATTGAATTAAAACTAAATCTAAAATAATAATTGAATCTAAATTTTTGGAGTGTAAAATTTACATGGAGAAAACTAATTAATTAAACTAAACTAAATTAACCTAAATTTATCACTAAGCCTAAACCTAAAGTTGCTGCAGTGGCTCTTCCCCGTTCAAAAAAACCTCGCCCTTTTATAAATATATACCAATCAAGCATTTGCTTGCTTGGTATGACACTCACTTGTGTTGGAGCACGTCAAGGGTTCAAACTTTGTTAACTCCATTTTTCCTTTGTGAGAATGTGAGGAGTGAGTGGTTGGCCGGAGCTTTGTCTTGGGCGTTTCCCTCCCCTGGCTGTTGGCCCATTAGGTTACTCCGAGATAGAGAACCTAATGAGTGCCCAAGCTTACCTCAAAAAAAAAAAAAAGCCTAACAGCATCACTGATCACATCTTACAACTGATAAGATTCGCCATCAATTAAACAAAGTTATGCGGCTTTTTAAAATTTCCTCTTGCAATTCATGTGCACTGTATATGTAATCCTCATGGCTGGCCACATGCTTTCAAAATTAACCAACAAATCTTTTTAACCTTCCTCTAATCACCTCCATCCACAGGCCACAGCCACCTCCCTCAATTCTCATCTCGATCGATCGGCTTCTATGTCTCTCTGTCTCTGTCTCTGTCTCTCTCTCTCTCACGCACACACAAACAAAAATGGCTCCATTCATGACTGAAGAGAAGAACAAGGAGATTGCAATGAGCGATGAAGACAAGGCATGGACCTATGTAACGATGCTCTCCACGAGTCAGCTCAGGCCATGGTGCTCAAAACAGTAATCGAACTCGATATCCTTGAGATCATCAAGCGGGCTGGCCCCGGTGCCCATCTCTCACCCTCCGAGATCGCCGCCCAGCTCCCCACGCAAAACCCCGAAGCTCCTTCCATGTTGGACAGGATGCTCCGAGTCCTCGCCAGCTACTCGGTTCTTACTTGCTCCCTTCAGACCCTCCCCGATGGCCGGGTCGAAAGGCTTTATGGGCTCGCCCCAGTTTGCCGGTTCTTGACCGAGGATTAGGATGGCCTTTCATTAACAGGTCACTCTCTCTTTCTCCAAGACAAGTCTACCATGGATTGTTGGTATATATACTTCCCTTCCCTTTCTCTCATTACGTATCTTAATCACGGATTACTTTACCAAGTGCACAAATAATATTTATACTGTAGTAATTAAGACATTCACCCACATTTGTTTTAGGTAATACTGGAGGTAGGCACTCCCTTTTACAACTTGCATGGTACGTCACCGTACGTTTATTTTGGAACTCAACCGAGATTGAAAACGCTTTTCAATGACCTTTTGACTGAAGTGTCAACGTTGGTCATGAAAAAGATCGTCGAGAGCTACAAGGGTTTTGAGGGTATCTCAACTTTGGTTGACATGGGAGGCAATAGAGGAGCATCTCTTAACATGATTATCTCAAAATATCATCATATAAAAGGTATAAATTTTGACCTACCATATATAATTGGCGACAAATCGAACTATCCTGGTATCTAAACATTCTTACTATAAAGTTTTTATTACTTATTTATTTATTTATTTTTGGCTATAAAAACATCCTATGTGTAAGATCTGCGAACTCATGGTCATGCTAATTGTAGTACTATTTGTTTATAAAATTTGTGTAATTCTTAGGAATAACGCATGTTGAAGGAGATATAATTATGTTTGTAAGCATACCAAAAGGAGATGCTATTTTTATCAAGGTATTTTCAATTTCTCATTATTAATGCAATCGACATGATATTCATTTAAGAAGGGTATTAATTAAGTACTTTTGTAAGTCAATATGATAGAGCTTTTTTTTCATAATTGGGATGATGAACACTGCTTGAAGTTTATGAAGAATTGTTATGCTGCCTTGCCGGACCATGGCAAGGTGATTGCCTGAGAATACATTCTTCCCTTAATGCCAGAAACCGATGATGTTGCAAGAATGGCATACCAATTTGATCTATTTATGATGATCGGACCTAATGGGAAAGAAAGGACTGCGCCAGAATTTGAAGCCATAGGCAAAGCAACAGGGTTTGAAGGTTTTAAGATTGCGTCTTCATCTATTTATGACTTCAAGCTCATGGTGTTTCTCAAGAAAAATTAGTTGACCCTTTAGGGAAAGGGGTTTGTTCATTATATGTTGCGAGTCATGAATGTTTCTTGAAGTGATAATTTAAACTTGAACTGTTTTCGTTATGGCTGAGTTTGTTACATGAGTTTCAATAATAAATTTATGATTTGCTGATCAAGATGTGTGGAGATAGTGACCAACTGCAGGACTGCTCTTTTTTTTTTTTTTTTTTTTGATCCAAGGGGCAATGCTTTTGTTGTTCAATAACATTGAGGTTGCCTTACTGGATGAGGTTCTTATTTATTTAAGATGCAAATTTCAAAGACTTCATGTCCCTCTAAAGCTAATTAGAAAGGGGCCAAGTTGAAATATGCTAGAACTAGCTCTTAGACATAATTTGGATTCGTAGCCAGGGTGCAACATTGGCTCTAAGCTTCGATACAAGGCTAGCCACACTGGCTCGATAGACCCATTGGTATGAAGCTTTATAGCGAAACACTCAAGGTCAGATGCATTTGCACCTTCGATAGTCTATAGAGAATATATGGATTTGCCAGAATGTGATGAAAGCCAAGTGAGACTAGTGTGCAATATTCAATGTTAGGAGTGTCTCAAATCCTAACATTATCGCTTGCTAGTAGTGGCGCGATCAAGCTGAAATTGTCATGATCATGTCAGTCGAACCGTGCCGAATTAATTGCAAAAGTGCAGCGAATATGGGCAGCAAATGTGGCCTATTTTTCTGGGATATTCAAGGGGTAGTGGGCATATGTTTCAGCTGTCTTCATGGAGTTGTCGGGCAACAAACATGGCTGTTTTTTCTGCAGCGTTCTATGTGAGAGTTAGGCAACATTAAGGGGTCTTTAATTTCTTTAATTAAGGGATAAGTGGGCATTGTTAGTGGGCTAATTTTCAGCAAGTATTAAGGGTCTTGGAGCAGCGTACGTGGGCTACTTTCAACTGATTTCAAGGGAGGTGGGCAGTGGTGGTTAGCAAGGAAATATAGTATATATAATCTTGTAAGCCTTATGAATTGGGAAAGCCAAGCTGAAAATTAGTTGAGATTAATTCCCAACAATGAGTTTGAGACAAATAGAGAGAAATATTGTGACAAAATTAGAGATTATTATCGTTGATCAAATCATTGTTCGATTGTGTAGTTTTTCAAATCATAGTAAATTGTTTGTCACCTTCGTGATTTTTCCTGAGTTGGATTTTCCATGTAAATTCATTGTGTCCATTAATTTAGTCCCTTCATTATTTGTTCAATTTCTGATTTTTATAAAATATCCTATATTACACTTCCGCTTCAAGTGGCTCAAAATTCCTAACATTCAATAGTCTTGACTTTGGGGGTTTCATGGCTTATAATGTGAAGATGATGGGAGTTATTTAAGAAAAACAAGACAAAAACCGCTCCTATTAGTTATTACTGCTAATAAAACAGCCTGAGACCATTTGTTTCCTCTGTTTTTCCCGACCCACGATTAGGTAAGAGTCTACACTTTTAGCTTACAAGCATCTGAATGTTGGTTCTTGAAAAGCGCCAAGCAGTGCTTCTCGTCCAGACTCCCACTCCAGAATTTCTCGTAGTATTCAGCATATGTAAACTCCCTGTAAATTGGGGCGATCCACTGTCCACCGTTAGAAGTGGTGGAGCACTGATCAATGCATCATTCGCAGGGCAGAGGAAAGAGGCCACTGATATTCTTGCCTTTTCAGCATTCACAACTGCTCTGTGCCATACGCTCTTGTAAAGTCCATTACTCAGTGCCTGCAAAATGTGTGCAAATTATCATTATAATCCCATCATAATCCAACTTTGACATGAGCCTCGGGTTTCAGTCACCACTCTTGTTCGGCGAAACAGTATCATCTAAGAATTTCGTGAGTTATACGTACGTGTCATATATATATATATAATAGAAATTATCCCTAAAATTTTCTGTCTTAAATCATTTATGAGACTGTCACATTCAATGATTGTCGTTAGAAATTGCACCTGCAATTGATCTCCAATGTTGATGACAAACGCATGAGGAAGGGGCTTGTTAGAGATCCATTTGCCATCCCTGAGAACTTGAAGACCAGAAACATGGAGATCTTGAAGAAGTATGGTGAGGGTGTTGGGGTCGGTATGGCCCGGTAGCCCATAGGTAAGCTGTGGCTCCGGACACGGCGGATAATAGTTGATCGCCATGTGCTGTCCTTGATCTCCCAGGACCTTCCTCAGATAATCTCTCTCCAAACCCAGGCTCTCTGATATCAACTCCTCTAGTCTCAACCCAAGTTCCCTAACTTCTATGCAGTACTTGCTCACTGTTTCCCTGCCATGCTTCAAGTATAAATTTTCACATTGTGACTTTGAATATATCTTATAATAAGACATCTTAAGTTTCTTGCTTTAAATATTTAATACTAGCTTTTTTAATATATATTTGTTTTATATCATGTATTAAATTAAAAATATTGTATGATAATATAATAACTAAATAGCAGAAGGGTAAAATTATCTTTTAATAATTCATATTTTCAAAATGATAAAATTATATACATTATAGTCTTCACTAATTAAATTTAAGTTGATCCGATTAGGGTGTATTTTTACTAATTCTTGAAGATTTTACAATTTGAATATTTATCATTCTGCTATATTAAATTATGATAAAAACAAGACAATTAGTAAATATCTTGCCACAGAATATTTATCATCACCCATTTTTTCACTTTTGGGGGTGGGTAGAATGGGGATAAAATTTTACCGTAGTCCTGCCCAATAAGAGATATGGGATTGACGGGATGGTACTTAGAATAAAAAAACTGAAGTGTTAACGTCATAGTTGAGTCGCAAGCATGACGCTGCCACTAAATTAAAAAGCTTAAACCTTAGCTACTGACATCGATCACGGGGAAGATTTTTTATTGGCGATAACCATGAGATTGGGATACCAGTATGGCATGGCATGAACGTGGCAAGCGGAGTATATCTTCTTGACACCCACTACCCAAAACAGACATGGCTTGCCAACTGTTGCAAATTTACCAGAACAACAATCCAATCATTGAAGAGAGAGAGACAGAGAGAGAGAGAAAGATAGATTACTGTTGCAATCTAAGGTTTAACCTGTGCTATCTAATGCATATATACTAACTTGAAGGAAGGCGGATTCGATGGCCATTCTGGAACAAACTCCTCAAGAGGCCAACAATGGAGCCTAAGATAGTCCCTCCAGTTGTGCACTTTCTCTTTCTTCACGTTGAAACTCGTCGACAACCTCACTTTCTTCCCCGGGTCATCACTATACACCTTCATCTTCTCCTCTACTGGCAGCTTGAAGAACATTTCTCCTACTTTCAGCATTTCCTCCACAGTCTCCTTTGCCACCCCATGATTTATCACCTATATTTCAAAACGTACACAAGTCTATATAAACTGAATAAACCCAACTCTACTTTCCGGGTTCAGAAGATAAGAGTATAGATCTACTCCAGGCCATTCATAATCAAGGTAGATACATATATATGAACAGAAAATACCTGAAAAAAGCCGTAGCTGCGACAAGCATGACGGATTTGGTCAAGGATGAGGGAGCGGTCATGAGTAGCCAAGTCGATAATGGGCATATCATCGGAGTCGGAGACGGCTAATTCGGAGCGTCGCGGCCTTTCGAGTTCAGGCCGGATGTAGTTGAGGGAAGTTGTTGGTACGGGGTTCCACTGGAAAGGACCTTCATCCCATCCATTGAAAAGGATAAGGGATAAAAAGAAAGAGCTAGCTAGCTAGAAAAAGAGTGAAGCAAGTTAAGGGTAACTGGAGGCTCTTGTAGCTATCTATCATCTGCAAATATGCGTACATATATATACTGTGGGTGAATAATATGGTGGCCAAAAAAAAAAACAACTAAAGACGTACGTGTAATGATAGGCTTACGCCCATCAGTGTGACGATCGAGAGATGCGTTATGTATTGCGTAAACGTCACCGTTCAATGAGCGTGGGCTACATCTCCAATCACACGTTTCATATGCATGGGCTGTAACTCGTGTCCGCCGGAGCTAGCTCATGAAATCGGGGTTAAATAGCTGGAGATAGAATTTCATACTTACAACTTAATTACAAGTTAAAACAACCTTAATTACAAGTCTTAGCGTCTGATTATGACTCTCATGACACCCCTATTTTTTGGTAAATTGGATTTAGAGCACTATTTCCTGCTAAACTTTTGTTAGTAAGAATATTTTTGAGTTTTTTTTTTAAAGATTTAAGGCATAATAACAGGTTTACATGTATGCATATTGTAAGTTTAAAAAGAAATAATGCCTGTAACAAGATGTATATTATTTTGCTATCTTTACATATATTTATTTATTAATTTTCTTTTTTTTTTTTTATAGAAAAAAGTCACAACCTTATTCTTAATTTTCTGGCATGGTCATTAATTTGACTATGCCATAATAATATCGTGCATGGGTCGGACTACTGTGTAGTTGAAACAAAACTCGCCCTATTTAAATGACTAACTCAAGAAAAATGTTACAAGATAATGACGCAGGAATATGTTTTAAATTATTCACACGTCTGCACTACTCACTTTTCGCTTCTCCAGCAGCCCCTGACCTTCTCTCTCTCTCTCTCTCTGGATCTTACCTACCCTCTCCCCTCTTGACGAACGATGATTACCATTCACCATGGCTGTTACTTTGTTAGTGATAAACCCTAACTTTGACTTTTTGCATAGTTTTATTGGGTTTATTATACATAGTATGAAAGAGAGGATTCCTTTACATCAATAAATTTGATGTAACACAGCTCTAATGAGGATTTACCGTTACATGGTAATCGATATTTATAAGAGTTATTGAGTTCTAATGAGTGTTGGTTGACGTTTATTAATGACGAGAATTATAACTATTTTTATAAATTATAGTATTTGAATTATTATTTTATTTTATCGAAAAGAAAGTTTTTCGAATTCCCTAAAGCCTATCAACTATTATAATACTATAGCATATTGCAATCATAAGATAAATTCAACACAACACAATGAAAATAAAGAGAAAAGTAGTTATTAGAAAATAAAATAAATAAGGGATAAATAAACTATAACTTAGGACGTACGTGCTTTTATGACAAGAGTGGTGGTGGCACATGCAGAGCTAAGGTAGCCTTGGATGTATGCCAATATTAAAAGTGGCTTTATGGGTTTCTGGTTGAGTCTTGAATAAGTGGCTAACCATGGCCCCAACCGGGAACCGGCGGCTCCTGCCCCTGCACCCTTCCCTATCTCTTTCCCTGTCCCTGTGATTGGCTAATGAGCTGTGACATCCCCAGTTCACGTAGACACCCACAACAGCAAAGCACAGCACACACGTCCCATCTTTCATTGGATTCGTATTCTTCATTGGAGTTTCATAATAAACCGTGCTTCTTTTTTTTTTTTTGGCTTTATTGGAGTACCATTTTCAGGCACACAACGCGATCAATTCTTATCAGTTTTTCGTTCATAAAGTTGCGCTTTTCATCTATGCCTTACAAAATCCTTAGGTCAAATAAAAATCTATATAAATAGATATATCAAAGACGCATATTCTAAAAAGAAGGTACAACTTTTATATATAAGATCGAAAACTACTTATCAAGTACTCGTCCTATAAATTCTTTGTATATAACTTTATCGATGTTTGTGGAATCTTACCTTACAAAGATCCACCACATGTACAAAATAATAATTACTATTGACTAGTAGTAATCGACACTTATCAGTGTAATCATTACAATTTAAACATATAAAAGATTCATGTTAGTAGATTACATTATAATTTTTGAAAAATATTTTACAATTGGACGATGGTGAAAATATATATATAATTGCACTAACAAAATATAAACCCAAAATATATCAATATATTATATTTAAAAATTTAGTGTCGGTTCTATAAATATACATTTGCAATAATTCTGCGACAAATTAATACATATATTGCACAAGGGTGTGTGTATTTCTGGCTAGTCAAATTGTGTCTTCCTTTTTGTCAATATTGAAGGTGATTTGTTTATTGGCTATACTATGAATTTTCCATGGTAAGCTATCGGTGGACAGAAAAAAAATAACGACTAGTCTCTATAGCTGGTCGGTCAATGGCTGCGTTGTATTAGTAGCATAATTTAAGCACACTCGTAACTTTCAATGATATAAAAGGCTACCATATTCAACACATGGATGTTAACTAATATAGTTATTATGATCTTCGGGATGTATTATTGAAAAAAATATATTCTATATATAATATGCAAACTTAAACGCCTTAAAAGAGTGGATGATGATTTGTTTTTTCATTAAAAATGAACGAGTGACTAGTGTTACAACGAGGACCGGACCTTGTTATCCAATGAAAGTTAAGTTTTCACGGGTTTGTTTTTTTTTTTTCCTTTATAAATATATTTCATGGGCCTAGGGTCTGAGTATTGAATCTTATGTTCGATTCTTTATATTGCCCTTTATGGGTATAGTTCATCTAAAAAGAAAGTTCCATGGGCTTAGGTTTGAAGTTTTGGATCAATTGGGGACCTAAAGTTTGTAACAAACTGGCCCAATGTTGTCCTTCTCTGGGTTTCTATATGGGCCTAGTTAGATGCTAACCGTTGAATAGTTTGTTAGGTGGCGGTTACTCCCTACTCCTGACTTTCAACGCCGACCGTTGACTGTTCGGTCGAGTCAAGACTTTTGAGTCCCCTCCTTCCCTCCATCTTTTGATCTCTCCCTCCATGTCCATTGTAAACCCTAAAATTTCAATTGCGAATTCCACTTCTCGCTCTGTATTTCGCCATTTCAATTGCAGACGAACAAAATGGAGAATTCAACCCAAGATTCTCACGTCCGATCCAACAGCTTCGTCACCTATGATTCCCCCAACCCTCTTTACGCCATGTCTTTCTCTCCCTCCTCCGCCGGCCAGTTGATCGCCGTCGGAAGCTTCCTAGAAGAGTACAACAACCGCGTCGACATCCTCTCATTCGACGACAAAACCCTAACCCTAACCCCAAACCCTAACCTCTCATTCGCCCACCCTTATCCTCCGACCAAGCTCATGTTTCAGCCTTCGTCCGCCGTTTCTCTATCGTCCTCGTCCTCCCTCCTCCTTGCCTCCTCCGCCGACTTCCTCCGGCTCCACACCATCCAGAACGACGCTGTCGTGGAGCCAGTCTCTGTCCTTAATAACTCCAAATCGAGCGAATTCTGCGCCCCGCTGACCTCCTTCGACTGGAACGACGTGATTCCCCACCGGATTGGGACCTCCAGCATCGATACGACATGCACGATTTGGGATATCGAGAAGGGAGTGGTGGACACGCAGTTGATTGCGCACGACAAAGAGGTTTACGACATTGCGTGGGGCGACGCCGGGGTTTTCGCCTCCGTCTCCGCCGATGGGAGCGTCAGAATATTCGATTTGAGGGATAAGGAGCATTCGACGATTCTCTACGAGTCGCCGGAGCCTGATACTCCCTTGCTCAGGTTGGCTTGGAACAAGGCGGATTTGAGGTACATGGCCACAATTTTGATGGATAGTAACAAGGTTGTGATCTTGGACATCCGCTCCCCAACAATTCCGGTGGCCGAGCTCGAAAGGCATAGGGCTAGTGTCAATGCGGTGGCCTGGGCACCGCGGAGTGGCCGGCATATTTGCTCTGCTGGGGATGATGCCCAGGCCCTCATCTGGGAACTTCCTACCGTTGTTGGACCCAACGGAATTGATCCTGTCTCAATGTACTCAGCCGGGTCAGAGATTAACCAGTTGCACTGGTCTCTGGCTCAGCCGGATTGGATTGCCATCGCCTTTTCGACTAAGTTGCAGCTGTTGCGAGTCTGAGGTGCGACAGTCTTTGTTACTCCTTATCCTTGATATTTGTATTGTATATCTTTAATGCTTTGTAAGTTTATCTTTCAATGCTAATGTCTTCATCTTGAAATTGGTCCTGCATGCTTGCCAGTTGCTACATACAATCATACATATCTGATGTAAATGAGTAAATGTCGCAGCTTAATTGTTTGAAAAATACTAAGTTAAAGTCTGGTTATTCACAGATTGTTTATGAATATGCCAAGTTGCAATAGTGTAATACAGTGTTAAACTTATGAATCTTGGAATTCGTATGCTTATGCTGCTTTGGATGTTTGATGATGCATTAGAGCCCCTTGTTATTAGAATTTTTCAAGAATGTTAGATTTTTAGTTGTTGACAGTAGTATTCAAAATTTGTATGTTCAAGGCTGCTCGTAACTGTCAATGTGTTTGCTTAATTTGCTATTTTCATTTTGTCAAATTTCTTTGAGTTAAACTTTGGGTAATTGCTAATAGTGTTTCTATATATAAGTATATATTTTAGAGAGGCGGTGAAGATGTTTCTAGTCAGGTGATCTAATCTTTTTTGTAGGACTACATTCATTGATCATGCTATCAGGCTTCCTCTTCCATTTCCTGTTAGCCCATTACAAGCCCTGTTTTATATTTCTGCAGATTGCTTCTTGTAAGTTTGTATAGCTGAAAGCTTCATTTGGAATTGCTTTCTCGACTGGAGTCACTGATGATCTCACAGCTTCATTGGGGGCATTGAAAATATCTTTTACTGGGTGAGTCTGTTTCTGACTTTGCTTACAAATTATGCTGGTATTTGTTGAAGCAGATTTGCGCTTATAAGAATATTGTGGATAACCTGAAGACTGTGTCTGAAACTCCAGTTGCTCTGTGCTTAGTTTAGGATATGTTTACTTATTTCATACTTCCGAAGTATGCTGTAATTGATTCTTGTACAAACATTCAAGAATGTGTCTTTTTACTGCCCAGAGAGGCAGCATCAACCTTTGCTGCTAAATAATTGTACTTTTATAACTAGTTGAAGCCTGTGTTTCTCATCTGATGAAGTAATACTTTCTGTTTCATACGGAGAATGCAGAATTTAAACCTTGTTTTACGTTGAATCTTCAGTCAATTGTGGGTGTTGATTGTTTTTGAGCCCAAATTTTGGTATATGCTTCTTGGATGGTATGGAGATAGATTTTTGGAGGTCCCTCTTCTATGAGGTATAACTGACTGGAGTTTCTGGAATTACTCTTTACGGCATAAAAACTAGATGTTTTCTGTGTTGGCAAGTTCAGACTTAGCATTTTCAAGTTTTCATAAAATAAAACTAAAGTTTCTGGAGTCCAAACCTAAAAATATATCAGATTCATATGCGTAGATATCTTTGACATATGTAGGTCAGTTTTTCCTTCTGTAATGCACGCTTAGCTTATCTTTTGAACATGTATTTAACAGAATAGCTAAACGTATTACCGTGGAAACCCTGAAGCCTAGAAGTCGAAAACCCAGGATTTGATCTGTAGATATATGTTATATGATATGATGGTAAATTATGAGATGCTAGCTGTAAGAATCGAGTCTCTAAACCTTGCGCACAGAAAAAAATCTTATGTATGGTACCTCTGCTTAAAAGCCGGCCAGCGGCTCTTTCCCAGCACCAAAAGCCAATTTTAAATACAATCAACTCAGTTTATAAGTGGAGGGGGATCTAATTCCTTTTGAGCTGAGCTCAGATGACATATTTTACATCAACATTATTCTTTTTATGAAATTATCATCATTGACGGCTGTTGTAATTACAATATACTGTCCAGTATCCAGTATATGATTTCTGGTGCCTGGTAGAGACGCTTGATCTGTGTTGCTTGTTTTTACTTTGGTGAAGATGTAGTTTTGGAATTCCCCTTAGAGCCTTTATGTTAGTTCTCAAGTATCTTGGTATGTGGAGGGATAAGTACTCCAGAAATTGCACAACTTATTCCCTTGGGAAATTTTTTTGTTAACTTGCCTATTAGCCTGAAAGAATGGTGTCTTTTTTCTGGATATGAATCAGTGGATCATATTAGATCCAGCATGAGTGAATAATCGTGTATGGATATATCTCTTTTTGCTGGGACTACTTCAACAGAACTATGCAACACTAGTGTGCTCTTTTGTGGGTGGATTCATTTTAGAGACCTTTTATTTTTTGTAGTGGTGTACTATCTTGTACATGGTTATTTTTGAAGATTGCTGATCCACCTTCACCACCTGTCTCGGTGATTGATTGCAAAAAATATCTCGTATCTAAAAATATTTCTGTGTTCTTTGTTGGTTTACTATATGCTGTTTCATATATTTTTATGGCCTCATACATATTGTTTGAATGTAGCTAGAGGAAAGCGGAAGAAGATGTACTTAGAAAGAAATTGGAGAGGTAGGGAAAGAACTCAAACCAAACCCATAGCCTTGAGTCTTCCTCAGGCAAGGTGTGGGGGTTGAGATTTATCTTTGCAATCTTACCCTTGAGTCACCTCTGAATCATTTAGAGGCTGTATCTGCTAGACCCTGAACTTTTAAAAAGGTTGGCTAAATACTACTCAACCCAGAAAATGTAGGACAATTTAGTGAAGCATTTTCCTAAACTGCTCTGTGATTTGAAGCTACAAACAGTACCTAAAATGGCTTATTTGCTGCTGAGAAGGTGAGCAGGGGCCTGTAAAGGGACAGAAGCATAGAATCTTTCTAATTTTCTTGAAGAGACTGTAAATATGGTATGAGGATGTTGTATCCTTCCATTTCCCTTTGAACTTTCTTCCTAAGGTTTAGTTTAAAACTTACTTGGGAACTGAAATTTATTCGTCGCCCAATCTCAAAATGATTACTTAAGCCAGGGTTCTAGAATGGTCTTTTGTCCGATTGTTAATTAATTGCTCTATTCTTGAATGCAGTGTGACCCCATGTGGTCCCTAGTTGGAAAGATGATGCTCCATAAACAACATTTTGGAACATTGTATTGCTTATTAAGTAGGTTATTATTATATAGGACTGCTGTGGTGGTGTGAATCCAATGTATCTGGGGACATAAACCAATAACTTTATTAGTGCTGCAGCAAAATTTTGGCTTTTTGTGCGTCTTGCTACTATACAGTGTAAAATGCATCGCAAAAACGCAAAGATTGCCAACCAAATTTTTACACTATTTCTAGTAATTTTCTCTGTTGCATACTTCTTTTGAATTTCAAGTCATTCTATATGAGTATGAAATGAGCTTTAATACTAAGATTAAATAGAAAAAACCTGAAATGTGAAAATACCATGGAGTTTGATTCTGAATGATCTTATTTCTAAGAAAAAAGCTAATTTTTAGTTCTCCTGCAGTAGCATTCGATCTCCTCATATTAGAGCTTATGTTTCTAACTCCTCATTATTGCCTGTGCTATATCAAGTCCCCACCTCAACCCCAACAAAAAAAGTAAAAAGAAGGGAAAGATATTATTGTCTGGATCTCACTCTGGTCTAAGATGCCCTTTCTTATAGTCTTTGTCTCTCTGTCCCAGTGATGTCTACCTATTAATCATATGTTATTGGAGTTGTGCACACCTACCACTGAATCGTTTGCTAGTAAAGACAATGTTTTCAATCTAAAACCTATTTTACTTTCTGGTTCCTCTCTATTCCTAGAATAATAATTTAACAAGATATCTTGATCCCAGTTCCTCCCATCCCCCACCCCTCAAAAAAACGGAAAAAAACCCCCAGCTAGCTGGTAGCATCCCTGATCACCCATTAAACTAATAATGCTTCCCCATTAAACAAAGTTTATGCTGCTTTTTTCCTTGATTCATGTGCACCATTCAATCCTCATGGCTGGCCACATGCTTTCACAATCACCCAACTAATCGCTCTTCATTATGCGTTATGGCTTCTTTTCTCTTGCTCTGATAAGGGTAAAAAGGGCTGATGTGAGATTTCATCACCTTGTCATTCCCACCTTTAAGGCATCTAAACATACAAAAAGTAAAGTCCTGCATACCTAATAGTCCCACTTCTCTACTGATGAATACCACATAGAAAAGATGAAAAGAGCTATCATGTGGGAAAAGAATGGGAGAAAATTGACAGTCCTGCTATTAGTATTTCCTATTTATGGCCGATGCTCTATTGTTCTCCTCCTATGATTTTGGCGTTTGTTCTGATTTTTCCAGTGAATTTCCCCTCCTTTGTCTGGTTAATAACTTAAGTATATATATTATAATTGCAACTTATTTAATTGGCACCCTTCCAAATTCATCCATATTTTCGGTTTCTTATTCTCTTGCTGTGAAATGAATTAATAATTGTTCCTTGGGAAAATTCTGTGGCTAACTATGAACTCTTCTTTTATGAAGGGTTATCCTTTTTTGTCATATATCACCTTATAAACACAAGCCACTTAAGAAAGCACTAGCAATGTAGTTTGATATCTTTTTTAAGAGCCACTGGTTATGTATTTTGATGTATTTTTTTCTCTTAGATATCATCTTTTGCAATAATCCTTCTAAAATGAACCACTGCAAATAACTTTTTTGCAGGATAACTAAGAATTGGCATTTTTGTCCTCCCTTAAGTAATTCAAAAGAAAAATTAGATATATTTATTTTTTAAAAAAGTAACTGTGAGGGTAGAACTAATAAGTGGAAATTAAAATAACAATAAGTCGAATAGTGATTGTTAAATCTTGTTCACTGGTGATAGGCAATCTTAAATGAATTTTCTCAAGAAATTTGAGAGGTTAGATTGATGGAGGAAAGAACATTTTAAAAGGAGGTTACTTAAAGAGAAATTATAAAGGTGATGTGTTAAAAATCAGAAATGCTTTGAAGTTTTTCTGACAGGACCCCTAATTTGAAAAGAAAAGCTGACTATAGTAGTCTCCTCTTGCTATGGGCTTTAATTACTAAGTTATTGAAGAACTAGGTTGTTGATCAACTCCTGTAACTCACATATTATGGGGGTATTGACTTATGATTGGGTTGTGCATTTATATTGTTAAGGTATTCTCGGTTCAAGTATGGGGTTTGGTCTCTGTAGATTGTGAAGACTTGTTTCCTAGTCATTTTGAATCTTGATCTTTACCATCTTAATGTGAATATTTAATGTACCAAATAAGCAGTGCAGCTAATGGAGTGTCCGTATTGTTCTGTTTGTGTTTACTGGGAACCATTTAAAAATTAAAATCAACTCTAAGTTTGTAACTTTGCCTCTTTCAAGAGCAACTCAGAAATTCTTTTCAGCTGAATCAGCAAGCTAGGCTGTATTTAGCATAGGCTAGTATGTGGGTTAATGCTTGAGAGAAATTAGGATGCGGAATTTGTAGAAAGGAGGGTTCTCCTTTAGGATGAATGAGATTTTGCAACACGGAGGAAACTATGTTAGAGGGATTAGCAATGGAACCCCTTCCGAAAATAGGTGTATATGACTATGTTGACTGTAATTTCCAAACTACATCTGAAGTTGATTCATCTGGTACCCTGTGAATTGCTTCTACAATCTGGTATCTTTTTTCCCGTGCACATTGATTTAATGGATGGATTTTTGGATTTCTGATCATTGCCTACCGTACATAGTACAATGTAAAATAAAGATTTTAAGGTTAGGTGAGTTCCATAATTGCTTATGGGGCTATCATGCGGAAACTCAGATTTTCACCAAACATAGGCTTCTTTATTTTTAAGAGAGAAAATAAGACAACTCTGATAAATAAGTGGGTCTACAGGAGATTGGGATCTCTAATTATTATGTTTTGTTGGTTTCCTACATGTGTGATAAAACTACAATAGTTGTTGGTATCTTATGAGAAATCAGGCCCTCAAATTTCTCTTCATATCCAAGAGATTGTCATTGCTTGTTTCTTTTTCTCTCCCTCTTTTTTATTCCTCTCCTTGGGTGAAAAAGAATGATCAAGTTGGCCGATGATCCCTTGTTGGCTTTTTCTTCACATGAAAGTTGTAGAAAGTTAACTTTATACTTGCCTTTTCTTACAAGGCTTCAGGGTAGTTCCATGCCATCTAGACATGTCCATCATGTGCTTTGCATTCCTCCCTTCCAAACAGGGAAAAATTCATCTCATTTTCTTGCTATTGCATGATGAGTGATAAATGTGGGTTTCAATTTCGTTTTTACTGATGTCTGTTTTTTGTAAGTATCTTTAACCTGTGACAGTAATCCTAATGATAAAATAATTAGTTTCCAGAGATGATTTTAGAGCAACGAAAGCACGGTTTGTTCCCCTGGGTATACTTTAGCATCTCTGCTTTAATCAATATTATTTATAAGAAATGGATCCTACTTGAACTGTAAGTAGTAAGACCTCTTAAATGTGATTTTTATAATCTTGGAGTGTGCAGAACTTGTTATCAGAACATGGTTCTCGATGCACGTGGGGGTCTTTCAAGTTTCAATTGTTCCATTCTCTTCCCACTATTGATTAGAATTTTCTGGCCTCGTTTCCTAAATTGAGTTCAAAAACCTTTTTTATTGGTCCCCTTTCTTAAACTGATGATCTTCACTTCCTTCGATGTGGTAAGTTTCCACTGACCAGTGCTTTACTCAGCAATAATTTATGCAAATATCTGCTATTTTTTCCTTTTAAGAAAATAAACATCTTAAGTTTCTGTGCCCCTTTTGGTTTTTTAAGATATATTGGACTTGCTTTTGTCATAACTCCTTGTTAGTTTGGCGCCTTTGATTTCTCTAGGACATTCTAGTGATCAGGATGCTGAGCTAGCCCTTTTGTGTTTGATTGACATGTGTCATGCATGATTTGTGATGGAAGAAAGGGAGGGATTCTATGCCTTGTTACATAACTGTGGATCCAAGTTTATGTTCAGTTATTTTAGGGGAGACTATTTATTTTTTATTGAAGTGGAGTCTCTGAGTACTGGTATGTATATGGGGGCGAGATTCAGTATTCAAAGTCGTGAAATGTTGATTTTGGATGTCATTAAACTCCCAAATCAGCAAATTTTACATTTAAAGTTCATTAGGATTTCTTTTCTCACTTTCCTCTAGCTTGTTCGATGGAGTAACTATAGCCTTTCCTAGTTTTGGCCAGCATGTCTTAAACTTGACTCAAAATTTATTGATAAAATTATTTATATTCTTTTCCCATGTGAGTTCCTTTATCATAAAATTTTCTTTGTTTTCTGTAATGTAAAACAAATTGAACACCATGTGAATTAGAATAATTAGATGTAACATTGGAAGAATGCAACAAACTCGAATCTGCCAAAATGTGTTCACTAATGAAAGTTTTTGACTCATTGATGGCTCTCTCTCTCTCTCTCTCTCTCTTTCTTTGCTCTCTTTCCTCTGTTCCTTTTTTTTTCTGAAAGAAAAAACCTTGACGTCTCTCACATTTGCATTTGAGCCACCACTGTTGACTTTCTTGGCCAGGGGAATGCAGGATTTTCTGGGAATTATAGCCACCCACAGTGACACTTTGATTCGTCCTTGGTACCTGTGTCTCATATTAGATGTGAAAGAGAGGGAGGAGATGAAAAAGAAAAGGAGGGGGTGGGGGAAGGAAAGAAGTTGACTAATGCAAAATGGAAAACAGATGAATTAACCCAATTGCTTATTTACATGGTATCTATGTCATGGTGGGATGGAGCGATATACCTATCTTTTGCCTAACAGGTTAGCAATGTCAATTGAGACAGTTGGGGGAAAAACATGCCTATGTGACGAGAAGAGACTCATAATTTGCCTTTCGTGGCAGTTATGAATCGATAATAGGTGAACATCATTTTCAAAAGTTTCTAGAAGTGCTGCTCTCCTATTTTCCTGTTTCAGGTTTTAGGTTTTTCCGAGCATCTATTTTTGTTATAGATGTGAATTTTTAGGTAGGCATTTAATTTAGATCTGATTCTGAATTTGGCCGTCTTTGCAGAGGAAAGGAAAAGGAGGGGAGGGAGACCGAAATTTCTGTATTTCTACCATATCAGGAAGGATAATTGGAAGTATTTTTTACTTAGCAACTATTTTTTTATAAAGAAAACGCCTTTCTCTTGTTATGCTTGTGGTATGGGGTCAACATCAAACATCTCCATCTCATGCCTTCTTTGATAATTGCATTAGCTATTTTCTGAACTCAGTACAAGTGTACCTTCTTTGATAATTGCGTGGTCTGTTCACCAACTATTCTGCGGATTTCTGTATTTCAATAACATCGAGGTATTTTACAAGCTAAATGGTCTCCCGTTGTAATTATTTTCCTATAATTATGATGTTGACTTGCTAAGTGTTGTTTCTTAATATTAGAGAGGAAGAATGTAAACTTGGAATTAGTCAGTCAAGGTTTTCATTCAGGTGTAGTTTTAAGCATTCTGGCTCCTACTTCTCATCTGATTTCTGAATGTCCTATTGTCATATATTGTCTTATGCATGTATTTCTGATTGGATGGAAGATATTAGTGAGACTGAGTATTTTGGCTAGAGAAGCGTATGTGGATGGAAACTTAGCTTAGGTTACCTGTAGTTTTTCAAGAATCAAGAGTGATGTATCATACCATTTTATTAGTTTTTGGATCAACTGTGCCATCTTTTAAAACTCTAGAAGTAATACATTTAGGGAAATCTAATCACTTTGTAATTTATTGTACTTTATTTAGCTTTCACTCCATCTCTTTAAGTTTGGGGATTATTGATGTTTCAATACTTGAACTGTTTAAATTGTGGAGTTTATGGTCCCCCTGCCCAATTTTTTTCTTTCTCCAGGCTGCTTTATAAGGCAGTAGAACATATCGAGAAATTTTGAAGCAAATTGACAATCACTAGGGAAAGATTTTGTCATGCTAGATTACATATACCATTACTGCAATATGAACACTCTAGGAACCAGCTTGCATAGGCATAAACCCATTTACATGAAAACCCCAATGGCCATATAACATCCCTATGTAGGAACACAACTACTTATTCAATTAGGACACCAACCCCCCCCAAAAAAAAAAAAGAAGAGAAAAAATAGAAAAGAGATAGAAAAAGAGAAATAAGAAAAAGGGGTATCCCCTTAAAGACGACTTAAGAATGTAGACAACCTCTTTTTCATGTCTCTTCCCCTATTTAATGGGATCTCTTCATCCCCCTACACGTCGCATTCCAATTCGTGCAATACTGCTAACCAACAGCTGAACTTGTTAGGAACCTTTACGGTTTAGTGATGTTCCCAGTGCCTGTACTGTGTTCCTCTTTCTCCACATATCATGATATGTCCATGACAACTTTTGCTGATAGCCTCCATGTTCATTAATACTGGAACATGTTAGCTGAAGCCATGATAGGCTGGCTGAAACTGGGAGTTGAACTCCATGGATTCATTAAGAAGCTGTCAATGGCATAAGGCTCTTGAAGGATGGGTAAAAGGTCTTCGATCTTGTCACCAGCTTCATAAACACCCAGATTCTGATGATGGTTGCTGTTGGCAGTCAGGACATTGGTGATCTCATTGAGTGATTGTAACCTGCTGCTGAGCTCTGACATCTGGGCTCTGAGGACAGAGTTCTCTGCCTCGACCTTTGTGTAATGCTGGCTGGTGATGTTTATGCTGTCCAGAAGCTGGTTGTTGGTTTTCCTTAGATGGGAAACCTGGGCCATTAGATCGTCCATATGCTTTTGTTTCCTCATCCTTGACCTCCTTGCTGATTCTCGGTTTGATTGCATCCTCTTTCTCTTTCTCTCATCCATGATCTGCATCTGCATCTCCTCCTCCGAGCCGTAGTTCTGCTGCAGGCATGATGACCCTGAAGATGCGCCTCCAGGTGAAGCCATTGTAAATTTCAGGAAGAGAAAATTATTTTGTTTTTGCAGGACCCAGATAACCAGTCAATACTCTAACTCAGAAGAAGAAAACGAGGGATGTTTGTTTGGCACACTACAGGTACAGTTTTTTTTTTTTTTTTGAGTTTTTTGGATAGGTAGATTATTGTAGCTAGGTATAGTTTAGAGGGATGAAGATATGGGGAATTATGATATAAAGTAGAACCAGTAGAGGAAGACAACTGAGAAGGATTGAACTAGATGGGTCCTGCGCCTATATGTGGAATTTATCATAAACCCAGAAATGAAGAGCTCACTGAGAATTGGAGACATGAATCTCAAACATCAAAACCCAATTATTCAGCATCAAGGTATTTGGCAGAGCTGACAAAATACCCCCAGTCTCTCTCTGTTTTTTTGGATGCCCAAAAGGGAGGGGGGAATGAAAGGATGGAAGCTCAAGGATATCCGAAAACAGAGTTTCCAGAAGGTTGAAATAAGAGCTTGAGAAACAGAGGGGCAGAATGGCGGGAGATGGGAGAGAAGCAGACAGAGAAAGGAGAAGAGAAGAAGGGGGAGGGGGAAGTGGTGGTGTGTTAGGGGTGGGCACTTATAGAACCAGAACCATGATGAAAAAGGGTAAATGTTGAAATTAAAAAAATAGAAAGAGGTAGTGAATGAAACAGAATGGAAATGGAGTGGTGGGTTAAACAGGAGAGGGAAAGGGGGTAAAGAAAGGTGGAGCTTTGGCTTTGGAATCTTTGGGGTAAAAAAGAAAAGTTGGTACTTAGGAGAGAAAAGATGATGGGGACATGTGAGGTTGGAGGAAGGGAATTTCTAGACCGTCCAAAATTTTCCCAGCTGGAGTGGGGGTGGTTTGAGCTTTGGCATCAACTTTCAACTTGGACGACATGAGAATTTTTAACGTTCATGGCTATTTTGGGAGCCTTTTAAATGTGTATTTGGTAAAAAAGTCCAAACTATTTCCTTGCTGTATGCCAAATATTCGTTTTCTATTTTCAGCATTGTTCCTGTTGTGACTTATACGGCACCGTTTTGTTGTACACTCCTCACTAACTCTCTGCTTTTTTAACTGCCAGTAACAGACTTGCCCGTGAGTGTTTCATCTGCAGTGAAAATGTGAGATCTTTCACATATCTGAAGAGGAATCTTATTCTTGGGAGTACTGACTGAATAAATATTGGTCTGTCCATAAAGCCGGGTGCTTCAAAGCCGTTGATTTTGGGTTCAGCATCTTAATTCTCACCATTTTTTAAAAAAAATTCTATTTTTATTCTCAGAATATGTGTTATGGTCCCCATCTAATCTAAGACTGTTCAGGAATGTTATAGAAATTAGGGCTAGAAACTGAACCCAAAGTCTTATTGTTCGTGAGAAAAATGGGTCCTTATTATTCCAAGCTCAAGTTTGCCATGGAAGGCAAACTAAAATTGAGTTGGAGTTCTTGGGGTGAGATTTTTAATTTTTAATTTCTAATAGTATTATTATAGGAAAATTCCTGGACTTCCTGTAGATAGTTTAGGCCGTGTGATTGATGTGATATGTTTCAGCAAATAGTAATTTAAAGGTGTTAAATCCTGATGTTTTTATGTAATTGGCTGATAATCAGCAGCTGGGGTTGTGGTTGGAGGTGGTGGGTTACACCCTCCTTTTCTTTTAGCACAAAAAAAAAAAGGGTTTTATTTGTGTCCAAATTTTCTTACCTTGGCAGCTAATCATGCCCATGACCACATGTTTATGAAATAATTAAACATGATTAATCCGAGGGCAGGCAGGGGGCACTGGGTTTATTCTTTTGTGGCACGTCAAACCCCTAAACCAAAAAAAGATGATTGATCATGGTTGCAAACAACTGGACTCATCCTTTACCTAACAACTAGTGGCCATGACTCCCTCTTTTGGCACATTCTCATTCATTATCACCCGTAGCACTGAATACTATGAAATTGATCTATATCTGATGATCTAATTCCTACTATTTAAAATCATGTTGGCTCATATTTGAAACTAGTTATCAATTTAATCTGTTTTTGATTTATTGAGGTTTCCTCGTCACAAGGCTTTATAGAAATCTAGTTCCGAAAAAATAACATGAATTATCTGTTTGCAATGTTTAATGTATCATAATTGCAATATCAATGATATGTTTGCACTTAAAGGACTATATATTTGAAATTGACAAAAATCATAATAGAAATATAGATTATAAATATAAATTGTCATATCTAACTCGATGAAAATTTGAAGAAGACTTAGTTTGACCAGATTTAACTTACATTAAGATGTATACAGTCTTTCTGATATACTGCCGCCATTCCTCCGTCATTTGTTGTGAATACTTTGGAGTGGATCCAGTAAGATACAGAGTTTGATAAGTGAAAGACAACAATAGGAACTGGGAAAACAAATTATGAGTGGTCCTTTTTCCTCCTTGGGCGGTGAAGACTAAGACTAAGATTAGTATTATTAATCCTGCTGTTTTTTTCAACTTTGTGTGTTTTTGGGGATTGATTTAGATAGTTTAGTGGTGGGTCTTGAGAAGGGGGTTGGTATAATGGTATGAGATTGAGTGCATCTTGAAGGGAACATTACACAAGACAACCCAATTTGACATGCCGGACCAACTTTATTTCCTCTTCCCATGTCTTTATTTCATTTTACATGGTTGTCATGTACGATAGTTTCATTTTATATACCATGTTGAATAGTGAAATATTTAATTTTATCAGACTCGGTCTATTCATATTTAACCTTGTTTGAGAAGATGATTCTCGGTATTTTAGTTGACTATTTTCTAGAGTTATATATGATTGGTGAAAAAAAGCAAGCATGGACGAAAAAGTAGTTCCCTTTGGCTAAACAAATTATGATTAGCAGCCTCCAAAATGGTAGAACTATACTCTTTATTACCATTACTATGATTAAAGGGAAGAATGCTTTTGACCTAATCTATATATTTAGGTAATTAAATTGTTGTTGAATGATTGTCTTCTAAACAAATTAAAGTTAATCGGCGCGTTTTACGGGCAAAGCCCTTTCACCAATTACCATCACATTCAATATTCATACCTCAGAAAAATATCCAGACACTCCTTTCTGCTTGATTTCATTATTAGGTTGGCCCCCAGCCACTGCCAAACAATACCTCTACTTGCCATCTCTCCCCCCTCTCTCTCTCTCTCTCTGTTAAAGTGAATCAGCCATGCAAGTTCTTTGGAACGCAAATGGGGTCTGAGCATTCAGTACTGTCGAGTCTGAATGCAATGGCTGAAAGCATATAGTGTAGTGTACGATAGTAGTAGATAGGCAGTACTTTTGGTTTGAGTTTAGGGTTTTACTTTTTACCCAACTTGTATTGCTTTCACATGTCAAGTTTTTATTCTACTTTCTTTGTTAATCCGCCATATTTGCAAACTGCATGTTAGGTTTCTATTCCTAATAGACGGTTCTAAGCACATAGATATATTATTGTCTTAAATCTCGGCATTTTGGGTCGTGTTTTAGTCAAGTATTATTTGCGTTGGGTTTAGCTTGTACAGAATATACTAGTACGTATATAGCTTATAGTACTTTCCCTTTTTTATTTTCTATTTCTTATTTGTTGTACGTGAACTAGTAATTAAGTAGATTTTACGCTTCAACTTTCTTGTCATTTCTTAGGATAATTCATAGGTATCTTCCACGTCTAAAAGTAGATATGAGAGCCCTTGTCCAGTGATGCATGCAATATCATAGCCGTGGTTTATTTATTTATTGGTTTCCACTGCTCAGGCAAGTTGTCATGCAACGTTGAGATTTTAGTGGCAAATCTAATATGTAATAAGGTGAGGCTGAAATCTCACGTTCCAAGTGCAAAAGGGAGCCTCAAAGTTTAAGAGAGGGAGGAGGTCTGAGAAATTACAGGAGATGGAGGAAAAAAATGTGATAATAAAAGACTTCAAGAAGAAGGAATTCGAAAATCATGTGTGGAGCCCCATATCAAATGTCAATCTAGACTTTTTTATTTTGGGAAAAAGCAAAAATTTTCCTGCATCAGCCAAACAGGGCCGTGTTAGGCATGGGGTCTCTTGCAGGCCCTCACCAGGTCTTGTCACTTGCTTCAGCAAATAACGCTCTACTATAAACTTAAACTTAGACCTCGCAAATGGTCCAGTAGTTGGGTCATATTTGGGGTGTAGGTCGGTTTGGTTAGGGTCCAAGTTGGGTCATTTTTTATTCCAGTTGACTAACCATACTTTATGTTTTGGGTTGCTGGTATTGAGTTTCGCATCTCAGGCTAGCTCTGTCAAGTCTAAGGCTACAGTTTTTTCCCCCTATTTCCACCTCCCTCCAGAAAGAGAGAGGGGGAGGGGGTGTAGTTGGTCTGGCGGTGATAATTGGCTGCTCTGGCTTTGATTTTTCTGGCCGCAAGACAACTTTAATGGTCTTGTTGATTAGTGAAAGGGTCCCCCACACCCTCAAAAACATATATTTAGAATATGATATGATAAGATACTGATTGTATAAAGGTCAAGAACCTCATGCAAAAAAAGCAAAGTATGCTTTGATAAGGTGGTTGTGTTATATTCCTTTTCCTTCCATTTTCATCTTATTATCAGCATTCATATCATATGCTTTGCATCTCTTTTATTCTCCTCATTCACTGGCTATAATGAACCCAATCTGTCCCCTCTAACCTCCAAACAAAAAAGAAAAAAAACATTTTTAAAAATTTTTTTTTATTAATTAGGATTGCTTGTATTCGGATTTATTTTTATATTCACATGGAGTTACCAGCTGGAGAGAGGGAGATGAAGGGAATTAAAATCGGTGACCTTTAAATGAATTAGACATGGAACTCTTTGTTGAGAGTCTACTTGATGAAGTATAAAGACCAATATAATGACTGGACAAATAAGTCATCAATTATCGATGAAGCTAAAGTCATACAATTATTGATAAAGTTGAAGTCATGCAATTATTGATGAAGCTCTAACTTATGTTACAAACGGAATATGCGTCTTACCATAGGTTATCTTTGCTGATATGCATGATTTGCTCTGCTGCTCTGGATTTACTTGAATTTGCTGTTGGTGTTTCCAGATGGGTGGTCAATTGCTGATATTGATTATTGTAGCCCTTGGTAAATGTGCTGTCTGGAAGTCGAATTGCCTGTGATTGCTATGATGATTTATGTATCAATTCATATATAAGCAGAAATCGGAATATCGATTTGCATATGGGATCAAATTTATCAGATGAGGACATTTGATGCTAGCTTCACGAAAGCCATTCAGTTTTTCTTGTACCCTTACCTTTTCCCGATCAGTATTCCAGTTTCTTCAGAGCGGAACCTCTCTCTCAGCTTCTTGCAAGTATGTTTTGGTTCTTACATGTTGTAAGCTGACTAATATGTCCAAGCTATGAGTTCAGGTAAGTTACAGCATCTCAAAAATGCACTTGCATTTTGGTGACTGGACAGCTAAAGTTGTTGCTGCTTTCATCTATGTCTGAAAAACATCGTTGCAAAACTGCAGCCCTGTTATTATTTGGAGAACAATCTTGCTAGTTTAACCAGTCTTAATCCTTTCAATGACTTAAGCTTTCACGTATCTGAGATATCAGAGAATGATCGAGGAGACTACTGCAGGGAAGCTTTCTTCGAGCATCAATGTCTGCAGTTAGGTTGTTCAGGCTGTCTCACCCACACTTTCACAGCTAGCTTAATTTGTTGGAGATGAGTGCTCCTCAAACTAGTGTTTACTGCTTGACAGTTTCAGGTGATTTTTCCTCCTTCCAATGGAATGTGCAGCTCTTGGCTATTTCCTTGTCTGTCTGCTTTTGAAACTTCTGTATTCTAGTACTGATAGTAACTTCTCAGAGGATCCTTGTCGTGTCATCATGATAACGCATTTTGCCACGAATAAGGTGTCGGTTTCTTTGATAATTCATCAACTTCAGCCTTTAGGAGTTGTAAAGGATAATATGATACTCGAATTTGTCATTCACTTAAGGGGAATGATTATGTTTATCTGTATCAGACGTGTGTTCATAAGAAAAATCTCGTGTTTGGAGTGGTTCTATTTTGGTTTTGACAGGCAATGCATTGAGATGAATCTTGCATTTCTGATAGTCTATTCAATTTTCAATTTGGCTGTGTTTGTGTAGTTCATGTCAACTCATGGGAGTTGCTGACTCAAATGGCGTTCATCTCGGCTGCATATATCGCTGCATTTACTTTCTTTTTCAGAATTTCCAAGCATTCTTGATAAAAAAGGAATTTCTAATAATTCTGCTCCTCCTTGATGATGCACAAGCATCCTTTTGAATGATAAAGACAGATGAATTGGTGATCCAGAATTCTTGATTCTCCAATTTCCAATCTTTGCCTTTTTTATTTTTCCAACAAAACCCAGAAAGCCATACATTTCTGCCTTGGCGCTTCTCTGATCAAAATGGCATTTGCCCTCCCTCCCAAAGACAAAAACCCAACTCCGCTGCGTAAAATCCGCCTCTGCCGCATAACTGCCCCATGAAAACATCCCAAATCCGCCCCCTCCCGAATTCCTTCTGAAATTCCGAGTTTCTCTTCTCCTCTCTGCTCTTGTTTCTCTCTCTTTTCAACACCTGCCACTGCGACCCTACAATCACCATTAGCGGCAGAATTGTTCGATGGATATACACGCCGAAATGGTAAGATATTGAAGCCGTTGATCATAGTCAATAGCTGGTTTCGTTGATTTCTAAGCTCAATTTTTGCAAAGACGATGACTTTGATGAGATTATGTCCAATTCACGCGGAAGGCTAGTTAATGAAAGAGAGTGTTTGATTCATCATAACATGAAACAGAGTGTGTGGAATGTGATCAGCGTGTCACAGAATACAAAGAAGCACTTGGAACAAATAGAGATTTTTGGAGGTAAATTACGTTTCTCCTCATGATTCTAATCTGAGTTCTTTTGGTGGGTTTAAACACCCGCATAGTGGTTGATTTTATTTGTTTACTGATCTTAATTCGAGCTTCTGTTTTGATATGTTTTGTTATTCATGATATTATAGCAAGTAGATGGTGCCACAAGTGGTGGAGAGGAGTGAGGTTTGGTGCATTTATTGTACTTTGCTTCAAAAATTGGGGGAAATGGAGATAAGACCTTAGACTCCCAAGAATTTATGAACTGAAAGTTAAGGAGATCAGGGAGGGGGAAGAGGGGGAAAGAGATAAGGACAATGAGGATGAAAATAACTAGTAGCATATCAATTGGGGGTGGGGAAATGAGAGCTTCTTCCTCAACATTTCTCCAACCCCAATTAATCGTCTCTGCAATTCCCATTTGAAAGAATAATACAACAAATACAATTGATGTTCCAATAACAAATACAATGAAGGGCTACTGTGAAATAAAAGAAATCCAATTAAGGACCTGTTGCTATGGCGTTGTTTAGACTAGCATCTGGGAAGGGACATTTTGGGGCTGCTGATCACGCAACTCTTTCCTTGTCATTGTTACGAGCAACCAGGGCCTTAGCCAGATCATCCTAGAAACGGTTGCCCTTTACCACATTGACATCTATACCATTCAAAACTGCATCGTCCAAAGGCCTGGATTTACATTGACCCCCTAGGAGTTTGTCCCAGAGATAATAGGCAACCTGGTTCGCATCCATTATAGAAGAGAGAGTAGCTTCCATCACCCCCTCCTATAGAAGGAGCACATGAATGCCTTGATTTTGGCGGGCAGATATTTCACTGCTCAGACTAGTACAGCCATTGGTGGTGGAGGCATCGCAATGCCCAGCTAAGTTTAGCTCCGGAGTTTGCCCATTACCAAAGGCATTAAGGAAACCTAAGATCACGATACCACAGTTCCTCGTGTTACAAGTATCGTTTAGGCTTCCTTGATTGACATTGTGGCCCCAGAATATGGCTATTTCTGAACCTTGGGACCGAGAAGGACATAGGAACATGATTGCCTGAGCTCTAGTAGCTATGGTCATTTTCCAACGTTTTCGAATAGACTGGTTACAGGTTGATGAGCAAGCTTGCGATTTATAGAGGTTGGACTTCTGTTAATGGGTCAATACATCATAATCATATATAATGTGTGGAAAATGTTGATTTGGGCGGGCCAAGAAGTGGGGTAAAGCAAGAGATAGAGGTTTTAATGAGACAGTTTTGCAAGTCAGTTCAATATGTGAGTCTATCAATCTGCATATACTTTTCAAAATATGCCCAAATTTTTGAATTTTTGAAAATTCTTTATTGTCTACGTAGAAAAATCATGCACATTGAGCGTTGAGTTACCCTTTCCAGAAGTGCTTAGGTTTACACCTAAAAAGTAGAGATGTGGCTTCAGAGAAACTTCGGCAGTGTGATCTCAATAACAAGGTTCAGAGTTTTGGATTGAAAACAGGGCATAAATGTTTGACTTAAAAAACATAACCACCTTCGTTTGATTCTCTTGTAGCAAATTTTAGGAGATATAAAGAGGATATAAAACATGATTGCTTGTTTAAGCATAATGATATTTTTCTCGGTAAGCTTTTATTCAGTGTCCATAATTTTGACTGTATATATATCACAATATCAGCATCGACAGAGTATAACTGTATGTATAAGTGTAGGTTTGTGATTACTTAAAAAGAGTTTACTTAGATACTGTCTTTAATGGAAGAACTGTATCCATTGTCATACTGCTTTGACCACAACATGACTCCTCCATACTTGGGTGAAGTTTTGAT
The DNA here is from genome assembly GCA_021018815.1 of Talinum fruticosum. Classification (NCBI taxonomy): domain Eukaryota; kingdom Viridiplantae; phylum Streptophyta; class Magnoliopsida; order Caryophyllales; family Talinaceae; genus Talinum; species Talinum fruticosum. The sequence goes on along the minus strand of JAITYX010000004.1, from coordinate 6,167,735 downwards.
GGATGGAAGGACTTGGGATATGAGCACATCTGATGGAATAAAACCACTGCCAGCTGCATCAGACGATGCTGGTAGTCCCAGGAACACCTGGTTAGCTTGAACGGAAGTCCACTGGTTCCACGAGCTCAAAAGATTATCAGCACTTCCTGAATATTGGCAAGGTGGGTTGTTGTAGAACTGAACCCACACGTAATTAAATAATCCGGTTGCTATGGCGTTGTTTAAGCTGGCATCTGGGAAGGGACATTGTGGGGCTGCTGATAGAACAACACCGTTATGAGCTGCCAGGGCTCTAGCTAGATCATCCCAGAATCGATTGTCACCTGTCTCAATATCGAAATCTATACCATCGAGAACTGCATCTCCTAGAGGCCGGGAGTTGGATTGACCCCCAAGGAAATTGTTCCAAAGATAGTCAGCAAGCTGGTTTGCATCATCAGTTGAAGAGAGAGCATAACTGCCGGCACCCCTCCTATAGAAAGGAGCACCTGAATGCCTTGGCTCTTACAGGCAGCGATTTCACTGCTTAGACCAGTGCAACCATTGGTAGAGGGGTCACAATGCCCAGCCAAGTTTAGCTGCGGGGTTTGCTGGTTGCCAAAAGTAGACAGGAAAGCTAAAATCACTATGCCGTAGTTTCCAGTGTTACAAGTATCTTGTAGGCTTCCTTCATTGCCATTTTGGCCCCAATATATGGCTATTTGTGAGCCATAAGATGACCAAAATGAACTGAAAATGAAGAGGGAAAGTATGAGCAAAAGTGCTTGGGTTCGGCTTGCCATGTTTGTTTTTGAGGAATGAGCTATGAGGATTAAGCTTTGGTAAGCTGCAATTTATAGATGTTGGGGTCAACTGGTCAATCAAACTTGTTGGAGAAAAAATGCAAGAGATTTTTCTTGGGTGTGGAAAATTTATGTCGTTGCAGAAAAAAGTAACAATAATTAAAGCAAGAGGTAGAATATGAAGAGAAGACTTCGGTAGTCAAGTCAATGTTAATGGTGGAAGAGAAACCGAGAAAGGAGGCCATCATCCTATGTATATTTTCCAATTCCGGCCAACTAATCTGAATTTATTAGGAGCCTTATCTTTTTTTTTTTAAAAAAAGGGTATTTTAACAAGCATCAAGAATCGAACAGAGGATATGGGGTATAATGGTGTGATTTAGAAAATATAAGGACATGTAATATTTCAGACTGTAAAAAGCATTGGGTGCATTTCTGATTTGTTATGCATACAAGAATCCATTTTTTTTGTTTCCTGAATCTTGAACTGTATTTTCTTCCTGAACCTTGAACTACATTTGAATATATGTTTCATTCAATACAGAGATGACAGACTATGATGTACCGACACTAATACAGTCACACAGATACGATATGGCACAGACACAGGACATGGTACAGGTACGACCATTAAAATTTATATATATTTTTTAATGTAAGTCAAATCCTATTGCCTCATCCTGCTCTTCTCCCCTTTCTGAACTAATTAGAAACCAATAACAAAGTTAAGAGACAGAGATTGAGGCAAGTCCTGTTGAAACTATGGTTGAGCTTCATATTATATTTTGATTTCAGCAAATAGAGACAAGCGCAGACAAGCCAAGGTCTTATTTGGGACCTTAGATATGACCCACCCGCTATATATTTTTTAAATATCATTGGGACTGCAATTCAAAAGGGAAAAGTTGAAATAATTGAAAAGATTATATCATTGCTGTTTAGTGTTTTCTGTTTTTTTGAAAGCATACTGTCCAGTAGCCTGGGGTGGTTGCCTGCATTTCTATTCTCCCATCATTTATATTGCAATACTTTTTCAAGTAAATTTCCTTTCTTTTCCCTTTCCAAGTTATAACAACGAGGGGAAACTTTTTGCTATAAAAAGCCGCTTATTTTTAGTATATTTTCATAGATTACTTGTCGATCTTAGGCCAAGGTTATTAAGGTCAATCATGGCTATTTCAAGTGTTTGTATATATATATATATATATATAATGAGGCTGAGAAATTATGGGCTCTGCAATCCATTGATTCAGAGTGTGAGGGGTTCACTTATAAATTCCTAGATTCCTTAGTAACAAAGATATGGCTATTTTCACACCTTTTCCCTTTGCCCTTTTCCTCTCTTTGGAATCTCACTCAATCAATCTGCCTCCTTATCATTTCCCTTTGCTTCCAAATCATCATCCAGCTGACCAAAACCCAAGACAGCCAGTATCTTCTCACCCTTTGATTGATTGATTCTCCTCAATATACAGTCAGAAAGATGGATTCAGAAGTGAACAAGATAAGATAAATAATGCTTGAAGAAAAAACAGCCTTTCTGTTCATTTTCACAATTCTGTCTAATAACTGATTCAATAGACTAACAAAGACATGTACGGTAAATATTTTCTTAAAAAAGAAAAGAAAGAAACAAAGGTACCAACCTATAATCTATACTCGAATATCCCACTGAAAAGTATGGTATAATTTACTGCTAAATTTAAGTGATCATATAGTGGTAGAACATTGAGCGCCCTGCTTAGAATTCAGAGGACCTGTTGGATTGAATGATCCTAGAGGTAGAATAGCCACACAGTTGACATTCATCCGATACCGACCAGACACCCAAGTTGCGACCTTCCATCGAACTGTTCCATCGACCTTGACCAACACGAGCATCTTCCCAGCAGCCTGATCCCGGCCCACCTCATAACCAAGGGAAGGAGCCACAGGGAGGCCGGTTCCAGTGAGAGACGCAGAGAGGAGGTTGCTGTCTTGTTGGCCCTGGTAGAATGGAGGGATTAAGGTTTCAAGAGTTATTTGCTGACCTTTGTAAGAAGCATAAGCTCGAAGCTCATCGTAGTAAATCCCAACCTTCTGGTTGGGGTTTCTCGCCTCCAAGGTCATTTCAATGGAGGAGTTGAGGAGATGGGGGAACGAGAAGTTGAGCTGGTAGATGTCTATTCGTTGGAGGATGAACTGAGGCTTCGCAGGGTGGAGTATGAACCAGAGGAGGAGGATCAAGGACAGAATAGAGAATATAAGGGTGGATAATATTTTGAAGAGCTTTTTGTTCAGGAAGCTGAATTTAGAGCCTTTCTTGGCACAGTGCTTGGGCGATGTATCGAAGATTTGAGACATTTGGAGGAGAGGATTAGAGAGGCGCGAAGAGGAAGAGAGTGAGTGAGAGAGAGAGAGAGAGAGAGAGAGACGAAGAGGGAGGAAGTTGAAATTTGTTGCATGCACGGTGGGGATAGGATGAGAGACTTGGTTAAATAGAGGAGGGTAGAGCAGCAAAAATTGCGAGGGGAAAAAGGAGCAATAATTTTGCCTGTGATACTTTTGACCAGCACCTGCTCTTGGTTAATTATAGTGTATAAGTATTAACATACAATATCTAAGTCTGCTTAGCTTCTGGAATGCACTTTAATGTAGTTGGTTAAACTACGAAATTAACTCAGATTAGTTTGGAAGACGTTATAATATGAATGAATGAATAACCTGAGTTAATGAAGCTCTGTCCAATCATGCAAGAAAAGAGCTTGCTGGGTCTGTATCTAAAACCCGAGTTGAGTGGACCAACTTTTGCAGGTGATAATAAAACTTACCTCTGCATCTGCCTTTTTGAGAAAGTGCTGACAATTTTTCATGCAAATGTAATTTCCACAAACAAGTAAAGATGCATATCATTATCATTATCATATCAGTTGTGGCTTTTCTTTTGTGCATTTTCTGTAAATGAGTGTATGGCACGCCATATAATTCAATCATTTTACCCATACAGATTTGCTTCAACAGGAAGATTCAATTTTTATGAGTCCGGATTATATATAATATCATCAGGAATAGTCTAACCTAAACTAGTCATCAACCCATTTCGATTCAATCTGAAATTTAGATTGTTTCGATCTATTTATTCGACAAAATAATCTGAATGTAGTTAACGAACACATGAGTTTTCTTATGCTTGTACTCTTAGACGATGCTCTTTTTTTCCACTGTTTAAATTATACAGTATGCACTTTCTGAAGTTTGTACCAACAAGGGTCAAAAAGAGGAACAGCATGAGGAGGTAAACATCTGGCTTACACATACTATTTGATGAAAGCTCATTTGTCAAAGCTTTCATTTGCTTTTCTTAGTGTTTGGTTGGTTGATCAGTACAAGTAACATTGGAGATGTAAATACACAATTTGACATTCTATAATACAACTCTATTTTCTATGTTAAAAGTCAAGGTCTAGTTCATATTCTAGTTTCTTGCTTCTACTTTCCCATTTCACTTTACCACCACCTTGCAGGAGTGAAAGAAGTCATTAATGGTTGAGTTGGTACGCTTTACTGAAATTAAAAATAGTCTCTTCTTCCTTAAGTTGATCGTTTTAGATTTTATTTGAGGATATATATCGAAAAACATCCTTATCATACTTCCTTGTATCTTAAGAATCTAATCTTTGTCTAGAAAACCTCCTGAACTTTTGATATGAAAACGAATGTGAATCGTAATGTCTGAGTGATGGTCATAACTTTGTTATTGTGCATTAAGTGATCAAGAGATTGTTGGTGAAAAAAGACTAGAATTTTTTTCACTAGAATTGCACATTCCTTGATCGTCATCAAGAAGAGTTTATCATGGATAAATTATACACGGCAAGATATGCACTTTTATTATGTATATCTTAGGGAGCGAGAAATAGAAGATTAGAACAGAATTATTGAGTTAATCCTGGATGAATGATAGTAGATACGGGGGATGTCTATCTTTCCAAACCCTCATGAAGTGATTTAAAGGTGGATTTGCTTTTAAAAAGTGGACAAGAGATGTCTGTGAGAGAGTTTTGTGTTTATAGCCTTGCCTTTTTTTCCCTTTAAAATGAAGAGAAATCAGTGAATTGGTAGTGGTGGTCCATTCTGTCTTTAGCTCGTTTGTGCACCCACTTCTTTTGGATGGTCTCCATGGACTTATATTAGATATCTATGGCACTACTTCAATCTTTCTTGAGTGTTGAAATTGAGTTTTATGGTTCTCCATTATTGTTCAAGGACACCTTATAGATGTTATTATGATGTGTTATTATTTTAATTTGAATTGCATTGATTACAAAAATTAAAAATAAAAAATGGAATTTGACCTTTTCGAGTTTAAAAGTATGATTGGCCTCTTTTGAATTTAAAAGTATTTTCTTTAAGCGGTCATTGATACTTTTGCATAGCTTTGAGTGACTATAATTTGGGAGTCTTTCTTTAGCTATTTTCAAAAAAAAAACACAGCAAATTTTTGCGTATTTTAATTTGTTGTAGATCTATATATATATATATATATATAAAGGGGAAACAAAGAGGAGGGTAGGGGGCCATTGATTATAATTTTTGTAGCAAAAAGAGCAGTTTCAATGTTTATTAGGTCTACTTGTGTCTTGTGACATATGTTAACAAAAAGGCAAAAGAAGACATGGAGAATATATAATGGGGGTTTCAATCACTCCTCGTGAGGTTCATTGGCCAAATCGCGTCTGATGTAATCGTTACTTTTATGTTAAGCAAATAGTTCTACGTGTTATGAGAGACAACAATCATGGCATGTTAGTATGTATTCGTTCAGAGTAAACAGTTAAATGACCGTTTTCTCTCCCTTCATTGTACCCAAAGCTCTCGGCATTCAGGCTATGTTAATTTACTAATCTTTGATGACAGGCTATGTTAATTGACTAATCTTTAATATATACGCACACACGCATACACACACATCTACTACAACTACCGTATTATAACGAAAATTTGGATACTTTGAGCAAGTCTCTAAACATCATCTACAACTATGACTATAAAGTGTCAAATTTACGATTCTTATTAAATAAATAAGATTTGTGTAGGTATATTGGTTACAGATATAATTGACATTATTATAACTAAGTCAACTTGATTGACTTGATAAGGCTGTTATGAGGGCCAACTATGAACCTTTCATGCTTTATACTTTTATCAAAAAGTGTTTTGACATAATAAAATGCCTGCCAGCCTTACTAAATGATAGTAATGTATGTTTGTTTGGCAATACATAAATATGTATGTGGTGGTACCATTTTTCAAAGAATGAAAGCTTTCAGTTGACAAACTAAAGTTAAATGGGGTGATTCCTTGAGGGCAAACCCTTGCCAAGAATGTCACTCCAAGTAATGGGAAGAGATTGTTCAGCTGCAATCAGAAGCAAATGCTTTTTGAAAGCCAAAACAAAAACAAAAACCAGATGGGGGGTCAATAATTGAGCCCCTCAATCAAAGGGACTCCAATGGATCATCTACTTTGCTTGTCACCTTGAACTTGGCATATTATGATCAACTTTCTACTCTTCAACTTCAAGTAAATCACCGCAGCTCCTTAATTGTGTTGTTTGTGTGGATCTTGATCTTTTATCAGACGTTTGCCCTCATAATCAGGTCAAACATCTCATTGGCTTAAAGTGTATACAGCTGAAAATAAAATTTTTCGTGTATAATATCTACTGTAAACTCAGGATCTCTACGAAAACCAGGAGCCAAAAGAAGTGTGCTATTCATTCTACAAATGAATAATAGCGAGTATGAACAGGAAAAGCTCACTATAACTGTTGGTATAACTTGTATATCAAAACCTAACCATATATGTAAATATATATATGCATTCATAACTAGTTGGCAGCAGAGTTGCCTCCTGAATTATCAGATTTGGGTGGTGGAGGATCCGGAGGAACCTGACGCACAAATTGCCCTTTTACTCTAGGACGCTGCTCTGCTAGTTTTTTCCGGCTTTCATAGCGAACCTGCAAACCAATTTTCTCTTCAGAAGCTTTAACAAAATATCCACTGTTTTGACATTCAAATTACCCAGGGAGTAAGATGTATGTCCACCTCATCCTCAAAACTGTACAGATGCTATTTGAGTGAACACTCAATTTTAAAGAGTGTTGGCTACTACGACACAGCAAAAGGGAGAGACAATGGAATATAGTTGTAAGGTAAAAATATTACCTTCTTTTCATAGCATCTTTCCTTCCTCTTCAAACGAAACTTAGTCAGAGCAGCTTCCCTTTGAATGGATCTTTGAAGGGTCAAATCACAAGTAGCTTGAATCTGTTCGTTCCCATTATCAGACCCACCCGATGCCACAGCATCTTGATGTGCAGCAGTGCTGTTACATAAAATGCTAGTTGCACTCTGATCAGCAGCTTGTGAGAAATGGGGCCGGTTTTCCGAGGATTCCAACCTCTGATCCTGCTTGCTGATAGGTTGGTTCGAGGATATTCTTGGACTTTGATCAAGGGGGAGGTGTATATGGTGTCTGCCATTGATTACATCGACATTGAATTGATGATGAAAAGAATTCATATGCTGGTTGGCTGAGCTAGGGCTGGGTGAGGGTGAGGGTGATGGTGTGCAAACTGTTGGAGGAATTGCAGATCCATAGCCAGCAGGAGATGCACATACATCTACCCTTATCCCTCTTACTGGAAGTGGGATAGGAAACAGTCTCTGGGAGGCATTTCGGTACTCACTATTGTCTTCTTTTGTGAGATTTGTTGGTGGAGATATCGATCTCATGTTTCCATCGTGCGGAAATGTGGGCTCTTGAGCACTTGAGTTGCTACCAGGAGCATTTTCGCTAAAATGATCTCCAGAATTGACCTTGCCTTCTTTCGAGTTAGAAATCGATGTTGGATTTGATGTGCACACCGGTAAGGTCTTGTTGACATACCTAACATAACCAACAATAAAATCAGAGATTCGCAGACCCAGAAGATGCACCTTTCAGAGCATTGAGGTGCAGTCTGATACGACATCAAATTTCACGAATGAGGGTAACTCACCTTGTAAAAGCTGAGGCATTGGAATGGTTAAGCAATTGCTTTTCACAGAGAGTGTTAGTTTCGAGAACACCAGAATATAACCTCCTCAAAGATAGATCCAATTGTGGGAAGTCATACTTGTTTGCTTTATCATTTAAGCACGAATTGTGCATTGAATGGCTGTTTAAAGCTCCTAGCAAGTCAATAGGCTCTCTGGAAGAGTTGGAAGGGTCATTTCTAGTGTTACTAGCCTCAGTATGAGGGCTCACATTTTCCTCACGATTGTGTTGCTCCAACCTTCCATCTTGGTCAAGTGTGTCTTTATTGTGGTAGAGAGCATCATCTTCTGATCCTAAGACAAAAGTTTATGTTTTTTTAAAGATCAGAGCTTGTTTCCATCTTACTAGATTAACAGAAGATAGAAGGCATAAGGAATTGTCAAACTACCTACCTGCAATAGCAGTACTCTTAGGGGTACTTAAATCTTGACCAGAATCAACGCAATTGCTGTTCTCCTGTGCTTTTGAATCAGAAAGAGGAGACTTCCCTAGCTTTAGTTGGGAGTGATGTTCCTCCTCAGCAGCCATGTCAGCACTCTCAGCTTCCAGGTCTGGCTGATCCGCAGGAGCTTCTGCACAAGAGACAGCAAACATGCAGTCTCCAAATTAACACCTCATGTAGATGTAGCCAACTTAACCAGGTAGGGATCCTCCTTATCCATGAGCATCCCTATAATTCTCAGCAGAGTAACAACCATCCAACATCATGACTCGATATAAAAAAAAAATAATGCACGGGAGGTGAGAAAAAGAAATATTTCCTCCCGCTAAACAGAAGACATCAGTTCAAAGAAATCACACCTGTTCACCCAGATAAACACGATGATTTTGATTTAGTGTCTTAATACGGCAAGAGGAACAAACCCAAAGGCATGTTCTTTTATAATAACAATGACAATAGCCCAACATGAATCCCACTAGCAAGGGATCTAGGAAAATATAGATGTATACAACCTTTACCCTCAAAAGCAAAGGATTCGTTCTGGCTGAAAGAACTACAATTTTTTAAATTAAAAAATAAAGGCATTTTGCAAAGCTTCAGAACTATTTGAAAACAAAACGAAAGATGTTCTCTATGATCCATATTAAACCAATCAAGATACAAACTTGGAGTTATGAAAGATGCCTACATGGGAAATAATCCTCACCTGTGCATCGCTTCCTTTCTTGATGCATTGCTCTTGCCTAGCAGCACAAGCTTTGGAACTGCTTGAATGATCACTTGTAGCATCATTTTCAGCAGTTGCTTCTAGCTTTTCTTGTGCAGCACTCCCGTCTCGAGGGCCAAGTCCTCTATTTAACTGGTAGAAACATTCAACTAACAGTTAAAAAAGCCAAATCACAACGCGGAAGCAAATTGAAATAGTTGAGACATTAGATGTAGAAGGGAAAAAGAAAGAAAGCAGACATACAGATTGCCTTCTCCAGACATGCTGCCATAAATTTTTGAGCTCGTTTATCCTAATTGGCTTGACAAGAAAGTCCGCAGCTCCTTTCAACATGCATTTATAAACCATGCTTACTGAATCGTGCGTTGACATCACTGCATAACATTGAAATGAACGTCATCATCAAACTTATTCATATAGACAGAAAAAGTATCAAGTGCCAGCTAGTAGTCATACTTATAACTGGGATGTCTTTGCAAATCTCCTGCTCCATAATCAATGTCAGAAGAGCATATCCAGAAATGGATGGTAATTCTACTTCTGTCAATATGAGGTCTATGTTATGAGGTCGTGCCTTCAACACCTCCCAAGCCTTCAAACCATCTGGAACAGACGCAACTGCATAGATAATAATGATAATTCACATTAGTTTACATCTCAACATTAGAATCAATAGAAAGAGTATCTAATGACTAAAACCAACACAACAATAAAAATACTCTCATAGCACTGAAATTCGTAACATACTCCGGCACAATTTACACATTTCAAGTGCTCATCATATGAACCAGAAGTGTTCATTATGTCAGATGCATCCAAAAATTGAGAATAGCATGACAAAGATGCATAAGATTGATATCAGTCATGCCCTTTTGAAGAAGTTGGACTTGTGCTGTAATAGAACGGTAGAAACCCATGGCTGTGAGGAACAACTATGGTACTATGGAGTAAGCTATACAGAGTTATTGAAATCTGAAGATTATGTTTCACCCTTCACAACTAGCACAACTGTCAGAAAACTTGAATTAAACTGATCACTAGTTGGCAAAGTTCTGACAAACACTGCAAGACTGTAGAATTTACCAAAGGAAGAATGGTCACCGCACCAAATGCCAAATCATTTTAGCTATAGAAAGTTGAGAATTCTATTTGATACACAGAAATCGGACAGATGATCTATAATTTCCCATTAAGATACCCACAACATTTGATGTATCATGCATCGACGATGTTCACCTTTGAAGAACCCACTTCATCACATAATCATGACTTAACAACAAGCAAGCAATCATGAACCAAAGACTTCAAGATGCATTTTTCAAAAACTAAATAAACCAAACCCAAAGTTTGTTCAAGTTCAAGCATTTGATCAGTAGTTACATAGAAATGTAATTGCTGCTTTTACCATTAACTCACTAAAGCATTAAAAAACCCACAACTTTACAAATAGAGCAACGGATATGCCTCTATTTCTTTGGTAATTCACCAGTCTTCGATCCTAAATTACTCGCACCTGACTGCTTTGACACTCCTGCAAAAAGGTATTTATCTCTCCAGAACTTCATACATTCAACTGAGTATAGGACACTAATGCGCATTGTAAACATCAGGCCAACCAATCGACAGAATTTATAGAGTTTCCTGGCCATGTATTCTCAATCCACCAAAACACACTTCTTAGATCATGCACTTAACCAACAAAACATAGGGTATTTAGTAAACCAAAGCACTCGAGAAAACAGAGAATTGATCTAAACCAAGAAATTCCAATCAAGCACACATAAATACTGGGAAATTTTTTTGCCAATCAGAAGACAATCCAGACCATCACAATCACCCAATCTGTGCAAAATTCTAGCTTTTTCATACCGGGAAAAGGCAACCCAACTGAAATCTCGATTCATCGTTCGACTTTAATACTGACAACAAAGAGTTGATATAAACAAACAATTCTTGCTCGAAGTCACAATAATATTAGAAAAATACAAAACAAACCAAGAACAAACCTTTATAGCTGCATTTTCTGAGAAGGGCTCCAATGATTTGCCGGGTAGAATCATCAGCTTCAACCAGCAAAATCCTAAGCCCCATCCTCGGAAGAAACCTCTCCCACCTCACCATTGAACTTGAGCCTTCCTTATTCCCTTTCCTCTCCTCATTTTCTCTCTCCTCCGTCTCCACCACCTCTTCAAAGTTCTGTACCACTTCACCCATTTTTCCAAAGACTCCCCAGTAGCCGAAATTCACATAATCAAACTCTGAATTCCCAGTTTCGCTGATTACCCAATTGAGAGCAGAACAAAAATACCCAGCCACGGGAAAAAAGAAATTTTTAAGAAAAAACCCACAACTTTGGGTTACAAATTTCTCATTTCTTCTCATATCCTGTATTTTAAAAGTAAAAATATCTAGTGGGAATTTGCCTAGATTGGGATTAATCCAACGGTTGGAAAAGCAGAAACCGACTCATCGGACGGCTGTGGAGACGGACGCATAAAAAATATCTGCTTTGGTTGAATGGCTAGCAAAATATCTGGGTCGATTGAATGGCCCAAAATGGCCACGTCATAATTTTTTTGTTTTCCATTTTTTAAAAATCAAAAAGTGAGGGGTCATTGGTCATTTGGTCCCCCTTTTGTATGGCTGGCTCATAGCATTTGGGAATTCCTTTTCCTTTTTTTTTTCCTTTTTGTTTTCTGATCAAAAATCCAACTTGGGACTGCATTTTCTCTCAAGTTTTTGGATATTTTGTTTGGGACACATGTTTTTGAGCATAAAGTGGGACCCTTCTAAGGTAAGGATATTATTTAAAGTTGCAGGATTAAGGTAGATATTTTATGGGTGGGCCCTTTACATTTAAATGGGTACAATTTTGACACGTAGATTCATTAAGGTTTTTTTAGGGTACCCACCAATATTATTAATTTATAATTTTATATATAATAATATAATTATTTTTAAATTATGTTGGTGTATGAGAATAATTTATGGATGAAAATAGGAACAGTTCTATTGTTATTCTTTATAAGAATATTAAATAAGATTATTTAATATTAGGTACTAAATTTAAATTTAAATTTAAATTTAAAAGTATTTCTTTGTTTTGAAAGGCAAACATTTTATTTCCATGTGTAATAGTTTAAATTTTCATATCATAATGTTAAATTTGCCTATATATATATAGTATAATTTATGAAAAAAATAAGAAAAATTATTTTTCTTGCCATATAACAAGTGGTACGAAATATTTTAAGTGGCATCATAATACAGAGAGGATACATTTTTAAAAATAACAAAAAAAAATCACGAATTATTAAACACCCTTTATTTAGAAAGCTACTCATCTTTTGCTAGTTGGATGTAAAAATAAATATAGAGAGAACACTTGTTGTCCGTTATGTACTTTGGCAACATGATAAAAGGATAAAATTATAAATATATTATTTCACAAAAAAATAACGTAATATATAAGTCGAACATTAGCCAAATGATGATAACCAACATAAAATACAAATATAAACTTGTGAAACGTTATGAAAAGACTTGTCGATGGTATGAATCAGCATGTATGCTTAATAATCGAGTGAATTTATGGGTGATAATAGAATAAACTAACATTACTTAAACCTAATTTATACTCCATTCATTTTAAAATACATGTCACATTAACTAATTTTTCTCGTTTCATAATAATTGTCATTTTACAGTTCTAATGACATATTAATTTCTAGTTTACTAATTTTGTCCTTATTAATTACCTTGTTTCTCTTCTTTTTCATTGATTTTCTTCATTTCTAATTGAATATAGGGGCAACTTGGCCTTTTAACTCAAAATTTATCATGAATTTTGTATTTCTTCGATATTACCGCATAACCTTAAAACGACATGTTTTTGGAAACAGACGGAGTAAAAGATACCAGATTTTTTTTTTTTTTTTTGGAAAAGGTAATACATCAACTAATAGGTAACCTTTCTCTCAAGTGTTCTACCTAAGTTGTCCTCCACTGAGAATGGAGAGTAGGGAGGGAAAAGGAGGAAGAGAGTACCAATACAAAGAATGAGTGATAAACAGACCTAATCATACTAATCAGTCCGCCGCCCTATTACCCTCCCGGAAATGATGTCTAATAATAACATTACAAGCAATTTCTAAGATAAAGATGAGTATCCTGGATAAGTGTTTGGATCTCCCATGGCGGTTAAATTTCCTTGCGCAAGGCCTTAATGACTAGCTGATTGTCACCCTCTATAATAATGGATCGGAATCTGCTTGGATGGCCTTAAGGTAAAAGATACCAGATTAGGAGGGGGTAACGAATGATTTTTAGACGCGGCGGGAGTAGTTGTACCTATTTGGATACCCACGTATGACAGTCAGAGCAATACATTTCAGGGCCCTGATTGTCACAGCACAACAGTTTTTCATACCTCGACACAGTCGCTGTCATTTAGAACAGCAAAAACGCCAGTGAAGTGAAGTGGATTTGGCCTCTGAAACCTGATTACCTTTTGTTTTCTGGAAAAGTGGCCTACTAATCATCCCTATTAACAATAATCGAGTGGAAAAGAGGCTCACAAATGTTGATATTTCATTGGCTTCATCCCATAATCTCTCTTTTACAAACCAGACTTTCAATCGTTTTATAAACAGCTACTGCTACTGTTCTGCTCCAAAGAAACGTCCGCCCACTCATCATCATAAGGGGAAGAGACTCTCCCACGTACACATGAAACTAATTAAAGAAAACTGCTCTGAATTTTCCTTTTCCAGCAATTTGTTTAATACAAACAAATTAGACTCAACACGGGGTGGTCCAGTTGAAGTAGATTTGTCATAATACGCCTAAAAACATGTCAAAAAGTACGTACTCACAAATCTTACATGTCACATGCATATCTGGTTCTAAAATACCGAAAAAAATAGCCCAGAAAAAGTGGTTTATGTGTACTTCTATATGGCGTACATGAAAATAAAATAGCCCAGAAAAAGTGGTTTATAGCCCAGAAAAAAAAATAGCACAAAGAAAGTGAGTACATGAATTATGGTGTACGTCTATATCAAGCTGCTCTAAAGGGCGAAGGGGAAGTGTTAGAAATAAGCCTAATGAGTTTGTATCGGAAGCAAATTAAATATACGATGAGAGAGGTTATCAAGAAATTAAAGGTAAGAACAATAATGAAACTGATAGAGGGAAAGAAAAAGATTTACGTGGAAAATATAATTGGGAAAAATCACGGACGGTGAAGAGCAAAATAATTCACTAATAATGAAAAGGAGTACAGATTAAGATATCCAGGACGATGAGTTCTGTGGAATAGGGAGGATAATAGCTCTCATACAACTATTAAGTGGGATATGTATTAGATTGTAACTACAACCTAATATATAGTCTAATAGTAAAACCTCAATACAACTATTTTAGGAGGCTAGTAGTTAACCAGCTCAAAATAATCTAATTAATACAAACCCGTCAGCCGCGGCCCATAAAACTGCGAGAAACAAATAACTACCAAAAAATAATGGCACTACTGTAACGCCCTAAAAAAATATTCTCTAAGCAACTTAATTTAATAGTTGGTTATTATAAAATTCATAATGTGATAGTTAGCTTATATATATGTATTTATTTACAAATTTGTTAGTTAACGGTTAACTTAGTTGAAAATAATATTAGGAGTAAGCTTAGAAAATATTCATTTGGGTTGTTAGTTGCTTGGATTAAATAAATCTTAAAATATGATTATCTTTCTAATGTCTAAACATCCAAAACATATTCCTTTCATCCCAAAACCTCAGCATTTAGGCAAAAAAATCTGATTGCTTGTCCTTCCACATTTGTCTATTGCTGCACTCCATCTCTATCACAATGCTCCAACCATCATTGCAACACCACTCCCCTTCTCAAATCTGACACACTCAACCTATCTAGTCCTTACTCCTTGATACATAAATCAAAGGTTGAGGCTCAAAACAAAGGGGTTGGCTCATTTTCTCTAGAAAAGAAATCCAGCAACTCCAAATAGAGGGAGAGGAGAAGAGAGAGAGAGAGAGAGAGGGAGGGAAATCAAATAAGACATTTTGCTTCAACCTCCCTTGGTCCAAGCTTCAACTCCTCCATCTTTAAGCACCTTCACTGAGGTTAGAGGTAAGCACAAAGGTAGAAAAGTAGAAGGAAGGTTCAAGAATACAACCATCAAGGACTTAACACTAATCATAATTAAGGTGGGTTTCCTTCTCCTCCCCACTATATATTACTTTCCAACTAAAATGAATTTCGTAAGTGTTATTGTGGACCAACCTTGGATGCCTAAAACTTCAAGAGATTGTTGCATGTATGTGTTTTTGGAGTGGCTCATTGATATAAATATGTTAGGAGGATGTTAGAAAGGAAAATGGAGGATGTTAGAAAGGAAAAAGGAGCGGCTCATTGATATAAATATGGTTAAACTTCTCTTCTATTGTTATAATTTCATGCATGAAGATGGAAGTGTATTAATCATGTTCAAATATTTGTGAAATTATGGTTTTGTTCAAGTTTGGGTTTGACACTTATTAGAGAATGTATTTGGTATAATGCTCTTGGAGATCGAGGATTGAAAATGCGGGTTTGCCAAAAATTTGGTATGAGAAGTATGTATCTTGCATGTGTGTTTTAATGGGTTTTATTGAGCTAATATAATACTTAGAATGCTGAAAATTTATAAAAAATCTTTCACGGGTGCCCCCCGGTTGTGGGGCAGACCGTGGCGGCCAGTAGTGATTTAATTGACCCAAAACGTCCACCGTGGGTGCTCCCACAGGCCGTGGGATAGCCCGTGGAGGCCACCAGAAGTCCCCACTCACCATGGGAAGGCCCTTGATAGCCTCTAGAGCCAACCATTGACCTCCGCTGGCCATGGGAAGGTCCGTGGAGACCTCCAAAACAATTTTGGACCCTACAACCCGAGGGTTTTGTCCCGTGATGCTTGTAAATTTTGTATTTTGTGTTGATAAGCGAGTCTAAGACTTGAAGTATGGCTTTGGGCCTTATGAAACAATTTATTAAATACATATGTGAAGAAATGATGGAGATAACAATCATAACGTAAAATGGAAAGTTGATTTCTTGGATTTGAGCACTTTACCGGTACGAAATCCAGGAAGGTGACATGAGATGATATTCCGGCCTACAGGTAGCGGCTTTCACTCCTAGATCATGAGTCCTTCCGGATAGTAAATTTGGGTATACGCATGAGTGGTTCCGAGTCCCAGTACCGTGGTACGTTGGGTCGGATCACAGACGTCAAAATACGAAATCTAGGAAGGTGACTTATTTCGGCCTAATGGCTGCGGCTTTCACTCCTAGATTACGAGTCCTCCCGGATAGGAAACTTGAGTATACGCGTGAGTGTTTTCGAATCCCTGTATCGTCGTACATTGGGTCGGCTCACAGGCGTCAAAATACCAAGTCTAGGAAGGTGACATATTCCGGCCTGAGGGCAGCGACTTTCACTCCTAGATTACAGGTCCTCCCGGATAGGAAACTAGTACACATGCGTGAGTGCTTCCGAATCCTAGTACCGTGGTACGTTGGGTCGGCTCACAGGCGTCATTTGGGTACCAGAGTACTAGTTTTTGCCCAAAGAAACTAAAGATGATAAAAATTAAGCTAAGTTCCAGATTAGGAATTGATTGGTCATATTTGTGAAGAAAATGTGGTTCACTTGAGTTCTAATGCATTATGATTTTTCCATTCGATCAAGGGTGGAGTAAGGTAAGATTATCTTTATGATGCGACTTGATTACTAATATTATGGTCATTATGTATTAATTGCTATTATATTTATATATAAATGAATGCATGCAAAGTTATTTTAGTTTTTGGGAGGCGAAGGACTCTCATTGAGCTGTGGTTGCTCATTTCCCTACTTTTTATCTTTTCGGATCCAGAGCAACAAGTAAGGTTCTTGGAAAATGTTATCATTTTGGAGGCCATTTTGATGCCCTTTTAGCTACAAGGAACTTTAATGCATTGATTACTTATGTTTAATTGTGTATGCTTTTGAGCATGATATGTAAGGCTTATTTGGTAATCGGGCATGTTTGTAACTAGATGTAGGTTGACATTCGTAGACGCTCTGATTTGACCTCGGTGGTCCCCACAAAAACTCCGTTATTATTGTACTTTGTTTTATTGTGTAAGGTTGTATGAACCCAAAAGTTTAACCTCGAAGTCATGTGGGCTCAAGACTCATCGTACTTTGTCTATCGAAAAAAAAGGGGTTTCTAACTCAACTTCCAATTGTTTAGCAAACATGTTATGTTTGTCAAGTTGTTCCCTAGATCAGCCTTAAGGATCCTCGAAAAAAAGGGTCCTGCCGATGTGACGTCCCTACCTAAGGGTCGAGGGCATTACAACTATCGTGCCAGACCTAGCACGGTCATGCCAAGGTAAGGCACAGTCGTGCCATATGGTAGGACTTTGGCCGTGCCTTGCTTCTACCCTAGATCCATTGTGCAGTCTTGTTCAGCGATCTTCCACGGGATGTGAGTCTTCCTTTGAGGAGTTTACGAGCTTGAGTTGAGCCGAGCCTGGCTTCGTAGATGATTTTGGGCCACACCCAACAGGAAGTGGCAAGACAAATTCTAGAAAGACATCCGGAGAGCATTAATGCAGGAATCACAAAAAGGGGGACACTGTTCTGCATATCGCAGCAGCAGCAACCCGCACGAAATTCGTTCAGGAGCTGGTCGCCATGACGGAGCCAGATGGCTTAGGCACACAAAACAAAGTGGGAAACACAGCTCTCTATTTGGCGGCATATGTGTATGTAGTATATGTATTGGTCATACTTTATTTTGAGTGAAAAATAGCCCATATTCCATGTATATGTATAGGTCAAACTTTATTTTAGTGTGAATGTCCATATATTTCGGTATAAAAGCATATATTTGATAATTTTTTTATTAGAGGTTGCAGTATTTTAAAACAATAACAATTTATTATAATTTTTAATTTAAATTGCATAAAAATTTGAATGATATATATAAAAAGAATACATTGTAAAAGTACGAACTTAGTTGGGACTCGAACTTATTTTCACTTGGTTATACACCCACTCATTATAAGAGACTCCTCCACGTACTCATAGAACCAAACAATCCATGATGCCAAGCTTTTCTTAAGCTATGAGACTGTTCTTTATGCTCATTGTGTTCTCTATTGGACTGCTTCTCCTGGATTGTATTGGATTTTTTACTGCGTTAATTACAATGTTCATGACGTTCTTTTACTTCGATTATTCCCCATTTATCCGGTGCTGTGGAACCATGTTCTTGCTACTATACTGTCTGATCTCTGCTGCAAGATACAGAACGAAGCAAATCATATGAAGAGGGACAAAGCTGTCGAAGCAAATCGTCGGTTTTGTTTTATGGATTATAAAGGGACTGACCCAGGTATGTAAATCGATACCGAACTTTTGCTTTTATTAATTATTTTTTGATCCCCAGTGCAACTTTGGGTGTGGGGAACTACAGGCTTGCCTGTTAAGACCCTTTTTTCCGACCAGCCCGTCAAGGGCCAGCATGCTTATAAAATGAATAAGACCCACTCCTTTTGGGGAACAAAAAATGATCGCAGAAATTAAATTTGTTAAAACAATACTCAACATAACGTAAACTTTCAAATATCTAGATCCAGCATGCTAAGAGAGAAAAAATTATTGCGAAAATTAAATTTGTTAAGCGTCCGAATATTGTGTTTCAAATTGAAACAATACTCAACATAAATAATATGGTCCAAAAATTAGGCTTTGATCAGTGTGAAATGATCTAAACCATTTGGGGATATGAGCTTTATGGAACATATAGAATGTTGTAGTACATAGCCTTGCTAAAGAAGATGTACGTTTGTATGTCAAATATAAAAATCTCAAATAAAAAATACATCATCCCCGCATCTATGGCCTTGTCCAGGAAAAAGATAAAAATGTCTTTTGGAATAGATTGCTACTTTTAAATTTTATTTTTGACCTTCCTCGATTTATCATCGGAGATTTTAACGAGCTCCTAAACCTAAATAATCAGATCGAAGATATATACATTAGTGTTATTTTCAATTAAGTACAACGAAAAATATTGTGAGATATTAACTTAAAATATTGACCTGAATAATGGTTTCAAAAAAGTGCCTTTACTATTTTCAGTTTTCTTTTATTATTAGGCGACACAGTACTTATTTTGTTGTCAATAAGGTTAATAAATATGCTTTTAATTAATATACATTTCTCAAACTTGTTTTTTTACTTTGGCCCCTTTTGAGGAATTTTTGTGCGAATATTAAGTAATCATGAAAAGCCAATTAGTACAGAAGGATAATTGATAAACCACACTTAAGAAATAGATAAAATTTGTTATTTAAAAAAGTAGATAAAATTCACACGTCAACATGACATGGTTGCCCTCCTTGCCCGCGTACATACGTGGTTGAAAAAGGATATATATATATGTAAAATTTGGGTCTTAGTTCAATAGATGAACACATAAAATTGGTAATTAGAAAAGTAACTAATAAGCTTGTAAACATGCTCAAGGTCATCTATTTTATTAATATGGGACAATACTCATTTTATATTCTTCGCACGCCCCTCATGTGTGAATTACTCACAAGACCCAACACTTGACATGATCCGATGGGATGACGGTGGCAAATCATGAACAATATCAACTTTGATACTATGTTAAATTTAAAGAAGGTAAAGAAGAATCTGAGGAAGAAAATTAATTTTCCACTCTAACTTGTATTCCATTGATGTAATTATCTATATACATATAACAAATACCTAATCCTAATAAAATACTTCTAATACAATATCAAATACCTAATTCTAATACAATTAAGAGCATGTTTGGCTTAGTTTTAAAATAATTATTTTTTTAAAAGTATTTTTTTAAAAATTATTTTTGAAGATAAATTAAAATATTTAGTCTAAATTTTATATAAGTATTTTTTAAAATAATTAATTTATTTGACTAAGATTTTTTAAAAAAGAGATTGAAGATAGAGATAAAATAAAACAAAAGAGAGAAAGAGAGGATAGAGATAGAGATAAATATAGAGGAGAGAGAGAGATAAAGGAGAGATAACATAAAAGAGATTAGAGAGAGAAAAGAGATAGAGTGAGAATAGGATTGTGGGTAGCTGTTAGGGAGTATTTTTAGAAATTAGAAACACAAATAGTTATTTGCTATTCTGTTTTTGGGGAGTTTTTTTTCAAAATCATTTTTGAAAAATAGTTTTAATTTTTTTAAAATTAATGTTTTGCCTAATTTCAATTTTTAGAATCCAAAAACACTTTTAAAATATAGGTCAAATACTCACTAAGAAGAATACTTCTAACACAATAGGAAAAACTAAATATAACAAAAAACATATTGATTTCGTTAACATAACAAAATACATATTTGTTCCTTTAACACTCCTCCCCAATCAATTATGTCCAACTTGCTCTGTAAAAATTGAAATTTATGTGTTCCTAATAATTTGGTGAAAGTATCAACACATTGATGCTTAGAAGACACATAAGTTGTTTTTAAATCTTGAGATATCAGACATTTCTGAACATAATAACAATCAATCTAATTCCACACATGTCAAGCTGTAACAACCGATACAAGAGTGCAATATGCCTACGAAGGAAGGGCATGTGAAACAAGTTGTTAGTCTTGAAGAAAAAGTAGTCATGAAATCATTTCTAGATTCACACATGAATAGGTACAAAGGATTTTGAGTCACATCGAGACTCCAAAATTCACCCATAAGAAACTGTTAAGTATGAATGATTTATTATTAGATAAATGGTCATCATATCATATATGACTGGAAACCTAGAGACATGTTTCCAATTTCAGTTGAGATGCCTAATGGAACCAAGACCATGGCCACCAAGAGCGGTTTTGTGAAGTTGAATTCAAAATTAATATTAAGATGTGCTTTATGTTCCTAACTTCAATTACAATTTAATCTCTATTTCTCAACTTATTGATGAGAATTTTTGCATGGTAAATTTTGCATACAAATTGTGTGTGATACAGAATCTTATTACGAGAAATCTGATTAGAGTGGGTGAGTTATAAAGAAGGGTCTTTTTATACAAGGATCGTTACTATAAGAAGGTATACTCATGGGACTATTAGTATATGTAAATCACTAGGTGCTTACAAGTAATAACTCTCAAGTTTGTCCTGAGTTTAAAGAATATCTCAACAGTTATTTTCGTCTCGACAGACTTGGGTCCTCTTAAGTATTTTCTTAATATATTGAGATTGCTAGAAGCTCAAAAGGGTTATTTTTAGTCAAAGAAAACATGCATTTGAGATAATTGAGGAATGCGGATTGGTTGGTGCAAATACAACTGGGTTCCCAATGGAAAAAAATCATAATAAACTTGCATTAGTTATGCGTCGCTCACCGACAAGGTATAGGAGAATAGTCTAGAGACTCATATATCTTAAACTTATGTAACATCCAACCTGCAATCACCGATTTTAGAGTAAACAAGCCGCTAACCGATAATTAGCGCAACGGAAAGGAAGGTCGGGAGTCGTTACCGCCGCCCTTGTTTGTGGATAGGGCAAGACTTAGTTCAATAACGTTAAAAATGCAAATATAACTTAGTGATGGGAAACTAATAACGGTGCAATTGAAACTTATGAATATTTACAAACCGTAGCCACAACATGACTCTTGACTGACCGACAACCCCTTAACCACTAAATCAACCAATAGGTCCTCTCTGCGAGTCGCTACGTCCAATTATTCACATCCTGGTACTTCTGAAAATTACCTAAAACAAAAAAAGAAAATATTTTTTCAAAGTGAGTCGAAACTCAATATGCTCATCATTATACAAGTAAAATATAAATTAGAAATCTTTGGATTGAGCACGTGCATTTCAATTCATTTTATAAATGAGGGGAGTGAATAATGTAAAACTCGTTGCTCGCTTATTATCCGAATGGATCCCTTACGATTATCGGGTTTTCCCTAAACGAATGTGCACACACCCAAACCGATCGGATAGTCCGGTTGAAGGCGGCCAACAGCTATGCGGTGTCGACCTACCTGAATATTGAGGCGTACCAAATAATGGCACTTGATGGGCGGGTCCATATTAATGATGGCAAATACAATTTGCAAATGATTCTTTGTTGTTATTGATGTCGGCCATATCCGGCCTTGATTTGTAAATAAAATATTGAAGGGCACGATCAATGAACGTACTCGATAGTGCTGATGGTATACGTGCTTTTGGTGTTCTTTGCACATGACCCGAACGGACGTCGATCCGATAGCCCTTAAATAGAGTTTTAAAATAAATCTCATTAATAAGAATTATATTGCTTGGTTAGTTTATTAATAATAACCTTTACTTACCTCCTTAATTATGATAATTGACATGATTTATGCTTATGAATAATTGTTCATGCCTTATGTTATTGTGACTATTTAAGTCATTTTATCCATGAATGTATATAGTTTTTAATAGGAATTATTTATAGAATCTAAACATGCATTCTAATATCTTTAGCTTACTTAGCTAATTTACAAGTTATTATTATCAATTTAAACATGCATTATTTACCATGTGATTACTAGTTTATTTACTAATTTTATTAAGCATGCATTAGGAATTAATTAGTCATTTAATTTATAGCTATGTCAATATTTTGTTTATTATTAAACATGCACATAATAGCCAATTAATCTTATTACATCATTTTTCTTATTGACTATTATTGTTTACTCATGCATTAACATGATACTAATTTTTACTTAACAATGCATGTAAAAGTTTAATTGATTATTATAACTAAATTAAACATGAATTTCTTTTTTATAAATGAACTAATGAATATTTCATATCATCTTTATTACTTAATAGAATTTATACCAATTGATTCATGCAGAATTTAAATTTGTTTTTCTTCTACTAACATGATTATAATTTCTGTAAAATTTAGACTATCTAAACTTATTTATTTTAAATGTTAAATTAAGTTATTATAATTTATGGTTAGGGTTTTACCTAAATGAGTGAATAGAAGTAAGGGTGGTGGTGATTAATGGGGAAGCTGGTGGTGGCAGGGTGGCATGCTCGACAGGGCGGCGCTTGGCGGCAGGTGGCGGTGCCCGGTGGCGAGTGGCCGTGGCTAGTGCTGGTTGGTTTTTGAAAAAGATGATTTTAGGGCATAAAGGAGAGAGACAGACAGAGAGTGTGTATGCTTGGGTGGCTGCGGTCAGCGTCTGCAGGTGGCGACGGGTCTGGTTGTCGGCCGGTGGTCAGGTGGTGGTCGGTCGTGGATGGTGGGAAAAGAAGTTGTTTGGTGGTTTGGTGTGTTTGGAGGGTGGGTATTTTTGGGTGGTTAGGTGGGCGGTGGTAGGCCGGTGATGGGTGGTCGGCGGTGCTAAAGGTGATGGGTCGCTGAGGGTGACGCTGGCCAGAGCTTTATGGGGTGGTCGGAGGTGAGGGAGAGAATACAAGGATGAGAGGAGGTGGTGGAAAGTTGGTGAATGGGGTGGTTTTGGAGGCGGTTTTCCGGCGATAGGGTGGCCGGAGAGATGGTCGGAAGGGTTCTTTTCGTTCAGTGCAATGTGGTGAAGGTTTATGGTTGGTGATGGCCGGCTGAAGGAGTCGGTGGACGACTGTGCAGGAGGTCGAAATAGGGCTGGTGGCCAGGTGCAGGAGGAGAGAGAAAGGTTGCCTAAACCAGTTTTTAAGCCAAAATTTCTGATAATTAAGCCTATTTATACTAGTTTTTGATCCTAATCTGCATGGTCTTGCTGGCATTAGCTGTGTTTTTTGTTGACAAATGTTAATGGTGCATGCCAAATGAGTGATTTGGCCATTTTTAAGGCTTGCTTAGTGTAATTGGGGTGTCAACCCTTTATTTGACCCCAAAATCCACCATAATTCATTATTATTTTTATTATTATTTTATTATCATTAATATTATCAGCTTTATTATTATTTATTATTATTATTTGATATTTTTATTATTTGATATTTTTATTATATTATTGCTAATATTAAGGTTATTATTTGCTCTTATCCTATTATTTAGTGTACTAAAATTAGGTTAATCTCATTAGTTAGGCTAGTTCGTAAAATTGATATTGGATGTTCATGTACTTAAAGTGTGCTAACTAGATATGTATGCATATATTTATATGTATATATGTGTGTATGTATATCTATATACAAGTATATCTATAAAAATTGGATTTATATTAAATATTTATGATTGAAGGAATTGGGTATGTGTTATGTGAACATAAGCATAAATAATATTTTGGGAGTTGATACTTTATGAATTGTATTGTAAATATTGGTCATCCATCGTTGTCGTTCATGTCCGGGTCTTGCAAAAATAATTTTGATACACACATATGTATATATATATGATATGAAAATACTTTGAAATTGAAATGTACGTGCTCATTATAAATTGATGGATTATGTTAATATATTATATTTATTAGAGACGAGTTGTTACAACTTATAAGACCAGAATTATGTTATGTTGTCACATTTATGTCGCAATTTATGCAAGAACCAAAAGAGGAACATATGGAAGCAATTGTCTTGTTCTGAGATATCTGAAAGGCCACCTAGATCAAGGTATATTGCTAAAGAGATTCAGATTTACAGGTTTATGCCTATTATGATTTAGATTGGGGAGCATATGTCCTATTACAAGAAGGTCCTTGACTAGGTATTACTATATGTGGGTCACCTATTTCTTGGAAAACAAGAAAGGAGAGTACGGTATCTAGATCATCACCAGAAAGTGAATACTAGGTTATGGAAATTGTGACTAGTGAGTTGATATAGATAGCCTTTTCTGACATCTTTGGAAGTATTTCTCAATAGACCAATGAAGTTATATTGTAATAATCAAGTTACATTGCATATTGTAATAATTCTATTTTTCATGAATTGACAAGCATATAGAGATTGATTGTCATTTTCTTCGGGAACATCTCGTATCTTGAGGTTTAAAAATAGCTTATGTGTCTTCTAAGTATCAATTCGCTGATATTTTCACCAAGCCATTAGGAAAGCGTCGGTTTAATTTTTACAGAGTAAGTTAGCACATAATTAATTTACATGCTCCAACTTGAGGGGGAATGCTAAGAAACAAATATATATTTTGTTATGTTAATGAAACCAATATGTTTTTGGTTAGATTTAATTTTTCCTATTATATTAAAAATATTGTATTCGGACTAGGTATTTAATATTGTATTAGAAGCATTCTCTTTTTTTTTTTTTGAGAATAATGGATGAATTTCACTAACTGAAAATCATACGCATCTACAAGAAAATCAAACTCAAACAAATTCATAACTAAAATAACAAAATAAATCTTTCGATTTAACGAACTAATTGAAACTCCTATGAACGCTCCTCTTCTATTTGATCATTGTTTCATTATACAGACCTTTAATGAGGAGATCCATAAATCTTATATACCTTTTCGTCGAATAGATTTATTTGTTTCACTAGTTCGAATTTGAAGAATTAATGCTCGTTGCAGAACGATCATGACAATCAATCAAAAATTAAACCACATACAACCATAAACCTATGAAAATAAACAGATAGAGTCGCTTTAAAAGCGAGAGTTAATACCACACTCATTCGAAGAGGGTATAGAGAGACTCTCACAAATGCAGAAAGAATAATTATTTGTATACAAAATAGTAGATAAAACATAAAAAAAATGAGAAATTGGGATAAAAAGTCAATTAGAACACCTGGTAGAATTTTTTTTTTAGAGAGAAGGGTTAATTATGACCAAGTATATACATATATACAGAAATAGCATCACATACAGAATTCTTTGACAACCGACATTTTACCATGATTAGCTCTTCCTTAATCACCAAGATAATCGGAGAGGGTAACAGGTCAAGTGATCAGCCGGAGAACGTGATAGATTTCCGGCAGATATCACAACCCAGCGTCGCCTCAACGATCTTGGAGCAGGGATCATCGCGGGTTGAGCAGAAGAACCCAAAGGCGCCACAGAGGGTTCAACATGCTGCTCTCGCGATCATCAAACAAAATAACGGAAATGAATATTCACATGTGAGTATCCCCGGGGAGCATACAAATCATCGAGGCCAGGATTTCCCGGGAGCACTAGGTCTAAAAAGCAAGCGTCAACTTGTTGATGATGATAATCAGAATAGCACACGATGTACCCTTTCCTCTCCAGGTATTAATTCAGTTTTCTTCCCTAAATCTATATGTTTATTATCGTTCAATTATATCAGGAGATCACCCAATTCTATTCATGATTTGATCATTTTCGTCTTATTTCTCTCTGTCTTTGCTCAACTCGATCGGCTTTAAAATCAGCTGCTCATGTGCAATCGGAATATCCCGTTTTCATTGCTTTAGTTTAATTTCTTTTTTTGGGGGGTGGGTGGGGGGCTGGATTATTTATCCATATCATCACACGCAAACCCAGTAAAAAGCTTGTTATAGGCTAGACATACAAATTAATTAAGGTCACAATTTGCGATCAGTCATCTTAGACTAGACATACAGATTAAACCCAAAGAAATGGCTTAAACAATACTCCCTCCTATATTTCATTTTAAGGTTAAAAGGAAATACCAAAGAAATACAAAATTCATGATAAGTTTTGTGTTAAAGATCAAGTTGCCCCTATATTTCATTGAAAATAAAAAAATTTATGAAAAAAGAAGAGAAATAAAGCAATTAATAAGAAACATATATTTCATTAAAAGTTTAATAATTTTAAAAGTTGAAAACCCTAATCTTATAGTTCAAAATAAACCTGAGATTTGAGAGAGAAGAAAGGGTGGGTGTCTAGGCGGAAACGGGCAACCGCTAACTTGGCGATGGGAAGGGCGGCAGGGATTTGATGATTCGGTGCCAGTTAGTCGCCGTAGGCAGTGGGCATGAATTGGTGGTTGTCGCTGAGGGAGTGGCCAATGACAGAGAGCAACTGAGAGGATTAGAGCGAGAGAGGAAAGAGATGGGCGCCTGGCGGCAACAGGGAGCCTTTGACTTGGCGGTGGTAGGAAGGCAGGGGTCGGTGCCCAGTGAGTTACTGTAGGCACCGGGCAGGCATAGCCTAGGTGTGGTCAATGACAGAGAGCAATTGAGAGAGGAAAGAGAATTCGCAAGTCTAAGAGCAAAACGAGAGAGGGAAAAGAGTTACTGAAACTTGAAGAGAAATAATTGCTTTTGGGCCTATTATCATACACAATCTTTTATGACTGTCCTGATGAAAATTAAATGTCTCACCCAATAATATTATAAACATTCTTTTTATCCTATAGGTGTCCCAGGAAACCCATGGTAGTTGCATAGGGTAATTGAATCACCTTGATCCCAGCAGTCATCTTGCACAGCATAAATTGAATTGCTACTGCATTAGAAACATAGATACAATCGTTTTGCACGGGAGAATCAAATCATCTCGATCCCAGTCACCTTGAACAACATAAATGATGCTGTGTATGTCATTGGAAATGGTAACAACTACAGTAAATTTACATTCTCATTTAAGAAAGATTGAACTTTCTAATCTTTGTCTGCACGGTAATTGACACCTGAGTTTTAAATTCAACACATTTGAAAAGCTTGATGTCGATTCTATCATCCGGCACAGTACATATAACATCCTACTCCACAGATTAAATAAAATGAAAACATAATGAAACCCACTAATGATTAGTTTTCGTGATTTTCCGCAGGTTCTCAAATTTTATGGTAGGGATACAGTCCCTCCCTACATCGCACATCCAAAATTTGGATGTACATGTAGTGGGCTCACTGGAAAAAGTTGCAAATGCAACTATTTCCCGGATGACTCCAACTCATCTGAATAATTACGCTTAATCAGGCAGATCAACACAATATTAGTTTAAGCCGTCATTCACACAAGGCTAAGTAAAGCCCAAGCTCATTAAGGTGACGGTTTCCTACTTGATTATGGTAAAAACTATCTTACCTCTCATTTATTTGTTCTATAAATACTCACAAGACTTTAGTCATATAACTTTTGGCTAACTCACTTATTCTCGTGAAGCGTATCTAGCAGCTCGTGACATACATGCGCCTCCGTTTGGGGTCTGTTTTCATGGAATTTTATTGCCATGGCATAGATCAGTGTCGGAGAAGAAGATTGAGAGGAAGAAGATGGACAAACTAGTCTTATCGGTGGTGCGTGTTGCCCATGCCCCACCCTTCTTAACGGTTCTTTGATAGGTAAGTCTTGGTTCTCTCTTCCTCTTCTTGATCTACTTCTACCCATCTATATCTAGGAATTTAAAATAAGTACGGAGGGAGCGCCACGGTGGTCTAGTTCTAGTTTTAGATCTTGTTGGTTCTGGGCCACTGAGGCCAAACCGAGGTGGTAGATACCACCATAGAGGCGGTTATGCAAGATGTAGGTATTAGGTGGAGACTAAAGAAATGAGTGGTCGAGTTAGGGATTCGGATAGGCACGAGAGGCACAGAAATGAAAAACATACTACGGGATAGGTATAAAAGAGAATTTGGCTAATACACAAGCATGCTAAAACCACTTTACGAATGTATTTTGCCCAAATTAATTAGACTAAAAAACGGGGGCTAAAGACTAGCAATTTAGGCTTTGATATCACTATAGGAAATTAGGACTAATGTGGTGTAGAAGCATTTTAGACCGTATGCCGTTTGTAATCCGTGTATGCCTTGACCGAGTTACAGCAATGCATCACCTTACACAAGTGCAATCATGAGAAATCTGACGGCTACTAGAGTCCTGGTTCTATTTAAGTCTCAAACCTAAGCGACCCTAGGATGGCTGATCCATGTGAGAGAGTATGAAAAAATAATCAGTTTTTGGAGTATATTTTTGATTTGGTCATTTATAGAGAGCTCTATACGTGTCTATTTAAGCAGAGAATTCAATCTATAATTGAACGCCTAAATTAACTCCTTCAAAACTGAAATTGATTTCCGGAATCATTGAATCCTCTGTGGTTGTTACACAAAGGTCAGTCAACAGATACAATAGTTTTGCACTGGAGAATCAAATCATCTCGATCCCAGTCACCTTGAACAGCATAAATGATGTTGTGCCTGTATGTCATTGGCAATGGTAACAACTACAGTAAATTTGCATTCTCATTTAAGAAAGATTGAACTTCTAATCTTTGTCTACGCGATAATTGACAGTTGAGTTTTAAATTCAATACATTTGAAAAGCTTGATGTTGATTCATATCATCCGGCACAGTACACATAACATCGTACTCCACAGATTGAATAAATAAAATGAAAACATAATGAACCCACTAATGATTAGTTTTCATGATTTTCTGCAGGTTATCTAACTTTCGAGTCACCCCCTCCTTTAGGGATACAGTCAACCCACATCACACATCCAAAATTTGGATGTACATGCAGGGGATATATGAACCATCTCACTGGAAGAAGTTGCAACTTTTGTAAGTGATGAGACTCTTTTCCTCATGATTCAACTTATCTGTCACGTTCCAGTATAGTCACACTTAATCAGCCAGAGCAACACAATATTAGTTTAAGCCTTCCTTTGCACGAGGTTAGGTAAAGCCCAACTCCATTAGGGTTTGAGTTTCCTACTTGATTATGGTTAAAATTATCTTACCGATTGTTTATTTCTTTTATAAATACTCATTAAACTTTAGTCATATCATTCTTGACTAACTCACTTAGCCTTTAGTCATATCATTCTTGGCTAACTCATTCTCTTTACTAAGAGATAAATTCTTACCTTTTTATAGGAAGAAGAAGCCTTCTCGAGGAGTCCACCTACTCGAGATCAAGGTAGCAAATCCAATCTCTCCGACTCATCATCCACACCACACTTCATCGATTTCTTCAGAAAGAGTAAGTAACAAGTCATTTTTCCCAAATCAATAGATGTGATTACCTGAATTGAATCAATAAAATGGCCTAATTGAGACCCTATATTACAGGATGGCGTGGAACACGTAGGATCTGTGGAGGGAAAAAAACTCACATTTTTCAGCAAAAGAAGAGACAAATCCTACAAGACTACGTACCGGCTATTCAATCACTACCTAAATTGATTATTTATTCCACTGATTCATTGATTTGTTAAGATTATTTATTTATTTATTTTTATTAGAGTACATTTTTCTCTTTGGATATTAGGTCGAATTTTATCCTATTTGTATTTAGATAATTGGTTTCATAGTTAATGTAATGTAGGAGATAGTGTCACCTTTGATGTCCAATTCATGTAACTTGAGAAGTCTCGATATTGTATAACTCTATCAATTTTGGATACAAATAAAACATCAAAGGTTCCGGGAAGTAGCCTAGAGAATATTTCTTCCCATTTTTAGCCTTTATATGGTATCAAAGCCGAAGAGACTTTCTTGTCTTATTCACAAAACTTCAATTTATCGTGAAAGATAATAAAATATTATTATACAACAATTCACAATCTCCATACTATCTTAACAGTTCAGATTACTACGTGATTAATTCGATGATTTTTAATGAAGATAATTGCAAGAATTGACATTGTCTCTTACATTTAAAAATAAACTTTTGTGAATGGAATCATTACTAAACCAAGCACAAAACCAAATGTTCATGCTTGGAAAAAATGCAACTTGATAGTCACACCTTGGCTCAATAATGTCATAAACAAGGTCCCACATGGGGTTTGTGGCATATGCTAACACAGCAAGAGAAATATGGGTCGATCTTGAAGAAAGGTACTCACAAGGAAATTCAGTACATCAGTTAAAACAGGAAATGACTTTAATAGGCCAAGGGCAATCCTCAGTGACAAAATATTTAACAAAGCTTAAATCTTTGTGGGATGAACTGGGAACATATCACATTTTGCCCGCTTGCACTTGTAAGTGTGAGTGTGGTAAGGCAGTGGAAGCCTTGCTCGAACAAGAATGGGTTCATCAGTTCTTGAAGGGGCTTGACAACAGAAAATTCAACAAAGTGATATCTCAGATCTTGTCCATAAAACCACAGCTGACTCTTAACAAGGTTATGCGGCAATTGTTCGAGAAGAACGACGACAACTGTTCACCCAAGCGGTCGATACTCGTCAAATCAGTGAAAGAGTCGCATTCAAAGTAATAAATCAACGTCAAACCATGAACCGGCCGCTGTGTACTCACTCACTGTCAAAAACTCGAGCCCGAATGGCACCAGTGCTACGAGTTGATTAGATACCCAGCAAATTGGCAAAATAGGCGCATGAATCGGTTTGGAAGCGGAACCAATCGTGCAGCGCCGGCGAACAGAGGTTGGAGCAACCACCATAAAGGAGCATGAATAGGAGAAGGGATGTCGGGGTCCAACCAAGGAACATTCAACTTTGCTACCAGCGGCTCAGATCTAGGTCTCGAAAGGAGGAGAGCTTGCACGAGAAGGCGACCAAAGTGGCTTTGTGGGTATCACCTCGTCCCAGGTAGACCAACTATTCTCTTTTTTAAAGAGA
Organism: Talinum fruticosum; assembly: GCA_021018815.1. Lineage (NCBI taxonomy): Eukaryota > Viridiplantae > Streptophyta > Magnoliopsida > Caryophyllales > Talinaceae > Talinum > Talinum fruticosum. The sequence goes on along the minus strand of JAITYX010000004.1, from coordinate 6,136,155 downwards.
GGCAAAGCTTGGAAAAAATGAGAAATGAGGGGTACAATGGATAGTAGACTCAGGGTGCCTCGCACCGTATTACTTGCAATTTTGACGCTCTTACGAATGTTTATAATCTTGTTGTGTATATTATTATTTCTCAATCTCAGAAGTGACAAATGGTAACTGAAAAGGCAAGAATGGAAAACCTTGGACCGAGCATATGTCTGAAAGACATGTTGTACATTCCGGCGTTGATCTTGTGTTGGTTTAGCTCTTGATGAAGATTGTGTTGCATTTTATGGACCTACTTTTTGTGTCATATAGGACCTCACGAAAACGCATATTAGAAGGGGTGATTCGGGTAACAAAATATACTACTTTCAGAACATGCAAGAGGGATCGGTTTTTGTAGTTGTCAAAAAGGTTGATCTCGGTTCGGTGGCATCGGCAGTTGGCACATCCTTCGCAAAACAGTTTAGTTGTTTTATCTATTATGTGTGATTTTCAATTAAATAAGGATTTTGGGAATGTTGTGATATGTGCCATAGAGAAAACAAACTCAAAATAATTTTTCTTTAAGTGATTCTAAAGCTTATAAACCTTTTGATTTAGTTCATTGCAACTTGTGGGGTCGTTATCACATATCATCTATGTTTGGATGTCACTATTTTTTATGTGTTGTCGATGATTTTAGTCGAGCGACATGAGTTTAATTATTTCACTATAAATCGAAGCTTGTAAATGTATAGTTGATTTTTGTTGCTTGGTTAAAATCGGATTTGGGACACATGTCAAAACCGTAAGGAGATATAATGAAACGGAGTTTACTAAAGGATAATTGCAAAAACGTTTTCTTACAAGAGGGATGTTACATGAAACCTCTTGTGTCGGGACACCTCGACAAAAAAAAAAAAAAAAAGACTAGTTGAACGGAAAAATATCCATCTTTTAAATATTGTTAGAGCCCTTCGGTTTCAAGCCAACTTAATTTTGCCAAAATCACTTTTAAAAAACAGTTTTAATTTTTAAAAAATTAGTATTTGACCTAATTTCAGTTTTTAAAATACAAAAACAATTTTAAAATTTAGGCCAAACATCCTCTAAGAGGATTTGAGTGTATGTGTTATGCTCACAGTCATAAACAATTCTAGGACAAGTTTGATCCGAGGGCCATAAAATGCATATTCCTAAGCGATGCTCAAGGAAAAAAAAAAAGGTGGCATGTTATGATCTTGGAACTCACCGTGTTCATTACGTAATGTTATTTTATTAATGAGGATATTTATCCTTTTACTCAACATCTACTCGACAAACTTACTACCACTTCATTCCTTAACCAGCCCAACGACTCTCTTATTTGTGACTCAAAGCCCATCCCATCATCTCCTAGCCCAAATTTGCCAAGCCCAGCTCCACAAAATCCAACTCCTAAACCCCTACTCAATCCTGCTTGATCAACCCAATTCATCTACTGTCTCCAACCCTCTACAATTATTAGTTGGTTTCCTAGTTCACTTATTGTTAGAAGATGTTGTCGTATTTGATTTCCAATTCACTAACTCAGAGACATCTTGAGGGGGTATACCTGTATCAATCTTGGATATAAATAAGAAATATCAATGGCTCAAGGAGTAGCAAAGAGAAGATTTCTCCCAATTTCTAGCCTTTACAAGGTATTAGAGCCTAAGAGGCGTTCTTGTCTGATTCACAAAACTTCTGTTCATCATAGGAGATGATAAAGCATCATCATACAATGATTTACAGTCTCCATACCACCTTAGCAGTTCAAATCACCCCGGCCATGTGATTTCGCTTAGACCAAATATAAGATTTCTCCCAATATCTAGTCTTTACATTATGAGAACGTAAAGACCATACATGTAGCTATACATGAATGTGCATCAATAGAATATATATGGTTGTCACTTTTGAATCCATTTATTACAAAATGCATATATTCAGTTGTATTGCGTTGAGTATCATCCACCCCAATAGTGAGATGAATGTCACCCTTTCCAAAGAAATGCAGGGAATTAAGGCGCTTTACTCGTAGATTATTCATAACTTTGGAACATAACTGAAGGCAAATGCAGACAAATCAACATGGCAAGACTAGCTGGTTGCAGAGACGAATTATAGGAAGAAGAATATACTTATCTGATCTCTGGTTGGCATGAAGCAGCGAAATGTAGCCTGGTTTAATTTGCCAATATGTATATTTGGACTGCGTTAATAATGCAGATAAGAATCAACTTCAATAATCTGACGGCATTTGATTGTTGGTTCTGATCCTTGTTTTTCATTAGATCATGACTTCAACCAAACTTGCTGCAAGATTAACTAGAGCCAGGGCGGCTGAACAAACTCCCTTCCTCTGTTGCAGAATGGCAGCAGCAAATTGAAATTGTAAGCGCCGTTAATTAGTTGCAGTCCAATATTCATATTCAGATTCAGTCAATAACTGAGATCAATCGCCGACTATTCTGATGACTAATACTAGTATAAATCTGTCCTGGAAACCTTTGACCAAAAACAGAATTAGATAGCAGTGGAGCACGTTAGAGCCAGTTGTCCCTTGATGATGGCCAGCATGATGGTTGAATAACATCTAACAAGGGATGGAGTCAAACCGAACTTGAAGCAAACCCAACCCAAAAATGATCTCAGTTATGCAAAAACCTAACTCAAGAAATATGACAACTTGAAGAAAAAATCTGCATTTCAGGTTAAACTCAGATTTGTATTTCGGATTTTTGTAAATCCAATTTGAAAATAAAAGTTTCCCTTACTAAAACTGTTAAGAAATTTGCCCACTCTAAACCTCACTTATTGGGTGAATTTAGAGCTATGATTAGAGCTATGATACAGAAGTGTAATAGGATGACAAACAATATCAAAAACTTAATGGACAAACAAATAGAGATGGGATAAGGATTTTAAAGTGGAAGACCAAAATCAGAAAAAACCACGAACGGCATAAACACTATGAATTCACTTTTATGAGAGAGTAAAAGAGTCATCTCAAAATCCGAGACCATCCCAAAACCCCATATATCCCAATCTCACAACACTCTCCTCTCAATAGCACACTTCAATGGGATATATTTCCAAATTGGGTCTCCCTAAATTTCCCAATGCTAGAATAAGCGGATAATTTTTTTATCATTACTAAGATTAACTAAACCATCTTTAAATAGATAAGCAACAACCCTAGGTCTATAATGACACATACTACAATTACAAATCATAAAACCGAGCAACTAAAACACAACACAGACGAAATCGAGCGAAGTCAAAGAGAGAACTTAGCACAGTCGTGCCATTCTTCCGTTGTGCGGTTGCTTTGTGTTTCTCGTCTCTTCTTGTTGCGGCACTGTCATGACATGTATGACTTGATCGTGCCACCTTATGCTAGCATTGTTAGGTGATTGGAGCCACACCCAACAAGAAAAATATGTAAGGTCAATTGTTACAGACAAAGTTTTGGTAATAAAGTAGAGAGTATTTGGCCTCTATATTAATCCATCTTGCATCATGTGGATCAAAACTAGCCAATCAACTTGGGGTTGAGTTGTAGAATGTGGTTGTCTACTTGCATGAACGCGTTAACCAGAAATTTTTTTCCTTTTTTTCCTTTTCAAATTGAAAGGAGTTGGGCAGGGGAGGGGTGTTTGGAAACTGGAACGAGAACATGACACAACAATAACGCAACAATTAAGGATCTGCACAGGACAATTGGATATTAAACAGCAATTTAAAACATGCAAGTTCGATCCTTCCACAATATTAATATTTCCGAGAAAATTAACAAAGCATGCCACACCTTGCCATGTTTTCACCATATAACTTAAAAAAATCAAAACACTTGAATTTGATCTGGGTTGACATCCAATGGCATATTAATTAATATGGATTCATCAGCATACACTGTGCTTTAACAAGGCAATGAATCTTACTAATTCTATCTATTAGTCTTCTTCCTACTGTATATACTGATTAGTGAAACACAGTCCTTCCAAGCATCAGGTATACTGTTATGGAGTCACCCGCAGACAATGAGGTTTGGCACACCCCTCAATACATTCTGGCCTCCCTGATTTGCTAAACGGTGAGTCTTAAACTTATTAGCTAAATTACTAGAGAACTTGATTCATGTAAGTCTAACTTTTGCTTGAATAATTCTGTACTTTGTTCTTCAACAATGTGATGAAATGAAAGCCGAGAGAAGACTCCTGTACTCCAAGTATGGGATACCTATGTACCAGGCAGCTCTCAAGGGTGATTGGGAAGCCATGAAGCGTGTTTTAGCTAGATTCAAAGACGGCATTACTGCTGGAATTACAACAAATGGCGAGACTGCTCTTCACATCGCAGCATTGTCAAGGTGCACCAAGTTTGTCCAGCAACTGGTCTCCTTGATGACCCCAACCAACTTGCGGATACAGAGCACAGTGGGAAATACTGCACTCTGCTTTGCTGCAGCATCTGGCTCTGTCCCCATGGCAAGGGCCATGGTGGCCAAGAACCAACACCTTCCAAACATCCGAGGCAATAATGAGTTGACTCCACTTCATATGGCCGCTTTGTTAGGCCACAAGGATATGGTCAATTACCTCCTTCCTCTCACTGCAAATCTCACTAATTCGGACTTCTATTCTCTGCTCATTAGTGCCATCAATGCTGATTTATATGGTATTTTATATTCCCAAGGGCCAAGACCCTGCTCTCCCTCCCCTGTGTTACTATGCTGTATTACCCTTTATTCATACAGATTTTACTAATTCTTTTGGTTCCTTTTTCTTTCTGCAACTATTTAATGGGACAGATGTAGCACTAAACATCCTTGGTGCTCACCCAGACCTACCCATTGCCCAAGAAGCAGAACAGACGCCACTTCATATTTTGGCTAGAAAGTCTGGAAAATATTATAGAACTCAACTAAGCTTTTGGAGAAGATTCCGTGATTTATGTCGGTTTGTTTCCTTTAAACCTAGTTCTTTATTTTTACTGCAGTATAGAATCGTATACTACAAAGCATATCAGGGGAACTCAAATCTGACGAATGGGTTCTTAATTCTTATAATGTTCGTTGATCGGTTGATGGCCTGGGTGAAGTCCAAGGGGAAAGTGCCCTACCACAAGAAGCTCTGCAGTTGATAGAACGCTTGTGGGAAAGAGCACTAAAGCTGCCAGAGGCTGCAATGTATGATCTGATATCCAGACCTTCAAATCTTCTGTTCGATGCTGCAAAAGCTGGCAATGTAGAGTTTCTATGTGTACTTATTCGTTCATATCCTGGGCTTATATGGCAGCATAACATCAATAATAAAACCATATTTCACATTGCTGTTGAATACCGTCAAGAGAAGGTTTTTCGGCTAATACATGAGTTTGGTGCTATTAAGGATCTGCTTATGACCTACGTGGATCAGGATGGTAATAGCATACTTCATCTGGCTGCTAGGTTACCGTCTTCTGATAGACTTAACTGTATATCTGGACCTGCTTTTCAAATGCAACGGGAAATGCAATGGTTCGGGGTAATTATATACTATTTACTTCCATCCAAACTTATTAACTGCATTATTTCTCTGCAACTACTATAACAACGTCAACAAGCATTGTGGGAGTGCCACTATTTGTGGCGGCATTGTTTATCTATGGCACTTCTTTGGGTGGAAGTTTTTCCACTATTTGTGGCCAATTATCCCACCTTATGGCGTCATCAGGGAGTGCCATTGTGGGTTTGCGATGAGGTGTCTTGATACCAAATTATGCCTCAATTTCTTATTTTCTATTCCATATTTTGTTGAGAGTTAATTAAGAATATTTTTATGTATTCATCTCATAGTGCTTTCATCTGTTTGAGATTTGTCTCTCTTGGTTTTATTTTTTTCGGGCACATCTCTTTAAGATTTTTTGTAATCTCACCTTTAGCATAATGGATTTTTGTCATTTGTCACCCCTGATTTTCTCCTGATTTAAATTTCCACTTAAAAATCTTAGTGTTATTTACGATATTGTTGTTCTTGCCTATTATTCGTTAATATCTACATCCTTTCTAATTTAGTGTATTTTATCGCTCTATATGATTTTTCCTAACGAGATGTAGGTAGTCTACAAAAACTAACCATTTATAAATTACTGACAGGTAGTGGAAGGTATGCTATATTCTCAAACTGTAGAACGCGAAAATAGCGCGAATGAAACAGCACGAGCTTTATTCAGCGAAAAACACGAGGAGTTGAGGAAAAAAGGAGAAAAATGGATGAGAATCACGGCTGCTTCCTATAGCCTTGTGGCAACATTGATAGTAACAATGGTGTTCAACGCGGCCTCAAAATTTCTAAATGGGTACGATGGTCAACACTACTGGCAATATTTTACATTTGCGATACTTGATGCATTGTCATTGGTATACTCCTCAGCCTCAATAATTGTGTTCTTGTCAATAATGACATCAAGATATGCAGAAGAAGACTTCCTCGAAACCTTGCCTTACAAGCTCCTTACAGGCCTCGTATTACTGTTGATCGCCATTGCAACCATGATGATGGCTTTCTTCACCATCTTTTACATTAATTTTAAGCATAATTTTCTATGGATAGTTGTTCCTGGATTACCCGGAATTCTCATTATCATCATTTTCTTGCTGCAAGATTCCCTTGTGTTAGTTTGCCGTCTGGTGTCTCAACGCAACATTCTTCGCAAGCCCCTGCATCCAGGCCTTCTTGATGGAGTGGACTTGAATTCACTGAACCTCGACTCTAATTGTGCCACTAATCATGTTTAGTGATACGAAGAATCAGATGAGACCCTTTTTTTTTTTTTTTTTTGAGACAGGCCAGGATTAATAAGTCGATTAACGTAGGAGGGATTTCAACTTCTTTATTTTATTTTATTTTATTTATTTTTCGTGTACCATGTGCTCTTATTGAACTTATGAATTTTATCAATGAACTATTTTTCGTTTATCACTTGAAGGTGAGTTTTTGTAACAATTCTACTATTATTGAAAATAAATATCTTTAATTTTAAAATTTAATTTTAAAAATTATTATATTATTTCACACATAACACAAATTCAAACCAGTTTTGATAATTCAAAACTAAGCATTTATTCATCAATATAGCCAACCAAAATCCTGGTGTTCTGTTTGTGACTGGATCAACGTGGATCGGAGGAGCTGGAAATACTTAATAGTAGACACAAACGAAAAAGATATCAAGTTTGTATCCAAGGAATTTCATGACGAAATTATCCAATAAATGGTGTATGGATAATAGACCCAAGTGGGTAGGATATTTATTTTTAGAAGGGCCCGGCCTTTCAAATCCAAGAATCTGGACATTCAGATTTCAGAATCCACTATCATCAGGATAAATATAATCTGCCACGTCCACCCTCTTCTTCCTCCTCACTCCTCACTATCTGCTTCTCCCTCTTCATCTTCCATGTCTTCATAAAACCCAAACTATCCCGCCCCTTCCCCAGATCTTCAAAGTCCTTCTGTCTCTCTCATCTTTGTTATTCACCAGGACAGCTCTTCACCCATTACCCAGACTCTCTTCATTCAGCTGACAAGAAAATCAGCAAAACATGGCAACTCTGTGTACTTCAGCCATCAACATGCACCCAAATCTTTCCAATTCTCTTTCTAACTCCATCAATTTCTCGCTAACCACTAAATCCCAGCTCTCTAATCTCTCTTCCCTTCATTCAACCTTCACGAGCACTTGTGCTTTGACCCTCTTTAACCCTCTTGCAACTTCTTCATTGAAATCGGTACAGAGCACTAGACTACCCGTTGTTTGTATGTCATGGGATGGTCCTCTTTCTTCTGTTAAACTCATCCTTCAGGGCCGTAATATCGAGGTACTTCCCATAAGTCTTTTATGTCCAGTTTTTCTTTTTCTGTGTTTCAATTGAAATTTCTTCTGGATTGTTGAAATCTTTGAATACCCAGATATTTGGGATCAGCTTGCTTCTGCAATGAATACCCAGATATTTCTTGGTTAATTTAGAATCTCAAATTGATTCGTGATTGCTTTTGAATTGGGAATTGATAAGAATGGTTGGTTTGAGTATTAGGATTTGAGATTGACTTCAAAGCATCCTCCAGAATAATCCATAGCTGGAGTGGTTTTGTTGCTGTGAATGGATATCTGTAACTGAAACTGAAACTACAATTTTTGGTGGTACAGCTGACTGATAATGTTAGGAATTATGTGGAAGAAAAGGTCGGGAAATCAATTAAGAACCAGAGCCATATAGTTAGAGAAGTGGATGTGCGTCTCTCCGCTCGAGGTGGAGAGCTTGGCAGAGGACCCAAGCTTGGACGGTGCGAGGTAAACATTTTTTATCAGTCTGATGCCTTGTATATTTGCCTTAATAATACCTGGGAATTCAAAGAGTGTGCGCTTGTTTTAGGTGACTATATTTACCAAGAAGCATGGGGTGATTCGAGCGGAGGAAGATGCCGAAAGTCTGTATGGGAGTATTGATATGGTGTCCTCAATTATACAGAGGAAATTGAGAAAGATTAAGGACAAGGACTCTGACCATGGCCGCCACATGAAAGGGTTCAACCGGTTGAAGGTGAGGGAGCCTGAGCCAGCACGGATAGCCACAGATGACTATGAGCTGGCTCCATCGGTGGAAGAAGCACCACCTGCTCCGGCTGAAGATGAGGAGGACTTCATTAAAGAGGTATAGCTGCTCTAAACTAGAGTGTGAGATAGATAAACTATCTATTTCATTCTATTGAAGCACTTGTTATTTTCTGCTTCTCACTTCATTTCTTTGTATTTTGTGAACGTTTTCCATCAGATTGTTCGGACCAAGTACTTTGAGATGCCACCTCTGACAGTCACAGAAGCCATTGAGCAGATTGAAAATGTGGACCATGACTTCTATGCTTTCCGAAATGAAGAAACTGGTATGATATCTTTGGTCTCTCAGCTTTTAAAGTGCCTTGCAACCGGCTTTATGAATATTGAGGTGTGTCCACTTTCATTATTCTGTAGGTGAGATCAACATTCTGTACAGAAGAAAAGAGGGAGGATATGGGCTTATTGTTCCAAAGGAAGGGAAAGTTGAGAAGACAGAGCCTCTGCTCGTACAACCTGACAGAGAACCTTCTTTGGCTGAATAGAGATAGATTGATACAAGGAAGAGGATCTATTTGAGATGCTGACGCTTTATTTGATATTCAGTTTCCTGTAATCACTGTACGTGAGGTTGAGGATCGTTGATCAGAAAAGCAGGATTGCCTCTTTGTGATTTTCATCTGCTTTTCGGACAAGGTGATTCTTGCAGCGCTGAGTTTGCAAAAATCAAACTTGCGAGAAATGCCATACTTGTTGAGACATCTTTGTAAATGAATGAATAAGTAACCAATTTGAGTATCAGTAAATTTCCCTGGCCTAGGGGCCTGCTTTGTTGGTTACAAGTATCAATAGCTTGAGATAATTCATGCATCTGTTCAGGCTGGATTGTAATGGTAGAGTGAACTTGCTATCTAGATGTTAGATGAGCTATGTCTTCCCAGGGAAATATTGTGTAGATGCTTTCTGAGTGGTTTAGCTTTGGCCCATATAAATGCCCAAGGATTCCAATCAGGTAATGGGTATATAGACTCTGACCACAATCATATCTGAACTTATTATGATCACACATAAGACAGGTTATACGCTTACAATTACAGCAAGCTTTAGCTTCATCATTTCATACATAAGACAGGTTATACACTTACAATTACAGCAGGCCTTAGCTTCATCATTTCATACACCTGATGACCCAAAAATTTGCTAGAAAGGGTCATTTCTAAACAACTTTGAATGATGTCAACCATGTGTTTCAAGATGTGAAATTGTTGGTCCCTAAAAAAATTATAATTTGTTTTAAGATGTAACTGGAGAAGAATATGAAGGAAGGGGGCTCTTGATTAGATAAGTGAACATAGCCATTGAGTATGAACATCAAAGGAAGAAGAGCTACCATGACTAAAAAGATCATTTTGCACCATCTGATTTCCAAAATCAGTTGATACATGTATTAGCAAACATAAGCATGACATAAATATACATTCAAACGATTAAGACAAGATCAACACAGAAATCGGGTTTCATTCTGCAATGATCAAGAGAGTGAGGGCCCTCATCAATCAAAACATGTCACATATCCAGTTTATGTATGCAGAAGTTGAAAAAAGAAAACTTGAATCCCTGTTGTATGAAGCACCACTGACCACAACTGAGTTATACAGCTGCCAGTGCAAATTTGTAATCAGCACCGTTATCCTTTATGGTTTATGTACTGAAGAAAGAAGTAAATCTACATCACTACCCTCTTCATATGACTCTGACTTGCCCGTCACTTGGACCAAACGCTTTTTTGTTTTGGAGAATTTCTCAGTGGACACAGCCAGGAGCTTGTTCAGTGACATGTCTTCGCCTACAACTTTCTTCTTCAGTTCGTATCGATGCTTGATCCTGTTATCAAGATTGTATCCAAGAAAAGCAGGGAAAGACAAAAGCTCCCCTATTTCTCGGTCCATCACTTCAATCAAGTATTGCATCTTCTTTTCTAGAGATCTTGGATTGTATTGCAGTATTTGAAAATGCTTCTTGCCCATTTCAACTATGTCATCAAAAGAGAAGCCATAGCTCAAGAATAGACCGATGACTTCCTGCAGATTCTCAGAGCTGGTTCTGGTCACCGCTCCCATTGCCATAGCCAAATCCTTTGTTCTGTAGCTATAGCCAATCTTAACAAGCATGGCCAGCTTATGAGCTAGGTTTTTTCGAAAGACAATCCAAGGAACAGAGGCGCTTTAACTAAGAAGCGATAAATCTCCCCCGAATCCAATCCACATTCCTTCAGAAAATCTATTCTGGAACGCAATTTTCGCTCTTTGCTGACACTCATCACATTTGGGAAGACAAGCACAATCTTGAAAATTTCCTGATCAGTTAGGCCAGCATGGGTCCTCAAGAACTCAACCTGATTTTGCAGATGTTCCACACTATACGTCAAGATTGCAGGAAGTCTATTGAGAACTTCTCCAACACCGTCCGTATCCCCCTGCTTAGCTTTTGAAGAAACCCAATTCGCGGAACCAGCTGAGTATCCAGATCATAGTGGAGAATAGAAGGCCGCTTAGCAATTATACCAACAGCATCATACCGGCTCAAAAATATTAACATTCTCTGCATTTCTTCAACCGAGCGAAGGCAAATGGCCTTGCTAAGAATAACAGTGTTGAGAACATGAACAATCTTTTCCTGGGAAATTCCATGTTGAAGCAACAACTCTACCTTTTTACCAAAGCCTGCGAGGAACCGTGGTTGTGTCCCGCCCAGAAGGCGCTCAATCTGAAGGGGTTCAATGTTGCTCCCCAAACCATGAATGAATTGTATCAATGAACCAACTTCATCAGCTGTAAGTATATCCGGGTACTTTGGAATCAACCGAGACAAAGAAAGCTGCTTTAACCCAATTGATTGCAAACCACGAATTCGACTATGAATGAATTCTACATCCCAGGACAGAATTGCTGGGTTTTTATTCAGCATTGCTTCAGCCTCTTTCTCATGGAAACCCAGTGATCGGAATAGTGAGAAGAGAGCTCCTTAGTGACGAAAGCCCAAAAAAGCATCAGCATAGAGCAATTAAAGCAACATGAGAATGCACGTAACGTGTTTGTAAATATGCCTGACAGAAGTTGATACCTGTTTCAGTGATGCCGGTAGCATTTTTGCCACATTTGCTGGGTAAAAAGACAGTGTTGGATTGTCGAATCCACATAGGCCACACGTGAAGTCTCTCTGTAGCAGAACTGCAGAGGTTAGAGAGGTCGAGGAGGGAGAAAATGGCATGGGGTCTTACACTAACACTGGCATACAGTGAAGATTTAGGTGAATGTGGTAATGTTTGAGGAGGAGAAAAGGCGTATGCCATGGAAATGGAAGCAACCATCTTGGCATGTATTTTTGACAGATTAATGAACAAAGCAGATGCTCAGAGGCTGATTCGGTTGACGGGCATCAGCTTGGTAAAACACTTGCCTTCCTTCACGGTACTTGGGCGCCAGTCTCTCTGTCGCCCTCATTCCCTCCCACTCACCGTCTTATAGTTTTGTAGCTTTGTCTTTTCTTTTTTTTTTTTTTTGGCTACCTATGTTCACGCAGGCGTTGATTCATTTAATTTTAATTTATTATCATTTTAATTTCTTATAATTTCTTATAATTAATTTTATAATTATCTTACAACTTTTCACAATCGTTTATAATTTCTTAAAACTCCTTATGAACTTATACCTTATAATTTTATAATTTCTTATATCGAAATTGGACAGAACTTTATTAGTCTTATAGCTTGTGATATTAATGTTTGAATTCTCGAAAAACACTACTTAAATAAATGGTAAATATTTTCTCTTTTAGGCTAAGGGTTTAAATATCACCCAACATCAGTTTTACTTCCTTCAATGTTGCAAAATTTATCATCCTCTTACCGAACACTAATATTTAGTTGATTAGTGTTTTGACTTGGTCAAAACACTAAAAATTACTCCAAACATTATTGCGAATAGGGCCTTAATATGACTTCACAACTTTCCAAAACCGAGAAGTTATTTGGCCTTTTAGGGGAGGGGTGGCTCAGTGCCTCACGCTTGTTTTAACAACTAGACTTCCACATTAGTCATTTGAATGCACCAAGACTACAAAACTCCCCCTTCCACAATAATGTACACAAAGCCCTCTCAAATGCTAAATCATATCGAGATATAATCTTTCCAAATGCAACTCAAGAAAAATTCCTTAATGTTCCTTTCTTCCTTCTTTACAAGAGAAAAGGAATTTAGCTGTAAAATTATACAATTGTTAAAAAATGATTGATCAAATACAACAAATTACATCTGTTGGTGAGCCTCACTGAGCCCTGGCCACGCCCTGGTGCAGTGGTATGATAACATTGACCGGCATGAAGTAATAGTAACAGCTTAATTGTAATGCACTCAGTAGTGTTTCATCAGCTGGGACAAGTGAATCTCAGTACATTTGATTCCCTTGTTTCTTCCTTTGAGGTTAGAAGCCAAAAGACAAATGTTTACTATAGAGCTACAGTATCACATTCCATTTCAAAGAGCAAATGCTGCCATCATGACATTCTCTCACGCAATCCTAAAATAAGTGCAGATATCAGACATCAGATTCCCTATCTGGGCCTGTTGATTGCTCATCTCTTCTGTGTCCATGCTGCCCAAGCCCAATAATGGTCTCTGGCTGTATGTCACATTGGGCTCCAGAGTCCAGACTCTCTCTCTCTCTAGTATTCTTCTTGTTAGGATAAAAGTTTGATGGGCTGCTGACAGGGTTTCTTGAATGAAAGAGAAGCGCACTATATGTATATTTGATTTATGTGGTTTGGTTGGTCAGTCCCATTATTCTACCTTCAAGTATACATTATTAATACCAAATAGTATTTGTTTATTTTTGCAAGTTTCAAGACTTAGACTATGTATATTATGTGGAAGTTGGAAGATAAATTTCAGATTGCATTGCTGAGTCAACATATTGAACTTGGACAAGTTACATTATTTGATCCTCATTTTGTACCATTTTGAATTTCGCCAACTCAAATCTTGCAAGAAAAACCGCCAATTAAATTATTTATATTTATCTTTAACTCGTTCATTTAATTTAAAACCGTAATTTATATTAAATTTATAAATCGGACCATGAGTGATTTTAGATCTTGGATGACATATGAATACAAAGACAAAAATATAACCTTTATAATTACAAAGGCATGTTTTGCACATTCAACATAAGTGGATTTGAGCTTATTTTTAGAGTTGATGAATTTGACTCTTCATATTGACTTTGATAAAAATTTCAAACTTTTCTCCAAATGGTATTAATAAATAGAAAACAATCTCTTAATTTTATATTTACACTTTCCCCTTTTGCTTTAGATGAAGGAAACTTCCTCCCAATAACCCCAAAATCTGACCATTTTTAAATAGAAAAAGTCCCAATTTTTTTCTTTTTTAAACAAATTAAAAGGCCGCGGTTTTTACTTTGACGTAATCCCACTTTGTCTATGAATATTGAACCAAACTAATTTTTCACGAGGATAATTTTTTTAAATAAAAATCATTACTTTATGTTAAGCAACCGGCCAAAGGTCAAAGCTTTACTCATGAAAAATAATACTGAAAGTCTCCCCACCAACCAAACACCGCGGAAAATTGCATTACTGTAGACTGACTAACACAACCCACTGATCTCATATATTTTATTTGAGAGAGAGAGAGAGAGAGTGAATCAGCGGCAGAAACAGAAGAACGCATAATTTTCACATCTTTCTGAATTTGTTGTCTTCCTCTCAGCTGTTTAGGTCCTCAGGATATCCTTGAAGATTTTAAAACTCTCTATATTTATTCTCCCGTGGGTGGCGTCTCTATCCTTCACAAGCTCCCAAACCCTCCACCCCCACCAATTCCTGTTTGCCATTTTTCTCTTTCGCTTTGGCGTGCATTTCCAGTAGCGATTCCACAGCCAAAAAAAAATTGAAAACAAATAAAGCAAGGAATACAAAAAAAAAAAATCTCGCCTTTGTTATTCTTTCTCTTCGGGAAGAGGGATTTCTGCCCATAGACGTCTCAATCTTATCTCTATTTCACTTGTCTTTCTCTCTCTCCCTCTTCCTCGCCCAGCTAAATAAACCCTCCATTGCCTGTTTCTTTCAGCTCTCTCTCTCTCCGTCTGTGTTCCCAATCAGGCTGCTATTGGCTAGAAGGATTTCGTTTTGGGATTTATGGGGTTTGTTCCTAATCGCTCACATCCTGTGAAAACCCCTAATCTTCGCTTAATTTGTCAAATCGGATTCTGGGTTGTCTATTTTCCGTTGGAATTAGCGGCAGAATGGGATTCATTGAGGCTTTTTGCGGCGTATTACAGATGCCCACATCAATTGGAGGGGGTTCATTATAGAGACGATGTTGTTCATAATCCCGATTTGGACCGCCTTCCTTCTGGGGCTTATGGTTGGTTGGGCATGGAAGCCAGATTGGTGGGCAAGGAACAAATTGGATTCTTTCGTCTCCAAAATCGCCGATTTCTCGGCTCCCTCTTCGCCTTCCAAAGGGTTCCCCTCTATCCAGAGCTTCTCTCCCTTCAACATGAGATTTTCTGGCGGCAAGGCGGAGATTGATGATGTTAGGGCCAATGATAACAACACATTATCTCTCGTACCCACTGTCGGTGATGCCCGGGGAAGGTAAGTGGAATTTATGGTCTTTTGCTTTTAGTTTTACAATTTACAGTTTCAGTTTTGGCATTTTATTTGGGCAGTTTAATTGATTTCTGGGTATGTTCATGGTTGATAATCTCTGAAAGGGGTTTTGCCTTTTGAGTTGTTTGTGTTTCTCAGTTTCACTTTGTTAATTTATGGTTTTACATGTCGAGTAGTGAAGTTGGATATTGCTTGTTTTTTCAGTTCTCCACAGCCCAAAGTGATTAATGAAGAGAATCCAGTTGTGAATAATGACGATTTGGCTCATCTTTGCAAGCTTGTTGAGGAGAAAGATGGAGGCCCGTCTTGGATACAGATGATGGATCGTTCTACTCCAACTATGACCTATCGAGCTTGGCGGAGAGACCCTGAGGTCAGTTCCATTATACTTGATTGTCAGTTTTGACTGAATATTATTGCTAGTGAGTACAGGAACTTAAGTTAATATCCCTGTTAGAGTAGCCACTTCTGTGTCAACATGGCCATTTAAACATTGTAATCTTTTAGTTTACTTTTGTCTGAACGCGTGCAATTTTTCTGTTGCTAGACTGGTCCTCCTCAATACCGTAGTAGTACCATATTTGAGGATGCAACTCCTGAAATGGTTAGAGACTTCTTCTGGGATGATGAATTTCGACCTAAGTGGGATACCATGCTGATACATTCCAACACTATTGAAGCGTCTCCAACCACAGGAACGATGATAGTGCAGTGGGTACGCAAGGTACGTGAGAAGGTTCTTGTGACATCTTTGTTGTGAATTTCACTCAGCTGATGGCATGTATCTGATGTTTGGTGTTGATTGGTGCAGTTCCCGTTCTTCTGTAGTGACAGAGAGTACGTCATAGGTCGGAGAATATGGGACGCCGAAAGAACTTATTACTGTGTGACAAAGGTACGAACTTGCAGTGCTGTTTATGTCTTCTTAAATGGAGTGTGATTCTCGCTGAATGGGGTTCATTATGATAATATACAAGCATTACCATTAGAAGTGCTCTTCCCATCCACAAAGGGGATCCCTCCCCTTACTTTATCTGACCTTGTGATGAGAAGGAGTATGACATATTGCCTGTGGTTGTGACTGGTGAATAAAGTGTTGATTGTTTGTGAGGAGCTCATTGAACCTAGAAGTAGGCACTCGATATTTTCGATATTATATGTAGACTCTTGAGAGGGATTGCCCAGTGTTGAAGGCATATAATATGAAAACATAGCATAGGTATTTTAATCTTCATCTGCCTAGCGTTTCAAGCTCAACTGTGAATTCCACTTTGTATACAGGGAGTACCCTGCCCCTCTGTACCACGACGGGAGAAGCCAAGACGTGTGGACCTCTTTTATTCAAGCTGGTGCATTCGTCCAGGTATGTTCATGGTTTAAATTTAACTTGTTTCGCTTGTCAAATGATGTTTGTGCCATTATTATTAGCCCTGGATTCAAACTGGAATGTCTCTACTTGAATACATCAAAAGTAAAGATTGCATGATGTGTTCTGATGTAAGGATTTAGATAGCCAGGTCGCAAAGGAAAATCCTGATGGTCTGTTATTTTTATACAGTGGAATCTATGAGAGGAACTGGCCAGAAGACAGCATGTGAAGTGCTTCTCTTCCATCATGAAGATATGGGTATCC
This sequence comes from Talinum fruticosum, assembly GCA_021018815.1. Lineage (NCBI taxonomy): Eukaryota > Viridiplantae > Streptophyta > Magnoliopsida > Caryophyllales > Talinaceae > Talinum > Talinum fruticosum. Next base: position 6,119,245 of record JAITYX010000004.1, on the reverse strand, counting down.
CATGGGAAATCGCTAAGCTTGGTGTAAGACAAGGGATGTGGGGAGCTGTGAAGAAGATTGATCCAGGTCTACGAGCTTACCAGAAGGCAAGAGCTGCGGGTGCACCTCTCTCTAGCCAGGCCTCCATGGCTCACATCACAACAAAAGTTAGCCCAGACTATGTAAGATCCTTGCTGAGCAATGATGATCATAAGGAGATCCAAGTAGCACCTGTGGAGGAGAAAAAGCAGGGAGGGATCAATGTGCCAAAGGCCCTTATGCTTGGAGGGGCAGTTGTCCTTGCATGTAGCCTTGATCGGGGGCTGTTAACCAAGGCTGTTATTTTTGGAGTTGCTAGAAGGATTGGAAGGATAGGAGGGAAATTGTAGACAAGGAGGAGCTCTTGACATTAGTTCGGCATGTTAACCATGGGCTCTCATAGATGGGCAAACTGCACAATGAAGTCTTTGCCTTGCTCACCTCTGTGCAGAAAGACAACCCCCCTCCCCAAAACTTCCTCAAACCAAAAAAAAAAAAAGATAAAAGGAGTTCTCATAAAGCAGTATCCTAGGAGTGAATCTTGCATGTAGCATGAAGCTATAGTTGAAGGCAGATTGTAAGGTCGTACATCCGCAACCTGCAAGGATCAACTGTTGTTATTTTTACTATCATTACATATTCGTTTTGATTCATCGCTGCCAGCTGAGTGGCGTTTTACTGATTCTCAGTTTTCATTATCGAACATTTTCAGCTAATGCAGTTCATGTACAATTCTTATTTATTCAATCATACACCCCTGTGTAGGAACCAAAGTTATATTCTCAGTGGTTAACCGTGGCATTTGCACTAGTTGAAGGCATTTGCACGCTGCTGTGCCCTGCAATTCAAGTCAGTGGGCTTGTTGCGGGGTAACAAGATGGGCTCTCCAGAACTCTGGAGGTATTTTGAGTGACATGGGTGATATTTCGTAGGGTGTTTCCTGAATCGGGGTGTTGGAAGTGAGATCTCCAGGGAATCCTTGTGTGGTGGAGAAAACATGAGTGGCTGGGGAAGAGAGAGAGAGAGTGCGTATTTTTGTGGGGTTGGTTTTGAAAATGACGTGCGATTTTGGCCTGGTTATGTACATCAGATGCTCCTTGTCGTTTAATCAAAAATCAAAGTTAGCTGTCCTGTTAGTGTCCAGAAGGGGATGTTCACCTCAACAGTCTGGACAATTCCACATGAATTTCATGAGCCCTGATTTTTCATCTCTCTTATTTTAGTTACTTGTCCAAACAAATTAAACTCCACACTTTTCAATTGTAATCTTGTTTTAATTCAAACTTGGCAATTACACAAGCCACTTACTGACACTGGTAAATACTCGTCATCATACGTGAAAATTCAATGACAACCAGAAAGTTGGTACAAGTTTCAGTTTCAAAGGGAAGTGTCTGTACAAGCTCAGTTTTGCAAACTACTGTAATTTAATTCGTATGGATTTCAGACTTTGATGTGATAAGTTGTTTCATTTAAACCGCCTATTCTATGAGTGCAGTGTGCCTTCTTTTTGGCTTCTTCTTTTTGGACGTCTGATGTACTCTTTTTCCCTAACAACAATCATGAAAAAGAAAGAACGGACAAAAGAAGGGTTCAAAACAGTGCAAGCCATCAAACTGAGGACCCATCTTGTCCAGCTTCTTCATGTCAGGCAGGGAGTCGAGGTTCAGATGTAGGACTTTTACCCTTGAATTACAAAGATATTAGTTTGATTTCGTGCACTCGTAGATTAATGTTCGTTTCTATTTTTATTTCTATTTACGTTTGTTTTGTATGTAAGTTTAAACGAGTCCGGAGTCTAACATGATTTGATGACGAAAAACCGGGGAAGAAATGATGAAAGAAACCTGAGTTATGTATGTACCTTGGCTATAGAAACATGGTGGCCTGGAAGAAGATAAGCACCTACTGAACCTGTAATTATTGCTGTAATTAGAATCGCAATGACTAGCTTGCTGGTGAAGACAAAGGAAGGAGCGAAAGCATATGCCCAGGGAAATTCAAACGTGCAAGAAATTAAGATGTTCAAGAAAAGACCATTTCTTTTCATCTAATCTAATTAACAATAATACAAACTTCAGTTTCTTAAACGGTTCAGATTGAAGACAATACACATGATTAGTTGTTGATGCCTGAAAAATCACAAATGATCATCAATTTGTCTCATAGTTATGACAAGTGGACCAAAGGAATCTTTATGTAGTTTTTTTTTTTTTTTTGGTGAGATATAGGGTGAGCGAAAAACCGAAACTGATAAGGCCAAATTATTTTTTGATTAATCGATTTATCCAGGTTACGATTTTAGTTTATATTTTTAAAAACTTATAAAATCGAAATAAATCGGCCCGTGTTCACCCTTTATAAGACATTAAAGTCGACGTTAATATACATACAAGACATGAATTTCTTTTAAATCCAATACTATAATTATGAAATTATAAATATAACTTTTATCGAAAGTATATGAAAAATATTTTACTTAAATTTCAATATGGAAAATTTCGGCATTTTTATTCCACCTCTCTTCTCTTTTTTTTTTTTTTTTTTTTGAGAAATAAAAAACAAAGTTTGAGGTCTCTTTCACAAATCCCAGATAGTGGGATGAGCATTAAATACAACACCTTGGCAGCACATTGCAAAAACGTTGATTTCGCATAACTTAATTCCCTATCGATGAAAAAATCAAAATCAGAGCACAAATTTGAGAACAAATTGAGGCAAGATTCGTGTTCTTGGAGTAGAGCAAATGATGTATATACAAAAATACAATACACAATTATCGATTCAAGTCTCAAAATGTTGAATTTGACATATGAGCTGGAAATCAAACCAGTAGAGAAACTGATCGATAACATATAACCTAATAAGGAACAACAAATTCAAAGGCATGGACGCCATCAAACTCGATAGCGAATCGCGGATTCTTCTTCATACTCTGGCGCCCGCAACTTTGATCATCAATCTGTTTCGCGCTCTTCTTCTGCTGCAAATTGTCTCTCTTCAAACCTACACTCGCCGACGGCGCCGAAGAACCTTCTCGATCCGAACTCAAAGAAGAAGAGAAATTGAAGGTGAAGAAGGACGTCATCTTGAAGAAAGAGAGCGCGCTTTAGCTTTGATTCTTTTTCTGGTTTTCTGGGTTGGAAATAGGGATGAGTCTGGGGGTGCTTATATAGGAGGGAGAATGGGAGATGAATGCAAGGAAAGATCTAGAAACCGCGGTGCCGGGAAACTCGGGAAGGGATTAGGATTATTACGAAGCAAATAGGAATCAGCCATGCCATGCCATGCCATGCCACCTTGGATATTGATTTTTCTTTTTTCTTTTTATTTTATTTTTGTTGTAGTAGTACCAATTTAAACAATTAATATTCATTGCATAGCGATTTGATAATCAGTCAACAGTTCAATCACATACAATCATAAACATATGAAAACAAATTGATAGGATCACTTCAAAAGCGAAAAATACTATCACTCATTCAAAAAGCGTATGGAGAGACTCTTATAAATAAAGAGAGAATAATTATTTATAAATAAAATAATAAATAAAAAAAGGAGAAATTAGGGTTTATTATTGACAGAAAGGAAGAAATGAATTTTTTCTTGATTTAATTATCTTATTTTCATTTCATTTCATTTACGCCTTTGAATTTTTTTTTATTTTTATTGAATTGGTCGGAAGTTAGTATTTGACGCGTAATTGGTTGGGTCTTTTTTGGAATGCTAGTTGGAGATTGAGGCGGTCAACTTTAATTCCATTGATTTTTTCCTCAACTTACAATATCTTTAGATATTTATATGAATAAGTGTACCACAACGTTGTTTTAAATTAAAAAAGAAATAACGTCAAGTATATTCTTACATGAAATTATGTTATACATAACGACATAGTTAGATGTTTCTTAGAACGAAAGTAAAAGTTCAAATATATATAGAATGTGTTTAGATGTCATTAACATTCATCGATTGAGTTACGCAAATTGTGAACCTTCTTTCTCGAGAAGAAGAGGTTGAAAAAAGAACGAATAAAGATAGTTCTTAAAACTTTTTCTCCATTTCAAAATACATGTCACTTTAACTAACTTTTTTTTTCTTCATTTCACAATATATGTTAGTTTACAATTATAATGAAATATTAATGATTAGTTTATCAATTTTGTCCTCAATAGTTAGTTTTTTTTCTATCCTTTTTCATTAATTTTTTTCATTTTTAATGAAATGTAGAAGCAACTTGATCTTTTCATAAATTTTATGTTTCTTTAATATTTTCTTATAATATTAAAAGAACAAGTATTTTAAAATAGATAAAATATATCATACTGAGTTGTCCTATAATATATATATATAAATTATATTTGGTTGTGGAGCATTATTGATTTTGTTCTCTCTTATGCCCAAAATGTGGCACATTAATTAGGGAATTGGGCACGCAGGAAAGATGCTGAAATGTCTTTTTATAATATTTTTCGGCGCTGGAATTTGGGCATTCCAAATATTAATTATAATAAAAAAGAGTGGAATAAGAAATAATATCTGGCCAATTTGTCGTGCTTATCCATACAAGGCGGAACAACGTGACGCACGGGAGAGAATGAATTAATAATAATCCCATCGTTTTAAAAATATATTATTTTAATTAATTTTTTTCGTTTCATAATATTTATTATTTTATAATTTTAATAATATATTAATTATTAGTTTATTAATTTTATCCTTATTAATTATCTTATTTCTCTTCCTTTTTTATTAATTAATTTTCTTTATTTTCAATGAAATATAGAGGCAACTTGATCCTTTAACACAAAATTTATTCTGAATTTTATATTTTATCGATATTTTCATATAACCTTAAAACGATGTGTATTTTGAAATAAAAAGAGTAATAATATTAAATAATAATAATAATAATAATAATCTACAACAACACAATGACATTGACTAATGATTGATTAGTATATAATAAATATAAAAGTATTCAATGAATATGCTCTGTCATTTTCAATTTTCCATGTTGTATCACCTCCTAATACTCCACGTTACACATCTCTCACCATACAAGTACTCCTATTCTTTACATTAGCTTATATCAAGTTAAATAAAAAATAGTAGAAATAGTATATATACTATAAACGAACATAAATGATTAGTAAAAAAGAGCATCAATAAGTAAATACGAATAAAAATAAATAAAAAACATAAATAAATAATAATTTTTTTATGTAACTTTGAACAATCCCCGCAACCAAAATTATTCTCGCAAATAAATACTCGATCAAATTTTTAAAATTACGCCATCAAACTAAAAACAAATGGTGAAATTTAATGTATATAATGTAAATATGTATATAAAACTATTATTATTATTATTCTTTTTTTATAATTATTTTTATTGCACATGTAACGTTTAATATACAGTACAAGTGCACTTCCATTAATTGCATAATTCGAGTTTTGTCCTCATAACATGACGCTGGCTCTTAAATATTTTAATTATTCATCTCATACTTGCAAAGCATGAGACCACATTAAATATTACTTCTTTTTTTTTTTCCCAAAAGTGAATAAGGCGATAAAACTGGTTGCAAAATTTAAATGTATACAATTTTGAGGTATTTTATAAGTTGAGCTAACTAACATTTACAAGTTAACTATTAAATACGTTCCTATGTCTGTCCATGCATATATATGTATTTCAATATAATAATCCATGTATCGCCAAAGCAATATGGGTTCTTCAAATTTAAAAACATAGAAACACGAAAAAAATATATCAACCATTGCAAATTGAAAGACTATAGTGAGATTACGGAATTATCTAACAAGCCTTTTTATGAAACTATTTTATATAAATGTGTAGTACTTATCTAACAAGTTAGAATAATGAAATATAACATAAATTTTTCCATGAATGGAGATATATTTCGTGAATTGAAGAAAAATACAAAACACATTTTAGAAGTATCTTAAAAGTTATAGGGTGTCAATGAATTATAATCTTTAAAAACTTTTATTAAACTTTAAGATAAACCGTATTAAATGATTACGTCCAATCTACTTAATTTTTTATTTTTGGCTGTCACCTAAAATTGCGTCATGGTTGCCAGAAGAAATGAAGAATCAGAGAAAATTGAAGTCATGGAGATCGAGTCATGCGGATTTCCGACGTTTAAAAGACGCCATGCAAGTCATTGACTCTAACACGAGAATGTTTGTCCCCTACAAAATCCAAAAATAGGAAAAATAATTACAAACGCCATCTAAGATATTGCCGACCATTGATTCTCATCAATCCAATGTACCACATCAATCCAAGTCCTCATGATTTCCAGCATGGATTCACGTAATTCTGACTTTTTCACCCCTTAAAACAAAAACACTTAAAAATGGCGATATTACCGGCTTATAAATCACACTCCTCCCCCTCCCTTTCCTATCACTCTTTTCTCTAATCACCATAATTACCCACTTAACAACATTCTTTACCCTTAATTAATCATTCACAATCAATCTGATTGCTAAGATCAACGTCGATCAATGGCCGCGATAACGCCATCTCAGTTGGTGTCTCATGGAGTCATCATGGGGTCGGAGTCGGATGCTAAGGTGAAAATGGTGCAAAATGGGCTCAAGAATCACTTGAAAACATCTCATGTCGGGCTTCGGCAAGGGAACAATGTAGGAGCCAATGCGAAGCCTCTCACCGTCAAGCTGCGGAGGACGACCTCCCCAGCTGCCGCCCCAGCTGGCGTCGTTATAAGATGTGGAAGCGGCATGAGGCTGGTGTTCGTGGCTGCTGAGGTCGCCCCTTGGAGTAAAACTGGTGGTCTTGGTGATGTTCTTGGCGGCCTTCCTCCTGCACTCGCGGTAATTAATTAGCCCATGCATTTTTTTTGGGTCAGGCCTACAAACAAGGCCCAATCTCGATTCTTCACTCTAATTATGATTGTTTATTTGCCGTTTTCTGGGGGTCCCAGGCAAATGGACATCGGGTTATGACAGTGGCTCCAAGGTATGATCAGTACAAAGATGGATGGGACACCAATGTGGTAGCTGAGGTAATTTCTGAACCTCCCCTGGATCGATGTCGTTGTTATTGTTATTGTTGGATTTATCGCCTCATTCATGCATGTATTTAATCTGATATTTGCATTGCAGGTGAAAGTTGGAGATAGAATTGAGCAAGTGAGATTCTTCCACTGTTACAAGCGAGGTGTTGATCGTGTTTTCATCGACCACCCACTTTTCCTTGAAAGGGTATTCATCTCCATGATCCATAATATACACTTATCATTGTTAAAAATAAGAACCCTTTGCTTTGTATTTTGGGTTTGTTTTGTATAATTTACATAAGGCCTGATCATGGTTAATCCGAAATGTGTTCAGGTATGGGGGAAAACCGGATCAAAGCTTTATGGTCCGATGGCTGGACAAGACTATCAAGACAACCAACTTCGATTCAGCTTATTATGCCAGGTAACAACAACCATCCATAATAATCAGACAACTTTCATTTTTACAGTTTTTGGGTTTTTGAAAGACAAACACAAAACCATGTATCCTGTATGTTACGAACATGTAGGCTGCACTGGAGGCACCGAGGGTTCTTAATCTCAACAACAGCAGCAACTTCTCTGGACCATACGGTTTGCAATCTTACATATATATGTTTTCTCAATTCCATATCTTTTTCCTCTAAAAGAACACCCAAATGACTTTTTTGTCTCCTTGATCATTCTGAATGCAGGGGAAGATGTTGTCTTTGTCGCCAATGATTGGCACACTGCCCTACTTCCCTGCTACCTGAAGAGCATGTACAAAGCGAGGGGCATGTACACGAATGCAAAGGTTGCTTTCTGCATTCACAACATTGTCTACCAAGGAAGATTCAGCTTCACCGACTATTCCCTTCTCAACCTTCCAGATGAGCTCAGGGGATCCTTTGATTTCATCGATGGGTATAATAAGCCGGTCAAGGGCAGGAAAATTAACTGGATGAAAGCAGGTATTATAGAATCAGACCGTGTTGTCACTGTCAGCCCTTTCTATGCTGAGGAGCTTATGTCGGGTGTTGAGAGAGGTGTGGAGCTTGATAACATTGTCAGGATGACTGGAGTCACTGGCATTGTCAATGGCATGGATGTGCAAGAATGGGACCCGTCCAATGATAAATACATAGGTGTGAACTACGATGAAACAACTGTAAGTGTCTGTAATTGACAACTTAAAATAATCAGTTCACATGTAGTATTACAATGATAGTTGGGTAATATTATTTACGGTGGACCTTTTTTTCCCCCTTAATCAGGTGTTGAATGCGAAGCCTCTCATAAAGGAAGCCCTCCAGGCAGAAGTGGGGCTGCCTGTGGATAGAAATATCCCGGTCATAGGCTTCATCGGCAGGCTCGAAGAGCAGAAAGGCTCTGACATTCTTGCTGAAGCAATCCCTCATATCATCAGCGAGAATGTCCAGATAATTGTTCTTGTAAGTGATACTTTTTCTTATCATACCTAGCTTTCATCCCTCTGCATAGCTTATGTTACTGAATTTGGAGTTCTCTCTATCTTTTGACTGAAACTTATAGGGGACAGGAAAGACAGAAATGGAGAAACAGATTGAAGAACTGGAGATCCTTTACCCGGAGAAGGCAAGAGGGATCGCAAAATTTAATGTGCCATTGGCTCACATGATCATAGCCGGGTGTGATTACATGTTGGTTCCCAGCAGATTTGAGCCATGTGGGCTCATTCAGCTTTATGCAATGCGCTATGGAACAGTGCCCATTGTGGCTTCAACTGGAGGCCTTGTTGATACTGTGAAAGAAGGTTACACAGGGTTCCACATGGGCCGCTTTAGTGCAGAGGTATGATCACATTACCCAGTCTCAAAAACTCACCTTACATAACCCTGCATTTTCTTCTGATGAAATTGTACTTGGTCATTTCCAGTGTGAAGAACTTGATCCCGATGATGTGGCAGCCACAGCCACAGCGGTGAGGAGGGCAGTAGCAAATTATGGCACCCCTCTCTTGAAAGAAATGATCTTGAATTGTATGGCTCAAGATTTCTCATGGAAAGAGCCGGCCAAGCATTGGGAGGATTTGCTACTCAGCCTTGAGGTTAAAGGGAGCGAACAGGGGTTCGAAGGGGTAGAACCTATTCCCCTTGCTAAGGAGAATGTAGCTACTCCTTGAAGTTGGTCATTTCATACCCAGAAATTGCCCCTGGCATATCAACCAGAGACAGAATAGAATGATCAAACTCGCCTCGAAACAAGAAATCAATGGATGTGTAAGTTCAGTATATGATGCATACTGATAGGCTTTGCCTGATTAATAACTTGTAGTACTGTGGGGGCTGTCATAAATAAGGCAACTATAGAAAGCCTTAAACTTGTAAGATTTCAGGACATTCTTCTTTTGTTGATGTGTGATGAATGCAATAAAAGGTTTGGAGTGATTAAATTATCTTCAGTTCTCTTATCAAGACTATGGTTTTGCTTGTTTGTGTTCTACATTTCCCTAAAAATATTAGCATCACAAGCTAAATAATCAAAGGTTGCTAAATGGATGTTCCTGTAAAATTCTTGACAACTTCAAATTTGAAGGGTTAATATTATACAGACGAGTTCTCGTATCTATAAACTCTTCAAAATTAGCAAAACACAAAAATACGATTACCTTTCCTATATTCGAACTTATGTAACCTAAAAATTCCTTCTTTTTTTTTTTTCTTTTTCGTATCAAAAAGAAGCATAAGACTAATAGTATTTAAATGAGACGAATTTTTTCCTGTGGTAATGGAAATTAAAGTTTGAACATAATTTTAGGAAAACTACCAATTTTTGAGTTTTAACCCAATGAATTGTAATTTTGTTGGTCACGTGCTACGCATGTGCAAGTGAAGTGAATATTCATTTATAAATTCGGGCTTGGCTTCAAATTCAACCCCAGAGTCTCGCCATCCCATCCTCCCAATTTATATTTTACTTCCAAAAACCCTAATTTGGGTTTAGGAATTAGGGCGGAATCGAGAACCGTGGCTGCTGATTGCTGAACCACTCAATCTTTCTCCACCTCGAGTGAATCGCTGCTGTCCTGGGAGCCAGGCGTTGGGGTTTCTCTTCCCTGCACAAGAGCTCCTCGTCTTCTCTGGTAATTTCTTCCATTCTGTGTATTTGCATTTCGCACATTAGGGTTTTTTTTTTTCTGCGCTTCTTTGAATTTGTCCCCACTTTTCGCGTTTCCGCTCCGTGTGCGAACCGGAAATCGACAAGGGGAATTTCATGGGGTAACAGATTCGTTCTTCGGGACTAAACGGTTGTAGAACTTGGTTGGATCGATATTTCTGTTTTGTAGATTATAGCTTTTGTGTTCGATTTCCCTTGCGTCAGGAAGAATTACCAGCGACCCTCTTATTGTTCCCCTTAGGGCAGCCGCAGTCTCATTTTTATGGGAATATAACTGATGCTGTAAGTTCACATGAGCTAACTGTAGACTAGGTAATACGTTTTTTGCTGTACTCCTGAATTCCTAAGTAGAGGGAAGGGGTCCCAAAATCTAAGAGCAATTCAGGCGGAGATGGGGAGCGGAGTAATTGAACTTGTAATTGACATGATTGCTTTGATGCAATCCATTTTGCCCTGCTGCTGTGGCTTTGATAGAATTGAAGGAAATCATATTGAGAATCCAGGAACTACTCCCCCTGGCCCTCTATTGATCAATTTTTGTTGTTTGTTGAGAGTTCCTCGTCTGTCTCTCCTGGACTCAGATAGTTGAATTAATGTAGTTTTTTGCTTGAAAATTGGATGTGATTTTCTTCATGTTGCTAGTAGTTGTGGTCATCTGCTTTTCCTTTCTTGATCAAGCATCATAATTTGTGTGGATTTCCTTGTCTGTTGCTCCTGCTCTCCTGGATGGATAGTTTAATGTGCTTCTTTGCTTGAAGTCATGTGATTTTCTTCCTTTGTTATGTGTTTATTGTTAGGTTTGCTTAATGGTCTCTTTTAGCTTTCTCCAATAGAACTTCCATGTCATTTTTTGAAAATGCAAAACAAAACCCCAAAAAAAAACTGAAAGGAGAGGGGAAACTGAAACTGGAAATAAATATGAAAGATAAGAAAAATATTCCACGGATTGAAATCTTTTTTTTTTTTGAGACCTTCCTTGGCAGGAGGTTCACCTTTTTCAGTGGTATTGTTGATAGTCTCATATATGCTCTAGGCATTCTTGTGTTGCTTCTTTTGCATTGTCTTTTTGAAGTTATGGCTGAAGAAACACGGAAGCTTTACTGGTAGTTTCATATTCATATTTTCTGTCATACCTTACAAAACAATTAACAATTTGGAGGAGCTGTTGTGTTGTCTGGGATGGTTCATGCGATTCACAGGTTAATCCTCTGTTTTCAATTGTCGCTCATTCTATTCCTTTGTGAGTTCGCCATTGAGAAATCCATTTTCTTGAGGCATTAACGTCCCTCCTTTTAAACAAACTTGTCAACCTTATCGACAAACTTTCTTAAAGAAAAGCTCAGATGATTAGAAATATCCTGTGTTTAAGATGGGGTATTGTCTCTTACGTGGTGTCTATCTGTGAGCAAAACTTGTGTCATATATTCATTTTCCATGGTTCTTCTTCTGTGTTACCATAATAAAAGAAATTAGTGATCCGCTTGTTCTATACTTCACTACTTCTGTGCTTCCAAACCTAATATTAGTTTTGCAATCTGGCGATGAGAAATTATGAGAAGCGGAGATATAAAAATCAGGTTTTGTGCTCCTTTTTTTTTAACTGGGTTTTCTCATGATGCAATTGCAAAAATCTGAATGAGGAAAATGCATAGATATGTTCTAATCTTGCCATCTCATGACGCATATGCTTTCTTTATGGTAGATGACAAGCGCTTGGACAAATATGAGCTTTGGAATCATACATAGGCATGTAGAGAGGGAATGGGAGAGAACTGGGTGGACTTATGGGATTATAAAAATAAATGGAGGTTCTTGCTCATTCTTTGGAGAGCTATACTTCTGCAAAAACTTGAGAAAGCATTGGCGACCAAATAATATATCAAATATATAATAGCTTTGGAGCATCTTGGAGCATATGAGCTATGGAGCTTCAGGAGCATCGCTCACCTCAAGGATTGCTCTCTTGGTTTGCTTCATAGTTTTGGTCTTGTCTCGATTCAGTTATTGTGATATTAACTACATAAAAATGAAAATCCAGGGGTTGGTAGAATTATGACTTTCTTTACCATTATGAAACATTACCTTTTTACTCACATAATTACATTTGTGTCTGCAGAAAACCTTTCTGCAAGGTACCTTTGCTGTTTTAAAGATGAGTAGCCGTTTCTCTCGTACCATCTATGTTGGTAACTTACCTTCAGATATCAAAGAGAGTGAAATTGAAGATCTCTTCTACAAGGTTTGAGCTCTGGCTTCTGCATGCACACTTTGTTTAGATTTATCATGTGTAATAAGATTTGTCTCCCTGAGCTGTCACTAGTATAGTATGGTGTTATTAGCAGCAAAATTTAGGAGTTTCTTTGGTCAAACTTGCTTCATGTCTATGGATCTAGTTTTAGGAATGCTAAATGCTTCAGTTTCATGTTTACAAGTCTCCATGAAATTGTGTGGCATGCATTTATTACTCTCTTTTTATGTGTTTTTTTGGGGGGCTTGTTCCTGGAGTCGTAATGACTGCTGAGTGATCAATGTTATTATTCTGTCTGTTGGATGTAATGAGGGATTCAACTTGGTGAATGAGATTGATGCATATTCCTCCAATTAGTTAAAACTAAGCCTATGATAGCCTGCTTGCATAACATTAGTTTGATTGCTTGGTGCAGTATGGTCGTATCTTGGATATTGAATTGAAGCTTCCACCCCGACCTCCTTGTTATTGTTTTGTTGAGGTAACCCTTTAAAACTTTGGTTTTTCTTTCATACTGTTGATTGTAATCATGCTTGGGTCCTTAGCTATGTTTTCTGAATTAATAGTTTGAGAGTGCTCGAGATGCGGATGATGCTATCAGAGGACGTGATGGTTACAACTTTGATGGCTGTCGTCTAAGGGTAATACAAGCATCCACACATGTTTGTTTTAAGTTCCTCCATTTTTTGTTCCTTGCTTTAGGCTTTGATGTCTTTAGGTTGAGCTTGCACATGGCGGTCGAGGTTCATCATCGGCTAGCGATCGTCGTGGTGGAGGAGGGCGTTATGGTGCATCACGCCGTACTGAGTTTCGAGGTCTCTATATGTTTTTTTGTGTGTTTTATTGTATGGGTAAAATGCAACTGCTGAATGCAATTTGTATCTGCTTTTGGCAGTCGTTGTTCGTGGGCTTCCATCATCAGCGTCGTGGCAGGATTTGAAGGTGTGTGTGTTTTATTGATAACCTGTCCAGCGTCATTGAGACCATGTAATCATCTTCACCCTGTGTGCAATTTCAGGATCACATGCGCAAAGCTGGTGATGTTTGCTTTGCTGAAGTTTCTCGTGATAGTGAAGGTATGTTGCTTGACATGTCTACTGATGCTGCTATTGGTGCTTGTATTGAATTACAGTCTGAGTTTGTGGCTGGCTTTTTAGTGAAATTTAATATTGCATACAGGAACTTTTGGTTTAGTTGACTATACCAATTATGAAGATATGAAATATGCTGTAAGTGCTTCTGGTTGATCCATGCGTTTGCTTTCTTATGCATTCCTATAACATGATTATCATTTTGGTGATGGATTGACTCCTTTTGTAGATCCGGAAGCTTGACGATACTGAATTTAAAAACCCTTGGGCTAAGTCTTATATTCGAGTAAGGCACCTGTTCTGAGACAACTCTTCAGTTATAGGGCATTGATGTACCTTGATTTTGTCTATATTTGTTGAAAAATTATTCTACTTTGCATGTTTACATTACAGTTATTCTTAAAATCAGAGCATAGTAGTTTGTATAATCTAAGAACCATAGATGCAGTTAACAACTTAGCATGAGTCTCCATGTGTATGATACCAACATTCTTTGGATATTCTTCAACATGTTTTAAGCACGCTGCATATGGTCATGGCTTTTACTATTTTTGTTATCTGAGATTTGTAAGAGATTGATGCTGGGATTAGTTTGTAATCTTTCACATCCAAACACAAGTTACTACACTCTGTCAACTAACATCGAAACGTACAAATGTGTAGTAGTGTTATGCTGATAAATTGATTCAGTTTCTTTTTTCAATTTATTTATGTGCTAAACGTTGTCACATCGTTTTTGAAAAATGCATGTTGATGTTTTGGTTTTTGTTTTTTGGGCGTTTCCCAAATTGTTGTTCGTGCTAGAGCTTATTTCTTAGTCTGTATCACAAATCTTGGATTGTGTTGTAGTGGGTTATTCTAGGCTTTGGCTTAAAGGACCTGGTTGTGTGTTTTTGCAGGTGAAGAAGTATGAAGGGAGTCCAACTAGGAGCCGTAGTAGGAGCCGCAGCAGGAGCAGGACTCCAAGAAGGGCTAGAAGGTAGTAATGCGCCCCCACCCCGAAAAAAGAAACCAAAAATAGAAAAATGATGAGGAATGGCGTTGCCTTGGCTTCCTCTTTAGCATTCCTACTGATACATTGGTCTGTTGCTTCAGCAAATCAGCGGAACGATCAGTATCAAGATCGCCATCCAAATCAAGGTCTGCCTCACCTGTGAAGAAGCCTGACAGGTACTCTTATTTTGTATATGGCTTTCCAATTATCTTCTAGCAACTTGTTGACCCTTTTTCTTGTTTGGGTCATGCAGAGAAAAATCTAAGTCAAGGTCAAGGTCAAGGTCACCCTCGAAGTCAAGGTCGAGATCTAGGTCGAGGTCAAGGTCAAGATCTGGTTCACCTCGCTAGTACTAGGTAAGCCATTTGTTTGAGGCTTCACTAGGAACAACTGCGTTATCTTTTGTTTATATATACAACATATACTATATAGTTTGGAGGGCAAGTCCTCAGCGGGATCCACAAGGGATCATGCTGTTGTTGTCCTGTTTGTGTTTCTCATGCAGTGATGTTTCTCCTCTACTCAATGTGGGCTTTTACTGGTCTCTTGTAGGCAGCTGGTTGCGGCTGTTCTTCCACCCGTTGAGGGGCGATGTTACAGTATGTTAAGGCAGTCTGAACTTCTGGTTGAACGTTGAGGGGCGATGTTACAGTATGTTAAGTCAGTCTGAACTTCTGGTTGAACGTTGAAGCTTTTATGGCGAGGATTTCCTCACATGTGTTTGTTGGCTATGTTATTCCCAGTGGAACCTTGTAACATGGATGTGTACCTTTCGGTTGCTCTTTTACTTTTATGCCACAGCATGTCTTGTGATTTGGTGCCTCTTTTAGTTTGATTCATAATTGAAAAGGATGGTTATTTACTTGTCTTAACCAAAGAGTGCTGTTGATGAGGTTTCTTCCACCCCCAATTTGTATATCTTGAGTGCTTGCCTTGGGTTTCTGAGTTTGATATTGTTGCTTACAACTTTCGCCAGCTCGGAGCATCTACATTCCTGTTCCTTTTAGCTGTAAGGAGCTGAAATACAGGTCGAAAGTGTGTGAACCTTTCCATTCCCAAAAAAACAAATATAGCAATCAAGTTCACTGAAGCTGAGGATTTGCATATAAGTGCCAAGGTTTTAGGAACTCGCAATAATCATTACATTCATCAATCTTGCCAGGATACCTCTTTGTCACGAGTAGGGTCCATATTAAAATAAAAACAAGAGGAGAGAGATATCATGGAAAACGTGGTGCTCTAATTTTATGGTCTTGTTTTATTTATTTATTAGATTAGGGACCCACTCGATTAATAAAATATAATATGGATGTGAGATGTGACCCACACTCTCTTTTGTTTTGTTTATGAGTTGAAATACATGTGCCTTGAAAAGTCCCTTTCTTTTTCTCTATTTATTGGTTTTCATTTGTGGACAATCCGTTTGCTGCCATCTGTCTCTATCTTTTTAGCTTTTCCTAATTAGTGTGAGGTTAATATCAAAGCATCCTCATTAGTCTCACATCTAATCTAATCTAATCTTATTTGTAAAACTTTCTCCTACATTAGGTTTTACCTTCTTTGCTCCTTTTAGAGCATCCACCCACAAAAATATTACTTCATTCCACTTACAAAGTAACTAGATTCGACACATTTTTATATCTAACTCGATTAGAATTAACAAAGGAAAAAGAAAAGAGCATGAAACCCGCCACTCCCGTCTTTGTCAAATGTAGAGACAAAATCAACCCCCAACTTGGGAAATATTATGTAGTATAGGAAAAGATATCTCTAGCTAGCGTGTTTGTAAATGAATACATACAATTAATTGTAAAATGCGTGCAACTAAAAAAATGAAAAAATATGGTTGCTGCCCAAAACAAAACGAATATAGAAGAAGAAGATGCGTGGAAGAAGAAGAAGAAGAAGAAGAAGAAAAATTCAAATCGAAATGCAGATGTAAATGCAAATGCAAATACATGCGACTAACCTTATCAGATATTTGTGTATGATATGAAGACATAATTACCGATTATTTATGCATGTTTCCTTACGGAAGATAACAACCACAGAAAAAATCTAATTAAATAATTTAGTATTTAAACGTGAAAGTCGATATGAGTGAAATTGATCAAATTTAAATCTCTTATAATAATTTTCAAATATTTTACCGAGTTAAGTTAGGCTGATATCGGAACATCCGTAATGTGAAAATGGAGGTGGCAAGAGAGACAATACTCTTAATTTAGAGGAAATGAATTGGAGAGACGTATCTTGGTGCTTTCTGACCCATCACCATCCATTCTTCCCTCCCTTCCTACGTACCCAATTAACCCATGGCCATGAGATGAGTGACATAATAATTACCGATTACTTGTTAAACTTAAACATCACTAACTACCATCAAACTACGGTAATTCCCATTAATTTCATCCCTCATAGTCAACCATGTTTTAATGTGTTTTACATTATTCTAAAACAAAAAGTGTTTATTTTGAAATTTTCTAAAAAATTATCGCGTGTAATTGTTTTTTTTTTTTTTGTTGTTGTATATATATGCGTGTATGTATAAGGGAACAATCCCGATTAAAGAATTTAGTAATTTGTCTCTTCCTACTATTCTTTCTCGTGCTGGTGTATATGTAAATAGAGTACAACATAGAGACTTTTAGCACGTATAAAATGGCTGAAGCTAAAACTTATCACATATATGTTAATACGCATATAATTTGATTTAGATGTATACATATCTATACATGAAATTAAAAATTAGCTTTTTTGCGAGATGTCGAAAACTGCAATTGTTTTTGTAGGGCATGATTTTTAGGTTAATTATAACATGTGTTGTTTCTATTGAATAAGGTGCCTACCCCTTGACTAGTTGTTGTAATTGTGTTGAGATGATGTGTATGTGTAGAGGCTCCAATAAATATATGCACATTTAGTGATAGTCTAAACATGTCATATGTTTGTTTTGGACTTTAAACACTTGTATTTTTTCTCCTCTATGAATAGTTTATCTTCCAATAATTAAAATTTACGATAAATAGGAACAATAAAAAGCAGTAAATGGTAAAGTGGTATGAAGAAATAAACAATATGCTAATACTTTTAAATATTAAAACAAACAAGTCCTTAAAATGAATATATTTTTAAAGTATCCTAATTGATCCTACTTGAATTAGCAATATATGGTTTTAGTTATTCTTTAATTTTAATGTACATTAAATTCATAAAATGCAAGTTTTATATATTGACTATGTAAAATGATGCTTATATTTTTAAAATATCTTGTTTTTCTTTGATCTTGTCTATTAAAATAAAATATCATTAGCAAACAAAAAAAAAAAATAAATTAATGGGTTGGATTAATTAGTATATTTTCGCAATCAAAGATAATGGTAGGGGCCTAATTGTAGATATTAGCGAATAGCAACCTTGAAATTTTCAACTAAATATACAAAGTCAAACATGCAACCGAATTAGTTCGATTGCAGAAAAAATTAAAATGTAGGAAAAAGAATTACGTGCGCAATCTATATATGGAGAAATTTTGGTATTTTTTTCCATCTTTAGAAAATTAAAATTCCATTGCTGATATATTAATTATCTAAATAATTTATTTCATATAGAAATGAAAATGAAACCTTATACATTTGAAGAGAGGCCCTATTTCAATTAGCGGTAAAATTGTAAGACTATAAGAAATTGTGACGAATCAAACTATAAATTTTTTCTCCATGTTGCATCAAAAAACAATGAATGAGGGGACATACAATCAATAACTACAAAATTAGTTTTTAAGGGCACGTATTGTATTTTGATATTAAAATTTGTATTTTTAAAAGTCAAATATATATATATATATATATATATATATATATATATTACAGATACTTCTTGACACTACTTTGTAAATAAATAAATATATATATATATATGTTTAACTATGAACACAAAAAAAAAAAGTAAATTCGTGATGAAAAATAAAGAATATTTTTGTAAAAGCACGTAACGATTTGGGGGCATGGCCAGAAAGTCCAAAACGGACTCTCCGAAGAAGCCCCCCTCTCTCTCTCTCTCTATCTCTCTCTACCCACTCTCTCTCTCTCTCTCTCTCTCTTCCTCTGCAAAAGAAAGAAAGAAAGAAAGAAAGAAAGAATCAGTGAAGAAGCAAGAAGCGAAAAAGAAAAGGGAAAAGCTCTGTTTTGTTGCTCTGCCCTACCTTTTCTCCTTTTTCTTTATTCCATTTTCCTTCCGCCATTCTTGAGGACTCGAGCTTTTCTCTTTGCTCTCGATCTTCCCATCAGTGGTGGCAGGACCCCCTCACTCTTCAATTCGACATCAGGTACATACATTCACTCACTCTTCTCTACTTCTGATTTCTTTCCTTTTCGGGTTTGAATCTTCTTCTTTGATCGCCGATTCTCTGCAGTGTTTGGTGTGAGACTTGCCCGATCATGGCGGTTGCTGAGAACGGCGTCGCATCCAATGTTCAGCACTTTGAAACCACTGATCTCGAACGATCCAACGGCAATCACGTCAACAACGACAGGACCGACAAAGCTGCTCCTCCGTCCAAGGATCAAGGCCTCAGCTTGAAGACTCAATCGCTTCAGAATCACAACATCAACGGCAATGGCGCTGATACTTACAAGCCCTCCCCTCAACTCCACGCCGCCGCCGACGATGACGAAAACGACGGCGTTGCGGACAACGGCGGGGATTTGCAGAATCTCGTTTTGACTAAGTCCACTAGTAACCATGGGACTAGCGATGATGACAAAGACAGTAATCTCACAAATGGCGAGGGTATTAAGAAAGAGATTAGGGATTTGGAGGAGATGTTATCCAAGTTAAACCCCATGGCCAAAGAATTTGTGCCGCCTTCATTGACCAAGACCGGATCATTTGATGGAGGAGTCGGCAATAACAATAATTTTGGATATCTTAACAATATTCTAATCCAGCCTAACGCTGCCGGCAATGTTAACGGATATACTGGTAGAAGGGTATGGAAAGATTTTTATGAATTAATTGTTTTGTTTGTTGCCGTTTTGTCGTTCAATTCTTGAGCAAATAGTTGATGTTTTGTGGGTTTTGAATTACATTGTAGAGAAGGAACAATCAAGGGCAAGGGAAGAGGAGAATGAACAGTCGCACCAGTATGGCTCAGCGGGAAGAGGTGATCCGAAGAACTGTATATGTTTCAGACATTGATCAGCAGGTATTCAATGACTTCTATTTAGCTTGTTTTGGTGTTCCTTTGGTGCTCCTGGTATTCTTGTTTAAAAGAGGCTGTGGATTTATGTGGTTCCGGCCTAAGAGTTTGCCTTGTGTGGCACTGAATTTAGGTCACTGAAGAGCAACTTGCAGCTCTTTTCATCAACTGCGGACAGGTAACGCATATTATTGGACTTATTCGGTAGAGCTTATATTGCATTGGTTTGGGTGATGTGCCCCTGAATGTTTTTGCTGGCTCGAGCCGTAGGTTGTTGATTGTCGTGTTTGTGGTGATCCAAATTCTATTCTTCGCTTTGCCTTCATAGAGTTTACTGATGAAGGTAATGTCTGTGGGCTCCATCTCCTACCCTACTGATTGATTGGAACTCATGGTAGTTTTATGGTAATGGTACTGACTAAACCTGCTTCAGCCGGATCCATACTGAGGGCTAGTTGTTGTTGCTTGTGTATGGCCTTGGTACTGTTCGCTTGACTTGATTTTGTCACCTTGGCAGAGGGTGCTAGGAATGCTCTAACTCTTTCGGGCACAATGCTTGGATATTACCCTGTTAGAGTGCTTCCTTCCAAGACTGCCATTGCTCCTGTTAATCCTACCTTCCTGCCTAAGGTAGGTTCTTTATTCGGTGCAGCAATCTTCTTCAATGGTTTAGCGAATCTCTTTGCGTAACATACTTTAGTATTGGAAAGCTTCATTTTTCAGCACGGCTAGTTATTGTGGTAGAAACACAATTAAGCTAATTAGTGACTAACACTTACAGTCTGAAGATGAGAGAGAGATGTGTGCAAGAACAGTTTATTGTACTAATATTGACAAGAAGGTATTCTTCTCTAACCTATTTTTCACTTGGTGTAGACCTGACAGGCATGCTAGTAATCCTTTGAATGTCTGTCACTGTTAAGATTATGTATGTCCGTTGTTGTTGACTAAATGCAGGTTACACAGGCTGACATCAAACTGTTCTTTGAGTCATTTTGTGGAGAGGTGTGTAATTTTGCATCACCTAATCCGAGGCAGATTATTTGAGTTATTGATTATATTATGATAAGGGTCTTGCTTTCAGGTTCAACGGCTGAGGTTGCTTGGGGACTACCATCACTCAACTCGCATTGCCTTCGTGGAGTTTGTTATGGTAATTCCTGAACCTTCTGTTTATGGAGTTATTGGGTTTTATGTTTGCAACTCCTAGAATAGTCCTGTCCTCTGTGGCAAATTGGCAAATTATTTCTTTTAGCAGATGCTTGCCCTTAATCAATCCAGTTACAGCTTTGAGTGTTGTGGCTATATGTATTCATGAAACTTTGCCCTTCTTCCGAAGATTGTTAGGTTGTGAAAACTAATTTTGGTTGGTAATTGTTGATAAGGAGCAGTTTTTCTATTAATTCATGAGTTATTTCTATAATGCATGTGATACATCCAAAATCAATTTGATTGATCTCTAGAGATTGAGGTGTGCTCTTGCTCCTTGTTTGTTGAAAACTAAATCTTTTGGAGTATGAGTCTTGGACTTGTAAAGATCAAAGTCTTGGTTCACTTCAATTCTCTCTTCCCTCTTATCATTTTTGTTGTCGTTCTTGTTGTTGCTGTTGTTGTTGTTGTTGTTGTTTCCGTCTATCCTCAAAGTGTCATAATTGTTTTTCTTTTCCCTTCTTAGAGTCTTGTGAGAAGAAAGGGTTTTGATTAGGTGTGCCTCGTTCTAGTGGGATACCCATTGTGGTGATTGGCTGATTGCTAAAGTCACTTTTGGCTGTTACGAGTAGTTTCTTTTACAAATTTTGGAAGGTTTCTTGAGGATCTAAGTGCTGACAATCATATTGCTCGTAGAATTCCTGGGGGCATGCTATAGGAGCATCTCCGAGTAATCCAAATGGAAAGGTTATCATCCATAATGTTAGGGTTTCATAATAATGCTTGAAAGCCTGTCTTGTGGTGACTATTCATCATGATGTCCTTGAAACATATAGAAGTACATTAAGCATGCCTTTGATAGTTTTGAAGGTATAATGGTCTCAACCCCTGAGATCCTCGAGAAAAGCTATCAACTGGAATCTTGGGGTTCTATAATGTGAATCTATATCATGGTGATACTGGGGTTATCAGTCCCTTTCCAAAAATGGTCTGTGGTGTAATCTAGGAGCCCCAGGGTAAAGTGGGGAGTACAGTGGCTGCAGCCTCATAGATTTGAAGTAAATGCGAGCTGCCATGATTATCCATACCTTTTTGGGAATTAGATTTTATTTGGTGACTTTGTTGTAACTGATGTCATGATGGCCTCTCGAAGGATCTTCACAGAATATGCTAGAGTGTTCTTGGTAGCTTCGTGGTTATATTGATTCTGGTCTCTTAAGCTACAAACATTAGGCTATTATCCACAAATTTCAGGATGGTAATTTATTTCTAGCTTATGGGTTTGGGTGGCTCCCAAAATATTTGCAGGAATGAACAGTTTCCGGGTATTTTAATTTGTCCCTTGAGACCCCATAAATCAAGGTTATGATTCACAATTTCAGTCTTCTGGAGAATAGAGGATGGATGCTATTTGAAGGCAGCCTAATGTCATCATCCCCTATGTTAATTGTGTCTTGGGAATAAGTGTGATTTTGTTGTCTAGGCGCATATGACTCAGGAAAACTATGGCTATTATGCAATATTTTTTGAGTTCTGAAGAGGATGGCCAAAAGCTGTCTTGTGATTACTATGGTCATGGCACTTTAACAGACATGTCTCTGGAATTCCCAATAGTTTTGGGGTAGTGGGGTCCCTACAAACTCCACAACAAAGGCTATAATGGTCATTTTTTAGGTTTATTGTACCTGAAAACCTCACATTTGGAGAAATGGCGAGTATGGACATGATGACTGCAGAAGATGTCTGGTGGTATGGTAGGGATATTTTCTATGAGTTGAAGGGACATTTTTTTTTATTATTTTTTTCTTTTGTTACCCAAGACTCCAGTCAGTGCCTGGGGGTTTGCGGATAGCTGTTTAAAGCTGTGGATTATGATATCAGTGTGGCACCTTGATGCTGTGTGCTTTTATTTACAGTTTTTGAGCAGCCCGGGTACTGCCTGAAAAACCTAGCATGCATGTTGTGACCTGGCTGCCATAATGCTCTCTTAGGATATTTAGGCATATTAGGAATGTTCCAGATAGCTTGAAGGTTATAGTTCTATTCAGAGTTATATTAGCAGTAACTAATGAATATTTACTCATGGTTTTGGGCGGATTGTGAAGGCTTCTAAAAAGTCATTAGATGGTGATCATGGGATCTGATAGACTAATGGAGCACGCCAGGCGCATCTGCAATACTGGGTTTATTTTAGTTTGAGACCTCCCAGATGCAAAAGAAAGTCTAATTTCCCTTTTTTATTTTGAGTTTTGAGATATTCCTTCAAAACTTGCCATAGGGTATCTATGTTATCTTGATAGCCCTAAAATCTTTTTGATGTATGTAGAGGACATTTCTAATATTTTTGAAAGTATAGTGGTCTCAGTCCTTTGAGACCTAGAAAAATGAAATGGCTATTGCACAACATTTTGTAATCCTTTTTTTGGGGTTGGAGGAGGGGGGGATAGTGTTTGCAAAACCATCAAGTGTTTCCAAGGTACGGTGGTGCTAGCCTGTTCAACCCCTTATAGTGAAGGCAAAATATTCAAAGTTTTTTGGGTGCTAGAGGTTGATTGCAAGAGGGTGTGATGTGCTGACTATGAGCTCATGATGGCCTCTTAGTTCCAGGGGGCTGTTATTCAGCGAAGCAAGTGCTGTTACATGGTGTCAATGAGTCTATAATGTCCCTCAAGAATGTTTTATGTGCATGTTGGGAACATCTTGAATAGTTTTCGGGGTTCGTGCTTTAGTCGCCAGGACCCCATAATAGTTATTATCATCTATTGTTTTCTATTATATTGAGCTGCTGTTGGAAAAGATATGAGCTGGTGACCAAAATGTCACTATGATCCCCCAAAATACTAATTGAGATTTTTCATGTATGACATCTTTTCCCCCTTCTTTGTTTTTGTTGGGATCTAGGTTCAATAGAACCGTAAACATCGCGAGAATTTCGTGGCTGTACAGATTATGCCTAAGTAATGTCATCCATTGACTATGGGATCTCAAAGAGTCAAATAATATGTTAGGACTGCTTAAATAGTTTTGGAGTAGTGTGGTTTTGGGTTTAAAGGAGCCGACTAATCAAGTCCATTCTTTGCACTTACCACCTTTTCTATAGCTCTTGAGAAAAACTTTTATATCTTGACTTATAGTATCATGATGACCACACATGTAGAAGATTTGACTAGTTTCGTAGGCATAATGGTCGAAGGACCCACACCTCTGATAATGAAGATTATTGTCCATTGTTTGGTGACTTTGGGATGGTTTTGAAAACAGCTTCATGGTAAATTATGTGGTCAAGATGGGTTGCTTAATGTTTTGAACGAAATGCCAAGTAACATCTTGGTAATTTCTGGAGTATTATGGTCCATCCAAGATGGAAGTTTACTATCATCTGCAACTTTTTAGGAGCTTTGAGATGAAGCTCGAGAACCTGTCATGCTTACTGCAATATCATAATGGCCCTTTAAATGTTACTAAGTATGTGGAAGTATTCGACAATTTCAGGTGTATAGTGGCTTTGGCCCCTTGAGATTTTGGTCAAACATCATCTATAATTTTTGTAGGTTCTAGCGTGATGCTTGGAAAGCTCTCAAAGGGCAACCATGGGGGTAATGATTGCCCAAGACAATACTTGTCGTACGTTAGCAACACTGAGCATTTCATGCATTTAGAGTTGGAGTCACTTGGGACCCAAAAATGACCACTGTTTTCATGCAATTTTCAGGTCTTGGGAATTTCTTTAAAGTTGGTACGTGATGACTATGGGCTTGTGATACCCCCTTGAAATGTATAGGAGTATGTTAGGAATATTCTTGATAATTTCAGGGGTATGGTGATTCAGGGCCCTAGGTTTTCAAAATAAGTTTTGGGGTACCTAGAAGATGCTTGTATGGTTTTCGCTGTGTCTTGATTGCTGCCGTATTTTTCAGTTTTAGGTAAGGAAAATCCTAGGCTGTTGTAGGCTTATATTTTTCGGAGACTCCAAAAGGTAAAGGTTTGGTTCCACAATTTTCGACAACTTCTGGGTGATGTAGGACTGAGATATGTTCTGTTTATATTTCTCCTGAATTGACTGCCCAATTCTTTTCAGGCCACCTGGTGAATTCTGATGTCATGCACTCTATTCCATGCTTTTGACTTGGTCACTGGGCTTGTTCCTGTTTGAGTTAGCTTTAGATTTAGATATGAGGCTTAAAATATAATTTCTTGCTTAGTATAGCTGTTTTGGAGCGTATACTGTTTGTAGTTAGCTTGGATTTAGAGTTGAGGGCTTTAGAGCTTGGATTGCATACTGCTCAGGGTCTGCTTGGATTTAGATCTGAAGGTTCAAAGATGAGTTTGCACCTTTGATGTCAAATGGTTGGTTGATGGTCTCATTTTTCTGTACAGAACCGAGGTTCATATGCTAAGTCATAGTGTTTTCGAAGATGAGAGAAGTGATGGGATTTTCTATTGTCCGGCCGAACTTCAGAAACAGATCACAAAATGAAATGCAATTGAATGTTGAAATCTTAGCACTTAGAATTTGCTAAAAATGAGTTGTTAACTATCTTCTTTTGTATTTGATTTGATTGGCTTCATTTTCAATTTATTGATGCATGACAGGCTGAAAGTGCAATTGCTGCCCTCAACTGTAGCGGTGCTGTTCTGGGAACGCTGCCTATCAGGTTGATTATCAAACAATGCTTCTGTTGTTTAACTTTGCTTTCTTGTATATTTACTGAAGATTTTCGGTTTTATAAGTGGCTGACCATAATCGTATGACTGCTTATGCAGGGTGAGCCCGTCAAAGACCCCAGTTCGCCCTCGACCTCCTCGCTCGCCTGTGAACTGATTGGCTATTTGTTTATCCGAGGCTGCTGCTGCTGTTATTATCTTCATTATATATATACATATATACGTAGATACAGAGGATAGTATGAAGGTACTTGTGGCGTCTTCAGTTTCTTTCCTTTGGTAATCCTGGGCCCAGTATCCTGCTTTGCTACGACTTACTACTAGGAGGGAGGTTTATTTTAAGCCTTTTTCAAAGGGGCTTTGAACATGTAGAGTTTGAAGGCAACTACGAGGCTCCTTAGCATCGAGTTAATCTACGTCCTGCCTGCACAGTATCTTGGACTGTCAAAAATTTGTCTTAGACTAGCTTTGCCTTCCTGCCTGCCTTTGTGCAGTTGTTCTCCGAATTCTGAAAACCCGCTCAAAGTCTGGGTTTGTTTTGTTTCTTTTATTTTTATGCGATCGTCCATTCTGATTTATGAGCAAGCATTGTCTTATTCTCGATCTTTTTCATGGAAATGCAGTTCTTAGTTTGATCACCATGAATCCTTTTTTCCGTGTCTGAAAGTTAGGAAGGGGAATACCTTTGGTTAATTAGCCATCAATAGAATAGTTGAGTCTTAGACTTGCTGGTTAAGACTTAAGATTAGGGCGTGTGATTTCCAATTAGGCAATGAGGATTGAGAGAGAGGCAATGGAGAGTCTTGTCCCTCCTAAGTTCGTCATTATGAAGGCGTCTTCATTACTTTTAGCCTTATGGGGTATCCCCACCCCCATTAGTTTACGAATCATGGTTATGACTAATTTGCTTTTTAATTTTATTTTTGGTACGAATGCGGCACAAAAGCTGATGTAACGGGATTCAAATCCAAGTATCTGGTAATACCTCATAGAGATTTGACTAGTTGAGCCCACTGATGCATCACGTAACCTAAACATCCTAGATTGTGATGTCCCTAACTAAAGCTTGTAAGGTGGGATTGGGGGTTGCTTAGGATTCCAGGAAACATATAAAATTTTCTAGAGCAAAAATTTGATGAACCTTTAGATAATCTTAAAAATGTCATAAGAACATTAGTGTCCTTCAAATGTACTGAATTGAAATTCTACGTAACCTACACATCAAGTGTCTCAAACAACTTGCTGGATGTTGATGTGATACAATTAATTGGAAGTGACAGATGACAAAATATATAAGAGGCTTGGCAACGTAAATTCATTTGATTAAAGCCGGAAATCTTACAGCATAGAACAACTCATAAGACGAGACACAGGCAAGAGCTTATTATTTGCAGTGTACTTAAGGCTTATAAAGCTCTTAACTAAGGGACAGACACAGACACAGACACAGACACATTCTCAAACTGAATGCCCGATTCATAGATTCAGATATGTAGTGCAGTGGTTAATAAGGAGAGGCCCTGATAGGGATATGGACGGATGGGGGAACCTCTTGGGCACAGAGACATGGAGAACCCCATTCTTCAGCAGGGCCTGGACTTGTTCCTTGAAACAGTCGGGTGGGAGCTGAATCTTGGTGTCATAGGGGCTGAATAGCTGTCTTCCCAAGTCCTTGATCACCAGCATGTTCCCCTCCACCTTCACATCCAGGTCTTCAGGCGACACTCCTGGCACGTCAATCCTCATCTTGATTGCCGTCTCATCCTCTGTTGTGTACCATGGAGTGTGCACTGCAAATTTCAGACCCACAAATGTTTTGTTATATAAGAGTAGACCTTGCTAGGTGATCGATTGTCCAGATTGGTTTATTTTTGTCAGTGAGAGCATTACCTAGAACCTGATTTGTAGAAGAGAATGGCTGAGCTCCTTGCTGAGAGGAGAAGGGCTGAGCTCCCAGCTGCTGGGGTCCAGTGCTAAATGGGTCACCTCCATACTGCTGGGGTCTAATGCTGAACGGCTCACCTCCATACTGTTGGGCTCGGACGGCCAGCAAACCCTTTGAAGCTGAGGAAGAACTTTTGATTGGAGAACTGAAAAGGACCGAACGAGGGGCAGAACCCAATGAGGCAGGGCTCAGTGAGGCCTTGTTTGGCATCACAGATGCAGCAGAGCATGTCAATGCCTTGCTTGCCATTTTCTTAATGTGCTAATAATTTGTATCACAAAAAGAATTAGCGTTAATCAAAACACAAGAATGAATGTAATTGCAAGTGATGTTTGCTGAACATTGATGGCAGCTTATTTATAGCAGGAACTGAGTGTGTGTGTGTGTGTGAGAGAGAGAGAGAGAGAGAGAGTCGTGTCCTGATAATCACTTTTTCTTGATTTGATTCTGTGTGTTGGGTGATTTTTTTTGTTTACCCGGAGAAGTCTGTTTTCTTTGCTTTGTTATATTGGCATCGCTTGAGCTGTGGGCTTTCTAAGATACTGAATGTCTGAACCTGTTTAATCAAGCATTTGGGCGTCACTTTTTGCATAATTACTCTCTCTCTCTCTCTCTCTCTAATTTACTTCGTGGTACTTGAGGCTTCATGCCTGGACATAAGTTCAGCAGCCTCTCACCTTTTCTTTTCTTTTTGTCTGGTTTTGGGTGTTGAGTAAAGAAAATACTTCAAGAGTTGCCGGTGTTTCTTTTGGGCATTTCAGCAAGGCGTAACGTATCAATGCTAATAGCTTCGTTCTGAGGAATTGGTCTTTCTCTATTTCAGGGTAATTGACATAATATTTAGCAAATTCAACTTTGAATAACAGTGCCGAGTAGTAATTGATTGGCATTATATGTAAGCGAGGTTTTCAAGTGGAAAAACTAAGTAGCCTTTGATAGTGAAGGCAAGAAGTCAAGAGTATTAAGGAAAATAATTTACCAACAAGTTCTCGAGTTCAAATCTTGTGAATGTAAAGAGTTTATGATGAGAAACCAATAGTCATTTGACTCCGGTAAAAACATATGTCAAAAGTTAATTGATAAAGTATATATAATGGTAATATGTATGCCTTGTCCATAGATATATCAATATTATTATAACTCTTGATATGTAGGATATGTTTTGGCCATTTTTAAGTTCTTCTAAGTCATATTTATTTTTGGCTATCTGGAAAGACCACAAAAACAATTTTTTGTGACAATGTCCTTCACATTTACATATTTCAAATGATTTACTTATGTATCAGCTAATCGAAGTTAATTGGAATTAGTGACCGATTTCAAAAGACTCACGACGAATTAAACCTATTTGAAACATTTTTTCATCTAATTGAGGGCTAATTGCCATGAAAGGTAGATAGTTCGGATCGAAGAATTGATTCACAAGGTTTTTAACAATAAAAATGAAGCAAAGCCATAAATGGATAGACATTAATGATAAATGTTTATTATACAAATCCACCCTCCATGCGTTCTCTGATAATGCATAGTATCGAGTGTCCCAGAAACACAAAGTTTGGAGACGATTCATATAGAAATGGATATCATGTAATAGTAGGAGCTGGTTAATAAGGAGAGGTCCTGACAGGGACATGGACATATGATGGTGGGAGCTTCTTGGGGACGGAGACATGGAGAACCCCATTCTTGAGGACGGCCTCGACCCTTTCCTTGACACAGTCAGGTGGGAGCTGAATCTTGGTGTCGTAGGGGCTGAATAGCTGCCTCCCCAAGTCCTTGATTACCAGCATGTTTCCCTCCACCTTCACGTCCAAGTCCTCGACTGACAGTCCTGGCATGTCGATCCTCATCTTGATCGCTGTCTCATCCTCTGTTGTGTACCATGGAGTGTGCACTGCAAATTTCACACCCAAAATATTGTCATATAACCAAGGTTTAATATGTGTATACCTAAAGTTATGTGGCTTATAGGAGAACTGTTTATAGGAGTTGCCACTCAGAGAGAGGTTGGGGGGAGAGTGAGAGAATTACCTAGACCCTGAGTTGGAGAAGAGAATGATTGAGCTCCTTGCTGAGAGGAGAAAGGCTGAACTCCTTGGTGGTGGGGTCTCGTGCTAAACGGCTCACCTCCATACTGCTGGGCCCGGACTGTCAGTGAAGCCTTTGAAGCTGAGGAAGGAGTTCGGAGTGGAGAACGGAAAAGGACAGAACGAGGGGCAGAGCCCAGTGAGGCCGGGCTCAGTGAGGCCTTGTTTGGCATCACAGATGCAGCAGAGCATGCCAATGCCTTGCTTGCCATTTTCTTAAATGTGTGCTAATAATTAGTATTACAAAAAAATTAAGCCCTAATTAACACCCAGTCAAGAAACAATGCAATTGCAAGTGATATGTTTACTGAATACTGATGGCAACTTAAATACAGGAGGAACTGAGGGTGAGTGAGAGGGGAGGGGAGAGAGAGAGAGAGAAGAGAAGTGTGAGGTCTGATAATAATTTTTTGTTGGATTTGATTCTGTGTTGAGTGTCTTTTTTGACCGGGGAAATCTGGTTTCTTTGCTTTGTTATACTGGAATCGCTTGCATCGTGGGCTTTCTTAGATACTGAATGTCTAAATCTGTTAATTAAGGATTTGGGTGTCACTTTTTGCATCATTAATCTCTCTTTAATTCACTATCCTTAGGTTTCTTTTTAATTAAGGACATACATTCATCATCCTCTTTCGCTTTTTCTTCTCTGTTGTCTGATTTTGGATGTTGAGTAAAGGAATTACAAGTCCGTAAAGTAATTTCCTTGGGCATTTCACCAAGTCATTACCTAACAATGCTGTAACTTAATTAGTTATAGGGAATCGATCTTTCACCATTTTATTCAGGTGGGATTCAAACTTAAGTATTTGACAACAATTTTTAGAGACTTTACTTCTTGAGACAACTATGTTAGTTTATGAATTCGTAAGTTAAATTTATAAGTACAATATTACATGTAGTGGTAGTACGATTGCCTTGTCTATAGATATATCAGCATTGTCATAAATTCCTGATATCTAAACTATGTTTTGTCCATTATATAATTAAAAGCTTACAACATCAAGCACTATCTAGTCATGCATATATTTATTTTAGTTGTCACAAACGACCATAAAATAATTTCGTCTGACAATTTTCTTGACAGTTACATATTTCAATTATATCAGTTAAGAGGTAAATCTGTAACAACAGTTAGTATGTAGGGTCTTGGATTGAAGATCCAAATATAAGCATAGTTACCCCTTCACTAATCATCACTTGTGAAAATCCAATAATATGGAGGATTGGTTCTTGGGGGTTGCGCGGGGGGGTGTTTCTCGTGGATATAACCATGAAAACCAATCTGAGCTTCATGCTTACGGATGATGAACAAAAGATTGCGGAATAGTTAATTTTTGGTTTTCACGGTTAAAATTGATTCACAAGAGGGTCAATAATAAATCTCAAAGCAAACCCATAAATTCAAAATATAAATCTTTATAATCCTCTTCCTCCATAAATATTTCGTAATGCATGCATGAAACGTACAAACTCAAAGACACAAACATATATATCTTGAGATAATTATACTTAGAATAACTTGACACAGACAAGAGCTTCTTATTTAAGCAGTATTATGAGCTCCCATTTAGCGACTATGATCATCCATGAACTCGTGCAACTCAATCAAATGACTGCTCTGACAGGGACGTAGATGGGAACACTGCGGTCAATAGACATCCTAGGGATTCTGACATACAAAATTCCATTCCTGAACTCAGCCTCGGCCTTCTCCCTCACACAGTTAGGAGGCAACTGAATCTTGGTGTCATAGAGCCCCGTGATCTTCCTTCCCAAGGCATCCATCTTGTCTTTTGGCCCCTTGAATATTATGTTCAGCTCGTCCCCTAGAATCATTACCTCTAGCTCCGATGCATCCACACCTGGCATGTCGAAGGACATCACTATCTCTTTCTCCGTCATAGAGTGGCCCCATGGAGTACGTACTGTTTGTCAAATCAAGTTATACATATACAGGAAAGAAAACAAAAGATTCATCAGGATATATATGCATGTCTTATTTTTGGTTAAACTAAATTTATTCTCAAAACATAATTTGCAGAGAACAGGTGGGTTTAATTATGTATGAAGAATCTTACAGTAAGGAGGGGAATCAATGAGGGCGGGCTTGTAGTGGAGCCAGGAATAGGGAAGGTAGAAATGAGAATTTTCATTAGCTTGGGCTTTGACGACCAGGGAATTTGGTTTGGCAGAAGGAGATTTTGATGAAGGTGATGATGAAGATAAAAAGCTAACAGAGCACGGGACAAACCCAGATGACAAAGCCGGGTTCGCTGTTTTGCTTGCAACCAGGGATGAAGCTGAGCATGTCAAAGCCTTGCTTGTCATGATTTTTTTTTTAAGTGTAACTCAATACTAAAAATACTTCAGGTGATTCATTTGTTATGTATTGGTTGCAGCTTATATATAATTCGTTGGGGTGAAAAGATGATCCCATGGCCCATGGGATGTCCTCCTTTGTTTAATTCCCTGTTGAAAGAAGCTCTTGGCTTTGCTTTGATTTTATAGCATCGGTTCTTCTGAAGCTTTAGAGTTAAATTATTCAAACTGTAACTTAAGAATTTTTCCTGTTCTGTTAGCTCTTTCTGAGGAGTCTCTTCTAAGGTTGTTGGTCAAGTCTCACTTTTTATCATGTAGTAGCAATTAAAGCATAACCTGGTGTACCTCACTATATTAATTAATCTCTAGTCTTTTATATTCTTTAATTACAAAGGAAAGATTTCTTAACAGTATGTACATTTGTACGCCGAGTAATACTTATTGTATACCACTACTTATATCACCTCAATTATGGTTATGGGTCATCCTTTTCAGGAAGGTCACTCTTAAGAACTTCATACTTAAGCTGTCATGCTGAAAAGACTTGTGATTATTCAGAACTTCTTTCGTCGACATTTAAAATTATTCTAAGTAACTCATCTCCATGGCTTCAAAGGGGATATTTTTTTGAATGATAAGCAGGTCAATTTACTGGACTCTTATCTCAGAGAAACCGTGTAGGTAACAACTGGTAGGAAAACCATGTAGACAACAACTGGTACGGGGAAAAGATGTAAATTAGAAGCCCAATAGTCTATCAACACAAAATAAAGACAAGCTTTTGCACCGCAGGATGCTACAGCCCCACCAGGCTCTATCCAAAAGAGACATGACATTACAAAATAATAGTCAATCCCTTGAGTTTTTAGGAGTGTTGTAAGGAAGGAATAACACATAGTTTGCGCAATTTTGTTTTGGAAGAAGCTCAATATGTAATTATGCATTTTATATATATATATATATATATATATATATGTCGAGAAGGCCAGTGGCGTGATGCCATTGGCTCTACCCTCCACCCACTCCCCAGGTTTGAATATGGGGGGGAGCAATGTCCATAATAAACTGAGGCAAAGGCATAAATTCAAGTAACAATGATAAAAGCTTTATTATAGTTTTCCTCCATCCATGCTTTCATAATGCATGAATTTACACTTAACGGTATACCCGTACACACATATATATCTTAATTAAGAAACTTTGCTAATATATAATTTGACACACGTACACAAGAGCTGATTATTTACGTAGTATATCAAGGCAGATTAAGCTCTAAATTAGATTGTGATCGTGAACGTAACTCAATTAATTAACTGCTCTAACAGGGACATAGAAGGGCACAGTGCGGTCGTAGGTCATCCTTGGGATTCTAACGTAGAGGATTCCATTCCTGAACTCGGCCTCCGCCTTCTCCCTCACACAGTTAGGAGGCAACTGAATCCTGGTGTCGTAGAGCCCCGTGATCTTCCTTCCCAAGGCATCCATCTTGTCCTTTGGCCCCTTGAACATTATGTTCAGCTCGTCTCCCAGAATCGTCACCTCCAGCTCCGATGCATCCACTCCAGGCATGTCGAAGGACATCACTATCTCTTTCTCCGTCACTGAGTGGCCCCATGGAGTGCGAACTGTTTGTCCAAATCAACCCAACAAATTAAAAACATATACATTTGATTAGTCAGTCCATATACCTTACTTGAGACTCTCACTCAGGTCCATTGAGAACGAGAATATATATATATATATGTCTGTGTGTGTGTGTGTGCCTACGCCTTAAGCATTCTACAAAGACATGTCAGAAATCAACAAAACAGGATTGATTCTAGTAATTATGTATATGGTCATCATTCTATAATTGGTCAAGACTACAGATGGATCATTGGGATGTGAGCCATCGATCTTACCGTAAGGAGGGGAGTCAATGAGGGCAGGCTTGAAGTTGAGCCAGGAATAGGGGAGTAGAAATGGGCACCTTCCCCTGTCTATCTTGGGCTTTGACAACCAGGGAGTTAGGCTTTGAAGAGGGAGATTTCGAGGAAGGTGATGAAGATGGGAAGCTAATGGAGCGCGGAACAAACCCAGATGATAAATTCGAACTGGAGTTCACAAATTTGTTCGCCAACAGGGATGAAGCTGAGCATGTCAATGCCTTGCTTGCCATGATTTTTCTCAGATGAACTGATTGTTTAATTTTGCACCTTATTTATAGATGCTCGATGGAAACAAAAAAATCTCATGGGCCATACGAATCGCACCTTTTTTTTCTTAATTTGTTGGAGGAAGCTCTTCACTTTGCTTTGATTCGCAGAGGTTCCTTTAAATGGAGGTTTTGTATATACGAACCTCATTCTAATTCAGGAATTTCTTTCTGGAGGAGCTTCTTCCAACATTTTTGTGCTCATGAATAATACTGTATATATATATCACTCTTTTATCTTCTATTTCCTTTTGAAAAAGAGGAGAAGAGTTACCCAAGAGAGAGAGTTTAGAATATCATATGATGGACAACGAGTACTCATGAATCATGATGATGCCCTAAAGTTCATGGGGACTGCAAGGAAAGAATATCACAAACACTTTGAGCTTTCAAAATTCAAGTAATTATGCATTCTTTTAAATTTTTGTGTGGGGTGGTGCTCCAGATTTCTTAAATCTATGAAAGTATTTTAAAATATATTAAAAATGATCATAAATAAACCCGTCCAAAGACCAATAAAGATATTAAAAGAGATAAATTCGAGTGATATATATGTCATTTTTATAAAAAAATTCAATATGATAAGTTTCCCACCAAGGAATCTACATGTACCAATAACTGGGTAAGATTTGAAAACTTCCCAAGAACGATTACGGGAGCAAATTTCCCTAAGGGAGACCGTATGTAGTACAAGAAATAAGGTTTCGCTTACATATTCTACAATTTCTCAATGACCTTCCTTCAATTCTTTGTAAGTGTTCCGACATAATCATAATGATCCATTACATTTTAAAAGTCATAAGATATATATATATATATATATATATATATATATATATATATATATATATATATATATATATATATATATATATGATGTTTGTGCAAAAAGTTATTCTAAAATGAACGTAATTTATTACGATAATAAGATGTCCGCTACATTATAAAATTGTATTAAGCTACACTTTGAACAAATCCTTTTAAAACCTTTCAATTGATCATCTAAAACACCTATCACATAGTATTTATGAGATCACTTTGGAGAATCAAGGTTGAGTAAACATTACTATGTACAATACATTAATGCCTGACCATTGTGAATCTGGGAGACCCCATAGAGGATTATGATCATTAATTATATATTCAAATAATTTGAGGGATTTTTGAGTGGTTCATAAAAGTTTGTCAACGACAGGCTTAGGGATCGCAATCACGACGGAATCCATAGATTTTGTGGGACATGCTGTAAAATTGGCGATTATCATCCATACTTTTTAACGATTTTATCATAAAATATATCGTGATCCCTGACATAATTCCCGGTTTACTCTGTTCTTCCCTAAAAGATGGTCCACACTCGATATGTTAAATTTTTGACATTAAAGTATTACCTCTGAATTTTAATTACTCTATCATAAAATATATTCATTCAAAATATGAAACCATTACTATTATTACATGTATAATAAAATGCTTTTTAGGATATATTTTTTTAATTTATAATTAAAATATGTAATAATAAAGTAATTGCCAAGATTTACATTTACATATCACAAAAGATCAAAGAGAACATTTTTAAAAATTAATTAGTTGGATACCAACAGTACAAAACTTGGTAGACTATACAAATATTCACAACTTTTAAAAGTAGGATTTTCTAGTGTGATGCTTGGAAACTCAAATGGTGTTTTTCATAGTATTTTCAAATACCGTATTATAGTACTTTACTCTCCCCTTCATATATAGAGTATAGAATAGTAGATTATGAGATATATATTTAATTTAATAACTCTTAAAGTCATATATCCTATCGATCATAGTGATATAGATATATAAGTCTTTATTAAGTATTTCCGTCCATGCATGCTTTCATACATACATATACAAATTACACTAGACAATAAACATACTTAAGGCAACGTAAGTACTTAGCTAACAACTTAATTAGACACACACAAGAGCTTGTTATTTAGGTATAATAGGATCCCAAAGCGGATGGATTAAGCTCTAATCTCGACCACGATGATCGATCATAATTGAACTTAGACGACGGCCCTGACGGGGACGTAGATGGGCACAGTGCGGTCGATGCTCATCCTTGGGATTCTCACGTAGAGGATTCCATTCCTGAACTCGCCCACTGCCTCCTCCCTCACACAGTTAGGAGGCAACTGAATCTTGGTGTCGTAGAGCCCCGTAATCTTCCTTCCCAAGGCATCCACCTTGTCCTTGGGCCCCTTGAACATGATGTTGAGCTCGTCCCCTAGAATTGTCACCTCCAGCTCTGATGCATCCACTCCAGGCATGTCGAAGGACATCACTATCTCTTTGTCTGTCACTGAGTGGCCCCATGGAGTGCGCACTGTTCCTCCAAATGAACCACAACAAAAACAAACATATATTTTATCAGACCATCTCTTTGAATTGACACTCATTGAGAACCGGGGCTAAATAAGCTATCAAGCTGGCTAGGATCACTTGAGGGAACAACTATTTAGAATGTAATGTGTATATGACACATACTTAGAAATCCATTAATGGGGCCGGTGATAGATTTATATTATAACAGATGTGGATCATTCTGTAATTGATCGGGATTATATGCAAATCGATTGTTCATGAAAACACGGGAGGTGGGACATCGATCTTACCGTAAGGAGGGGAGTCGATGAGGGCAGGCTTGTAGTTGAGCCAGGAGTAGGGGGAGT
Organism: Talinum fruticosum; assembly: GCA_021018815.1. Lineage (NCBI taxonomy): Eukaryota > Viridiplantae > Streptophyta > Magnoliopsida > Caryophyllales > Talinaceae > Talinum > Talinum fruticosum. Next base: position 6,082,437 of record JAITYX010000004.1, on the reverse strand, counting down.
AGAAATGGGAACCTTCCCCCTGTCTATCTTGGGCTTTAACAACCAAGGAGTTAGGTTTTGAAGAAGGAGATTTCGACGAAGGAGATGAAGATGGAAAGCTGATGGAGCGTGGGACAAAACCAGATGACAAAGTGTTGAAATTGTCAGCCTTGTTTGCTACCAGAGATGAGGCTGGGCATGACAAAGCCTTGCTTGCCATGATTCTCTCTTTCTACTAATCAATGCAACAACAATTTGAAGAATGAAAAAAAAAAAACCTTTAAATTATCAGAGCTAGCTGGCCGGTGTAGCTCAATATCAAAAAATGACAAACATTTCAGGTGATGTACTGATTGTTGTAGTCGCAGATCATTTATAAGGAATGGATGGGGGCAAAAGATGCTTCGAAGGGGCCAATATCACAACTTTATTTTATTCTCTGTTGGAATTAAGTAACAAGTTCTGGAGCTTGCTTTAATTGGTGGATATAGCATCGCTTCCATTGTGGTTTTCTCAAGTACAAAGATCTAATTTGTGAGGCTTCTTCTTGGGTGCTGCCGCTAAAATCTGTCTCCTACTTTGATTGTCCGACTGACAAGACATGAAATTGTACGAGCAGTACCCCGCCACATATCAGATCATGCGCGTCGCATCTCTTTAGTCTTGAAGAAGAATACAGTACAAGTGGGGAAAAAAATATAAGTTTTGAATAAAGTCATTTGTGATACGCATTAGCCGTAGAATTACTTACCATGGAGCCCCTTACGAGCTAATTATGAGCCTTGGTTGTAATTTGAGACCCTCAAAACATATGCCAAAGACAAGTTCGTCATACATTATTTTAGTTCTAGTTTTGTTGGGAGCTCTCTATTGGTAGAGAAGTTTGCAAACGTATGACTGCATATACATTTGGATCTTCTTGAACCTCATATAAAAAATTAACACTGAGAGTTGTTTTATTGCTCGAGATCTTGAGAGCCTTTATAAGTGGTGAATATAAGGTTATAAGTGGTGAATAAGTTAAATTAATTACAAGTCTTTCTCTAAAACCAAAGGAATAAAATTTGTTTTTTGGGTGAAAAATTGAAGCGGAAATTGAAAAGGAGTAAGAAGAAATGAGATAGAACAACAAGAAGTTACATATATATTTTATTTTTCAACTCGATAACTATAACAAAATCGACTTGTAACATATAATAACTTTAACAACTGGCGTTACCAATCCCACAACAAATTGGCTGAACCCTAACTAAGCCAAGGATTCTGCTTAATTTTAGCAGTTTAGCTCTACAACTTCCTTGTCATAATTAGGCAGCTCCACCACCAAATGAATCTTGGAACAGTTTCTATAAAACATCATTAAACCCATAATCATTATTTTTTTATATCAAACCCATAATCATCATTCTATAACTAATTTGATATTATTTAGAACCCTTAATCTCAATGTCCTTATTACAACCAATAACCTAATATTCTTCCAAGCTGCTCCACAACATATTTATATTTAATTAATACCACCAACAATTCCATCTCTCACTTCTGTCTGAAAATATCCAGTGTCAGTTATTATTATCATTTGCCCTAATTTCCCTTTTGCCTCTTATTATTTTCCCTTTTTTGGGGGTGAGTGGATGAACTGCCCAATTTCCTCTTACCTGGTTGATCATTGATCAATTCCTGCTTGAGAGGGACAGAAATCGAAATATTAGATGCATAGAAAGCTGTAGTTTGTGTAGTTACATTTGCATGCTTCTTCTGACATCAGAAACAACATATACAGCAACTTTTTCATCTTCTGATTGTGGAATACACTGTGTTCCATATAATGATGTTGACAAGGTAATTAACTCTATAATTGTTTTGTTCATCAAATTGTGTCATAATATCTTCACTAATCTCTTAGATTTTTTACCAAAAAAGAAGAAAAGAAAAAGGGCACTCATGGCTCGTAGATATTTTTTCCCCCACCGGTACTCTTTCGTGCTCATATCTAACATGTCACCAATCACTTCAGATTTTCATGCTTTTGATGTGATCAAAACTGGCAAATTAGCTCACTTGATAACTTTCAAAATTCCTCTTCATATTTATATGCAAAAATAACATATCATATAATAAAATAACATTGGCATTATTGATACAAATTTTCCTGTCTTTTAGAAGTTGAAGAAATTAGCAAAATCGAGTAATAAGCAATATTTAAAAATAATAAAAAAATATACTAATATTAAAATGAATAGACCATTAATTATATCTTCTACTAATAAATTGGTTTAAATTGAACTAATAGAAAGGGTCTAAAAATTTTTCTTTTATGGAAATTCAATAGTAAAATATATGCTTAATGTGTAGGTATATATCTCAACACTAAGATTAAGCAATTAGATCGAACGGATGGAAAAAAATATATCCAATTAATATCCATTCTTTCAAGTGCCCCATAGACACATAGACC